>OX383895.1:10894134-12144134 GCA_947532125.1 Saturnia pavonia | reverse complement strand
TTTCCTGAGGGTCGCGTGTAGCGCCAGTTAGCGCGCATGCAATTCTGCAAATTGCGTAAGAGTACCTAAACTGTGTCCTTACATGTATATACAAATACAATAGAGACGAAATTTAAGAGATGACGTCTTGATTATTTGTAACATACTGTATCTATATATATATATATATATATATATATATATATATATAAAAGGATGTTTGTATGTATGTTCCTTATGGACTCCAAAACGGATGGGGCGAATTCGATGAAATTTTCAGACAATCTTCATATTAGCCCAGCCGGAGGCAAGGTGATCCTGTAAAGGTTGGTAACTATCAAATAAAACTTTTCTGTGTCACAGCAACGCGAGGCCAGTCTATGAAACACAACTGAGTGTACAAAATAATAGTACATAATATTTTTATATTTTGTGTTATTTTTGACTTAACTTACTAACTCGCTCTTACTAGCGCTTATGACTTTCTTAGGTGATTAATATTTCACAAAGAGTCGTTAACAAAAAAAAACGCACAATTTAATCGCAATACATGAGTCGCGGGTGTGTTCCGTCCAAGCTTTCAAACTTCCGGTCGCCGAGACAAGTGGGCGCTTTTCGGTAGGAAGTGAGTTATTTCCTTGTGAACATATATAAACTTATCAAGTTATCACGTTTTATAGTTTCGACCGTACCTTTATAGGCATAATATCGTAAAACTCCCACAAGATTAATTATTATAAGTCCATAATATATGTAGTATTCGTTGCGAATATACTTTTAATGCTCTATGCATGTTCTGTTTCGAGGTAACTATATTATTGTCTATAAGTTTATGTCGGATATAAACAATATTTCTTACCCGAAGTTTTTCTCGTATTAAACTAGCTTTTGCCCGCGACGTAGTTCCCGTTGTATTTGCGAAATAAAACGACTCGTGTGCCATCTATTGGTTGTACTAATAACTACAAGTTTTATAGTAGATAGATGAATAGTTTAGGAGCACCCAGGGGACAAACAAATAAACATTAATTTTTAAATATGTAGAAGAGCGGCGCTAGTTTTTTGAAGGGATGATGATATTCACAATGCTACTATATATTATTGAGGTAATAATAGAACATTTGATTTTGTCATCTAGACCACACTTTATGATCCATGCATATTATGTATCCATGCATGAACTGAATAATATAATAAATAATAACACTGATGGTAAAGACAGTACAACGGCAATCACAAACAGAACTAAAATACAACGCTAGTCGTCACTTACATGTCACCTTACGTCTTGTTGTAGGAACGAGAGGACGCAATGGCCGGAGACTGTTCGACAGTTTCACAGTACAATTATTGTAGATATGACATAGCGAACTTCTTTGTTCGTGCCTAGATGGAGGCTACCGTAAAGCACTGGCTCCGGAGCCCAGCGCGTGTGATTCTCTTATGAAAGGAAGAAAACCGTATTAGATTAAACTTATGCTATTTAGGTACATACATTAAAATATTTTTAACGTTTTTAATTCAACTTAATTTATCTACATCGAGCACGTTATTTCACAAAAAACAACGAATAATATATTGATATTTTATGTAAAACCATAACTCTTTACTTAAATGACTCTTTACTTGCATATTATGTGGGTATAATATGCAAGTAAAGAGTCATTACATCACCTTCATAATAAAAAAGAAAACTATCACCTTGAATTAATATAAAAGGCGTACGGAACACAAAGAAATGATGAGTCAACCTTGAGCCACCACACCACAATTTACAACTGGCGCAATGGTAACAACGACTTTGATAGTAGTTTAGTATAATATTTCACTTAGCTCACAGGGGATATATCAGCGTTTATTATTGTTTTTTTAGAGTACTAGCTATCGACCGTGACTTCGTTCACATGAAATACTTTGGATATTTCCTGTTAACCATTGTAATAATTGTTTATCAATCATTTTTATCTTTTAATTATACATATTTATTTCACCTTATTTGTTTTCTCATTACTTCATTTATTGTGTTTTCGGTAGCTTTCCGAAGGCATCATATCTTTAGGTAGTTTATTATTTAAATTTTGTATGACAAACTTATTTTACGTTCATATTTGTATAAATAAGAAGGCCGTATACAGAGATTGTATTTATTGGCTAGAAGAACCTTTTAAATTTAAAATATAGAACAAGACATGAAAATAATTGAAATATGTCATTATTCATGATGACTTACCGATCAGACGCCTGTGACTAAACACATACAGTCTTTTATATAATATTTTTATAATTTTATTTATATTTCTTATTCTATTATTTGGAGTCACACTAACTATCTGGAGACTATACAAAAAGTTATTTTGTTACTACAAGAGACCTCTCGAATTGTAATCGGTATTCGTTGATACTATACACCTAAAATTGTCAAGAGCCAACAAATATTATGAAACTAATGGAAAACCTGGCGGACGCATTCATTCATGCTAACTCGGCGATGCAGCTATACAAATGGGAGCGGAATGGATATCTTAATGCATGTTTGCCAAATTCTTATACACACAAGCATCTCAAGACGGATTTTACAAGCCGCCCTGGTCCGGATAGATACATGAAAGTGGACTATCTTTCTAGTGAAGATTTACTGAAATTATTAGACTATAAATAAGGTACTCTGTATTTTATAGCTCTCTTATTGTCAAATGCCTTCGGATTACACATATATTATATCTATTTTATCATTTCATTATCCTTTTTAATAAATTTATTTCGAAACTTATAACTTTTTAATTGTCCACGCGACACCTTGTTATTATATGTATGATAGATTAGCTAGTTAGCCCTTCCAAAAATCATAATGATATGCAGACTAAATGGTTTTTCGAATTTAGTCCTGAAAACTACGTTCAAAACTGCGAAAATTATATGAAGTACACTGGTTTATAGAATCAACTCGCGCGCCATCTATTGTACGTAAATGGTACTATGTCAATAACCTTTACGCAAGTTCCAAGTGCAACGTTTAAACTCAATCAAAATATAGAAGCAAACATTAATTTATATATAATAAGATTGTTTGTTTGTATATATTCTAAGTTTTTTATATAAGTTTTTTTGTATATGTTCAACTTTATGTCGCAATTACGAGAACATTTTTCAGACATCCAATTTTCCTCGCAATATCAATTGACGACATGACTATAGATTTACACATTTAAATATTAAAAATACAGTTAATTGATTAAAAATTTAATATATAAATTAACTTACTAGTTAATTTATGTGAACGATGCCGCGGGTCGAAGTTAGTGAAGTTTAATTATTATTCGTATTCGTTAAACACGACGGAAAAATATATATTACGATTATCCAGTTTTTTTTAATATGACATAACCTTACTGTGGTTACTTTTCATTAACGTATACACATATTATGTTAAGGATAAAAATTTAAAATAATAAATATAAAATGTAAGAGATCGTTTTAAAAGATATAAAGAGATGTAACATGAAATTTATACACGGATATTAAGGAAATGTCATGTGAAATTGTTTTAAAGGCACTCACTTTTAAAGCATTTTTTCATAAATAAAATCTGATGTGACGGTCATTTTTTGCAATGTGTATATAGTTTCTCGTCAAATCCCTCTTGATAGATGATACGTATAAACCAACCGTTTAATAAATATTTTCATTTATTTAGTTTTATTAATTAATTAAATACAAATAATGAAAAACATGAATAAAAATTATAATTTTATTGCCCTTCTCGTGTAAAGTGAAACGTTAACCGAGTGTTGGTGGTAGAAAATCGAAAAATAGTGTATTGATGTGAAAACGTCTATTCGCTCGTTAATTACAGTGATAGCCGCTCAAACTTTCTTGTGTTCCATAATACCGTCAGATTTCAATTTTTAATAACTACGAGACTAATAATGCGAAAACAATGGTTGAGATCACAATAGATAGAGCAGATGTATGTATGTGTTTGTCGCCCAGCGTTTGTTTTGCCCATGACGTCATCGGAATAGTGTAAGCGCCTACGCGTGTTTGTTATGAATTTACGTTGTGCAAAATTATAAATTAGTGTAGCGTGAGGACACGTTTAGCTTTGTTGCTTAGGTGTCATTGAGAAGCACTACTAGAACGCAAAGTGAAACATCAAAAATATACGCCGAAATATTAGTAAAAATCAATATTAAATTGAAAATTGCAAAAAAATTAATATGTCGTCTCATAAGAGTTGTTAACATGCGTGAAATTATATAAAACGTAAATCAAATAAAAGCTCGCATCAAATGGAATGGAAGTGGAAACAATAAGCGAAATAAAAGAAGAACTACAAGAGGAATATACAGGCTTATTCTGACACTACCTACAGGTTGATTCTACAAGTACATTCGGTGAGCGATGTGTAAGTTTGTTTTGTATTGTTATAATTTGTATTTCTTTGAGTACGAATAAATTATTTTCGTGAAACACTACAGCATTTTACTTCCCACGGGCGTAACAATAATATATTCGAAATTGACTACTATTTAAGCACAGCCCACAGCTGCCGCCAGGCGTAAGATAAAAATTTTATAAAATCATTCCACGAAATACGAATATCTGCATATATAATATATTATACTTATAATAAAATTGAAGTGTCTGTTTGTAATGTCAAACAGCTTTTTACTAAATGTACCTATATGAAAGCATACAAAGGTACTTATTAAAAATAAAATTGTAGTCCACGCGAGCGGAGCCGCGGGCATAGCTAGTAGTAAATACTATGGCTTAAAAGACATGTATCCAGTGGCCTTAATACCTAAAAAAAATATGGAGTATTTTTATATATTTATTAACCATATAATGGTATTTATTTATATATACGAAGAGTATGAGAAATAATAGCAAAAAAAAGGTTGAATAGCGGTTAGTTCCTGATTCAATAATTGTTTATTTACGAGATAAGGTATCGCGACCTCCGCGCGTACGTTTCCGGACCAGTTTGTCGGATGTATTAAAATCACACGCCTACTTTTGAAAAATAAATTTGACACAAAGATGTTTTGTATCAAAATAATAATTAATTAAGGTCAACCAAGTGTCTGTAGGTAGGTACGTAGCGGAATATCGGTCGAGGAGCCTAGCCAAGGGTATCAGTATATGCAGCCCTGGTTCAAAATAAAATTTTCCGTCTTTATAGACTACTAGCGGTGTCCCGCGGTTTCGCACGCGTTTATTGTACAGTAATTATTTTCGCCTCGTAATTTTATCTTTATTCATATTATTGACAATTCTTATATAGTCTATCATTTGAGAAATTATATATACTTCCCGTTTACAAAATTTCATCAAAATCTGTTGAGAGATAAAAATTTTTTTCTATATTGTTTACTAATTCTAAAAATAATATTGACAATTATTTTATTGTCATAATGTGTATTAATAACGGCTCGACTCTTATTGGTGGTCACCAAGTTATAGATATTTGTCAAATTCAAATAGTCTCTAGCACTACCAGGCACGTGACAAGTAATGTTTCGTATAGGTATATTACTCATATGTCGTTCACGCTACAGCCAATAAAGCACTATCAATTTCATCCAATGTGATATAATCGTGTATAGAATAAAACAGAATACGTTTCGTTACGCGCACTATAATAGTCATCGCTTTCAGATTTATGACAGTTTATTTTTTGTAAGCTATATGTTCTGGTCCAATACACATGGCACTCATTGAAATCTATATAATATCAAGATCGTTCGCAAAGTATGTTCATAATAAATACAAGACAGTAAGATAAAATTTTTGAGCTTGCAAAAAAAACTGGCAGAAAGCTTAATTTTATGTTACTGTTAAACTTTGATGAGGAAGATAGACATGCTTATAAATTCATGTAAGTTCTCTGCCTACCCCGAATTGGATGACATGCGCGCTTTGTCTCGCGGGGCAACAACCGCATGGCTGCGCCCCTGATCTACTTTATTAGACCATTGTTTTTATCTAAGCTTCACTGCTTTACCAATGGCCCAAGGCAAAGTTGTTCAAACTTGGTGTCGGCGATCTACCACAAAATATTTAGCTACCAAGTGAATCATTGCTACCCCGCTGTTATGAAAGAAAAACACAATGTTTACGAAAGAGGTTCAAAATGAGGTTCCCAATCACAATTTTTTTCTGGATATTGATGCATAGAAATGCATATTACATATCATCCGCGAAATGTTCATAGGATGAAACCGCTAATCGCCAACCGCAAGCAAGATGACAATTCCTCGTTAGACGATTGCGATATTTAGATTTATTTTCTTTTCTAAAAATGCTGATTCGCACAAATAAATAGTTTCAAACAATCTTCTTAACTGAAGAGCTATTTCTTTCAAAGGCGGATATTTAAGACGAATATTTGTGATCAGATGCTCTTGCTAGATTTAGATATAAATACTGGGAGATATTATTACTACCGGAATAGTCAAAGGAGACAATACGTGAAGTTTTATTAATGATCGCTGCCGCAATTCTTTTAAAATATAGTATTTTATATCCTAACTTAAGAGATATAATAGACTAACTCGATTGGGGTGATTTTAATGAATGCCACGATTGGCTTAGCGGTTATTACGTACGTCGTATCGAGATACATCGTCGTTTCATTCGCCATATACAAGTTCTACTAAGTTGTGGTATAATATAGTCCTATAGCTTTAGTATATTGCAGGAATACACAACTCTTACTGTTGGCTAGAAAAAGATTGTAAAAAACTGGTTATTGGATATTTTTACTGATATTATTTTTAAGTTCAAAGAGGTTATTTTTTTGTTTGTTTGTTTGAACGTACTAACCTGAGGAACTACGAATCAGATTTTATAAATTAGTTTTATATGTTATTGTCTATTTATTGAGGAAGTTTACAAGCTATATAAGTTCACTTTTTTTTTTCGAACTGATAGTCAACCTTAGCCTAGCCTGTTAGCCTTAGGGGCCCTGGAGCCTTTGCGGCTTTTACAGATAAGTTCACACTACGACCCTAAGGGACGGGGCAATAGCCATTTACTTCAAGCAATCTGGCAAACTGTAGGGAAATACCGGAAGTGAGAACAATGGTTAGCGGCCGCGGCACGTTGGAGAGTCGGTCTAACGCGGATGAAACCCCATGGAGCACAAGCAAGTGTTTACTGGTTTAATGTACGATAAACTTACTCTCAACATAGACTGTACCAAGCAATTCTCTCAAGTTTTTCAATATTTTTTCTATTTTTTCCTACTAATCCGAGTTATATGAATTTCTGTAGTTACTGTGAGTTTTATGAACCAATCAATGGTGGTCATGAAAGTACTTATTAGCTTGAGTCATGAGTGGCAAGTCCATGAAGTTTCATATTTCGAAACAGCGTTCTTACCAGGCAAACATAATTCTTGAGAATTCAAATTAGTAAGTTCGGATTGACTGAACAATTCGTGCCGTAATATCGCGTTTCAAAGTCATAAGTATAAAATGTGTGCAGCAGATTGCAAAAATTCAATATTCTGAAGGTGTGACCTTGGACATGTGGATATTAATGACATTACCAAAATATAGTTGCCGCTATGATGGTGATGGAAAGTTCGCTTTCAATACCCGATTTGTTTTGAAATTCTTTTTTTCAAACAAGGACTTATCGTCGTGTCGCGTCTTGGGTTATGTATAGAAACTGGGCATAAGTAGATATTTATGAAGTTAGCAAAGTCTATGAAAATATAAAACATTACCCTATTTAAAGTGAGCTCATTTGGGGGATATAAAGTAAAGGCTAAATTAGTGGGCTGTATGATTAAGATACTTGTCCACTATCGAATTCGTTTCGTATTTCGTTTTTTACATATGCAAATTTCACACGTTATTCGATTTTGTTTTATACTGCTAAGCATCTACTATTTCGTTCGCGTAAACTAAAATATACAATTTTATAAGAATAAAAAATAACCTGAATCACTCTGACACAATAAAGCTAAATATTAGTGAAAAAAAATTTACAATCATTTCAGAAGTTTCGGAGATTACCTCCGACAACATATTCTTCATAAAATTTAGGTGGATATATATCTATATATAAATACAGGTAATGGCAATGTATATACGTAAGTATATAAATACAAAATATTCGAAAGCTGTATGAAATTATTTAATTGCAAATGTAGGTTAAGCACTAAGGACTTAAACACATGATGACGGAATTAATACAAAACAAATACTAATTAGTGCATAAAAACACCTTCAAAGTATAAACTTACAAGTACATGTGTATTTGTAGATATGTTTCGATCGAAGGTAAAATAAGAGCAATGAACCAAAACAAACAAAAGGTCTCGCGTATAATTATTATTAATGAGTGTCATAATAAAACTCTTGACCAAGTTGACCTTTTTGATTTTATATTTATTACTTTTATTTTACGAGGAATGATGAAATCGCATTTCGGACTAATATTCTATACAATAATTAAAAAATTATAAATATTTTTTACTACATAATTCCTCCCGAGATGTTTATTATTTGCAATTTTTTACACTTTGTTTTAATAGAAGTAGTAAATTGTAGAAGTAGTAAATTGCTTCGTCTCTGTACCTATTTATTTTATATATCCGGTAAGTTGTTTAATGATTAATATGATTTTGTTGTTTTTTTTTCTATTTGAAATTACAATTATTTGGCCCTAATCTTACAAATTAAGGGGAAATACATAATTTGACTTTCGAGCGATTTTAAAACATTAAAATACGGTCTAGAAGTGTTTTGATTGTCTAGAAGTGTTTTGATTCGCTAACAGCTTCTAGGCTCGTAATCGTTACTCATTTCAGTGAGATCACGCGTCGCTTACTGAAATTTCGAACTTTGAACAATCTGTAATTTCTTCCCATATTTTTTATAACATTTTTAAGTTTATATTTCGGGTATGAACTCCTCCATAAAGCAGGACTATTTTAATTTGCAGTGGTAAATTCTTCAGCATTCATGTTTAATTATTAGCAAAATATCGAATAAAAACAAAAAGATATGTTTTAAATGAAGTCGTGTAGAACGACCGTTTTGACGCTCGTGAAAATTATCTCGTAACAAATTTCACTGCGACTTGCACCGCTTTATAGCTTTATATAATCGCACATTTAAAACTGACGCTTGCAGCATAAGTGTTTGTGTAGACGTCGCCGCTTACGCTCCGCCCCCTCCGCCGTCGCGCCGCCATCTCATGATTTGCAATATCAATGTACATTTTTAGTAATACACGAACCACGAACATTATACATGTAGGCATAATTAACAAATTTAGTTTAACTAAACTAATACTCCGCTTTTTACTAAATATACACGGTATGATCCCGAAACGCGTCAAACCAAACCAAAATCACGGTGTGCGGATTCGTTTATTACTATGTATAGTGGTCGGGACCCATAATATTCCGCTTTTTACTAGATATACACTGGGTGATACCGAAACGCAACAAACGAAACGAAAATCACTGTGAGATGATTAGTTTAATCCATGTGTATGGTGGCTGAGGTACCCCTAAAACCTCACTTTTTACTAAGTATACAGAGTGTGATCCCGAGTGTGTGAGTGATCCCGAAACTCGACAAATCAGGCTATTTGCATCTGCATATCAGCACTTTGAGATTATTAGTTTATTACTATATGTATGGTAGTTGCGATCCCTACCACTCCGCTTGGTTAATGATAAAATCCGCTTGATAAAAAATTAAAGAATAATGGATATAGTTGAATTTTTATCTTTTGCACTATAAAACTAACATGTATGATGTTCGTGGCTAGAATGTATTACTAAAAATGTACAGTGATGTGGCAAATTAAGGGCCGGCGGCGCAGTGGCGTTCGCGGTGTGCCCGCGGCGCCGTCTACACAAGCCCTAAAGCGAATGCGCTAGAAACGTCGCGAATTGTAAGTCGTAAACCTCGCGTAAACGTTAGAGACGGAAGAGTAACTTTCAAGTGTAGCTCCTGTAATACTTCTATCGATATTAAGCGAATGTTTTTCAATTTGCAACTGTTAGATAACCGTCTGAGTAATAAAACATTACATAAACATCGCCAAAAGGTATATGAATTGACATCATATTTAACCCCGAGGGTATAAGTATAGAAATAGTTTTTGGAAAATCAAACAATTAAGAAGCTTAAAGAGTATACAATATATTATATATAAAGAAAATCAGAAGTAATAAACTTAAAACTGTAATTTTTCTTTCAAAAATAAATTATTTATTTATAAGTTTAAAGGATTTCGACCGCGAGGAAGTATTTGTATAATGTTTACGAAATTTCGAATTTGTTGTCTTATAAACATTTTTAAACAAATTACTCTATAAGCAATGACTACTAATAAGCGAAACTTTGCATGTAATCAATACTATCTATACTAATAAAAAAACCGGAAGAGATTTGTTGTTTTTTTCTTTCTTTAAACACGCTAATCTCTGGAACTACCAGTGGGATTCGAAAAATTCTTTCTTTATATGATAGCCAGATTCACGAGGAATAAATAGTATAGACTATCTAGCATTGGACTACACCTCTTGGGTAGCCTTAAATATTGATTTTTGTTAAGTAAGAGCGAAAGCAACATTGTTCCCGAAATGCTTTATCCGCGTGCGCTGGCGTAATGGTTAGTCATACGTAAATACAATGTTCTACAAAAATATTGCTCCTTAGTACATCGAAAAAAAAGTTCCATATGCCTATCTCTTATACATACGCTACAATAAGGTATTATGTGACAAAGTTTTATTGAAAATTTTAAAAGTGATGTATTATTATTAGGCATGGCATATAATCCTTACAAACGAAAGAAATGTTAGGTAGATAAACTTTGTCCTTTATAGCATTTTATTTGGATGCATAATTTCCGATAGTCCGATAAAAATATGGTCTACATTGAAGTATTATAAACGGTGCATTTTTTTTTTAAATTATACGCGGGTCGAAACCTCGGTTCGCAGCTACTAAACAATAATTCTGTAGTTCAAGCGTACGGAGCCGCGGGCACAGTGAGTAATAAATAGTATAAATGTGTAAGTATGTTTATTGGAATGTTTGTGCTTCAATCACGCTTGAACTGCTGAATGGAAAGGTACTTATGCAATTTGGCATAGATTAGTAGATAACGTCTTTGAATATGATATTGGATATTCTTTACTTTTATAAAAATAATTTACGCCCAGCGAAGTAGAGTTAAAAATTAACGAGATTATTCTAGAAACAGCATTTTTGACTTTATAATTTGACATTAAAATTTTAAACTAACCCATATATAATAAATCTTAAGCTTAACAACCGCAGCAAAGAATCCCATTATTGCAATTTTAGTTTAAAAAAACCAACAAAAAATTCTTAATAATAAAATAACCCATACACGTGACTTAATCATTATAGATCTACTCTTAGACGTGTTTTAATGCAATCTTGAATTTATTTACTTTGATACCTACATTATACAAATAATTAACAACTTTTTATAATTATGAGCTAACACATTGTATAGCAAAGAAAACATTGTATATTCTTTTAGAGAATAAAGTCGTTGTGAATTAATTTCATATTTCAGGTAATTATTAATTATATTTACAATCATTCCAAGATATGTATGTGTATTCGCTTTTAACCCAACTTCTTCGAAATCCATTGCGCTAGTTACTCTGCCGTTGCCGGTCCCAAGCCCGGATGAGAAAGGAGGAGGGTTGGTATGGAGGAGAACAACCCAACCATAAAAGAAAACAACGCCGAAAATCGGGCGGCGGTCTATTAACCCGACCCCTCTGACACTTGCTGGAGAGTGGCTCACAGAGACCATGAGGAATCAAATAACCTCTAAAATTCTGCAGTGGAAGGATCTGGGTACCCACCACTACGTATTTACCCAAGAAAACTCCCTCAATGAACAGTACGATTGACAGAGCTAGTTTGTTGAGCGATCCGGCTAACCCCCGGCGCCACTCGGTAACCGGGCCGGGCGGTGTTAAATTAGCTACCGAAGCCGCTTCTGGGGCGGGACACCAGGCTCTAGATAGTGGACATATTACTGGTCATGAAGCTAAGGATCGCAGCAGATGGAGGGAAATCGTGCGGGAGAAACTGATGCAGCGGGGGAGTCACGACCCTCAGTAATGAGGAAAACGACGCGAGGAGGAGGAGGAGTTGTCATTACGGCTGAGAGTTCCTTCTGCGCTTGCCACAAAGCCCAGTGAAGCTGTTAAAGGCCTGCAGGCTAAAAGCAGTTTCATAAAAAAACTTTGTAAATGTGTATCAATTATTAATTTACCCAGCACCAATAACTTTTTCTACGCGTAATATCTACTTTTTTATCCATTTTTAGTGTTAATTTTCCAAAAACGATATAATGCGTTTTTCTTTATTTGTAAGCCTACATGTCAATTTTTAGTGTATGTGACTTCAAAACAGTTTACAGCAGATTAGAGCATAACAGGTATTCCTACATTTTTATTATGATTTCGTTGGGGTATGTTTAGAGATAACGATTAGGCTTCAATTACTCAGTATGCGTAAGGTTTTAGACAATAATATAAGAATGTTTATGATGTTCAATGGACCAATAAATTACTAACGAAGATAGCTCACATCCAAACTTTAATCTACGATTTAAATTAAAAATTGCTTTTTAAAATTATCCTTCTTTAATACACTCCTACTTCGTCACAAAGGGGACTCATTGGCTAAGTTTAATAGTTTTAGTTTCTACTCTGTGTCAACCGCTCTTCAGTTAGGACTTGTTTAATTTATAATTTATGTATTTGAATAGCTTAATTTTGTTAAGGTACGTTAAACACTTAAATTTTTACAGAAGAGTTGTTTTTTATGGTAAACTAACTAATACCCTAATTATAATATTTGCTATAAATTTATTCTTTTTAACTATAATTACAACAATAGTAACAAAAAGAAATACAAAAAAGCGTCGGCACGCGGAGCGGAACACCAACACGTAAGAAATTACAGATAAAATATCTGTACTATAAGTTTACCTACAGGTTTTTTAAGACACATAGGATGAAAAAGTTGTAACACTTTGTATATTATGTTTCATTTATCTTTTAATCCAGTCCTATGGATGATTATATAAGGAGATGTTTATATGCAATTATTGTCGTTTATAGAAAATGCAACTCAGAGATTTGAAATTTAGTATCTAGGTTAGTTCTGTTCAGTACTAGTATCAATAGAATTCAATCACATCCAAATATCAACGCTTAATGGAATAAAATATTTTATAACTTTATGTAGGAGTAATGCCATTTGAAGTTAACAGATGTAATATTTTGGATCCGTTTTTATCAAAGAACTTACTAACCAACTATAATTCAAAGAATAGTATTGATCATGGAGAGATCCATACCGACCATTATCTGATCACGTTAAAATCCACTAGGTAATCAGTTATAATATGTGATTTGATTAAATTTGTATGTTTGTTACAGACGTGCCTCGATGATGTCTCCCCGCCAATTGATGCGTAACTCGAACATGACGCAGAAGTGGCAACGCCGAGAGATATCCAACTTCGAGTACCTAATGTTCCTCAACACGATTGCTGGTAAGTTTACACTTTAAGAATAAAGAGTTTTTTTTATATAGAACTTCTCAAAATTTGTCCATGCGACCCGACGCCGCAGAAAAGTGATGCCGCTCTTTTGGACTCTATTAGCATCTTTGAAACATTTGCTTCATATTTCGATTTTAGCGCTCTCTGAGATTGGCTTCCAGGTGATAATCAGGAATCGGGCTTTTGCCATACTCATGCATATCACTACTCATGATACAATCTGAAAACCATTATCAGGTATGGTTAAATGATAGTGCGTTAAATGTGAAACTTCAGATTCAGCGACGAACAATTTGATGCAATTTCCTAAGAGACACCTGATTAGTTACATCCTCAAATTGAAACGCAGTTGCCAAACGTTTCGGTATTTGGCAGTGTGTAACCATTTTCGGCTTCATAAATATTTTAGATCAGGTCTGATTGTGCTTTACGGCGACAACTGCTTCTCAACGATCATTGCTGTTTTTTACACTATACATACTAACTATCGCATTCGGTATAATTATTTTAACCATTGATAATTCAGCAATACGAGCAAGGATTTGAATCGGTGTCATGATCATAGTAACATGGACTTACGTATCCATAACCTTAAAAACACAAATAATATCGCTACACAAATAACATAGTAACCCAAAAACTAGGAACTCAGTTTGCACACTTAATATTAAGCACCTCCTCGTTGTCAGTTTGTAAGCTATAGAATATTTTTATTTCATCGTACACTTGTATCTATAAATAATAAGAAAACTAACTTAACTCTTTACCATTTCATCAAAACAAATGTAATCTGAACTAAACAAAAAATGATGGCAATAGTCGTACATAAAGTAATAACGTAGTACCGGCCTGTAATTACCGCAGCAATAGCCAACGATTAGCTTATTTCTACGGTGCTATAGTGATAATTGTGTTGAACATAATTACATCTAATATTAAGAACTAGCTCTTAAATACAAATACCTGAACACACAGGTAATTAGTGACAGATTTTCAAATCACTTGATAGCTATCAACTTGAATACTACAATATTTCCTACCTCTACGCTATAGTTGTTGCACGACATTTTCCTTTGACGGAAGCCAGGTTAATTTTACAGAAGCAATTTTAGGATTCGAACCTATGTAAATCGGAGATGCACTTGGACGTGTTTCTGCTACTAATCAATCATCATTCTCATTATCACCCAGTAGGCACTCCAGTAATTTTACTGTTCATCTTGGCTTTGATATTTGTAATGATGATTTTTTTTATTTTTACAAAAATGATGTATCTATTTCTCGACGCACTGTAAATGTAGCTTGGTGCGAGCTCCGACGATCTTTTTACATTACATTCTCTTGGAACTTTGTTTCATAAAAACTTTTGTTCCACTTGACACTCTTTGTAATATTTTGTTTGCAGTTACTTCGTAATTTATTATGTAACTCTCACGTTGACTATAATCAACGGTTCAGCTTCTCTGAAGCGTAAATCTGCCGGTGTTGCCAATGTTTGAAGTTTTGCAATGAACTCCCTTTATTATTACGAAATTCTCAATTCCTGATGTTAAACTATTTATTGATAGAGAAGCTTTGCGAAGTATAAGTTGTTTGTAGACATTGATTCCAATGCTTGTTTTGGATAATTTTAGTGAATTTGTCACAATGTTATGTTTTAGTGCTAATTTTTAAAGTTTGATACCATATTTTCGGTATGGATTACATAAGAATCGATAATTGAAATCACAACAAAGTGATTATCACTTGGAAATAAATATGATGCATGTAAATGTTAGCTGTTGCAAAATGTTCAAAAAATCAAAAATATAGATAATTGTAATTTAGTATATTTCTGGGAATAAGAATATTTTACAATTATTACCATGATTACAATATTTTGGTTACCATGTATTGCTTTTTTCAATCTCGCTATCCTTTATTTTTGGACTCACAAACTTTGAATTTACACTACGAAAGGAAAGCTTTTAAGACACCACTTTACTTGTTGAAAATTAGCATCTGTTTGTCCTACTCGAACTATCTAGAAAAATCAATCTACAATAATGATCAAACTATAACTTTAAAATTTTGTTCCATTCACCGCGAGCCCAAACACCGGCCTGTGTTTTTTAAACTTACGTCTCCTCTACATCAACGAGGCAGTGCAATTTTACGTTAACGTCAATTTTCCTCATTAGGGATAATTAGTGTGTTTATATTGTGCGCGCGCAAGTTTGCAAAAATTCCTCTATTGTATGCACGCGCGCCGTATGTGATGTTTGTGTGAACAATGTTACATAACTGATTCGATGTTGACGCAGTCTTTTCAGTCGCAGTTTTACGGAACCGTTATTTTTAATGTTGTCATCATGAGAAATAGTTTACTATGTTCATTTTATTTGTCTATCTACATAGTATATATAAAATTAATGTTTATTTGTCCCCTAAGTCTTTATAAACTATTCATCCGATTGCGATGAAAGTTGAATTAGACATTATGCGTACATTCGAAAAGATTTCTGTATTAGTACAACCATTGCACAATAGATGGCGCGTGATTCGTTTCATTTCAAAGACAACGAAAATTATTTTTTGGAAAATGTTGGTATTTTATAAGGTAGTAGCAGCCGCTCGAGACTCCATGACTCAGTTCGCGTTAAATACAATATAAAAATAACACAGCTGCTCTGTGTCTGTAGAGCACTTTTAGGGCTTACTGATTTACTTAGTTTTTTAGGGTTCCGTAATCAAAAGGAAAAAGTACTCTTATAGAATCACTCGTTGTGCGTCTGTCTGCCTGTTTGTCAAGACCTTTGGAGTTGTGAAGAAATCAATCAAGAAATCAATATACGGCCGTTTATGCCGCATATTTTGACACTCGCAAGGGGATTATAACCTATAGGGCACTTCGCGTTAACCTAGAACCATGAAATTTGGCAAGAAGCGATATCTTATAGCAAAAGTAATGGGAAAAATCCGAAAACCTTAAATTAGTAGTTACATCACAAAAAATATTTTTGGCGATGTTAAACAAATTTGTAGTTGGTAAACTGACCGCTACCTGACCTACGGGACAACAGTTTCCCAACGGCAAAGTTAAGTTTGTCCCTCAATCCAGTTTATCTTTTGGTTAGAATTTCCATGATGAACGAACTATTTAAATACCTACAAGTTTGTATGGAACTCTCGGTGCGCAAATCCGACTCACACTTTCTCTTTTTTTTAATTTGTTCCATTTATGTCAATACGCTTATGCTTTCGTATTCTGTTCAATTGCACGAAGCATTTCATTCAATAATTCATTTATAATGCAAATTACTCGTATTAAGAGTGTTATCTGTTTTTCACATCATGATTATAACCTGTAGGTTATGAATAAAAAGTGCCAAGAATCAAAAACACTTTATTCAATTCAGGGCCTTCTCCTATAATAACCTTTTGACAATGATTTTGGCAATGGCTTGACATTCCCCCTGAAATTATTATCTGGCAAATCGGTAATGTGTTTAGGAACGTTATTGCAGAAACTAATATTATTACCTAAAATACTTTTATTGGTCTTACTATGTCTTAAACATGGGATGTCTAATTTGTGTTTATCATGCGCGAGTCTCATAAACTCCAAACCAATTGTGATAACTCAACAATTGAATAAGCCAAAGACCTCGGACAAAGCTTTTGTAACAAGTTTATTAGATAACGACAGTTGCAATGTGTGAATTATTCAATTTAATATCACATGCGCTACTGAATCACCGGTCTGGGTATCCCTCGGGCGCAGCACGGCTCGCTGGCAGATCGGCTTGGCCTGATTTCGTGTCTCTACGACCTAGACTGAACCTCGCTCGAAGGTCCCGTCTCATTGTTTTCTAGAAATGTATGTAGATTATTTTAACTGTTTGAATTTTTATGTCAACCGCGACGTTATTAGGCATTCACATCGCGAACACGAAATGAATGAATTATAAAAAGAGGTACATCTCTAATTGCGGCTTGTGTTAAAGTGATTACAGAATCCGAGGTAACCCTCAGTTTTTGATGAAATAATATTGTGTAATCTTCTTTTTCTACTGGCAACCACAAACGATGCCTCAATCGTAAAAGGGGTAAGGTTTTTTTTTCAGACTAACTGTACTGTTAGCCTATGGGGCCCTGGAGCCATTAAAGACTTTGACAGCTTCACCGGCTTAGGGTCGAGGGTGAAAGGCACTCGGTCGCGAAAGCGAAGTAACAAGCTCAAGGGTGTCAAAGTGTCCGAACCTCGGCTTGGGCTGTTGTCATACATGCAAATAAGTCGCGATCTGGCTAAGTCCCTATCCGTAGAAAATTCGATCTAACTGACTATACATATAAACATGTTTCTGCCTTCTGGGAGGAAAGAAGAAACATGCAGATATATGTATTTAGTAATGTAGTAATTTTAAAGTGTTAACGCATATAGCACTTATATGTTAAAGAATTTTCATATTATGAAAACAAACTTCGATGTCCTGCTACTTAAAAGGCGCAGTTGGTAGACAATCTGTATTCGTGTTTGAGCATTACTGGTTCAATTCTCAGTCGGAGCCTACAATTTTGTTTCGGAATAAATGTTTGTGCATTTTCGCATAAGAAAGACTACAATTTAAGAATTTAAATGTTAACCTGTTCACCTATGTAATTTTACGTAGAAAATTAACTAATAAACGAAACAAATTAACACTCATCTTATTATATTGACAGCATAGAAAATAAAGTATTAAGAACAAAAGCATTAACGAGGAACGATTTCCTTTAGAAATATAGATTAGCCGTCCTTGCAAAAAAATATTTACTATGCATATTGACCGACATCATATCACTAGACGCCTAGTTTTTTTTAACACTTAAATAATTGTTTCAACTAATAAGAGGTCAAAAAGAGCCAATTGGGCACGAGGTGTGAAATGAGATAGTATAATTGAGCGCTCGAGCAAAGACGAAAAAAATAAGAGATTTGTCGTATCATAAGATCAAGAAATTTCGGTATACAACTTCATTGTTTGTTATTTTAATTAAAGCTAGTTTATTCACTAGGCCGACATAACCCCAAGGGAACCCCAAGACATTAAAAAAAGAGAAAAAAAAAAAAGATCAAGAAATATGTAAAGCAAGTTTTATTGTCGAAAGGGTATTTATTATAAGGTGGATCATTATGATATTGATGTGTGGATGGATACTCCCTCTCTATACAACCACTAAAAATTATCATAATCGTAAACAATACTTATATATTATATTGTTTAAAAAATAATCACTACATAACTGTTGATAATCCCCATCTTCGAGTTGCTTGCCGGTTCTTCTCGATGACTGGAATGTTTTCCAAACCTGTGTGCAGTGGTAGAACTTTTGATAATGATAATTGTCTTTTTACGGGTTGTTAGATTTAATAAAGAAATTTAGATTTTGATCTTACTACTTTTCTTAAATTGTTATAAGTCTCGAATATAAGTTAAAAAATTGTATGTTTTCGAAAGGCAGCTTAAATTGACTTATTACTCAGATGTATACCTTGGCAGAAACTACTTGTTTCTTATTAACCGTCTATGTAATAAAGTGTCGTTGCTTATGCACAATGGTGAACATATTAACATAATTTATCTATATACTAAAATTTTTCGTCTGTATAAGAGGAAAATCCGAATGGTATTTTTTCAAACCAACAAATAAGTAAAACTAATAATTTAAATTCAATTCAGTTAGAAGGAAAACGTTATAGGTACTATTACCATAGATCGAGTAAAAATCGTGGCGATCTCGGTAGTACCGTGAAGAGAACAAATAATCTTTGAAAAGTATTATGGTTCTAGACAAATGACTTTTGTTATTACATAATGTTGTTTTTCTTATCGTTTTAGACCAGTGTATACAGACGCAGTGGCCATAATCTCACCTGATGTTAAGTGACGATGTGGTCCAAGATGATAACACGCTAAACCTTATGGAAGACTGGCTCTCAAGTGCAGCTGCCGGAACACACCTATTGGTGCTTGGCGACAGATTTTCAACTTGAGAGTGATAGTTAGCCAGGCGGGCATTAGAAAATACCCTATGACCATGCTATGGTTTCCTCATGTTCTGGCTCAAAGCTCTGACTCATTGCAGGGATTCGTACTCACGTCAATCGACGCGAAGTCGTTCACGCTACCACAGACGCATCACTGCTTCATCATTCTGCACAATAAACAAACTATATGATCATGTCACCAATAATATTAAATAATATAGGGCCAAGTAACGTAAGTTTATGAATAAAAATAAAAACCACAACATGATAAATCATGATCCCGCCAAAAACTCTAATCGACTTATATACCAAATTTCATTAGAATCAATCTAGCCGTTTAATCATGCCTGATAAACAAACAGATATACTTTCACATTTGTCACTTATGAACAATGTCGTAACTAGTGAACAGCCTGAACTCGCTTCATGGTGCGACACAACACATAGTTACCATGTAATATGCGAGTTGGCCACTTAACTGAACAATTTTCTTCGTAAACAGGAATTCCTAATTTCGAGATCGCGGCTTCTCGGCACGATGCGCGCATTAGCGAATCAACAACTCAGAACTTTATTGATCAATTTATTTCTTTGTATAATTATAAACATATAAAAACAAGCTGACCCATGCGAATATCTCGACTATTAGAATGTAAACAATCTAAGACCTGTTATATTAGTTAAAAATATTGTTAATATAGCCCTTCCTGCACGTTGGTTGAAAATAATTTAGTTCAATTCCAACTTTTTTTTAAATAAACATTAATTATTCGTCCTTACCAAAGAACATAAACTTGAGAACAATGTTTTAATTATTATTTTTATGAATAATAAACGGTTATATGGCGTTGACACATGTTTAACACATGAGAAATAATAAATATAAATTTTTAATTTAAAAGTCTGATCAACAAAGGTAAATATCGATATTGTCATAATTATATATTTTTATATTCATTGTTTTCAATATCTAATAAAGTCTGTTTTTTGTATCCACGTTAAAGTTTCTATTGTTCTTCTCTCAACAGAATTACTTGAATAGATTCAATATTAAAACGCGATTAAATTTACGCAACGGTGATACAAAGACAAGAACGGTCATATGATACTTCTAAGTATCAATTTCTGAAAAGCAATGTTTATAGGATTACAGTTAAACAGGATTGTTTCCGTATTACGAAAGATGTTGACCAAAACATTGAAAACCTACTAAAATACATAACTATTAGTAATCGCTTGATACTTAAGTAATTATGTATACTAAAACTGGTCTTGCTTATTGTCACTGTTTACTTTAAATATATTACTAAAAATAAAACAGTAATTAAAATTTACCTGTAAATAGGTTTTGTAAGCTAAACACGTTCGTGGAAACTCGTATAATTAGATCATATCCTTAATAAAAACGTCATGGCCGCCGTTTAATTAAAATGCAATTATTTTAAAATCTATCCATACATAATAGAAAACTCAACGTCGCTCTGTTTGTCTGTCCGTTTGTGTTCACGTGGAAACCACTTATCCAATTTACATGGGTATTCCTTTAATTCATAGATATGTCAGATGTCTATATCTGGCCAGGATACATAATACATTTTGTTTGATAAAGTAACATACGAAAGAAGTTGTGACGATATTGTGAATCAATTTGAAAAAAAGGCGCTTTTGAGGCGCTTAAATGGCTTACGCTGAGTAAACCATAAGTAATATAACAAATTAAAATGCAACAAAATTGTAGATCTTAAAAAGGCCTAAAAAAAGTCAACAGTAGCATACGTCTACCTTTTAAGGATCACCCACAATAAACATTTTTGGGGCAGCACAATTCGCATGTGCGCTCGGCCGACGGCATTTTGTAGTCCACGCGAGCGGAACCGCTGGCACAGCTAGTATACTATAACTTGTACTTGTAAATTCGTAAATTTTCATTATAAATGAACTTGCGGTTAATTTTTATTATAGGACAAGACAGCATGATATAGTTTATCGTGTGTAATACAAAATAGCAATAAGCCAAAACATTATTGAAAAAAAAAACTTATTCGTATTCCTTAAAAAATGTGTATACTGTGCTACCTTCAGGAATTTTGTCAGAAAACACAGATGGGTTTTTAAGCCGTAAGTAGGTTCCACTATTTTTGCCCTTACTCGACGGTGTCCTTTGGTCAGAATAAACGAACAGTAAATTCATTTTTTCGAAAAAAAAAATATCTAACCTCTCCAAAGTATTGGTATATTAGTTGATTAACCCATTATAATATACGTAGAAGATGAAATTGCTTAGAAGATCCGCGCTTTAGACTCAGTAAGAGAAATAAGTTTTTTAGGTAATAGTGTTAGGTTCTATTATAAAATCCCAAAGTACATTACTGATTTGCCGGAGAATAACTTCAAGAACCATGTCAAGCAGGTTTTACTGTTAAAAGGTTATTTTTGGTGGATCATTATGTGTATAATAGTGATGTCTGGAAATAACTCCCTCTCTCATCCACAATATAATTAATAATTGTATAAATAAAAATATGTTTATAAACCCAATCGAGTTCCTTGCCGATTCTTCTCGATAAGTGGAACGTTTTTCGAACCGATAATAGTGTATTGACGTTCATGAGTGCCTTCTTAGGGCCTGAACTGAATAGAATATTTTTGATTTGATTGGTTTTCAACTCATTATAACTTCATTGTCACTTCATGTATCGTTGGTAAGAAGCTGAGACAATTGTTACGTAATTGGTACTCGTGAAGTTTCCATGCCGCATGACCGTGCTTATTCAAAACTCTGTTTATACAGGTATTTCTGTAAAATTAACTGTGTATCCAGTTGGTATAATGGCCGTTCTTAATATTTAAATAGTATATGTATATTAATGGGAATATTTGATACTGAAAATAATACTGAAAAATATCGTGGACAATTTTGTGAAGGTGGTAGTAGCATTATATTGAAACTGTAAGTCAGGATTGGCAGGGGGGAGGGAGTAAATCAAAATCAGATCAAGACTATTTTATATAATTTTGGCCCTAAAAAAAGTAATTATTGACCTCACAATATTACCGTAGGTGAAATGATTGGATTCGGTACACTTACATCGGATTGCCCCCACCATGACGGGGTTTTCTGAAATTCGCGTACATTTACTTATTTTAAATTTGAAGCAAGAATGGCTTTATGTATCATGTCCGACATAGTTTAAAGTAATACAATGAACTTTTCCGTGATGCTAGATTCTAGAGCTCGTTTAGATAAAGAACCGCACTGCCGTATTTCAACATTTGGCATGCTGGGCCCAAAAAAAGGGTTATTGGCTTGGAAAGAGTACACATAATTTCTTTTGTGCTCTAAACATCCTTGAAAAGCCCAATTTGCAACCTCGGACCTTTACCACCAATGGCCCTAGGGTAGAAATATGCCTCTATACAGATGGGCCCCTTAAGTACGCGCATGACTACTTTCACTTCTTTAAATAGCCCCACTCAATTTTATGTGACGCATTAGTGATTATCTTCACTGCAATAAAACAACAGGCTTAGCAAGGAACTTCGTAATATAGACTTTGTGTTACAATACTCGCGCGTATCGTAAAAATTCAATCTCATCATTTTTTCTTAACGCGCCTAAAAAAGATACAATAGGAAACGCCTGAAAGGAACCTGAGCTCTTGAGAAATGTTATATTTAGTTCCAACCGTGTAGCGGGAGCGTAATAATATTGAACTGTACATTACTCGGTGTTAGACCACCATCATCAATAAGTTGTAGGATTACTCAGTAACTACTCTTGGCCCTTTCCTCGGAGAGAGACTTTAGTCAAACAGTGAGACGTTATTATTATTATAAAAATAATATGCGAAACGGTGGAATAATAATTGTTTATTTTAATAATATTATCTTATGCATTTGGACGATATTTTGTAATGGGTATATAAACTGTTAAGTAGGTAACATTCACTTTAACAATCTAAAAATAGTTTGCGCCTGTTCGTTTCTCTTTCATTTAAAATTAATAATAATTGTAGACGTACTTTCTATTTTTTTATACTACAAAGTTGGCAAACAGGCATACAGCCCGCCTGGTGGTAAGCGGCTACCGTAGCCTATGGACCCTTGTAATACCATAGGTATTAATAGTGCATGCTGACTTTGCACTCCCCTACCCCAAGGAGCTCTGGAAACCCTACTCACACCGAAGAAACACGACACTTATTTGTTTGGCTGCGATCTTTTGTAGGGTGGAGGTATTCCACCGGTCGGACTGCCCCAAGTAAAGAGAAATCTCCAAAGAAATTTATCTGTGCCCTACCTCTATGCTACCCTTGTAGCATTTAAATTTACTCTTAACTAGCTGTGCCCGCGGCTCCGCTCGCGTGTACTACTAAAACCCTTTTTATATTTTTGTGCAGAACTCTAATTATTTATAAAAGTAGCCTAAGTTATTCCTTATAACATCAGCTATCTGTCAGTGAAAGTCCCGTAAAATCGGTCTAACCGTTTCGGAGATTTCCCGGAACAGACAGATTTTTTTTTGTTATAGGTGTCGTGTGTACTTTCATATGCATTTAGTAAAAAGGACATTACAAAAAGACACTTCAATTTTATTATATGTATAGATGTAAAAAGTACTGGATATGACAATAATTGTGAGCAAATGGATCGCGACCATCATACTGCAAGTGTACATCAGCACTAGTCAAAATTAAAAAAAAATGTCAATTAAGGCCTTAAGAAGGCACTTACGAACGTCAAAACACTACTATCGGTTCGTAAAATAACCCAGTCATCGAGAAGAGCCGGCAAGAAACTCGAACCAATTTGTTTTTATTTCTAGTATTAAAAATGCGCCGATCGTTTACAAAATCCAACTTATCCAAGTTTTTTCAAACATACCTTCATTAAATTATCAAGGATGCATTAGAATGGTAAAGTTAAGATATTAAATTACTGAAACTTGTTCTTTAATGATTCAAGAGGTCCCCTCGCGTGCCCGCAGCGCAAGCGCTGGTCAAGTGTTGTGAGGACACGCACGTTCGACAAACGCTAGTATGTCGCCTATCTTAACTACTGAACCCCACACCCCGCAAGACATTAAACTTTGAAAGTAAGCGAAGTAGATCAGTTAATTGGCGTATCTTACATACTGTGAATGCAGCAGAGCCTAAATGTATAGTTTTTGTATTTTTATGTAATAACACTATATAAGAAACACCTATAATTTAAATTGACATTAAATTGCCAGTTTTTTTAATGATAGAAATAAGTATTTACAATATTTTTTTACAAAATAGATTTGCTAATTACGTACACTGGTGCACATAATTATGTACATTCAGTCAAAAAGTATCGGGAATGGATGATTTGTTTATGGTTCCAAATTTTTTTTTCTTTTTGTTGTTAGATTGGCACGTCTGTTTTTTATTTTGGCACGGAGTTTGAGGTGCATCTGTCATTTAGAATAAAATGCAGTGCTGTTTTTGAGTTAGATCATATCTAGTGTGTATTGCGAATTTCATAATGGATTAAAACATCGAACAAAGAGTTTTTCATAAATTTTGCATCGCCAATGGAATTTCGTGTTCGGAGACACTGAAAACGTTACAGAAGGCTTACGGTGAATCGACTTTATCAAAAACACTTGCTTATTAGTGGTACAAAGCGTTCGAAAGCGGTCGAAATATGCTGGATGATGATGATGATGATGCTGGATATTTACCTCACCCTGGTAGGCAATCAACATCTTCAGTTGAAGTTAACATCGCAAAAGTGAAGGTATTTGTGACTGAATATCCTCATTCAGGTTTGAGAGAGATAGCCGCTGAACTTTCTATATCTCATGAGTCGATCCGTATCATTTGAAATAAACACTTTTGTATGAAACATGTTGCCGGTCGGCTAGTCCCAGAAGACCTGAATTTTCTCCAAAAACTCAACCGCATAAGAGTCGCTGAGAACATGCAAGAACGAGTCAATTCGGACCCAACATTCATGAAACGCATTGTTACTGGTAACGAGATGTGGGTTTACGAGTTTGACATGCAAATTAGTCAACAAGCTTCGGAGTGGCGCCTTCTAACTGAACCGAAACCGAAAAAACCACGCCAAAATCGAACAAAAGTCAAAGTCATGTTGACTGTTTTCTTTGACTATCGCGGTGTTATGCACTCGGAATTCATGCCGGAAGTTCAATCGGTAAACAAAAGTATATTATTTGAGCGTTATGCGGCGTTTAAGAGAACAAATTCGACGAAAAATGCCAGATACAGACTCAACAAATACCATCGAGCAACCACCTTATTCACCATATATGGCCCCAGCTGACTTCTTCAAATTACCACTTCGTGGCACTTATCATTCGGTAGAAGACTTAAAGGAGAATTCGCGACGAGTACTAAATCAATAGTCAATTGCGCCAAAAGCGTTAAAAAAATGTTTTGGTGATTGGATTATTCGCTGGCGTAAGTGTATCGATTCTGAAAGAGCATACTTTGAAGGTAATAAAATAAATTTGGATGAATAACGAACATATTGTGTATTATTGCTCTTTTCCCGGTACTTTTTTGACAGAGTAGTAAATTAATTAGAACACATAAATAATCATTAAAACTCGAAAGCGAGTTAATACTACTAATTTTATTCATAGCAATTATTTGTTCCATCACTACTAACCTTTTCAATAACTCCATTGCCTTTGTCTTCAGCATGTCAGGTTTAAGCACGGTCAATCACGTGTTATATTAATTACTGAACAAAAATTTCAGTCTCCGAAACACTTTCCGAAGCGCTCGTTTATATTTTATTTACTTTGTTTCGGACAATTAATTTATTCACGGCTTTCGGACAATCTCACTTTCGTTTCGACTTCGTAAAAGTTGTATTAGTGAAATTTTGTTATTACTTTTCTTTTAACGTTTTGATTTGAGATTTTTGTTACAGAGACACGCAATGATATATTTTCACACTAACAGTAATATCACGACCGGTCTCACGGTGTTCATAAAAACAATCTATTTTTCCGACAACATGAGCTGCGTATGTTTTTCTCTTGTTTTATCAGGTCATTTTTTTATAAATATTTTGTTAGAACGTTTTTGTTTAAACAATAGAAAAACACTGGTTTATATTAACTGTCACGTATCGCGTATTAGCACAACTCGTTTCGCTGTAACTAGATTTTAAAACGTATGTTTGAATTGTCGATAGCTCATGTAAATGATTTATATTGTTTTTGTTAGTTTATTTCGTGAAAGATTGTTCGATGCGGTGACCGCGAATGCTGCTTGACGTTTGACGAATGCTAGCCGGGTCCCCCGCTGACGGGAAAAAGTAATGATTACAATAGAGAGGTGATATAGCGTAAAGATATGCTGAGTAGTAAGTGAACTATCGATAAGATGCGAACTATATATACCACTGCGGTTACTCGAAGTTGACTGTAAAAAATACCTATTAATTTTACCTAAAATTAAAAACATTAAAATTCATAATTCAAATAAGTATTTTAATTTTATAGTTTCAGAAATGCTTACATCATTTAATGATTAGGTAATTTTCCTTGAAATATATAAAAAGGTTTAATTACAAACTTTAAAAAAATGAGAATTCGCCGTGTAATAGTTATAGAAGTGTTATTAAAATTTAATAACACGCGTGTACGAAATTGAAGCGGTATTTGTCGAGCATGAAGTGTGTTCTCACTACGAAGCCGCAGAGAGCGAACGAGTAGCGCACTGATAACGATATAAACACAGACTTTGTGAGAAGGTCAAAGGACATCGTGTGCGGGGTACGTACTGACTACCGTGCGTGCTCTTCGTGGATTCTCGTATTGTTTGGTAACATTGATAACGGTCACGTGACACGGCTCCATTCCATTCCAACGATCCCTTCTATGTATAACAAAACGTGTATAAAATAAGTACTAAGTATGTTATCTCACAACTATTAATAATGATATCCCATACTCGTACAGTGTCCACACATAGGTATTTGTAATACTTATTACACACACATTCGCGCACACATTTGTTTCTTCATTTTCTTTGTCATGGTTTGCATAATTTGTAACGCGAGAGTCAAGAATCATGTATATGACACTGTCACCTGAGACACATCATAAACCTATTTAAATCACAAGGTAAAATATTGTATTTGAGTTTTTTTTTGTCATATTTCGTGGCACTATACCAGAGCGCTAAAAACTATGTTTGCAGGCAATTTGTTTCGTTAAGTTCTTATTAGGTTTAGTGGAAAGTGGAAACCCAACTACTGACACGAAGGTTGCGCGTGCGAGACTCGCACAGAAAATAAACCTACGTTTAGGCTTTTTAACATGATTTTTCTTTAAAAAAAATGGTGTATACTAGTCTATAGTAATATTAAAGCGATTAAATTAAGAATTAAATATTTTGTAATTAACGCGAACAAAACCACGAGCTGTGGCTAATTGTAAATAAAAATAAAGAGTCACTATGGAGACATCAAAGTATAAAATAAAAAGTGAAGAACTGTTATGGAGACATCTAAGTATAATAATCTCACTTACACTTTAGTAGAATTGGGTTAGTGCGACAAGTCACCTCAAAGTGACAGTGAAAGCCCAACCACAACACCGTGATCTTCTCTAAGTTCTTCGAATTTGTGATGGTTTTTGTTCAAGTCTACTAAACTAGTAGAATACATAAGTGACTGGCGTCATATCAAGAAAATAAATTATGTAATATATTTCAACCGAAACCTTTCTCTTCGAAATCCTTGACAGTTAACCACACTGCAACGTTATTTAGTGAATACGAGTATTGCGTAGGCTATCCGTTAAAATATATTACAAAGTTCTAAATTTTACAGTGTTTTTCAGAAAGTTTTCTCACAGATCTGAAGGTAAAACGGAAATCGTTTTAAATGAAAAACTTAGTAACCACGAGATATAGAGTAGTATAATAGTATGGCTTTTTATCGATTTGACTATACTGTTAGTGTTAAGAGCCCTAAAGCCTCAGAAGGCTTTTACAGCTTCACCAGGCTTGGTTGGACATAGTATGGTGACCTCATTTCTATGGTCGCTATTATTTGCAAAAATATTTGTTAACACAACATTCAACCACTGGTTTTTTTCCATTTATATCGTGTTACAAACTAACGGTTACAATGAGTTTTAGTGTTTCAACTATATGGGAACTTGCGTATGTGGCAACCTGGTATGGCCACCACATGTATATATTTCATATTATATTTTTGTTAATGCTTTTAGTTAAGGTTTATTTGTAACTGTAAAATATGTTTCTAAACGCTGAACGGACGAGTGTAGGTAGAAAGAATCCCTTTATAGGTCTGAGGGATGAGAGCATTAACCGGCGACCATTTTTGTAAGCTAGCTGCCCGCCGTTCACGAGGCTAGACGTCGGTTTCACTTCGCTTAGTGTCTATAATATTTGTAATGTGGTGTTCAAATTTAGTGTGTATTTAAACCATAAAATAAAGTCGGTATTATAAAGGCTGTTATTAATCCCCTAGTATACTACCGTACTATACATACAATCACCCCACACGTACATAATTTTTAACATTTAGCGTGACTCCACTGGGTTATACAGAATGTTTATTTTTTGTCCATATTTTTCTGCATCCCATTCATAGTATTTTTTACATGACCTAGTCTGATGGCTCTCACTTTATGTTCTTTTTTTTTAATAATGTAATTAATGTATAAATATGCATATTAATAATTATATAGTTTTATCTAAAAATCACAATTGATTTCTTTGAAACTTGTCTGTTTACTCTATTATGTAATGACTCTGAACAAGCACCTTAACAACACTGACCCTGTTAGTCAATGACGGGAAACTTGACCTAGTATTGAAGTGACTAGCGAGAATTATAGAAAGTGCTTCGTTGTGTAAACCTATTGTGACAAATTGTTTTTTTTTACCAATATTATGACGATATGAACACAGAACACATGCAGTGGCGAACTAGCCTAAAAAACAAAAATAGGACAATTGTCTAGGAGCGACTGGTTAAACCGAGCTAGGACATGGCGGGTCTTAATCTGTCATGTGGTGGTTTTTATTTTAATTCATAAACTTATGTTATTTGGCCTTATATTAGGTATCATTGTAGCATTTTTCGTAATCTAGTTTAGTTATTGTATATAAAAGTAGTTCATTATAAATCATAACTGGAAATATGCGTGTTCAGTTGCCACAAAAATGTCCTGGTTAGTTCTAACAAGACAGCCACCATCTTTTTAAAGCGTTGATCGAACTTTTGAGGTTAGAAATATAGTACATATTCATCCACGTGACATTGGCAGAATTGTGTATAAACACACGTTACAATTAAATAATAAAAACGAGAGATGGGACAAAGACCAGTGGCGTAAGAAAAACAAATTATCATAACCCGAACCGTTGTTAGCTGCCGTCAAAGAATATCGTATTTTTAGTCACTAATCGTCAATACTTACTCCTCAAATATTACTCCTTGGTTTTAAAACAAAAAATTGCCCAAATGCGACAAATTCCTTAATTTGCCAATAAATGTGCGCGGTTGCTTTGAAATCTGTACGTAACAACATTTTGCGGATGGAAACCGCGCAACCGCTAGTTCTTTACTGAAATCTATTGTAATAGAAATCGTCAATTGTTAAGAATATAGCAACAATGTTATAATTTTAGTTACACGTGCAATTTTGCTGGTTGAAGTAAGTGGCAGTCAGAATATTTTTTGAGAAAAATCCGACGTCCATAATATTTTAGAACTCTTTTCACTTTGTTTATTATGTTATTGTATTAAACTTTATCTAGTGACACAAAACGTCTATTTTTTTAATAAAAATGCAAAGCATGCAGGCATACCGTCTACCTGATCACTCAGCAATTCATAACTTTTTGTAACCGAAATCAAGGACAACTTTTCTAACTGAGGACTAAGTTGGAACGCATCGTGTGTCAGTCAATACGTGTCGCTTAACACACTCTTCTAATCGGGTCACATCAGCGCTAGTACGGCTGCTTTATGGCAAATAAGTGTGGCAATGGTGCAACCTATGTCAAACTTTGTAGAAGTATAACGGATATATTTACAAGATTAATTGCGAAATGCAATATTATGTCAGAGAATGGTCAGTAAGGCGAATTGCTAACGGTAGCAACAAAAAAAGATTTTATGAAAATAATCATTAATTTTTTTCAACCAGGTCGAACGTACAACGATCTGAACCAGTATCCAGTTTTTCCGTGGATTCTCACTAACTACGAGAGCGAAGAGTTGGATCTAAGTCAACCTTCCAACTTCAGGGACTTATCAAAGGTATGGCCTTATGAATCGTTAACATTTGAAAATTGCTACAGATTTTACTTTTGCTGTAAGTCCCTATACCTATATGAAAATAATTTTAGATTAATAAACTATTATCATTAACCAGTAGCAGCACCCACATTAACGAATCTTAATACATAGTCGTGTTTTCGTGTTTGAAGTGAAAAAAATAATTGTCAACAGCCGATCGGCGCTTTGAACCCCAGTCGTAGAGCTTACTTCGAAGAGAGGTATAACACGTGGGAGCATGAATCGACACCACCATTCCACTATGGGACGCATTACTCCACCTCGGCGTTCGTCCTAAACTGGCTTGTTCGCATTGTAAGTATCTCCATCGACAAATTAGATTTCCTTTTCAATAACTTCAATCCCGAATTGCAGAAGGAGTATGTATATCTTTTCGGGTTTTTATTATTCTATTTATTGAACAATTTATGACAAATAGGATGTCCGTTCGCGTGTCCAGGCCCTTTTTCTAGAAAATGGTTTAAAAGTTAAAATTAATATGGAGTACTATAATCTATGCCTGAAGCCAAAACGCCTCATAAGACGACTCTTCAATAGACTCCCTCTTCGATTATTTTAGATTACTACTATTCGTCGACTTGAATATTTACGACATCAGACAACCCTAATGTCAACACAAAATAAATACTAACAGATTTATAAAAGGAATCATCAAAGGCACAATCTCTGCTCCTATCATTGCAAATTACAAGTTACATTAATACGCAGAGCTTTTAACGTGTGTTTGTCAAAACAATCGCCGGTCGGTAGGGTGACACGTGTGGACAGATGCATTTGCTTGGACTTAACTCACTGTGACTTGTTAAACTCCAAAAAGTTTCGACTACAGCTCATCGACGTAAATAAATGTATTGCTCGTTAGGTTAAAAAATGTTTTTTTTTTCAATGCCACCTGCCAGTTTCTATAATCGCTTTTCGATTCGTTTTTGTTTTTTTTCTGTTTACATTACGTAAATCCAATGATGTTAGTAGGTAATTCAATTACAATCAGCAAGTATCTGAATTCTGAAAGTTCAAACCACAGATTTGAGAAAAGGCAGATGGAGCCTGACAGAACACGAAAATGTCCCTAACAATTTTAGTATTAGTATTCAGTTGATATTATTTTCCGTGTTATTTGTTAATGATTACAAAACTGCAACAGTGTTGCTAGGTTACAATGAAATATTTTCTTGGAAATTATAGTAAAATATATGTTATATGTAGTGTTGGATAAGATCATTTTATTTACAACCATCATGAAACTAAAGGTAGGATAATATTTGTCACGTAATAATTTGTTTGTTTGACAACGACCTACAAACACTGAAAGAGATAGCGTTATGGTTACAAAGTAAAAATTATAGAGAACCCTGTACAATTTAGTGTACTAGTCAAAAACCTAAAATTCAAGATGGTCGCTAAAAATTTACGACATCGGAACCATTAATCATAGGTATGGTAAGTTAAAATAAAAGTAAATAAATAAAGAAAACCAAGAAATATTTATTGATAAGGAAAAAAACAAGATGGCAGATATAAGTTTAGTTGAAAATTGGTATGTTAAGGTCCTTGGGGCCCTTTATTTCAAGTACAAAATCAGTTTTTTGACGACGGATGATGGATTAACTGATTACTGAAGTGTTAAAAAAACAGTAAAACTTATGCTAAACTACACTATTCACATGGTCGTACGTGTTATTATCTTGTTGCCAAGGAAACACAGCTAAATGCATGTCCCATTTTTGTTGTTCGTAAGGCTTCATTTGCCTTTATCTCAAATCTGTGGTTCACACCAAGTGTAGTCGGGTTGATATTAATCATAAACTAACAAAAAAAAAAAAATTAAATTGAAATGTCTGCCTACAAAATTTCGAAATGCAGTATTTTTCTTAAGCTTTTATATATATGTTTATTTGCACATTACTAAAAACAAAACACGAGTTTTTTAAACTGTTTTTCTGTTTTCTTGTCCAGACTAATCTTGGAAACGGCTAAAGCGATTTAGACGAGACTTTTATTGACATGTAGATTTTTCAGAGAGACTATTTCAGCGAGTTCTCTAGACTACACATCATGACGTTTTTCCATATGTGCTAATCAGAAATGTACGAAGATTGCAATTAAAAAATTTAAAAACAACCCACTCTTTATACAGAAAAGACAGGTTGTTCAAGTGGTACATCATACTCAGGTGAACTAAGTCACAGACACCAGCTCGTAGTCTAATGAGCAGCAACAAGTGCATGGGACTTAAGGTATCACCGGTCACGCCATACTAAACTCTGATCTGTTCACAGGAACCAATGACGACCATGTTTTTAGCACTCCAAGGTGGCAAGTTCGATCATCCTAATAGACTTTTCTCATCCATCGCCTTATCGTGGAAGAACTGTCAGCGAGACACGTCCGACGTCAAGGTCTGCTGTTTATTTAGCATTTTTTATTTCTTACATCTAGTTTGCTGATGATTTCAACACGAACGATGATGTCCTTTATATAAGATTTTATAATATGTTTTTATCATGGAACTGTGAAACTGTTTTCTTGTCGTTTTTAGAGATATTTTCAAGTATTTTAGTACTTAGAAGATTTTGGTGTTGAATTCATTTTTGTATGGAAAATTATTATTTAAACGTTAATACTTGAAAAAAATGTTAGTATTCAGATACATATCATCCATGTGAAACGCAACTAACACGACATATCTTTTTAGAGAGAGTTACCGGCTATATCATTTTGTTGTTACACCAAATTTTCAATTACCCTTAATATACCATGACGGTTCGGTAGTAGCGTGTAGAAACGTGTCGATCGACGCGAGTTCGAATCCCTGCATCCCTGCCCGAGCTTTCGGTCGGAAAACATCGTGATGAAACCATAAAATGGTGGTAGTGCGTTTTAACTACACTGGAGAGCCAGTCCTCCCACTAATAGGCTTAGCGTGTTACAATCGTCATTTAACATCAGGTGAGATTGTGGCCAGAAACGCTAAACCTGTAAACAATTGGAATAACAACTATAAATTGGATCGAATGATCCTCACAGATGGCGCCTTCCATGTGCGATTATAATATGGTTCTACTGGCATTCAGTGATTTTTCATAGCTTATGTGTAGGTGTATCTGCCCATGTATCCCAACTTTATTCTTATTCAACTCAATTAAATTTATATTTATTAGAGCCGTCTAAGAAATGATGACCACGGTCTTTCATTATGAGATGTAAATAAGTCTTTTCCAATATTGGTTATCCCTTTCTAGGAGTTGATACCTGAGCTGTTCTTCCTTCCGGAGATGTTGATCAACAGTTCAGGGTACAAGCTAGGTATACCGGAATCTCCCTCGGGCGACGTGATCCTGCCGCCGTGGGCTTCATCAGCCGAGGAGTTCGTTCGAATCAACCGCATGGCTCTTGAGTCGGAATTCGTGAGCTGCCAACTGCATCAATGGATCGATCTCATATTTGGATATAAGCAAAGAGGTTTGTATCAACCATTTATATAAAAGAAATCCAAGGTTGCACCCGTGTTAAATTTATTAGAACAACTTTGACCGCACCGCCGCGCACGCAACCGTGTAGCCTATTATTGTTGTTCTTACTTCCCGTACTTGCCTACAGCTTGCCAGATAGCTTGACGTTCATAAATACTGCTCCGCTCCTCAGGGCCGTAACGTGAAGTTATACAGCCTATAACTTTCCTCAGTAAATAGGCTATAACAAAAAATATTTCTTTAATCTGACTAATAGTTGCAGAGCTTAGCGTAATTAGGAAAAGCAATTACTTTTACGTTGAAAATCAACTACACATTTCAACACTACATTTTCAAACAATTCTATGCCTAAGGTCCTGAAGCAGTGCGGGCAACGAACGTTTTCTACTATTTGACGTACGAGGGCGGAGTCCGGTTGGAGCAAGTGCCCGAAGGTGTGACACGCGCCGCCGTAGAAGATCAGATCCGCAGCTTCGGACAAACACCGGCCCAACTGCTGAGCGAGCCGCACGCGCCGCGAGCCTCCGCCCTTCACCTGGCGCCGCTTATGTTCGCCGCGGCGCTGGACGACGTCTGCCTGCGACTCAAGTTGCCGTCGAACGCGGCCGTCGTGCACGTCTCCGCGAACACTTACCCCCAGCTGCCTATGCCCGCTGTCGTCTCGGTAACTAACACATGCTACATTTGTTTTTCTTTCGAACAAATATACATCCTATAATGTTTTGGTAGAAAATTGATACGAAACTATACCGCAAATCCGATTTTGGTTCGGTCTCATCGTCAATTAATAGATTTGTATAGTGGCTATTACTTGGAGTTCCAAGCTTTGTAGTTAAATTGCTGTCATATGTCATATGCACAACAAATTGTGAATATTTGCTATTGGGGTATTAGCAGCACCAGCCAACCAACAAACCAACGTAACTACCAATCTTTGGTATATGTATTGATGTATGTATTGATGTATAAATGTGTATGTTTGTAGGTGAGCGCGGCGCGTGCGTTCGCAGCGCATCGTTGGTCGGGCGGCGCATGCGCACACAGCACGCACGGAGCGCACGGCGCCCGACACGCCGCCGACCCCGCGCACCACTCGCACGCGCATGCACATCCTCACCCCGTGCTCATGGATCCCGTATGGGGTGAGTAAAGAACACAGCTTACTTCAGTTTACTGTGCACTTGAATACTTATTTAATTATGCTTCCATAGTTAGGAAGCAATTCAAAAAACTGATGATAACAAAATCTGGTGATACAGTTTAGAATTGCAGCTTGTATCTATCATCTACATTCAAAATTCAATTACACTACTCGATAGTTAAAGGATCAAAAAATTCGTTAGGTAGAGTGAGGACTGTGACGTATCGCGCGCAAGGGATATAGACGCGTCATATAATTTCCATTTCGTAAAAATTATGACTCCGATGTTTTAATCGACAGAACTCGTCAAAATTAATCGATAGTGTATACTAAACATTAGTGTGGAATATTTATTGTGACTATATATGGTGTTAAAGATAAATATTAAGAAGAGATAATACAATGTCGGCCTTTACTCGTTAAAAAGCTAAATCAAAATGTCGTATACGTTTGAAAAGGGCTTATCAACAGCAATCCAGTGATACCCATAAAACAGTTATGATAGAGTGAAGCGGTGCCGGGAACGTAAAAAATGTGTGTTGTCCTACAGCGGCCGGCGGTGCGCAAGCGCTGTCCCGGCGTCAACTCGGGGATAACTTCAGCCAGCGAGTGCGCGCGCGGAGCAACTGCTTCGTGACCACCGTCGACTCGCGGTTCCTCATCGCAGCCGGCTTCTGGGACAACAGCTTCCGCGTCTTCTCCACCGATACTGGTACCGATCACATTCTTCACACGACAATTCAATTCTATTAATGTATTAAAAGCGAAAAAATAAATGTTTAAATAGATAATTATGTTACATTTTTGAAGTCAATACTTCTGTAGGCGCATTTTAAAAAGATATGGATGCGCGCGCACATTGTTGCAACAAAAATTCTACTACCCTTTGAAGCTACTTGCTTAACGTCTTATTTTATTGTCACATAACACCGAGTGCGACTATTCAAAGAAGTATACCTTCTGAACCGCATCCACTATTCTTTATACTTATATTAAAGCGAAAATCTAAATGTGATATTGAAAATGCCTTAATTCATAATGGACATTTTTTGTCAGTCGTAATCAAATTAAAACCAAAAATACTTTATCAGGTTATCACTTTATCAGTCAGGCACTTTTGAATGTCAAGATAGTATCGCCAGTTCGGAAAATATCCTAGTCCTAGTAGAAAAACCGGGTTTATAAATTATTATTTTTCAACTATATATTTTTAGTTATTATAATTTTAGTGGACAGACAGGGAGTCACTTCCAATCATCACCACATAATCAACACTTATTAATATAGAGGATCTAAATGCACTATACTAAATACCTAAATACTATTAGGTCCTTACGTATGAAATTGGCGATTTGTTAAACTGACCACCTTGATATCAAATATTTGGCGTTTGGTTAGGAATTCCAAATTCAAATATATTTCAAATTTAGGCTCGTGTATTTGTGTTTCGTATCCAGTGATTCATTTGTCTTCGCACTATTTGATTTTTCTTTGCCATCTTTCTTTTCACAAAATGGAAACTTAAAATATCGCGTTATTAACGAATATGAGTTGCAAACAAGTTATACAAAATGTGTATAATTTAGCTGTTTATTATTTGGTTTTGCCTGAACAGCGAAAATAGTACAAATAATCTTCGGTCATTACGGCGTGGTGACGTGCGTCTGCCGCTCCGAGTGCAACATCACCTCCGACTGTTACATCGCGTCCGGCTCCGAGGACTGCACCGTGCTGCTCTGGCACTGGTAACTATACCTCCTTCATAAACTGATACTCTAGTACTGCCAATGTTTTTTTTTCTATAAATTACGATATGTATTGTAGAATAGGTGTTTGACTAAGTATGTTGTTGAGTGTGAATAAAAGAAGCTGATTAATCTGTACATAAGTATTATAAAACTCAACACCTCTCTCTCAGTCTGTCCGTTTATGTTCTTTTCACGCGAAAACTAATTAACTGTTGTACATGTTTTTATTAATTCATAGAATGTTATCTGGTCATGTTATAGTATATATTTTTTTTACATAAAGTAAAATACAAAATAAGCAGTAACGGTAATGATGGATTAATTTTGGGACAAAAGACGCTTTTGGGGCGCTTAAATGGCTTACGCTGAGTAAACCATAAGAGGTATATCAAATTATAGACTGCATAATTGTAGATCTTAAAAAGACCTATAAAGAAATCAGCGATAGCATATGCCTATCTTCAAAGGACCACCTACAAACAACATTTTCGCCTTTAAAATAACCAGTGAGTGACCGCCGCGGGTGGGGAGCGAGGCCAGACGACGGCGCATGTGCTGGAACGATGGTAATAGTAACATTATCAGGCGGATGAAAAAAAATATGTAGGTAACTCTCCAATGAGGACTCCTCATATAGTTAACCGTATGAAAGGCCTTGAGGTTACCTTGAGGTAAAAAAAAATGTTGGTCAAATAACCACTCTTACACTCTAAACACACTTGTTTTTCGACTGTATACTTTAGTGGTAGTAAAGTCTCGCTCAGTTAGGTGGTCATTTTACCCACTCTTTTACTGTCCTTGAGATTTTATTATAAATATATAAAAATTGATAATAGTCATACACAAAGTAGTATCACAATTATAGATATCTAAGATTATTAGACACAACGGAATGCTTAATTACGTTCTCAAAATTTTTTTTTTTGTTTGAAATTTCATAGTAGCTCAGGATACGAAATATTAAGTTCCATACAAAATATTCCTGTCCGAAAACCACATTAACTTGTAGACTTTCATTATAAATGAACTTTTACTTGTCACTTACGGTTAGTTTTTATTATTGTACAAGGTGGCGATATAGTTTATAGTGTGTAACACAAAATAGCAATAAGACGAAATGTAACACAAAAAATCAATAAGACGAAAAACTTTTACAAAAGAAAAACTTTTATTTGTGCCCCTTCAAGATTTTCATGAAAAAACACATAGATGAGTTTTTCACTGTAATTAGCTTCCATTCTGTGTGCCTTCACTCGCACATGTGTGATACGACATTGCCCTTTGATAGGGCCTTTGACATATAAACCAAAAAATGAAGTTTATTAAAAAGAAAAAATATTCCTTTAGTTTGGGTATATTCATTGATTGACCCAGGTAACACGATATTTTTGGAAGGTTATATTAATAAAATAGCTTTATTAATTTAACACTATATCTTCCCACAAACGAGCTACGATACATTAGTAGGAACAAAACTCGCTCCTAACCCCTATATGTTGCCGTTATCTTATATAGGGTATTTAAGAGCAAACTATATACATTTGTTTCAAGGTCCGCCCGGCACGGTGGTATCGTTGGCGAAGGCGACACCCCCAGCCCGCGCGTCTCGCTGACGGGTCACGACGCGCCTATCAACGGAGTGCTCGTCTCGGCTGAGCTGGGTCTCGTTATCTCCTCATCTGTCAGTCTGTATCGCCTTTAACTGTCATCATTTTTTACTTTTTATTTAATATCATATACCCACAGACACTTATCCATATTTATATTGTACAATGAAAATTGCAACTTTTGTTTTCTGACGCGCTCGATTATAATATATAAAATGAAAAATAACTGGGCACAAGAAAATATGTCCTGTTGTGATTGAGACCTACAAAAATTTTATGCAGTTCTATACTGTATACTCTTAACATAAAGTAGAAGATTTTCAGTACAAGATAAGCAGTGATAAAAAATCTAACTTTACGCTATGCAGTTATAGTAAATTAGAAAAATTTCGTAATACTCGTATATATCTATCGTTATTTGATTGAGTTTTTGGCGGGATTTTGATCTATCGTGTGGTGGATTTTATTTCAATTCATAAGCGTATGTTATTTAACCCTATATTATCTAATTTTTATATGGACTATAAATAAAAACTAGGAACGTACTTTTTTAGCTGCCACAAAAACTCCCTGGACAGTTTTTTTAACAAGGGAGCTGCCATCTTGTTGGATCAATGTTTGAAGTAACAAGATAATTTGAAAAAAGGTTGCCATTAAATAAAAATAAGAAGAAGAATATATTAGCCCTCTATTCATACTTTTGGAAACTAGTACGGCTTAAGTGTACTCTATTGTTGAACGCCAAACACGATTACTGACAGATGGTCCGGTGCTGATCCACACGACGTTCGGCGAAGTGCTCCGCGCTCTGCCCGCGGCGGAGGGAGTCTGTGCGCCGCAGCAGCTGGCGCTCTCGCGGGAGGGCGTGCTCGTGGTCGCGTACGCGCGCGGACACCTCGCCGCCTTCACGCTCAACGGTCGCCGTCTGCGGCACGAGACCCACAACGATAACTTCCAGGTGACCTCAACACACTCAACCCCCTTTTACAAATAAACAGGTATAAATTAAGGAAGAACTGGTTCTCAAGTGCAGCTCCCAGAACACACTAAAATAGGTACTTGGAGCTGATCTTCACCTTGAGGGTGGTAGGTACCCAGGTGGGCATTAGAAGATCCCACCATCATGCTATTATTTTGATCGCGATATTTTCCTTCACCGAAAACTGAGGGTTATTGCAGGACTTCAAACTCACATCTATGGACGTGGTTTCCGTACGCGCTAAAAGGCTTAGACTCATGATGTCTATGCCTAGGGTGGCAACATTTAAAGTTTTCATCTAATTTCGCTGGCCCCATAACTTGCTCCTTAGCTCATATAGAAGGCGATGTAGGGCGCAGTGTGTAGGCGCCGAGTTCGAGTTTATGTTTCCTTACAGTGCTTGGCTCTGTCGCGTTGCGGGGAATACTTGGTGTGCGGCGGTGACGCAGGCGTAGTGGAGGTGTGGCGTGCCTTCACGCTCGCGCCGCTGTACGCGTTCCCGCCCGCCGGCGCGCCCGTCTGCTCGCTCGCGCTCTCACACGACCAGAAGTCAGTACTATTCACCTACCCATACCTACTGATACACTGATAGAGTCTTGCCAGTAAAACGTCTTATAAAAATACGCAACAAATTAAATAAAAATAGACTTGGAACCTTATTCTCTACAGCAATAGAAATCTTAATACTTGCAAAATTTTATTTGTATTATCAATACATAGCATTTTATTATAGTACCGAGGATGCCTTGAAAGTTGTATCAATGTTAAATAAATGACACATGGCTTTCAATAATTTTAATTTTAAAAAACTAAGTGTAATTAAAAACAATACTAGTGTTCAGTTTAAGACTTGGCTATCCCGATATTTAAAAAATTAGGTACATCGTTAGATCATTCGGTGTACCTGAGAAGTTTTGCATCTGTGGAGTGCCACAGAACGTAAATTGTTTCGTCGTGCAAATTATGACGTAACCTAAAAACATGCATTTCGACTATCAATTATCATTAAAACAAGTTTTTGATACTGATAAACGTTATAAAAACATTTTGCACGATAAAATCCTAAATAATTTCCTCTATACAATTATTTTTGTGAATTTTCATTTGTGAACATGCCCCGCTCACTGCCACCTAAGTCTAGCAATTCTGCGGACTATATCGGTGACTTTGGTTCTTCTACGGATTTCCTTATTTGTGATTCGATCACACAGAGAAAGTCCTAGCATAGCCCTCTTCATTGCCCTTTGAAGTGACGTTGAGCTTTCTTATGAGACTCAGTACCATAATAATAGGTAATACATATGAAATTAGCGTTTTATATGGAAAAAGTCAAACGAATAAAATATTATGAAATTATACACTTAATCAATCGAAGTAAATACCATTATTATCTATGCACTTTCTCCATTATATAGGTAGTTCATTGATACCATTGCTGAAAAAATTGTGGGAGCGAGAACCAATAAAATCTTTGAAGGCGTTTTTGGACAGCCTCATCGGAATTTAATTTTTTTCCTTGTATGATATTGTCCAAATTCAGAAAAAAGTGGTAATCTGTTAGAGCAAGGTCTGGGGAGTATGGTGGGTGTTGGAGACATTCCAACCGTAATTCCTCTAATAGCGACCGTATGTACGGGGTAAGTATGGGGTCTAGCGGTGTCCTGAAGCAGCAGTGGGCTAGTCTCAGTTGTTTAACGTCCATCATGGTGTGCAATTGTTGATAGTACAGATCTGCCGCTATCGTCTAGCCAGATCTTAGGAAGCTGTAGTGTATGACACCAGCACTGGTTCACCAAACACTTACCAGTACCTTTTTCTGCAACTTTCGCTTTGGGCAGGGTTTGGCCGATTGTCCTGGTTTCAACCACTGTTATTAGCATTTCCTATTGTTGTAAAGGATCCATTTTTCGTCACTTCAAAATTCCCTCGTTATTGTAACGGTTGAGTAATGTAACACCAGTCAATGCGTGTTTGTTGGTGTACTTCAGTCAATTCATGCGGTACCCATTTTTCGAGCTTTTTCACTTTTTCAATTTGTTTCAAGTGATTTAAAATTGTTTTATCGCTCACACCGAAGCCTACCGCTAACTCTGACGTGGGTTGCGATGGATCTGCTTCTACGATCACCTTTAATTCTTTATTTTCAACTAGGGTCTCCACGGCTTGTTTACAGTTTGTTTCGTAGGACGAAAACATTGGAACGAAAAACGTACCGTGTTTTCTTTTACAGTAGCGTCCCCATACACATAATTAATCCTTCGAGCTGTTTCTCCAGCGCTGATGTCACGTTAGAACTCGTATTCGAAAACAACGCGATATTTTTTAAGTTTTACATTTTGTGAAAAGATCGCTGTCAAAGAAAAATGAAATGGTGCGAAAAAAAAGAATCACTAAAATCGAAACATTAATAAAAATGCCTATATTTGAAATAAATTTGCTTTTCCTAACCAAACGCCAAATATTTGAGGTCAAGGTGGCCACTTCAACAAAACGCAAATTTCATATGTAAGAACCTAATATTTCAACACACACTAGTTAAAGACTTCTGACTTGAGACACTAAACAAACAACTACAGGTGAAAATCACCAGGTAATGCTTGGAGCCGATACAGTTAGAGAAAATTCTGCACCATGTGTATTGTGATAGCGTGGAAATTGACACAAGTACCGGTCTCCTGTGGCATATGTTAAGTGAGCGTGGCTTCGCTTTGGATACCTCGAAATAAATCTCTATTTAGCTAATTGAACATAATTAACAGGTTCCTGTTGGCGGGTCTCGAGAACGGCTCGCTGGTTGTGTTCCACATAGATTTCAACAGATGGCACCACGAGTACCAGCAGCGATACTGAGGCTTACGATACCAATAATTTATAAATAATATTTAAAAAAAGCTATTGAAATTATTCATTTAAAAACTCGTTTATAGTTACTATGTTGTATTGTGATGAGATGGATGGAAATACTGATCGTTAATTTTATATTAATGGTTCTGTTGAACATTAAAAACAATGTGTATAATAATCTCTTAACTTTAAGAAGAGTCGATTATCGTAAACTTAAACTTTAATCGATTTTTTCTATAAGCGATAATTGAGAGTTGTTTATTTTAATGTCGTTTTTAATATCGGGAATTCGTTATCGATAATCTAATATAGTTTTATCGGAATAAAAGCTGAATTCACAAAAAAGGTTTATTATGTTTCGATATTATTATATTTAAATCATCGATGATCGTTGTTTAAGTGAAAAACAAAATCGGTATTTTGCATCTCGGTATCAATAATTTCTAGGAAAAATTGTTAAATTTTATTTTGTTGTAATTTTACTTTTTGTAATTTTGAAATTCAAAGAAAAATATATGCAATAATCATAATATAATCGTTCGTTGCTTAATTATTAAAAGGCAAGTACTTAATAATCGTAATCCGACATTCCAATAAAATTAATAAATTGCATAATTTTAGTTTTGTATCACTGCCGTCCGTTTTCTGAGAAGTGGCTTAGTTCTAGGCGCAATTTTCTTTGAAGGATTATACTGTCGAGAATTCTATCGGTTGTCGTTGGCGATAGTGATTTCAAATAATCGCAATCTTCGGAACCTTCGGTCGAGTCAAAATGCCTCGATCTCTGAAATGATCATCGATATTTGATCGCTTTGAGTCGATTCATCGGGAGTGGTACTTGACTCTCGACTCGGTGAGTTAATCGAATAATCATTAAATATCGAAATCAAAGTTAATCGAAAAATTACCTTATTAGTATTAATTACTTAGGCATAAGCCACCGTCTACGAAACGGACGGCAAGAATGTTTATTTTAACGGCATATTTAGAATTGATTAATTACATTCAGCCAAATCAGCAGCTTTAATGTTAAAAAATAAAAATTAAGAAATGGCTGTTGTTTGTCTTATTGGAAGAAATATAAGAAAAGGTTTAGTGTTTTCTTTCTGATAAGTAGTTATATTTATTTTAATAATGTAATTGTATTATTATGGTAGTGCCATAGGGGAAAAATATTGACTGCAATGAATTCTTTAATATTTTTTTAGTATTCTTACTTTTAAGATTTCTTGACCGATTGACGTAAACTATTTTTATTATTTTCTCTGAGATTTGTATTAGTAATAATTTAATTGGTTTGTTTACTTGTGTGCAATAATTTCGTATTTATTTACATATGTAAAAATCATTTTAGCCTATGTCTTATGAATTCCATCCAATTTTTTAGTACTATTTTATTGTATTATTTATCGACATTCCTATTTTATTCCTTATACTGTGGTGGTGGTTAAACGAGTACTTAATTTTTATTCATAAATGTTGTTTTAATGTTTTGGTTTTATTAAACGGTTATTCGAAGCTTTGGTTTATTTTATTTTTCCTCAATGTTAAATCACAAGTTGTAAACATTTTATTTTGTCTCGCAATTCGGTATATATATGCCGAATGAAAACCCGGACGGGTTATTGATGAAACTTATTCGAAACAAGTTTTTTTCCGGCTATTAATTAATGTAGTAGTTTAGTTGTATCTTGCATTTTTAAAGATCTCATATATTTTTTACCTTTAAATTTCTTTTGTTTTTGTTTATATAATAAATAGGGCCATAAATAATTGCTTCAATAAAATTCCATAGACAAGAAAACGACATGGTTTAAGATTTTTAAATTGTAATATTATGTATGTAACTACTAATTTTAAATCTTTAAAATACGAGAGAGTGCCAGTTAAAAACATTTTCGATAGTAATAAAAGATATGTCAACAGATATTTAGTCAATAGATTAGGTATCTTACAATTTATTATATAATCATAAGGCGCTAAACGTTGGGTTACAGCAGAGCGACGTCACAAAATCGTTTTATATAATATAAAAAAATATAAAATAAAATAAATAGTTTTATACGCATCGAGTTTGAATACTATATTTTTGCAACACAACGCCCGCACGCATCCTTCCGTTATGTGATTTAGGCTTAATGCGCACTTAGGCTTAAAAGTTTCACTCGACTTATCCTATACTGTGCCAAAAATTAATAGGATTGAGAGAGACAAATCAGTGATTATAACATAAAATAAATAAACGCTATAGTCATATAAAACCATTATTTTCATCTATAAAACTCCCTTGGAATTTCTATGGGCATTTAAATACACTTTCTTATATTGATAAGAGTTATTGTAAAGTTACTGACTGTGTCGTCTTCATGGAGTTGCTTTAGATAGAATTTTGTCTTAATAAAACTATACCTAACTAGTTGAAATTTATTCCTCGTAGCTATTTCTAATAGTTGTATTGTACAAATGAGTCTTGATCCCTTATTCTCACGTCCCACTGTAGTTTATATTATAGTGTACCAGTTACTCTTAGCTCTTCGGATATATTATCTAGACTAAACTAGTTGCTTCTTAGAGAAGTAGTCAATATTCTTTTTTTTTAACTCACGTAATATTTGTTTTGCTGTTAAAATACATTTGAACCTGTTTAAGTATAGATTTTTGTAATTGGTCCATGACGTTTGTACCTATCGTTTTTTTATTCTAATACTTACCTCCTGTTCTTCGAAAAGTCTTCATGATTGTTGCTGCTTCGGTTTCTGTTTTCCTATTAAAACCTCTTATTTGTGAGCACGCTCAATGAACGACTCTGTTGTTCAGCAGTTTGAGCGATTCATTTGCTCGTTCACCTGAGCGTGCTCCTGAGGAATGTGAGGCAAAGTCAATAATTCTAAAAATCTTATACATTTATCTATATACATTTTTTGAAACCGACTATCTTGCATATTTTAACTACACATAACACGCTTGTGATACTTAAGTATGTATAAAAAACAAAATAGAATAAAAACTAATAATTTATAATAAAAATCCTCAACAAACCACGCATTGTGCTATACACCTCTCAGTCGTCACACGCTACACGCAATTCTGTCCATTACTTATTAAGATTTGTTTAAGATAGTATCTAGGTCATGAATGTTGTATTAGAATAGATTTAAAATAATGTTTATAATTAATATGCTGCTAATTAATAAGGTACACCTTGTATAAAATAATCACTGTCCATTTAGTTTTAAGCAAAATTCAATTGTAAACGTTCTAGTGATCAGCTTAAGGAGGAAATAGGTTAACGTAACTTGTTATCGCATATACGATTTTCACACAAATATTTTCCTAAGAAATTCATATAAAATAAATTACAGCTTAATTGCACAATAATAATGAAATTGTATAAACTGCCTTTGCCCCAAAATTAATATTAATGCCACTTCCAGTCCAATTGACTCATATTGCTAAAATTTCAATACATGTTGATACTTAGGGACAAGTATGATGATATAATAGCTTGTAAAATTGATAGTGTAGAAATATACATGAAGTAGAAATTAGAGTATTGGTTACGGAAACCAACTATTTAACTTCCTTTATTTAAAATAAATCTTAAACCTCTATTGTTTGTTTTGAAATAAGAGTGTCGTTATCGCATAGATCTGATAATTTTACGAATTTTATCGAAATGCACACGAAGTTTATCAATGCAATATTACTGCCATTGTCTTAGGCTATATTAGTGCGTTGGTAAAGTTCACAGAATAACTATTTTGAGCACAAAAATTTCAGAAAATTAACCTTATTATGAGCCTTAAATATATAGTACAATAATATTTTCAACCTTTCTTCACTTTTATTATAGTTTCTATGTACAAATGTTTCAAGTTTTATGATAAATAAATTCACGTACCTACCTTTGTACCAGGTCGGATTAGTCATATTGCAAAAATAGCAATGCTCGGACCCATCGCCTAGTAGAAAAGTGTAATATATCTGTCCAGATATATTACACTTTTGACTTGACTTTGATTTATTACACTTATTAGGAGTCCTCCTAGGTGTCCTTTTTTAATGTTTTCATTTGCTTATATTAAATTGAGAAAAGTTTGTTCAGGTTGTGTTTTGCTTTATTATCTTAAAAAACCTAGGGCCTCTTGATAAAATTTGCTAAAAGCCCCGCGCTGCCTTTATCCGCCTCGGCTTCATACACTTCAAATGGAAAATATAAAATGGATCTGCTTATAGTTGGTATATAAATATAAAGTTTCACGGACCCATCAAAAAAAAATTTTGTTACTTATACTGTTTAATTGTGTGTTTTTCAATTATAGATATTTCTAGGAAATTAGACATAATTAGCACTCCTATCTGGGCGTAACTTATATTAAAGACAAGTTAAAAAATCTGCCTTTGAATCTGTAGAAAAATATATAGGCATCGACGGTGGAAAGGCTAATCGACTAACGTGCATTTGACACACTTTATACGTTAGTCAATTAGCCATAGCACCGTGGATATATTCCATTGCTTCTTTAAAATTAGACTAAAATATCGTTATTTTGCATAAAAATGTATTTTCGGTTATTCTTGTTGAGCTGTAATTTTTCGTAATTAAATATGTTGTTATGCTAAGTATATTGTGTGTTTGTATGTATAAATATCTTGAGTAATAATTAAATTGCATTGAATGAAACTGTTTTTATTATTTCATATTTGATGCGAGCTTGGATGTGGTGCATTTAGATATCGCGGGTCACTACGATAAGCGTAGGTATGTTCGAGTCCTTCAACGAGGCATGAACGATAGATATAAGAAAACGTGATGCAACCATATCATGTTTGTATGAATTGACTAAGGTTCCAATTCAAACTATCACCACACAACCCATCGCCATTTTGTTGAAAATCTGTCGCTATGGCCAAATGAAGAACGCCGAACTCCTTCACAATCAACCAAAAATGTGTAATGTACGATATCATTCTAACATTATTTCTAATCTTAACAAATATATTTTACTCAATAATCACGATTGTATTGTATGTACTATCGGCCCTAAATTCCAACTGTTGCTCATGATTCATTTCCAAATTATTCGTAATAATATAATATTCGTAATCAAAGACATACAAATTAAAACAAAATAAACTCACAAATCGCTCTCCGAATAGGGTTAGGCTAGCGATACGGCTCGCTTATATACTCAAATGAGACCATCGCGAAATCTCTAGGTACTTGAACTCTTAACATTTTGTAAACAACTTACGTTACGTGTTAAAAGGAGGGAAACGTTTGATTGTTGACATTTGAAGTAATAAAGCTTTCTATGTGTGCGTCGTCGAACCTATGAGTACATGATACACGACTACACTATGATAAATACACGATATTTCGGTCACATTCCAAACGATTGATGAGATTTCGAGAATGGTAATATTTTCTATTTTTCTCTTACTTAGACCGTAACAATATGTATTTAGATTTTAGCACAGTTATAATAATGTGTTACTTCTGTACCCAGTAGGAACCTAAACTGCTCCAGTACCAATACAAAAAAAAATACCCAAAGGCATAGGTAGTAAATTTCCGTGCCGTAGAATTTCCGTGAAAACGTCGTTTTCGTTGCCTTTTCGATGCTGCCGTAGCGCTCGCATTTGTTAGGCACTGACTTTTCAGTTTTTTTAAATTCCTTTTGATCCGAGCTTTCCTCTGCTTTCCGTTTTGTATCATTCCGCGTTTATTTACGACTTATACGAGATGTAATTTTTTTTACAATTTTCAATTTAATACCGATTTTTATATATATTTCGAAGAATATTTTGATTGTTTCACTTTGAATCCTAGTAGTGCTTCTCAAGCTCTTTACAATGACAACCGTATCAATGTCCTAGCTAAACGCGTTCTCACACTATACATTTTTTTTAATTTTCACAAAAATCACGCGGAGGCGTTTACGCTATCCCGATGACGTCACAGGCAAAATAAACGCTGTACGACAAACATGCACAGACATGCTCTATTAATTGTATCTTCAACCATCGTTATCGCATTATTAATCTCGTAGTTATTAGCGATTTAAATATAAGGGTAGTTTGTAACACAAGAAAGTTTGACCGGCTATCAATGTAGGTACTTAATGAGTGAATAGATTAGATCGCTTAAACCAGTGGTCGGCAACCTTTTCAACCAAAAGAGCCAAATATAGACAATACACAATTGCAATTAATTTAAAGAGCAATTTTTATAACTTAAGCTGTGCTTTAGTAGGAGACATTATTACGGAAATAATTAGGATTAAAAGTATATTCTGGAGCTTGCCTTTGTCAAATAAGACTGCTGTTAGTTCAACTAACAGTAAATAAAATAAAATTTGGTATCAATTATAAAAAGATAACTTATTTATTCAAAAATATAACTAGTTAAATAATATAAAAGGTATTATTAAAAATAACTACAAATACCTACTCTACTAATCTGAACATTGACCTTGCATAGTGCTCTCGCGCTCATTCTCTCGGCTTAATAATTTTTGTGATTAGTAGATGTTTGGTCACTACAATTTGTCTGACTAATGAAATATAACTTTGTAATAGGTACCTTAATAACATTTAAAAAAATCAGACTTGCATAAAAAAAGTAAAGTACATTTATTTTTTGTGAAGCTTTAAAACGTCTAACAAAAGTTTTGGTCCATGGAAAGTGTCTGACACTTATGATACTATTTTAGAATAATATTCTGAAATGCATATATAAAAATCAGCCATGTAAATTTAAGCTAAGTAATTCTTATTTTTAGTTACCTTTCTTACCTCGTACCTGCCCAGGTGTCACAAGGCGAGCTCCACAATCACGCAGGTATTCAAAGAACATGAGACGCTACTGAAAACCTAAGGTTTCATCTATGTGAAAATAAATTATGTCAGATCGCTCTGGGATCTTGGACTATTGAACAAATATAGTTTGTTTCCATTCCCTTGTTTTTTGCATTAATTCCATAGTCTGTATTTACATCTTTCATCTGTGAGCATCCATCCTATACTCTGTGGCTGATCATTCTATAGTCTATGACCAACCGTTTGTAGTCTGTGGCTGTGACCAACCGTTTATAGTCTGTGGTAGTGACCAACTAGTGTAAAAAATGTGTGACAAATTAAAAAAAGGCGCGCTATTAGAAATATTATTCACGGAGTTTTTGGCGGGATCTCAAACTGTCACGTAGTGGCTTTTGTTTTTTATCCATAATGTGTACATAATACAGGTGGCATAAAATAAAGTTTGCTTATTGTGCATATGTGAAGTGAATTGGAAATAATAACATGGATCAAGAATTCTGAGATGCCACAAAAACTCCCTAGAAAGTTCTAACAAGGGAGCCACCATCTTGTTAGGATCCTGAAATCGTCATAACTGGAAACTATATTCACTCGATAATGGCAGAAATGGTCTTCAATAAAGTGGACAGATTGCCAAGTTAGGAAGAAAAAGAGATATTATTCACGTGTAAGAAAATTATTGTGTATTTTAAATATCGTTCTCCGATTTGCAGAAATAATTCGAATATATTTTGCTACGTATGCGGACAATATATATACTGTAGTAAAACAATAACAAAATATAACCGACTTAGTAAAAAATGATTACTACGCTTACTTCAGTTTGAGGTTATGTCACCAAGACAAAGCGTGGGTTCCGCCTAAAGTATGGGTTATGTGTGGAACTTTTAATCTTTCAAATAATCATAAATGTTTTAAATTGCTTAGCTACTAAGGTAGCTAAAATAAAAGATTTTTTACCATCACTACCTTCTACAAATAGTCTGCCTTCTGCCACATTCTTAATATATGATGTGTATGATGATCTTATAGGCCGACCGCTGTAAGCATGACCCTCGTGATGGTTTGCCGTAAAAATAAGGTACAGGTATTGATCCAAATTTATTGGCGATATGCAAGAGGACAGCTTTCAAACTTCTTTTTGAAGAATCTATAAGAAGTCGTCATTCTTCAGCATTGTATTCGATGTCAAATTTTTGTATTAAACCGCAGATGTAACAGTAAAATACTAAAGTATCATCTTTCTTAAAATACTTCACAAATTCTTGTTCTCTGTTTTGATACCAATAAAATGTTGTCTGGGCATCTAATAAATTGTTTTCTTTTAAACGAGATCCAAGAAGTTCAGCAGCATATTTTGGCAACCCAAGATCCCGTACTAAATCATTAAGTCCTTGCTGATATAAAGGGCGAGGCTCATTTGTGGGGTTAAAAATTTCACCACTACTTGAAAGATCACTGTGTCCTGAATTTTGTGATAAAGGCATTTCGAAGTTCTTGGTGTTAATAGGTACTGGTATAGGTAATTCGGGTCCTGGCTTAGTTACAGACGAAACATAGGGATAAACTATTTTGGCGCGGTTTTTTAAACTGTATCCTGTCACATCGGTCAAGCAAAAAATAGCATTCATCAATATGGTTCTTTTGTTCTCGCCACAACATAGGAACACCAAATGACAATGTTTTTGATTTATATCGTTGCGACTTTCCTCGATTTAATTCTTCGATATTCTAATCGAAGCCTTTCCATCTCCCTTTCGTGATTTTGTATTGCGCGGACTTCTTCCAGTTTCAATCGCCGTTGCTCTATGGCCACAAACTCACTCGTGACTCGTTCAATTGCAGTTTGTGCCCTTCGTCTGCGCATTTGATCCCGAAGTAACATGCGGCGCCGTATAATTGCGGATGACGGGGTTGCTGCACGTTGCCGCCGCCGCGGATCCGATTGCGACGCGGTCGCGGTGGATGATATGGCTAACGGCTCAGACACTAGTACAGGGATGGACGGTTGCGTTAAAACTGAACTAAGGGAAGACAGAAGCTCGCTAGGAGGCGGTGGTAGTGAAGGAGTAGTAGAATCTGTTATTTCTAAAGAAAAATAATTGTATATTACATATTTGCCGAAAATATCTTAGATGTGTACATTTTATTTTGATACACAATTTATTTTATAACTAAATAAAATGCAAATATTCATAGTATAAGTAACTTTTATCGAATGTGTACGAATATAATCCAACATTATTTCCTCTTGACACTTGAGATGTTTGTTCTGTGTGGACGGGATTTTTGATATGTGGTGTTAGGACAATTGCCTTAGATGATAGTTTCTGAAATACATGTATACTTATTATAAATTATACGACCTACATGTTTATAAAAAATAATAAGATAACATGAAAAGTACAAAAAAACGAACATTAAACCTTCTCTTCTTAATCCCAGGTTAAGAAACAACAGCAGACATACCCATTAAGCCTAACACCCTCTGTTCAAAAGCAGTCGGAGTTTGTCTGAAAGCTTTTTCTTTGTTTTTGTTTTCCAATCTGCAGACACTTGAGCATATTAATTTGTCTGTTAATTTTTGTCTTGTCTAAGTATTTTTTCATTTTATCTTATAGTTAGTTCTTAAGGATATAAATAATACAATGTAATTATTAGCATTCGCATCCCTAATTTATCACACATTGCCTACTGTCAGCTGTGTTTTAACTGACGTTTACAAACAATTATCATAGACTAAAATCAACTTTTTATCGACCAGCATTGTAGAATGAGCTATCGAAAAATCATGTCAACTCAGCTAGTAGGTACTTAGCGTTTTATATCTTCGCTTACGCTAAGGCATGAAATGTAGAAAGAGAATTGATGAGAAATGTTTACAACTTGGTTAGGCCCTGTGGACTGGTCACCATACGATGCTGCGAGCAGCACTTTTCATTTTAACCATTCCCAAATTCCCCAGATGTCTGGCTACTTAATGACTGGCTTTATAAATACATAATAAAAATAATGAATAAATGTATATATAATATTTATATTTAAATTCATAAAATAGCTAAAAACCTTTATAGGAGTAAATAATGGTAGGTATTTACCTATGGTATTTATATAGGACTTACGAGATAGTTTTTTTTTTTGAGGTTTTGGTGGGATCTTGAGCTGCCATGTTGTGGTTTATATTTTAATCTATTAACTTAGCTTCTCTGACACTATATTATGTAATATTGGTGGCATTTCGCGTGAAATAGCCTGGTTCTTGTGCATTCGTGTAGGGGATTATAAATATAAACTGAAAACATACATTTTCAGATGTCACAAAAACTCCTTAGATACTTCTAACAAGGGAGCCACCATCTTGTTAGACCAACTTTGAATGCCTAAAAATACTATGAAGACTACGAGAACACATTTACACAGGCTAGTGCTTTTTGCGGCACCAAATAAAGAAGGAGATTTTTTTTTTGTTTTCTGAACGATAATATTTGTATAAATATTTTTTGTTTATTACTTTTCTAAAAATATTTTTCATACGTTTTAATTATATAAATTACATACTAGAATTTTTTTATTAGAGATGGATAAATGACTAAACATAACATTAAAATCTCTATCAATGTACCTTAAAGCAGATCAGAAAATACTATTTCAAGTTACAGAACGCATCTGTAGTTGACAGTGACATTTGACTGCACCGTTCTTTTCTCCGTTACTTTGTAATCATGGCGACGAACATTTCCAAAAAGCGAAAAGTATGTTATTTTATTGTGTAGTAGAATTACGTAAATATAGAAACAAAACTATTTTTTAGTGTTGTATATTTCCATGTATGTTAAAAATACCTTTACAATACTTGTAAAAATTGTGATGTTAATGGATGTTTTGAACAGTACGGTGTACAGTCAAAATGTTTTGCTCTTTATATGTGCTCGACTTACCATTACACTGTTTGTCCAACATAGTAACCAAATTTCAGTGTTTTCAATAGTTGCAAGTGTTTTTTATGTAAGAAATAAACGTTTCAAAAACATAACCTGTCCGTGACATTTCAGTTCGTCGGTGATGGAGTTTTCAAGGCGGAGCTCAATGAGTTCCTCACGAGGGAGCTGGCTGAGGACGGCTACTCCGGTGTGGAGGTACGTGTCACACCCACACGTTCAGAAATCATCATTATGGCCACAAGGACCCAGAGCGTGCTCGGAGAGAAAGGTCGCAGAATCCGTGAGCTGACATCCGTTGTGCAGAAGAGGTTCAACATCCCAGAGCAGTCAGTGGAGTTATACGCAGAGAAGGTAGCCACCCGTGGTCTCTGTGCCATCGCTCAGGCTGAGTCTCTCAGATATAAATTGATTGGAGGTAAAAATACTATAACTATATAGAATAGAATTAGTGCATCCTAGTAAATTAACAATGAACTTTGTGGTAACCATTGGTTTATGAAGGTATACTAATGGTTTATAAAGGTATTAGATTTATTGGTTTATAAATGTAGTTCAAGCCAATATAATGCTTAGTTTACAACAAGATACATATTTGTAATCTTAATAAACTGATATATCCACAATGTGAATTGTTATGAGCTATCATTCAACATTTGGAAAACACATTCATTGAAATTGAGTAATCTCAAAAGTTAAAAATGTTAGTAAATTTCACAAAATTCTTAAATTTACATAATTCACATTATTTTTATGCATATTAGAAAATTTCTAAATTGAACTTGTGTTCCAACAATAGACCATAATATCAGTTAATATTTTCACCATTGAATAGAATTGTTTTATTAGTGCATAAATCTAGACGAATATATAAAATTCTTTGTACATATGTATGTACCCTGGTCATCAAAAAATCAAACCACCTGCATATTTTCAGAAAATATCCTTTTTTGTTTCAAAACTTAACAAATTATAAATATAATGTTCTTATATCTGTTTGGGTGTAAACAATTTAATGATAAAACTAGTGAGTTTAGGAGTTAAAAAGGAAAACAATAACAATATAGCACATGCAGTATCAGTTTCAGTTGTATCCATTATTATTGATTTTGTTCAAACTTGCAAATCCAATGAACCAACTAAACACTCACTTAAAAGTTGATTCAAAAAATATTTTTTAGCAATGCTCAAAATGTCATTACATTAAACAAAAACAGTATTTTAAACGGAACTGAAAAGAGTACTGTTAAACTGAACTCTTTCACTTGGGGCCAATTTTGTATCAACTTTATTTGAGGAATAGTATTAACGTTTTGACAGTTAAAGTATGGGAAAACTATCAAAATTTAAAAATAATTCCTTAGAAAAAGATATGTTGATTGAACATACACCCTCAAGTGGTACAATTTATGAGTAACATAGTGTGAAATGACATTCCCTAAACTAAAAATTCAGGAATCTGCTGCAATATTTTATATATATATATATTTAAAGCTTTTTCCGCAAAGATGAGATTGGTTGATTTTTTTGATAACCAGTAAGTATATGTTTTAAATATTTTTGTACTCCAGAAGTGTTATGGATCTATATTTATTAGCTATAATAAACTACCCCCCAGGGAAGCAGGCAGGCTAGTAAATGATAACTTGATATTTATTAGACACATTGAAAAATGTTTTCTATTAAATAGTGTTTTACATAAGATATCGTCATATCTTGTTGTGGCAATTACTAGTATTCTCTTTGCTAGCTATTATATTCCATAAGCACATTTGAAAGCTTAGTTAATTTAGTTTTAAATTCATTATCACTTATCATTATGTATCATGGTAGTCTGATAGACTATTATTCTATTAAATTATTATTAAAAAAATCATAAATTTTATAGTTATTTCAGTTATGTATTTATAGTTACAAATTTATTTATCTGTACATATAAAAAACAGACTTTCATACGGTTTTCATCAATGGATGGAGTAATTCATGGGAAAGGTTTTAGTGTATAATTCATTAATGTTTAGTTTAAATTGGCTGAAATATGAGGATGATTGTTGAAGATGTCAGAAAAAATCATGCGGACTAGGAGCTTTACCGGCGTACTATGCGTAAACTAATAAAGTTGTATGTATTACACTACTACCCATGCTAAGCCGGGGCAGGTTGCTAGTATTATCTATTTATATTTAAATCAGTGATGACTCAGTGGTATTATGTATGAATACCACATTGATTGACATGACTTTGAATTCCTGCAATGAGCCTGAGCTTTCGGTGAAGGAAAACATCATGATGAAGCCATAACACTGTGGTAGGGTAGTTTCTAATGCCTACCAGGCTAGCTACCATCTTCAAGTTGAAAATCTGTCACCAAGCACAGGTTCCCTACTAGGCTTAGCATGTCATCATCTTAGGCTACACCACTTAACATCAGGTGAAATTGTGTTTGTAACACTAAACCTATAAATGAAAAAAAAAAACAACCAAATTCCTAGAATATCTTCACTGACATATCTAATTAACTTTCAGGTCTCGCAGTTCGTCGTGCATGCTATGGTGTCCTCCGTTTCATTATGGAGTCTGGTGCACGTGGTTGTGAAGTAGTAGTATCAGGCAAGTTGAGAGGTCAGCGAGCTAAGTCCATGAAGTTTGTCGACGGACTCATGATCCACTCTGGTGACCCCTGCAATGACTATGTCAACACAGCTACTAGGCACGTACTGTTGAGACAAGGAGTGCTTGGAATCAAGGTGAGATTTATCTAGAAACAGGACATTTTAAACAAAGTATCACACAAAACAAAATTATAATACTAATAATGCATGTTTAATTATTTCTAAAATAAAACATTATTCATTAGACTTTATCCAATTTGAGATTAAGGTTGTGAACCTTCACATAGAACTTGAACCATAGATCAGAACTAAAATAAGTAAATATCTAAATGGATGTATAATTGCCATTTGCTTTCAATATAAGAATGTTTTATTTTGTTACACTCATCCTCAAATATTAAAGTTTAAATAATATCAAATACCATTAAATATTAAAATTTCAACTATTCCAACCACTACATATTAAAATTTATTAAGATGATTAGTAAAGGAAATCGTCTAAACATCCACTGCATCAGGGGTTGCAAATCCTGAATGATTTGTAATCTAATTTCATGTGGAATATTAAGTTGACTTGTTTATTGGAGGGTTCGTCTCATACGGGCTCTTGTACGGTGCAGGTCAGACAAAAATTACTCATACTTTTTAATAAGATTAACAATAAAATAATATTGAAATAATAATTGTCTCAAGGTATGTGTAATGTTTTTCATTAAAAAAAGGTTTTTCTTTTCTACTTGAGTGATTTTACTCGAAATGGCGTTACTAGAAGTTACAGGTATAGTGAAACAAAGTTTGTCAAACCTTGCAATTTAAGTTAGTACTAAATTGAAAAATTAAATTAACCTAAAAAAAATTAAATATCCTACCTTTTCACTAAAGTATGACAAGTATGATAGTTCCAATAAACAAGAAAAAAAAAATTATTATGATATTAGATATGCTATAAAATTATTTAAAGCTTATTATTTTTACTGTTCTCAGGTAAAAATCATGCTTCCATGGGACCAACAAGGTAAGAATGGACCCAAGAAGCCTCAACCAGACCACATCCTGGTCACGGAGCCCAAGGACGAGCCTGTTCCCCTGGAACCCACGAGCGACGTGCGCTCGCTTGCGCCTGCGCCGCTCCCACAACCGGTCGCCGCTGTCGCTTAGATGTTAAGATAATAAAAAACCATGAAAACCAACGACTTTTATTACAATGAAACTTTTTCTTTAAAAGAATATCTGCGTATTCTACATTGTGCAAACACTAAAATAAAAAGAAACTTTATAATTATAGTAAACAAGCTGTGCCCACGGCTTTGCTCGCTTGGACTAAGAATAATTGTTTATGATGATATTGTTTTTTTTTTTAAATAAAGACCAAATATCTAAGGAGTAATACTAAAAAAAATGATCAAGAGCCGTCGAGTAGTGATGCGCGCTCAACGGCATACCTCAATCATTTTACTTATTTAGAATCTATAATAACATAACTGGTGTCGTACCAAATACAAGACGAAGGGTTATGGCACGACCACTGTGCGAACATAAATCATATCGATCGCACGTTGCAGAGATTGTAATACTACGTTTAGTAAGTTGCTTCTCGAAGCGCTGGCTATTCTTTTGTAACCTACATACTTGTATAGGAGACGGGTACTTCTGGGCAAAGAATGTAATTACTTGAAGTATGATTTATAAAATCAATTATATTTTTGTATTTATAAATACAAAATAGCACAATTTACAATCTAGAAAATGAAAAAACTAATAGGTAAGTAAGTTAAGGAATAAGTAAAAATAATCGTTATTCAATTTATTCCTTTCAAACAATAAAAAATATTACAACACGAATTACTAAATAATTAATTCGAACAAAAGGAATTGAACTTTGAACAGATTAAAGTTCTAAAAAGTATAATATCTATATAGATACGTTTTAAAATTAAATCTTAAAATTGTTTCTTGGTTACTAATCTTTTTTTTTTATCTGAACTGTATTTTTAGTCTGTGCTCAGTGCTGAGATAATGTGACGGCTCCGAACTTCAATACTCCTGTGCAGATATTAACCGGTCAGTTTGTAATGTAATAATATCTTTACCTTTTTGTAGGATATGTGAGTTCCTTAAAGCCCTCACACTTTAAAAATATAAGCATAACTCTATATCAAAAGTATCAATCCGTACTTCTACAATATTTTATTTAATTGTAGCTTATTATATGACCTCACTTCTACAAAAAATATCTTAATACTCTGCTCTCAGGTTGCAGAATTTTAGGTAATTGTTGGCTGTTAATTGAAACCATTTTCATATTCTTACATATCTCTCTTTTTATCCTGGCCCAAGATTGTATGAAAGAGTATCCGTCTCTTTTCTGATAAAGTTAAAGTATCTTTTAAGCCCAGCCCATAGTTTTTTATAGCTAATGGAGGTTGGCCCTTGGATGCCGCTGCCTTAAACCCCGCCGCCCACACTCGCACTCATTCACGACACTCTGCGTGGCTCTGTCCAAACGTGTGTATATTCGCATAATTCGACATAAGACGTACATCGAAAGCATTCGTCGATACTATTACATCCAACAATACGACCCAAGCAAGATATAATCAGACAATGATAACGAATTCTTAATTTCTTATATAGATTATCGTTAATAATAAAGTATCTGGAAGAGTTTCTATTTGGTCCAAAAGAAAAGTACATAGAGAAATTACATTATTTATTTATTTAGCAACTCGGCGTGTTTGATGTTCATGTAATTTGGATGTTTTATATTGTATAAACAAGCATTTTTCGCTTGCAACAGCTTCAATACATATTTCTCCACGATTAACCTCACAATGGCCGAAAAGAAAAAACCACTAGCATAGGGCACCTAGGGCATTCACACTCATGTACGTGCCCTGCGTCGACACGTGAGAACAATTGCGGAGTTCGAGCTCGTACTACCTCATTGGTTTTAAACGCTGCCGCTCGCACGCTGCTCTTGACAACCAATGTGGGTGTGTGTGGCGGGCATAAACCAACACTATGTCACTTGTGAAGAAATGCTACATTGCTTTCTCTGTCAATAGATCTTTGGATCACATTATGCGTTGAAAATAAAACATCTGATTTATATTAACATTTTTATTTAAAATCCTGACTACATTCACCCAAAACCAAGTGCATTATAATTACTTATAAATAGGTATACAAAAAAACTTGGGACCTTGAAGAATAATATATGTACTAAATTTTATATCTTCAATGAGTAATAAATGTATGAGTCTAAACGAAAGTGAAATTGTGACTGTATTATATAATTTAAAACTTATTTACTTTAAGTTTTAATTACTTCATTAGCGGGATGTTTCGGTACATGAAAAATTGAAAGTACAAAGACGTTGAAACTGTTGAATGGTTATTTGGTTCATGATTTTAATCTCATGAGTTGCATTTAGATATTATGCAATAAAAATAAGCAACAGTTTTAAAACAAGACAATTCGATAGTCTCGCTTCGTGCTCGTAAGTTGAAATATTGGAAAAAAGTTGTTCTGGTCATCGATTAGTTTATAAAAAGATAATGTTTAACTAAACAACATAACTGAAATCAGCATATTTTATTGACTGTAATGAACTTCTCCATTTCAAATTCAGAACGACCTAAATATACCAAATTACTTGTAATATGCCCGGCAGGAAAATTGAACTCCATTATAAATTTTAAGGTACAAATTGAGGTTACGCAGGACGTACGGGTTGTCTAAACCGGCGCCTGCGCCCTAAACACTTTTCAAAAAAAAAAACATATTTTTTTTTACGTGGAAAGGCAAATTGACTAACGTGTAAAGTTTGTAAAATACACGTACACAAAAAATACATTGTCGATATGTATTGTATTTTTTATTGTTAAACATATTATTAAAATACGTATGGGCTTAGCCAAGATTTTGGTCAGGGGGGGGGGCAGGCAATGGAAAACCATTTATTGTTATACTAGCTTCACAAATTTATTTACTCTTTAGGGAGCACTCCGACCGAGCGCTTACCAACACCTTGCTTGGGGGGAAGAGGCAGTAGCTACCTCCCCCTGCTCGTATCTATGGATACACATCCTTTAAGCCTAAGTTCGTACTAACTTTTCTAACCTTCAACTATCGCTCTAACAAGATGATTCCTCCCTTATTAGAATTGTACAGGTAGTTTTTGAGAAAACAGAAAATTACCATTTCTTGGGTGTTTATTTTATAATCCACTTCATTGTGCCCAAAAACCAAACTATATTACGTAAAACGTAATATATAATAATATACCAATATTACTTAATATAGGCTCAAATAATGTAAGTTTGTGAATTAAAAGAGCTAGTTCCCGACAAAAATATTTTAATGCTTTTGAAAAATTCAAAACAGTTGTTTTTGAGTGTACACTGTACCTACATGCCAAAAGAGCACGATCTTTGTTCAATTAACGTGCCGAGCACTACGATCGCTCTATTGAATACATTCCAAACAATATAATACTCGCTTATCAGTCAACTTAACATTATTTCATTATTTTTCTTAAATTAAATTGTTCCGTATCTGCATATGTTTTTATAATTGATTTATTACGTAAATATTTTAAAAGTTATTGGAATCAATTTGAATACCACAGATTTATAAGAAAACTAAAATATTTGAATTAAAAGCAGAAAATGATCAATGTAACTGTCCTAGAATATAAATTATTTAAACATTTCTTACATAATAAAACTTAGTAAATATTTAATATGATTAAACAATTAAAATGCATAAAGCCACCCGTTGTTTTTTTTTATTATTTTTTTTTTATCGTAGTACCTCTTCCTTTTATATTAATATTATTATTAAAATACATTTACAGGCTCAAGGCGCAGTGATACTAATCCTCAAGTTGAGCCGATAGGTCGCAGGTTCGATTCTAGTACAGGACGGATGTTTATGTGGTGAACATAATTATCGATCGTGTCTGGGATCTAAACAATATTATATCAAGAGTATGGTCACAATAACTGAAATAATACAACACAAAAAAATATGAAAGTAGTTTATAGTTATCAGTCGGAGATATCATAAAAAATTATACATATACTTGATTATTTTTTATCAACCAAAATAAAATTAACGATTATATGTTAATCTGTCATAGAATATACATACATATTCATAAATATAATAAATATTTTCGAACCGCTTAAATTTCAAATTAATAAATAAATATTACAACTTTCTCATACAATAAAATTGTAATATGAAAAAGTATTCGTAGTGGAATTATTTATATGCTCGCAAAATATATATAAATTCGTGTTTAAATGCAAACCAGAGGATTCAGATTAAGCTTTAGAATGTGTACTTTTAAATGAAAAAAATATAACCGAACGTGCGACTGACATTCTGCTAAGGTCGGCCGAGCCGAGCCACAACTATTGAGAGTGGGCCACACTTAATGTAGGCTATATTGTTCTTACATTATGAAAACGTACATTACGTACCCGACAGTTATCTGTAACAAACAAAATAATAGATATAAATCATCAACCTCTTAATCATATAGACTCCTAAAATCACATCCGGGTAATAATTCAGCTGAAAACGCCAATAGTCGAGAACACGGGATCAGTTGAAGGCCAAATAGTTGTTAGAAATACAAGTTATCCATCAAGGGACTCCTGTGACACATGGAAATTGATTATTTAAAAGACACTTTAATAAATAAATGATAATAACATTTTAATTTAATGAAACTGCTGCGTATTTACTCAATTTCGTGTCTACAAATCAAATAATTAATTTTGAGACTGTACGAAAAGTCCACGCCAAAGTCGTGGGAACAAATCCTCAACATCCTCCTGTAAAAAAACCGAATGCATGGATATCGTACGTACGACAATGTCTTTTCTTCAGTGTAATTATTCTGTCGAGGTATTATAAAGAAACAAGACAACTTTGAATAAAAAGAAAACCAACTTCAATTATTATACTTTATATATAATAATTATACTACAGTTCCTTGGTGTATTTTAGAAGTCGAAGGTTCAATGCCAATGAAATTAAAATGACACCACCCTTGAGGTAACCCCTTCCTAACGAAAAAAGAATTAAAATGGGTTCATAAACAAAGAAGTTATGGCTGTACATTCATAATATATAATGGGAAAAACGAATGGGGCATGGAGGAAGAGTACCGCTCCGTTCGCGTGGACTACAGAATGCCGTCGAGAGCACGCGCAAATCGTGCTGCCCCCGCACAAAAGTCGAAAGACAAAAATGATTATTGTGGGTGATCCTTAGAAAATAGATATATGCTATCGCAGACTTTTTTGTAGGTCTTTATAAAATCTACAATTATGTAGAACATTAATTTTATACATCTCTTATGGTTTACTCAGCATAAGCCATTTAAGCGCGCCAAGTGAGTCTCTTTTCCGAATTGATTCACCATTATCATAACTGCTTATTTCGTATATTACTTTATATAACATAATATATCCTATAACCTGGCCAGATAACGTAGCTATGAATTAAATTAAAAACCATGTAAATCGGACAAGTGGTTTTCGCATGAAAAGACCATAAACAGACAGACAAAGAGCCGTTGGCTTTTATAATATTGTTACGGCTTGAACATAAAGAAAATAGAAAAAAATCACCTTTCTCGAAATTTCAAGGAGCGTCCGGAAAGATCGTGTATTTATCATAGTGCAGTCATGTGACGTATAGTCTTAGGTTCAACGACACACACATAGAAAGTCTTATCGTTAAAACTGTCAGCAAACAATGGGCTATAAATTAAATGTTCCCCTCGTTTTAAAAAGCGTTAGTTGTTTACAAGATGTTAAGAGTTTCTGGACCTTCCAGAGATTTCGGGATCGAGTCATTTAGATATATAAGGGAGCTGAGTTGCGAGACGCGGCAGTTAAAAATTCGAAAGCAAAGTGACAACAAGTAGCGAAATAAGAGAGAAACGTCTTATCTGCAAGTACACCTACACAGGTTATTCTGTGAGAATATTCGGTGGAAGATTTATGTGTTTTGTTCTGTTATTGTTTTTATTTTATTTTAATTTGTATTAGCTGAGTACGAATAAATTACTTTTGAGTGTCACTATGGCATCTTATTACCCATGGACGTAACAATATGTATAGATATATATTCGCATGAAGAACGTCCTTCGTTTTTTTTAATCTGTTAAAAAGAAACTTACTGCTGGGCGGTCGTCTCGAGCGGCGGCGCCATGCGGCATACGAACTGCACCATTGAATCAATCGCGGCGGACAGCGCGTGCGGCATGCCGGGCTTGCGCGCCGCGCTCTCGGCGAGCACGCGCAGCTCGCGGAACGTGTTGCGCGTGTACGGGTTCCGCCGCGACGCGTACCGCCACGTCACGAAGTAGTAGTACACGAACGGAGACATCAGCCCGCAGTAACCGCTGCCGAGACATCATATCAATATATGTGTACTTACAACAACATTCGAAATGCATCCCGGTCATCGAGGTCACGCATTGTCAACAATTTCTTTATTCTATATGTATATATTCTTTATAAGTGGACGTACAGGAGGGAGTCACTTACAGACATCAATAATATCGTTCAAGTAATGATACCCTTTCAACAATAAAACTTACTTTACATGATTCCTGTACTTATTATCTGGAAAATCCTTAATGTACTTAAGAAGTTTGTTGTAGTACTTAATACAATTTATTTGTCCTACTAAATCTAAAATATGGGAACAGACTACACTTTGAAAAATTGATGCCTCAGTGGTAACTTTTACGGATACGGGGTCGATCGATGAAAGTTCGAATCCCTACAATGAACCTGAGGTTTCGGTGAAGAAAAATTTAGTAATACCCCATCATTTTCAAGTCGAACATCTGTCCCCAAGCACCCATAGGTTTCGGCAGCTGAACTTGAGTTGAGCGACCACCATACACCAGGTATAACACCAGTCATACTACTACGCTAATCGTGTCGCATTCTGGGTTCAGCCGCACCGATAAAAACCCAGTAAACAAATGGAGTGGTACGGGCTTCTTCTACATGACACGGTCGCGACCACCATACACATAGTTATAAACCAATAACAGTGACTCTCTTCTTGTTTGTCGCGTTTTGAGTTTAGCTAGTGTATATCCAACTGCTGACATGCTTGCAGGCTCGCATGACGGTGACGACCCGTTTTTCATTTTACATACTTATCAACAATACATATCAACAGTAAAAAGGCTAATTGACTAACGTGCATTTGATAAACTTTACACGTTAGTCAATTTGCCTTTCCGCCATCAATACTATGACGTTAAAATGATTTGAATCAGTATTATATAAAGACTCACAATAAAGCCATGAAAACGATGAGGGGGAATAGGACAATCTCAGCGAGAGCAGCCGCGCGCAGGATGTTGCGCGACTGGAACTCCACCAGTGAGATCAGCAGACGAGCCACCCACATCGAATTCTGTCCGAGGGTCTGCAAATATTCACAACTAGCGAATTTATTCCGCATCAAGCTTTTATGAACTTCAATTACATCTACTAATGTTAAATTTAATTAGTAAAAGCTGAAGGTGAAGGAAAACATCGTGAGGAAACCCGAACACCTTGAGAAATGTTTTCGTAATGTCACCCCGCTGATGGCGAAATAAAAATTCCTTATCGTTTAAAATCGCTAATGCGTCGCGGTCTCTGGCGGTGATTTAGCTCGTGATTTGTCCTTTGACCAGTAGATCTTTATCGAGCGTTGTGTATCACTGGGATCAGCTTAATTTGAAATAGGCAAGCAATCTTTTTCATGTTTGTTAAAGATAAAACCAAAATGAACATTTGGATGCGAGATAGCACTTTCGGAGATCATATACATGCGACAAAGACCCCTCGGTGCAGAATGACTCTGCGTGAGCAAGTTTTGTATGAGCAATGGCGAACTAAGGGGCAGGTTAGCGAGCCACCCCGGGACTCAGGTTCTGGGGGAGCCTCCAAATCTCCAGAACTTCAAAACACTTTACGTATCCAAAAGGTAAAGACACAATTTTTCTAAAAAAAAAAACTTACGTCTGGGAGTCCTACATATGTTTTACATTACTTTTCTATTCTCAACGCTAGAGGTACCACAAAAACAAAAGATGCTTTGAAGTTTTACAGATATTTACTTTTTGCCTTTGCTGTTTTTATATTAAAACTGTTAGGTCCGGGGAAAGCAAGACGGCCATCTGGCAACAGTGAACAGTAATGAGGGCTTTTAGGTTTGCTGGTTCGCATGACGTCAATTAATGTTTTATTAAATATCTAACAATAATGTTTCTTCAAAGCGACTGTACTTTCAACAGTTGACAGACAAGTGAACATTTACATGCGAGTTATTAATGTCAAAATATCCCAAACGAGACATTCTTACAAACAATTACTTCACAATTCACTGTTTCAATTGGAAGGTTATCTATAAAACATAATTAAGATTATAATTAATTCATAATAAACACAATACAATGGTATTTTTTTTATATTTCCGCGGTAAACTGTGGGTAAATCGTCTCTCTGTTTTAAAATGGTTAATGACAAGGTAATTTAAACTGTTTTTTTTTTTTCTCACCAGCTGTCAGTGATGGAATCGTCATGATAAAGCCATAGCATTAAGGCAGGGCATTTTCTAAAGCCTGCATGGCTAGTTACCACCACCAAGTTGAAAATCCGTCGCTAAGCACTCATAGGTGTGTTTCCGCAGTTGCATTTGAGTTACTGTACGCTTACTTAGTGTATTACCGTTGTTAATATCCTGTACGCACATTTAAAAACAAAAGGAATACGTCTTAAATTTACATGGCACGTGACGTTTTGGTACAGATGATAAAGCTTAGTTGAGCATCCTTTTTTGAAGTGAAACTTCTTATGCGACTTCCAACGCGTTAAACGTTTAACGCACATTATAGGTCTCTCCTCTTTTTGTGAGCCAAAGCGAGAGAGCAATATATTATCGGTCTCTCCTCTTTGTGTGAGCCAGAGCGAGAGAGCAAATGTCGGTGTGTATGTATATTGCACACTGTTTAAATAAAATATAAAATATCTTTTAAAATGAAGTTTCACTTCTATCGTGTGTGAATCGCACACACACCTTTTTTTATGTTTTACTACATTGGTTAACAAATGATGCATCGTAAATAATGCACATTTGATGCAAAAAAATGTAATGTTCGTCTTTACTATTCGCAACCTCTCTTCACTCTTGTCTTAAGTCAGCATTGCAAAAACAATCAATATCTCTGCTTTATATCTTCCAAGGCTCTCCTGGTTTTAGTGTAAGTTCAGCTGCAAACCAGCGCTATGGTAATTTGCCACAGCACATGTTGAACTGGGGTCCTTATCGATGTTGAATGCGAAGAGGTTTTTGCCCAACAATGGGACATTTAGAGCATACTATTATACTATAAAAATCAATAAACTCACGTCGAGTATGGTGAGCGAGTAGGAAGCTGCGTGTAGGAGCGCAAACAAAAATATTGGCGTCAGAATCACTGGAGTCCGGTTAAGGAAAATATTAACGGTCGAATTAGAATCAAACACAACACTTCTACAATATAAAACTTACACATAAGTTGAAGTTCCATACGGTATTAAGCATAAACGATAATGAGAATGTAATGAAGACAAATTAGTGGAATTTATTTTTTCAATTGGTTAAGCCATTTTTGTCACTTTGTAAGCATATAACAAAACTGCTATTCAACCTTAATCTATTTTCTACTCACTTAGAAATTATTATTAAAATCAAAGCTACTTTATTCAATTTGAGCCCTAAGAAGGCACCTATGAACGTTAAAATACTACCACCGGTTCGAAAAACATCTCTATTATCGAGAAGAACGAACAAGAAAATCAATTAGAACTATCAGTTTTTTTCTTACTATATAAATAATGTTTACAGTTCATAATTATATTATTTATACGATGTACATCAATATGATACATTAAAATATCAACTCAATACTTTCTAAGTATTTTTTCACTGTTCGTCTGATGTTTAAAACCAATTACAGCCACGAGTACCGCGGCTTTAGATGGGCTCGAAGATAAACACTCGTAAATGTCACGCATTAAAAATTTTAGGGTCAAGTAAAATTTAGTCACCACATCGAAGTGAACTTTGTCTGGATTAATGCAGTTGCAAGATCGTTAACTCGGAAATCACAATAAAAACGTGTTACGATATAAACATCAGTGAGTCCTTAAGCAGAGGTTCACCTTGGATCGGTAGGTTTTACGTCACTCGGGTGACGTTGGACACACGAGTACAAAATAAATACAGGTTTAATAAAATTATAATGAATGCATCAAACAGCGGAAAGAAAGACACAGACTGTCGGTGTATGTTATCTTAATTTTTATATACACATACAGCAAATTATATTCAAAAAATATGTTTTTTTTTATTTTAAATAAGCAATAGACGTTTCCTTGTCCTTTTTTAAACTATAAATCTTCAATGAATAAGCACATAAACGTAAAGTGAGAACTGATTCGTCGTCAAAACCAAACTGGATCATTTGCATTTTAGGTGTTTTTTTACTATTTTTAAATATAAAGTATTATGTACCTAATGTTTAAAAAAATCGTTAATGCGTCTTTTAATACTTTGTTAGTATTTTTGATCAAATATAATAAGCGTTTGTCTCTAATAAAATGTCATTAATTCATTATGTATTTCTTTAAACAACACAACCATATACAAGTATTCTTCACCACTATCAATTATGTTTACAAAACATTACCATACTATGTGCTAATACATACCTTTTATGTGTTATAGTAGAAGTGACTAATATTTATTTTGAATAAAATAATTTACCTTGAAACAAATTTACTCTGAAATAAATCTTATATGACGGACTTTGATCATAATAATTATTAGGAAATATCTCATTTTCACTTATTGTCAAAACATGAGAAAGAGCGAGATGATTTATGATTAATGATACGAGACCTTACGACTCACCCCTTCTTCAAGTTGAAAATATTTTAAAAAAGGATACATAAATTCGGTGCCACGTTCATGAAGATGAGCGAGTAGAAGAGATAGTGTGCGCTATCTTCCAAAAAGAATCTGGCAAGAAACTCCCTGGAGATAGAAATTTCTCGGGCGGGAATTCGCTGGTGCAGCCTTAGCGCCGATGTAGCCGCGTTCGCGAGAAGCGCTTTGTAGAATGCTGATACTGGACTGTAGAGGAATACGTTCCATATAACTTATAATCTCCTGGTACCTTAAAACGCGAACCTAAGAAACTAGTTGCTGAATTAGTGCAAGATTTTATGGCGGGATCTTGATCTGTCATATGGTGATTTTTATTTTTATTTATAAACTTATTTTATTTGGACTTATATTAATTATATCCATTTTACTAGACGGCTTAGCCTAGTTGCCTTTCTACAATCGTTAACGCTGACGAAAACGAAAATACGTATGGAATCACGTGATCAGATATGTAAATTCTATACATTTTAACGTAGGTACGTACGTACGTTAACGATTTTAAACTGACTTAAAAAAGGGCGAGGTGTCCATTTGAATGTATGTTCTTTTTATGGATGTTCTACCATATCTTTTTTGTTTATAAACCGATCTGGATGATTCTTTTTTCGTTGGAAAGGGGTTACCTCAAGGGTGGTTCTATTTTAATTTAATTGGCATTGGATCTTCGACTTCGATGATACACCAGAGATCTCCTCGAAATTATTTAAATTGGTTTTCTTTTTACAATTATCTAGTAGAAAGCCAACTTGCCTAACACCCCTGATGAAGTTTGTACACTACGTAAACAACAGAGACTGTAAGTACGACCACAGTTTAACATTTGAAAAGTGAGTTTGTTTGTATTTTGTTTCACTGAGTACGAATAAATTATTTACATAAAATCTAACGGCATTTCCACTGCCCACAAGTATAACAATATTATTTAAAAGTTTTCATTTGTAATAAAAGTACATAAATTAGGTACTGAAAAACGATAATAAAAATCGTGAATACATTTTGATTTAATGTATTATTTCAACAACCAAATACATCAATACAATCATCAGAACCTAGTGACACTCAAAACAACGATTACATATATTATTATGCTTGCTTGGCACAAAAAAGTAATAATATCGGATGAGCGCAGACACTCCCGACTGGAGTCATGCGTTCGTCCTACTTGGCCTGAGACCCTCGTACGTAGGTGTGCTTGCATCAATAATTCTCGCTCGTTGTACTGAGCCTGCTTTCTGTACTTTATTTTGTGCTTTAACCACACATTCTGTGCTTTAACTGTACTGTACAAATTACAAGCAAAATTATTTGGTTAATTACTTGAATGGCAGGAGTTAACTAAATGACAATAACACAAGATCGAATATACTGATTTATTACATAAAAAAAGAAACACACAATACATTCAAAGAGAGGCACACCGAAATTTCTTTTGAGATTTCTGTCTACTTGGGGACGCCGACTGGTGGAATACCTCTACCTTACAGAGGATCATGGCTACATAACCTTGTGTTGTGTTCCTATGGTAGGTAGAGTTACCAGAGGTTCTTGGGTTCGGCAACGCACTAATGATATCTATGCAATTACAAGCGTCCATAGGCTAAGGTAGCCGCTTACCATCAGGCGGGCCATATGCTTGTTAGCCACCTTTGTAGTATAAAAAACATTAAATAAGAGAAAGAATTCAAAAAAAATTTCCCTACCACCCAGAAAATGATATAATTTTGCCATTGGGAATAAAATCTTCAGCATTTAAAATAAGCAAATAAAAAATAACTCACTTGTTAAAAATAGGTATGACATATCCTATAGTACAGAGAACAGTAAGCACTCGGATTGCCCAGAGTGCTACGTCAATTTTGTTAGCAATGACGTGGGCCTTCAGCGCTGGCATGCCCTTCGGCGGGCCCGTGTCTCCAGCCTGAGGATTTTGATCGGCCATGTTCTGGGAAAAAATAATTAATTATTCTTAAGAATTTTACTCTTAATTTTAGATTGGCTCCAGAATTTACCAGTCTCAATCATATCAATTTACAATTGATCTGGCCTGCACAGCCCAAGCCATCAACTTTGCTTTCATAAGCTAAGATTAATTTATAAATTAAACTCCTGCACGCTTGTCATAGTGGTGGTAATTTAAATAAATACTCATTTGTAGTATACAGAGAACTCAAAAAATAAATTTCATTAAAATTTTATAATAGGAACCTACAACTATTTTCATACCCTTTCCCAGAATATGTTTAACAAGCTCCAGAAATGCACTATCCTCGAAGCAAACAGCCTAACCCAAACATCTGAGTTACAATAACTTGTATGACCAAGTTATACCATAATTATAAATACATTATTAAACTTATTTTATTTTATTATATTTCATAGGAATAGGAAAATTTACAGCTAATAAAACAATTATTATAATCGAAATAGAAGGTCAATTACAAGTTTTCGAAATGGAAACTGGGTGACTTGCTTGCTCCATTTGTTAATGGGGTGGTGCAGCATATGTCCCACCCATCTCCATTTTTGGACGTCTATCCGGGTAAGAATGTCTGTGAGTTTGTTCTTGTTCTTATGTCTATGTTCCTGACTCTGTCTTTGATTTTTAACCTTAGCATGCTTCTTTCCATGGCACGTTGGCATTTTGTTAGCCTTTCCCTGTCGTGAATTGTTAATGACCAAGTTTCACAGCCATAAGTAAGAACTGGTAGAATACAGGTCTCGAATGTTTTCTTTTTTATATGATTGCCAAGATCCTTACTTTTCACTATTTCCTTCATTGACCAGTATTTTCTCTATCCTTGGGCTATCCGCCAATTTTTTCCTTTGTCATTTCATCTGAAGGGGATATTATCTGTCCTAAGTAGATATATTCTTTGACATATTCGATCTTGTTGCCATCTACCATGACATCCATTTCCCTTGAGTTTGTCATCAGTTTTGTTTGACTGGCATTGATTTTCCGCCCTACTTCTCTGCTTATATTTGCTAGGCTCTGCATCATTTGCTCTATTGCTACTGGAATCTCTCCAAGATATAAGTAACATTGTAACCCAACCAACCAACCCAAAGTAAACAGGCCTAAACAGGCTGGCTATCAATTGTAGCTACTAGCACACAGCAATTGATTTTCAGTTTCAGTTGCAGCTAAACAGGCAAGAAATTAAAAGTATTCATCTTACAACCTTGGTTTTGAAACTAAATTTCCCTTCAGAAAAACATACTGACAAAACTGAAACCACTTCCATTCAATATTAAATATAAGTAGTATTAAGGAGATTTGATTAAATTTATATATTAAAGCACAGTAGATGTCCAAAAGAAGAAATAAAACATTTTTGATACTTATTATGCTTGGAAGTACTATCTACAGTCCATCAAATCTAAGAAATACACTTTGACAGCTAGGAGATTAACTTGTCTAGGGATGTTAAACAAATAATTGCCATCAAAAATATCTAAATTTAATGAAAAATTGATATTGATTTTTTATAGTTAGTTTTATGATATAAAACTATGAACTCAGAAAGGGGATGAATAAATTAATTAATACTTTGCCAACAATAAATAACATTTGCATAATCACAGTCCACTATGAGTTTAACCAAGGTCAACATATAAAGCAAAAGCAGTCCACTAGTAATAGCCGAGTGACAAAATAAGATTTATTACCAACACAAAAGAACCCACATACAGTCAGCTTACAAGATGGCGTAAAACTGCACCACAGATTAGGTTGTACGGAGTCAAGTCAACAAATAACAACTGACAAAGATTAAAAAGACAAGTTGTTAGATGAACTAAAGACCTATGACTGATCATGCAGGGATCTAGTTATCGTATTTCTTCTGTGGGAGTGTTCTTTCGAACTAGGTTGTTCACAAACTACTCAAGACTATCTCACTGAATTCCTGCTAAATAGTCACTTTGATTAATTACATTATTCTAATATTTTTATGGATTATTTGGATACTCATGAATTTCAACAATACTGCCTAAAAAACATAATGACGTAACATTGTTATATCTATCATCAACTTAATTCACATTTGTAGATATTATATTTATTTTAAATTAGTTTTATGATATTCAACTTTACATTATTGTACAGCAATGTTACACATAATGATAATTTTATAAACAACTTAATAATTCTTTGACATTTTTAGATTTACTGTTTGTAATAATTTGTACATGCTTGAAAAAGATTATTGTGTAATGAAAAATGTATTTCTTAGCTTTGATGGACTGCAGTAAACATGTTCTTATTCAAACACATAGAACATTATTACAATTTAAAATAGTTAATTATTTGAAATTAATGAAATGAGTTTTGTTTAAATATCATTAAATAAACAAGAAACAAAGTTATACCAGTAACTTCAACCTAGTAAAACCAAAGTGTTATTACTAATTAAGCATTTAATCACCCATATTTAGAACTTGTACAAAGGTTGATAATTCAAAAATGATGAAACATATATTTATTTATTTGTAACTGATAGATTATAAACCAATTATCAAGTCCCTAACTTGGGATACAATCAGATACAAATTTTCATATCACATTACTCTTTCTTAAATAATTATAGGCTCAACTTTAGATACCTTCAATTTGAGACTTCATATTTGTTTACTGTTAGATCGCTTGATTATTAGGCTAAATATAAAATTTTATATCTCGAAATAAATATTTTTTGAAGAAATATGTTTTTTAAGTCCCATTTACATGTAAATGTGAGATTCTAAAAATTTTGATTTAACTTTTTACACTATTTTCATAAATTTCACACTATTATTATTAATATTTAACACTTATTATTATCAGTATATAAATTTAGTTATCATTTTACTGATATAAAATTTAAATTAAAATAACCTAAATTTCTTTTTTAATTCTTTGGATACTTTTTTTATGAATTTGCCAAATGACCATTGAAAATTTACATCTTGCAAGTCTTAGATAGTACCATGATTTTGCATATTTAATAGACATAACTACAAAATTCTCAAAACTAACTGATTCATTAACAGAGGATTATCCTTCCGCCAACCACCTTCTCCCCCACTCTCTTACAACATTAAAACCAGCCGTATATAATCATAGCCCAACCAAAATATTTATCTTCATATAATTGTATGTTATTATTAAAATTTATAACTTTAGTAATTTCAGCTCCACATTGATACATCTTTGTGTGTTCTTTATACATATTATGTCTTCCTATGATTACCTAATTTTTGTTTCTTCACAAACTTTGCCTTTCCTAATGTAACTAAATGAAAGATTAAACTATTACTTATCTGATAATAGACCTGATAAATAATCAGACACAAATGCTAAGTTATAGCAAAAATTGTCAAAGAAAAATAAAAGGTATTACCAAATACAGTTAAAATCACTAGAAAGTGTCAAGAGACGTTTGAGTAAAAGTAGATCAGTAGGCCATGTAATTTTTTGGGGAAAAAAAATGTCTTTTGTCAATAATAACTAACTTAGATAACCTTAATTACATGCCAGACTTATTTTATGCTATTACACTTGTAGGCATATTCATGGACGATATCTAGAGAAAAACCTGTTTTTACGGGTAAAATCCAATAAACATATAAAATAATATAATGTTCATAAGAACTTGTCATTATTGTATTAAATTCTAAAAATATACCGATACTTACATGTATATGTAACTAATAAGAATATACTTGTGAAATAAGCTTAGGTAATTGCACAATAATCACTATGTATATCACAATGAATAAAACTCCATATGCATGATACGCCAAAGGGCAAATGAAATTTTGACAGTCGGTATATGACAGTAATGGACGATATACATCGATGTAATAAAAACACTCGATGTAAAGTATCAATAAATCGAATCAATCCGATATATCGATAATTAATCAAGATCGAGTAAACATCATTGATTTTTATTCGATGCATCGAAGAGACAAATCTACTATATAATAACTATAAATTACTATAATAAATTTATTAATTTTTGTGTTTTTCTTCATGTCTGACTCTATTTTTTTTTGTTCTATTTATGTTTATCTATATCTAACAGTGAAAACTTGTAGATGGCCTTCTATTTTGACTCACATTGGTGGGCTATATATAGTGGGTCCACGTAGAACTAATTAGACGGTAAGAGCAAATTCATACAGCAATAAAAATAAAAAGCAAAATCTTATTGCATATTTTTTAAACGTCTGCATATAAATACGTACCTATTTCCTTGAAATGCCAGATTAAATTCAAAAATAAGACGTCTGCTCCAGTATAATTGTTATCATGGAAGAAAACGTGAAATCCATCTAGTAATTGAAATATTGTCAAAAAAGTTAATTCGAAAACAAATTATGTACATCTTCTATTTAATGATAGTTTATTATTGTCATTTTTAAATTGACATAAATACTAATTACGAAATATTTTCTAGTTTTTATCATTTACTTCAAAATACTTGAGAGTAGGTAATTTTTAAATATAATTAATTATTTTTCCTTAATTAAGCACAAAAATACGATTGCGTGGTTATGTCCTACGGGTTCGTGCTTCGTCACTCCAATTGGGTTGAAACTTTATACAGCTGATGTTGTTGGTCAAGGTTTCTAGCATAGTACTATAAACGTAGGTAAAATATGTGACGTGCAAGTCATAAAAAATGTATTCTAGATGGCAAATAAATAAAAATAATAATTGCCAAGTGCATGTCAGGTCACGCGCAGTGTAGGGTTTTCGTACACAACTGTCATGTTCTAATACTCGTAACTATGGTCAAACTTATTCCATGCTTTATGTTTATTTTTCAACAAATATAGTATTTTCATTATTTAATTCTTTCATATGAATAATCAAGGTATGCATGCTATCAAGGAGTCCGGGAAATAAGCAAAACATATTTAACGGATAATAACGAAGAAATGAAAAAGAGTAAGGATTTTTACTAGAACCAGTTAAATATTATAGAGAAATGGGTTTGCTCGCGCTTGTTATTCATTGAACACTTATTGCGTGATGCATTTTAGCACGATATGCACGTTATTTTTAAAATTCCATCACGTTTCCATCACGACATTAGTTGTCAGGAGTGGTCGAGCACCTTAAAAAAGCACATGAGCTGCTGCTTTGTTTTTTTTCTGTTAGCAGATGGTCGACTGGCCCGGCTGCCTGCCTGCCAGCCTACCGTGGCAACTGGCCCAGCTCCGGCTTCGGCTCTAGCTCCGGCTGCCTGCCTGCTGAAATGGGTTTGCTCGTGTTTGTTATTCATTGTACACGTTTTGCGTGATGCATTTTAATGCACGTTATTTTTAAAGTTCCATCACGTTTCCATCACGACATTATTTGTCAGGAGTGGTCGAGCAACTGAAAAAAGCACGTGAGCTGCTGCTGCTTTGTTTGTTTTCTATTAGCAGATGGTCGACTAGCCCGGCTGCCTGCCTGGCTACCGTGGTGACTGGTTCAGCTGGACTGCTATGGCGTGGGCCGGCTGCGGCTCCGCCTGCCTGCCTGCCTAGCGTAGCAACTGACCCAGCTGAGGCTGTGGCTCCGGCTTAAAATGCACCACCTTATAGAAAATTCAGTTGTGTGTAGGATATTAAGAACATGCACCACTTGTTTTGAGTATACGGAATAAAATATAATTCCTTTGTGTATACGTAAGACGTAACATTACCTAATACTCATTCAGGAACAGAGAATAAAATATTTACGTTAGGTCAAATGTTTTGTCTACATTTTTCTATTATTAGATACTTTTTTATATATAAATATGCTGTCATCGACTTTCGTTTCCGGTTAACGACAGGACTCATTGTTGAGATCAAAATTTCCAAAATTTTCCTAATTTGTCCACGTGTATCTAGTTCATACATGTCGTTGATATTGCGTGCAGTCAGTGATGCGTTGGTGTCACGGCAGAACTCCTATTCGAAAATAATACCAATTTCAATTTATGCATGGCCAGAAATTTTTAAAGAAATAAAAAAATATGGACATTCCCACTATTCAATAATAAATATTTTCAATTTATTAAAAAAACAATCGATGTCTTGAAAACATTGATGTATTTTTCAATATAACGGTATAACATCGATGCCACTGTTTAGATTGAATTATGGATAGGAATTAGTCAGATCGCGAATTATTTTTTTGGCACCCATTTTTTATTTTTTTAGAACATGTTGTCTTGCTTTCGCGGCTGAGTGCCTTAAGCGCTTGCCCCCAAGCCCGGGTGAAGCTGTAAAAGCCGTCTAAAGCTCCAGGGCCCTTATGGCTAACAATACAGTTAGATCGATAAAAATAAAAATTAGAGTTCACCATCTACGTTGCTATCAGATCAAAAATGCCAACATTTCTATCATAGTTATTATGATTTTCACCATAATTTGTATTATTGTAAACCAGAAAAGACAAACGCAGAATACATTAAACAAACACAGTAAAATATAATCAAAACACCAGTTCTTTTATTATATGGTCTGAAGTTCGGGCTTTCTGAGGTCGGTTACATATAGTTATATTATGGTGTAGTGGCCACTTAACATCAGGTTGACTATATGCTTGAATGCTAGGTAATATCACAAAAAAAGAAAAACATCTATTACATAAACGGAACCACAAACTAACCAAGACAATAAAATGGTAAACAAACTAAAAAAAAAAACTAGTCACCTTTATTATATTATAGCAATTTAATTTGATTGTAATTTAAAGTTTATAAAAATGATAATTGAGGTTATACTCAGATCTTTTTAAGCATTTTGTGACTATTCGCACTCGCATTAGCACATTTTTATCCGCATTTGCATTCGCGAATGTCCAAACTATGACATTCGTAACTTCCCTGGTATGTACATATGTACAGTTTTATTATATATTTATTATTATTTATAAAATACAGTGTAGGTATTGCCTGTGGCAAATACATGTGGCAGAATATTGCCATTTAGGCAGAATTACTTTTCTAATTTGAGCTTGGACAGATTCGGTTGAAGTTTTTGAAATTTGGCAGTATATAAGAAGAAGAGCTTTATAACTTTTGGAATTTCCGGATATTCCCAATATCATATCGTATTTGTATCGTAATCAGTTATGATCAGTGTGACCGTTTTTTTACTTATAGTCTAGAAAAGACAACATAAACGAAATCTAGTCTCGATATCTGATAATACGTTCACGGATCGGATCGGGTTTTTATTACATATTGTATAGAAAGTACATAATATCACTAATTTTTAAAGTGTTTTATGTATATTCCCATTTCCAATACTCATCATTTCAGCCGAAAGACGTGGAATGCTGGATATAAGCATTCCCCAAAGATCGCCAAAAAAAAACTTAGGTTACTTTTATTTTAGAAACACAGGGTTCCGTACAAAAAATAATAAAGATTTTTCAATAGTCCACATGATTGGAGCCACGGGCACAGCTAGTTAGTTGATAAAAAATGTCATTACTTAGTCATTTTTTCGGTATTGTTTGGTAAGATTTTTTTTTTAAATATGTGGACACAATTTCACACACGGCCATTTAATTCCATACTAAGCATAGCTTGTATTATGGTAATTAAACAGCTGATATACTATACATATATATATAACACCCAGACACACCACTGACAATTATGCTCATCACACAAAAGTCAGCCATGGGCGGGGATCGAACCCGCGACCTCTCGGCTCAATAGTAGGGCTTACTACAACTGCGCCACGAGGCAGATAGGCAGATTTCCAAACAATGCATGGTAGGATCACCTAATTACAGATGGTCACCCTATTAATCTGTAAAGGTAAACTGTCATTACTGTAAATATTTTTTGGTATTGACAATAAACAGCTGATTATGTTGATTCGATCTGAATATAACCTAAAACATATAAAATTTATACATTTATTGATACAAATATGTGGTTTACACATAATTTATCTAGAAAAGTAAAAAGCTTTCTCAATATTAATCATATTGGTAGAAAATATAGTGCTATTGCAGCTGTTTTACAGAAAGCTAATATCGGTGAAAATACTGAAGTGAAGGTAAGTATGTATTTAATGTTTTTTAATTCTATTAAATTGTTTTTAGTTTGTAAATAACGTATTATAAATTTTCAGGGCTGGGTGAAAAGTTTACGTGCACAAAAGGATTATATTTTTGCTGATGTGAGCGACGGGTCATGTGGACAAAAATTACAGATTGTTATACCGAAAAATTTAAAGACTGATTCGTTAACGTATGGCTCCTCAGTCCGTGTAATTGGAAAATTATCCAAAAGCCCTCGAGGCCAAATAGAACTTGTTGCTGATAATGTCAGCGTTATAGGACCTTGTGTAGTTTTAAACGGATATCCCTTTAATCCTAGAACAGCTCACCCTCCTGAATACACACGTCAATATCTGCATCTTCGTTCACGTACAAATTATATCTCAGCAATCTTAAGAACACGAAGTGCAGTAACAAAACATATGCACAACTATTTTGCATCTAATAATTACTTAAATATTCACACTCCGATACTCACTTCGAATGATTGTGAAGGAGCTGGTGAAGTATTTAAAATACAGCCTGAGAATGAGAACACAGTTAAGGCTATGATGCAAGAAGATAAAGACAAAGATACAGCATATTTTGGTTCTAAAACATTTTTGACAGTATCAGGTCAACTACATTTAGAAGCAATTTGCCGGGGTATGGGTAATGTGTATACATTTGGTCCAACTTTTCGTGCAGAGAACTCAAGGTCGAGATTACATCTATCAGAATTTTATATGATAGAAGCAGAGATAGCGTTCTGTGATAAATTACAACAACTTCAGTTTGTGATAGAGGATTTATTGAAATATATATTTTATGAAACGAGAAGAACTAATGAAGCTGATTTACACATAATAGATAAAGAAAATAAAACACCACCATGGTTAAATAAGCAGTTTGTTACATTGACTTACAAAGAAGCAAAGAATATATTGAATAAAAAAGGTTTAACAGTTACAGATGACATAAATAAAGAACAAGAATTAATATTGGTAGACTATTGCAAAGCACCAGTATTTGTGACAAAGTGGCCAAAACAAATGAAATCTTTCTACATGAAGGAGTCTATAGAAGACTGCGATGTGGTAAGCAATCCTTCAAAAATATAATGTAATGGCAGTACAATTTTAAATCAATTTTTATAAGAAAAATCTCAGAGACTAAGATGTAACAAAATATTTTTGTTGCTCATGACAATTCAGCTTTTTAATATTTGCAGAGGAAGGTAGGTATGAGTTATTGATAACAAAATTGAAACTAATATACTTGTCAGTCAATAAGTAAAAACTACTAAAAAAAAGACAATATCACAAAAATATTTTAACCCTCTTTTACAAGGAATAGTTAAGAATTAATGTTTCTGTGTTATCTTTTTTAGACTAGAAAAACTACATAAGAAGCTTATCTCATAACCACAACCACTGAACTTTGTTACTGAAATCATACAAGCTTCAGTTCAAATATCAATGCAACATTTTCCTAAGCCAAATTACTGTTCCGTATACACTAAATTTCATGCATCTACTTGCTACCATTTGGATCTCGCAAATCTTTTGTAGGTCATTCCATCTGGCAATCTCTTTTTAATATTTTTTTTATTATAGGTCGATTCCCTAGACCTTCTCATGCCAATAACGGGTGAAGTTGTCGGCGGCAGCCTGCGTGAGGATGACTACGAAAAATTAAAGGTTAAATTACCCTCAGATAGGCTTGACTGGTACTTGGAACTTAGGAAATTCGGCAACATACCCACAGCGGGTTTCGGATTAGGTTTGGAGAGGCTTCTTCAAGTTTTGTGCGGAGTGAGCAATATAAAAGATACAGTGCCCTTTCCTAGATGGCCACATAACTGTGATATGTAAAGTTTAAACAAAAATTTAAAATCTCGTAATATTGTTTATATATTTAGAACTGAATTATTTAATAGTTTATCTATCTTCTATATAAATACAGTTATTGAGGTTTGGCGTTGTGCATTATCACGCAAAAACTGCTGGATAGATTATATCCATTTTTTTTACTCCTTAGTTACTTATTTGGTACTTATAAAAAAATATCATGATATCTTCACTCAAGAAAAAGTTATTCAAGTTTTAAGAAACTACGATTTTTATAAGTACTACGCGTTATTTTGTCGTCCACGCGAGTGGAGCCGCAGGCACAGCTAGTTCGATAATATTGATATCTAAGAAAAAAATGTGGAGAAAAATGTTTTCTTATTTTTCTGGTCTGGCCTTAACTATTATGTTATTTTCGACAGCATATAAAAAAGGATGTAACATAGAAAAATAAATGTGAAATGTTAATATTAGGTCTTTACCTATGAAATTGCCGTTTTGTGTGAAAAAAATTAAACGATGTTTTTTCATGTATTTTTTATTTGTATTAATCGAAGTAATCACCCATGCAATCAATGCATCTTTGCCAGCGCAGTGGCAGTTTATTGATGCCCTTCTTAAAGAAATCAGCTGGACGGGAGGCAACAAATTCTTCAAAGGCATTTTGTACTGCCTCTCGGGTATTGATTTTTTTTCCCGCCAAGAAGTTATCCAAATTCTGGAAAAAGTAGTAGTCTGTAGGCGCAAGGTCTGGTGAGTAGAGCGGATGACGGAGAACTTCCAACCCCAGTTCGTGCAACTTGGAGACCGTCTGTTGTGCAGTATGAGGTCGCGCGTTGTCGTGCAGGAGCAGCGGAGACGAGCGATTGACCAATGCTGGTTGGAGATGTGCCAGCTTCTCCAACATTGTGTTCAGTTCTTCACAGTACACATCTGCAGTAATGCTCACCCCGTTTGTTAAGAAGCTGTGATGAATCACACCGGCGCTAGACCACCAAACAATGACCATCACTTTTAGGTAGGGTAAGTTTTCGCTTAGGGCATTGTTTAGGTGCTGAACCAGGATCCAACCAACTTGCTGAGCGCTTGCGGTTATCAAACAGAATCCATTATTCATCGCAAGTAACAATGCGGTTCAAAATTCCTTCATTTGTGTGTCTGTTGAGCAGTGCAAGGCACGTCTCAACGCGTACTTTGCGCTGGCGATCATTGAGTTCGTGGGGCACCCATTTGTCAAGCTTTTTTACCTTGCCAATTTGACGCAAATGGACCAATATTGTTTTGACGCTAACGTCGAAAGCTGCTGTTAATTCAGCTGTAGATTGTGTATCATCAGCTTCCACAATCGCCTTTAATTCGTCATTGTCGACCAAATTCTTCGGACGACCGCGAGGTTCATTTTTCAGGTCGAAATTCCCAGAACGGAAGCGAGCAAACCGATAACAGATGGTGTGTTGGTTTGTAGTGTTAGCTCCGTAAACGTCGTTGATGTTGCGTGCCGCTTGTGCCGCGTTACTGCCTCGACGGTACTCATATTCCAAAATTACTCGAATTTTTAACGTATCCATGATGACAAAAAAGATTTAAATGCGATGAAAATGTAACACTAATCAATAAACAAATGACTACTTTTGGAAAAAGAATTCCATGTTTTTAAAATAAAATTAATTTGAAATTAGAATTCTTAGCCAAACAAAAATTATTTGGATTTGAAATGGCCAGTACTGCAGAACGGCAATTTCATAGGTAAAGACCTATTATGTTATAATATAAGGAAATAATAAATTCAGTACAGATTTTTTATTTGTTTTTTGCGTAGATGACAATGATGACATAATGTACGCCAAAAATAAGGCAAAGTACATATTTTTAATGAATAAGAGGAAAAATTAAACAGGTTAATGTGGCAAATAGAAAAGTAAAGGTTTTTTTTAACAAATATCTATGCGTGACCTATTTTTTTATAATTAGCCATTACGTTACGCGCTATAGGTAAGGTTAAACATCTGGACCTAGCTTACTTTATGAGGCGTTTGGTTTGGTGACCACATTAAAAGTTCGTAAGGCGTGATAGTTATTTCGATGAATAAATATTTCAATTACTTTGCATCATTTTATTTTAATGTGGCAAGTATTATAAAAAGTAAAAATGGCTTCTGTAAGTTTAAAATTCAATTTAGGTAGGTACTAAGGTTAAGACGATTATATTTTGTGAATACCTAAACACTAGAATAAAATAATTTATTATATCCTATATAAATTATATAGCTCCGTTATATTTTCTTTAGCCCTAATATATTTAATTTAACTTAGATATTCATTATGACTACGAATGCCACTCTTCTCTATGATTATTGGAAAATTTTATTCACTTGTTATTTCTTGGAGCGATGACTGATGGCTTGTGTAGTGTGTCCAGACACCGCGTCGATCGACGTGGAATTACAAAATGAGATTAAGATTGGTGAGTATCGGTGAAGTAAAATGAGTTGCACTTTTGCCTTGATTACACGTACCAAATAACTCACGAGACAGCAAAATGACACTAGGCCGAGAGAGTGATCTTGGCGAGTACCTAAGTGTTTATTCGTATTTTGAAACTTGCACAGAGTCAGTATTAGTCAGTTCAGTTCCGATGTGAACTATGGTACTAGCCATATATTAGCGGGAGAATGGATCGTAAACAAATACTGAACAGTGAATACTGCCAGTGAAAGTACCGTCAAAATCGGTCCAACCGTTCCCGAGATTAGACAGAACACTCAGAGAAAAAAAAATTTAAAAATTGTTTTTGTTATTACGTTTATACTTTCATATGCATTTAGTAAAAAGCTGTTAATTTGACATTACAAACAGACAATTCAATTTTATTTATTTGTATAGATTGTTGTGAAATGCTAATAAACCAACCTCACTCAATTTTGTTTTGTCGACTATATATGCGTAAAACCAATTTAAAAAAAAATGGATTATAAAAAAATGTGTTCACATTTATTTATGAAAGAAAAAATATATTTTAATGCATTCACATTGTAGATATGGATCACGTCCACGGATGACCAACACAAACTGTCAGATTTTATCATATACCAGCTATGCCCGCGGCTCCGCTCGCGTGGACGCAAGCTAAAAGCAGCCCAAGTTATTCTTTGTAACATCAGCTATCTGCCAGTGAAAGTCACGTCAAAATCGGTCCAACCGTTTCTTTTTTGTTTCACGTGACGGGCGGTGTAGAATATTCTCCTTCTCACTCGTTGAGTTCTGTGCTGATCGCTGTACTGAACTGTAACAGTTCAGTAACTGTAACAAGAGCGCAATCGCTGGCGCTTCACGCGTACAACTTAATACCAAATTTTTGAAGTGAAACTTCTTATGCGACTTCCAACGTATATACATATACAATACAATATACATACACATCGACATTTACTCTCTCTTGCTCTGGCTCACACAAAGAGGAGAGACCGATAATGTGCGTTAAACGTTTAACGCTTGGAAGTCGCATAAGAAGTTTCACTTCAATAAAATAGAAAATGTCTTTTAAAATGAAGTTTCACTTCTATCGTGTGTATCACCTTTTTTTTTATTGTACGTAATTTTTATAAGTGTTTTTCTATGTTTAGCTTAGAGTATAAAGGGTTAATCTATACCTAAAATACATAAGTACAGATAATTATGTTTAGTAATTTTTTGTGGGAGCGTATTGCTACCAGCGTTCCTAAGGACGAGCCATGTACTAAACTAAGGAGTACTATAGTAAACCGAATAGTGTCCTATTTTATTTATCTCAATATATTGTGTGCAGGTAGGTTAATGTTCAAATAAAACTCAAATTAATCATTCTTAAATTTATTTACAAAAATTAAACACACCTTGTGAAATATACACTATAAAATTGAAAGAACAGATAAATACTGAAACCTGTTTTTGAAAGGAAAATTACCTAATTTGTGATTTTTTTACATATATTTTTAAATACGTTTCAATAAAATAATCCCATCTCTTTAATACACACGAAAACAAATTAAAATTACCTATATAATTAAACGTAAATTTATTAAATCAGTATATACACAGATATAATAGACAAACCCTAAAAACCATAAAATTAACTTTGAACAAAAGAGATTCGTTCTATACACAAATGTAAGTGATGTACATACAAATTACTTTGTAACTTACATAATTATTTACAAGTGTATACACACATAGCCTTAAAAAATACAGTAACTTTTACAAATATACAAAACAGTCGATGAGCAACAAAACGCATATTCGTCGTCGTGTAAACTTAACTTTAATATCACATTTTGTTATCTTAATTTTTTTCCAAAAAATAAACCACATTTAAATCTCCAAGTAACAACAATTGTACCTGAAATTTAGTCACAAACTAACTGACGCTAAGGCTTGTTACAGTAAATAAACATATTTATGGACACAATGTTTAACCGCGACACCGCAACTTCCCGCTGGGCGTAATCACGTTTAGAGCATATTACATAAGCTCATTTCCACCCATAATTCCTCTATTCATAACCAAAATTTGCGTTAGTTGGCCGAGAATCAATTTAAAACTATTTTATGCATTAACTTTAAACTTAAAATTTTTGCAATGGCCGAGAAGTTTCTACTGCTACTATCTGTTGCATTTTTCCACTTCTTGCTATTAACAGTTCAATTTCCCCCTTCTCAACTTTCTATTGCTATTAGCAGATGCATTTCTCCCTTCTCTTATAATCTGGACTAACATATTATATTTAATTTGTACAAACTATCTTAATTGGTACATTTGAAGACAGTCACAATTTTTTATATAGTCATGGAAATGTATATAACAAGAACAAAAAACAGGTAATTTAATAATGGGGTAATCTTCATCAATAATTACGAATATTTGGGATACTTATTTAGTTGACAATTTAGAGTAGTATATATAGGATCATTATTAATTTCCATATATTGTCCATTATTTCACAGTTCTGGGTAAATTTAATGTCAATTAAATTATTATTTTTTTGGTTAGAATAGCAAAATCTTCTTTTAGATAGTTGCTTGTTAAGTGAAAAGTATAGATAGAAGAGTGATGACTCGAGCGAAAAATAATTAGAATAGTATATCGTAGCTTAGAGATCAGAGGTATATGATATTTAGAAAAGTATGATGACTGCAAGTATCATTATATTTTTGGGAAGTGGTTGCGATTCGTCAAAGGCATTATCATTATATTTGCAAAAAACAACATGTTATGTTTATTAAGCGAATTTTAAATATTTCTTCTTACATTTGCACAAAGAAAATTATTTACATGAATTGGTTGCAATACATTTCGACCTGAATTGGGCTGTTTCGATACTATCTATGCTATGCTTGCTATACCTTCAATCACTATATTATAAATGTATATTCAAAATTTTACTCTTGAAATTAATTCCTAATTTAAATATTCAGGTTCTCGGACCAAGGAAAAATAAAAGTATGTTTTTTTCAATCAAATTAATCAATAATTAATTTACTAAAGCCTTTTTTTCAATCAAATTATACAATAATTAATTTACTACATATATATAATATTTTCTTAAATATTATCAACAATAATTTCACTTAAATTAACGAAGTTCATAAGTACCAGAAGCTTGATTACTGATATTGGCTAATGAATATCAAATTAACTAAAAACGAATGCAACTGATAAACTTTTACATTGATTACACTCCTAAATCAACTGACTCTGCGATGACTGCTATCCGCATAAAGGAGACGCCATAATTGGAGAAGACCGTCGGCTGTCAAGAGTCGATCTTCAGTCCTCACAGTCACGCCAGCCTGTTATTACCACACTAATAGTTATACTGTACGAATACCTGTATTTACATAATCGAGCACAAACCGGAAAGTTCCTTGTCCTTCATCAACGGCGGTTGCCTACTGAACTGAACGCCTTCCAAGCTCGGCTTCAGCTTGTACAGCAACTCTGGTTCCTCGCCCGGGGGTAGAGGCTCTTCATCGGCGCTGACATCATCCAGCATCCTGTCGTCGGCGATGACGGCCGATGGGATCGACTTAGAGATGTTGATGCGTATACCGCCGAGTGGCAGAGCGCTGACAGGCGCGGCAGTGGATTCCAGCTGGGTGTTGCCGTCGATGGATGATAACACTGTTGTATGCATCATGTCTGCGCTTGTTAAGATGTTCTCCTCTTCCGCTGTTATAATTGGCTCGTCATCTGTGACAAAAAAGACACAATCATCATAACATTCCTCACCATTCTGTGTGTTCACTGTGTTGAACAAAATAGCTTCGAAATCCTAAAGTACCATTTGTTAGCAAATAATATTGTGAAATTTTCGAGTACTACCTGGGCACTCTGCCAGAACGTCGAAAATGAATTTCGAAAAGTAATATTAAATAAAACATGCAATTGATATGAATATACTTCAAACAATATCTAATCTGTTCAAATCAAAGGTAACCTGCCTCATAAACTTGAACCGGACACATTTCATCAGAACATGATAAGCTGTTGAGTGTGTACTAACCAGGATCGATGGGTTCCTGCTTAACGCGTACGGTCGAGAAGTCGATGAGGGCGCGACGGTCGCGGTCCGCTCGCTCGGCCGTCGTCTCGTCGTCCGTGTCGGCGTCGTCCTGCACCACCACCTGCTCGATGGGTTCCGCTTTCAGCACCACATCGTCCTCGTCACCGTCAGCTTCGCAATCCGCATCCGAAGCCTCATCGATCTGAATTAAATGACAAATCACAAATCTTTGAGATTCCAAGTTTACTAATTGGACATCGTGTCGATGGACATGAGTTTGAATCCCTGCAGTGAGCCTGAGCTTTCGGTGAAGGAAAACATCGTGATGAAGCCATAGCATACCCGCCTGGCTAGCTACCAGGCTCAAGTTGAAAATCTGTCGCCAAGCACCAATAGATATGTTCTGGCAGTTGCACCTGAGAGCCAGTCTTCCACTAAGGCTTAGCGTGTTACCATCTTGGGCCACATCCTCCTTTCAGATTAGGTGAGAGTGTGGCCACAACGCTAAACCTACAATGATAAAAACAATACTGGAACACATCTGTTAAACAAACTAACGATTATTGTTTCCAAGAGGTTTAAAAAAGTAAGAACCACAGTGCGTTTAAGATTTTTAATCTCTTACACTCTTACTCTAACGGAACTATCGAAATATGTTTTGAATGAATTCAACTCACTAGTTGAAGTAAATATTTTTCATAAATATCGATTCTCGACTACAACACAATAAAATCGAGATAATTAAAAATAGTTCAATTTATTAATATTACCTGTGTTCAATGAGATCCGTTCTGAGAAGAATAGGAAAGAAACTAACTGATACTTTTACCCAGACTTGTGTTTTCTTTACGCAAGACATACATTAATCGTAAGAAAACAATTCTTAAAAAAAGTTACAACTTTCACTCTTATCAATAAAACTACTTTTAACTATATTTTACTTATAGTATTAAATAAAGCGCCCCAGTATTAAAGATGAAATCGTCAATTAATAAATAACTCACTTCTACTGGTTCCAGTAACTCCACTTCATTAGGTTCAACGACTTCAACGACAGACTCATTGTCGGACTGGTCGATGGTATCGTCGGCATCTTTAATCTCTATCGCCTCCTGTATCTTCGTGTCGGGCGGTATTTCCTCTATTTTGGGTTCTTCTTTAGTGAGTGATGCCTAGTACACGAAAGTTTTGTCTTTAACATTTTGTCCTTAACAGTATATTATTCCTTAAGGTAACTAGTTTGATATTTTTGAAAATCTTAAGGATATTTTATAGTATTTATAGAAGCTACTGATGTTGGAACCAATGGACTATACGTTGTTCGTCATAAGAAGTTCTACATGAAGTGTCCCTAGAAAGTTTTTTTTTTCTTTTTTAAATAATGGTCAAATAAGCGCACGGCTCGCTTTATGGTAAGCGGCTACCGTAGCTTAAGTATCCTCGTACCATACATATCACTAGCGTGTGCCGACCTTGAACGCCATACTCCAAGGAGCTCTGGAAATCCTATACACTGCAGAAACTCAACACAAGATTATTTGGCTGCGATCTTCTGTAGTTTGGAGGTGGGCTGCCTCAAGTATAGAGAAATCTCCAAAGAAATTTCTCTTTATTAGGCAGTTTCCATGAATTATTATAGTTTCCGAGTATACATAACACGAGGTCGAATAGTGGATACGACAGATAATAATAGAAAAGTTACCTTATAGTCTTCAAAGCAGAGTGGATGGTAGTATTTGTCTTCATGCGTGAGTGAGTTGCGGAGATGCCATTCCTCCTTATCCTCATTGTAGAACTGGTCAAAGCAGTCTCCGCATAGGGCGCAGTGCCGCGAGTGGGGAGGCCCCGCCGCCACGCTGGGCGTGTCCGCGCAAGTTTCCGCCCCCGCCACGCCCACAGCGCCAGCACCACCTTCACCCGCACCCTCCGCCCCACCGTTCTCGAACCAATTCTTTTCTGTGTTTACGATAGGAAACTATATAGATCGCAGAATATAAGGAGAATATTATCTATTTATTCACCAAGTTTTCTTCGTTTTTCACTACATAGTTTTGGACTCATTTTCGCTTGACACTACATATGAAAGTTATTATTACAATCATTACAAATATTACTCTAGCCAGCATCATAACAAAATTGGAGCAACAAGCTTACACTGAGCCATCATTGCTTCAAGTTTATTCAAACATATATATTTTACGGCCCCTTAAATTGCTACCCAGTGCAGCAGGTACTCAGGTAGAAACCCCTCTCTTATATTGGGGCAAGCTGAAGATATTGCAATTTAATGTTGCATTAAATTAACTAATGTTATTATTCAATTTTTAAAACTCTCTCAGGTTACATATATCAAAGGTTTATATTCAAATTGATTCGCATTCGATGAACGTAAAAGACAATCTAAATACTAAATATAGTGTTGTATCCAGATTAACTACACAGAATGAAACATTGATCGTTCCAACACGTTCCCACAATAAAATCCTTGACAGAAATTGTTAGTCGACGTTTTATGACTCACCTCTTTCGTCGAGTTCCTCTAGTTCCTCGTACTGCAGCCAGTCGGAGAGGTCGTAGTGCCAGTGCCGGCTGTGCGCCCTCCGCGCGGAGTCCCTCTCGCGTCTGTTCTGGCGGAAGTGCCAGTCGAGGTGCTGGGAGTACCGCACCGTGTGCTCCGGCGGAAACCGGGTACCGCAGCCGGAGCATTGCATGCCTCCGTACAATTTCGTTACAATGCCGGGTTGTTTTCTGTTTGTATAAGAAAAATCACAATTATAGAAGAATTCCAATTGATTTTTGCATTTTTTTCACATCTGATATTAAGTTACTAGTATTAAGAATTTCAAGTGTAGGGTGCTTGTCGATAAATTAACTTAGGACCGATTTTTCAATCATCAGATAACTTTATTTCAGGAATAATTTTAGTGTTTTGACGGATAATTTTTGGAAAATCTGTTAACATAAAAATCTGTCCTCAACAGTCTAAGACCTAAGTTAATCAAATAGGAGCCAGAAAATGTCCTACCACTCATGCATAATAGTATTTGAGAAAGGGTCACTGTACTTTATTTACCTGTTGGTGATTTCAAATAATTATGTCTGACTTTAAGACCATCAAAAATCTGTATATACGAATTTCGTTTATGCCGTACTGTAATTTTGTCAAATACAATTAAAACACTATACGTAAGAGATATCTATAAATAGTTTGCTAAATTTAATCTTAAATGACTAAATTTGGTCATAATCTACAATTTAAAACTATCCTTAAATACTTATGCCCCATCCACACGTTTGCCAAATCTCGCATTAACAAATTCAAATGTGTAGACAGAGCATTTGTCTTGACTTGCCACCGATCCGAGCTAAGTCGGTATTTTATGCACAAATCAAAGGAGCATGCGACAAGCGCTTGCGATGCGTCCACCACACGTTTGTGTGTAGATAGAAATAATCAATTAATAACTGGAAAAAAAATTGGTACGGTTTCGTAAATATTTAACTATTTCCGTTTCCGAATTTTCCGTATCCTATTATATTAAATATAATATAATATATGTTAAAGGATAATAATGTTAATAAAATATATGTTATTTTTCCTCGTTTAATTTTGCTTCTTTTTACAATAAAAATAGGTTAAACCATATGTTATAACCAACACAAGGTGTCGACGTCGAGCGATGTTTCACTTGCCTATTTTATCCAAGTCTTTTGTATACGTGTAAAGTTTGTGGCAAATGGCAAGCGTGTGGATCGGGCATAAGAAAGTTAAAACAACGAGAATTAATTTTCTTACACTATGCGTAAATAAAAAACATTTGTCTACTTACATTCTAAATGTCTCGGGTTTGAACCAATCTACTTTACTTATAACATTCTTATTATCTTTGAGTTTAATCTTAGTTTCCTCCGCAACCGGCTCCGGTTTCTCCTCTTTCTTCTCTTCACTTGGCACTTGCACTATACCGCTTGCCACTAACTTGGCAAACAGATCAGTCACGTTAATATTGCCAAGTATAGGAAGTATAGGATTGGGTTTCTCGTCAGCTGGTGTCTCTAAGCCAGGTATCTTGTCTGGCTTCATGAATAGCGGTTCAGCTAGACTGTATTCTGATGCTGAAGCTGGTGCAATACTGGATGGCATTACGCTTGCCAACATTTCCAAACCTATGGGAAGTTTATTTATATTGTAGTTTCAATAATCACGTATTCAGAGGCTTGTTCAGTCACTTCTGTGCCGCTGTATGAGCGTGTGTAACCATAGTTATGTAGAATCAATAAAATTTAGTGATTAAACTTCGAAAAAAAAATCCCGTTATATGTGGCAAGAAAATAGTTTCGTTAAATTTAACGACCAATTTAAAACTGAATTCAAAAATAATTTCATAAATAAAAACTATTTGGTAAAAACTGGACCGCGTGGAGATCGCGGCACATTCGGGAACTAATGTCCCGCAGATTCATATTCGGGGTTTCCTAGTTTATTTAATAATTTGAAAAAAAAAATTGCATCATTAGAATAACTCTGTGGGAGATACAATTATTTACCCACTATAGTGAGTGAGAATTTTTATAGTAGCCGATTTTTTTTCCTAAAGCCGCTTACTCACTTCGTGGATGCTTTCGTAAGCGTTACATGCGTGCTAGTCATACATACTCTCAAGGCTGTGGCTATTTCGTTCACCTCCTCGGTCTAAATAAACCGACACCGAACGGAGCGAGAGCGCTCTTGCAGACTATCGAACTCGAGAGTGTGGATTCTAGGTAATACTTTCAACATGTATATCACTTCAACCCCAAATCAGATATCATTCCAGTATTCAGTAATCTATACTAATATTACAAAATACACGAGATCTGGAACTACCAGACATATTTGAAAAATTATTATTGTAGCCCATTAATCGAGGAAGGTTAAACGATATATAACTTTAAGCTATCACCCTGAGGAGCGGAGCAGTAACCATGAACGTCAAGTAATCTAGCAAGCTGTTACCCCAAATACGGGAAATGAGAACAAAGATATGCTACACGGATTACGTTAGCAGCGGCGCGGTGGAGAGTTGACCGAATAAATTTAATACAGGTGAATGTGTGAAAGCGTGACGCACGTCTAGTTACACATATAAGACTGATTTATTAGAGAGTTTTTATATTTTTATACCATTTTCTAAATGAATTTATACTGACCAAAGATCAATCCTATATTACATAAAAATGTTATTGAAATGTGTTATCTATATTATTAATTAATGTACAGTTAAAATCTGTATAAAATGAAAATGTATTTCAAACAGACCAATTTGATTGGAGGATTATCAACCATTTTACTCCTCTATTCCTTCCATTTGCACGTATATCCTGCAAGATCGCTGTTGCCACGAATATAATCGAAAATGTTGAAGCTGATAATTACAAGTGTAAGTAACTGCTGGGTATTTGGAATGGTATGAAATGATTTTGATGAAATTTAATCTAACTTAGAATCAGGAAACTAAATAATACAAAAACCATCACTTGTACCGCGTTGCACGCGCTCTTTTTTACCCAATGGCTAATATAGTGTAATCCCAAAACAGTCTTACTGTTAAAAACCTAAATTCAATGGACAGCGATTGCCATCACACTGCCCTGCGAATAGCTAATAAATTCAAATATTACCATTTCGTTTACTTACCCTGACTTTCGGTGTTCATATCCGGGCTAGGCGTTTTCATCGGTCTCGTTACATCTTGATCAGTCTCCATCGCTGTACTCTCCGTCACGTCAGCAGGCGGTACGAGAGGCGCGATGGCGGGTAGACTGGTTCCCTCCATATTGACGATCTGGGTGACCCCGGGCTTTATATTCCTGGGTAGAGCCGAGAACCTAACAAAGTACTTTTCACTTCCAACAGTTATGGGCTTGGGTAAATCTCCAAACTCGATTTTAAATGGTTGCTCATTTATTAAAACAGTTTTTAATGAATCAACAAATCTAATTGTAAAGAACTGTCCGTTTATTGCGAACTTTTGAACCTTAGCGTCTAAATACACGGGGCACATTTGCGTCGCGTTCACTATAAGGTTAATTTTCCCGGCGACTAAATCCGTCCGCTTCGTTTTCCCGATGTCCACTTGTGGTAAAGGTCCTTCTAAATGCACCAGTCTTGGCTTCCCGTCAATAATAACTCCTAAAGGTTGACCTCCGAAGAAACATTCATACCATCTTCCATTGATATACAACTCCCTAGTTGGCGCACCAAACTTAATGTCAAACACTTGATCATCAATCTCCACTTGCTTATATCCTTCGTTAAAAGACAGTACCACTGAATCTTTATTATCAAATGTAACGCGTCTACATCCAGGCAAGAATTTGATTTCTCTAGGATCATCCCAGTCCAACATAATAACCGCTGTGTCACCGTAAAACCTAATCTCTCTGGGTATACCATCAATCTGTATAGTTTTCACAGGATCCTGGTCGATGTATTCTAATATTTTGAAGTCTGTAGGTGGAATGGTGAACCCTGGAGCACCTAACGGTGGCGGAGACTCGCTTCTTTCATAACGCTGTAGAGGACACTCGCCTTGACACATACCAATTTTGGGCGTCGGCAAAGGCAATGGTGGCCGAACGTCAAAGTTAGGTCGAAGACCGCGTTTATCGAATTTTCCTCTGAAGAAAGGCGGGACCGGTCCTCTGAATCTTCGCGGCATGAAGTCCTCTGTCCTTGGTCGAGGTTGGCCTCGCCACATCGGTGGGAAAGGCCCATACATTGGCATCATAGGGGGACGAGGCAACAAACTTTTCTTATAACTCCCATCGACTCCATCTACGATATGGCTGTTCCTCATGTCTGAATCCTGTAAGAAGCCTTTGTGGTCTGATGGGTTTTCCAAGAATACAGCAGGATTGACTCTCTCGTCGATATCCCCAAAGTTATTCCGTTCGCTGGGTGATAATTTCGGACTGGGAACTTTATTATTATCTTCATGTAAGTGAGCTTTAAGTTTTCTCTTAGATACTTCTAATGATTCCCTTTGCTTTGCTTCCTTCAATTTCAACTTCTCATTTAACTGGAGCACTTGGTACATTAGGGTATTGTATTGGTTCTTGTCTAGCTGTCCGTCGCTATACTGCTCTTTGGCCTGAGACATGATGATGGAAATTGTTTTCTTATTGTCTTCCGTGTCGAAGTCTTCACCATTTTCGTTTCTGAGGTCGGTGTCTTCGGAGCTTAGTGTTCTGCGTCTTTCCTTTTCTACACCTGGAATTAATAAAACTGATATGTTGAAAATATACATACATATAAGAATCGTACAATTAACTAATTACAAACAAAGGATCTCAAATAAACCGCTTATTTAAAAAAAGATATGTTTTAATTACCTCTTAATAATGTAATTTAAGAGCAGATGGAGCATATATTTGCTATATTTAGCACAGTTTTTTTAAACTCGACCTTTCCATGATTTAAATCTATGAGGGGTTTTAAAAATGTAATACTTACTAGGGGATTTGTTAAACAAAAGCGGTCTTCCAAGTCGATCCTTTCCTTTAGTTGCCTCCGCTAATTTAGCTCTTACTAAATCTAACTTCGATGGTGTTTTCTTGGAGTCTGATTTGTCTTTTTTCTCTTTAACTTCGTTCCAGTCTTTCTGTTTGGGGGAGTCTCCCGGTGCATCATCAGACTCTTTCATTTCTTCATCTTTTTTTGGAGATTCGGTTTTACGAGGTAGCGATGGAGCGTTGTTGACTTCTTCAACTTGCGGTAGTTTACGGAGATCAACGTCCTCGTTACCGAAAAGACTGCAACATAATAAGCTTCTGTTAGATTTATGTTTAGAATTTGATCACAATATCACCTCATGTTACGAGACGTCGAAGATTATAAACACAGACTAGAATAATTACTGATTCTGTTGACACTACCAGAGCACCACATGATTTCCTCATTATCGACGGTGAAGGAAACCCTCACAAGGAAGCCCATTAGTATATCAATCAAGCCACTTATTACAAACAACTTTAATATATTAATAACTTTTTTAAGTTCATGTATATCGACGAAACAGCTTAAAAAGTGCTATTTTGATTGGACACCTGAGTTTAGTAAGCTAATAAATCTTGTTTGTTGTATTTTGTTTTACCGCGACTCGGGATCAGCTAGTCTATAACTAGTTGCCGAAAGGTTTGCAGGTCAGCATGACAACAGCAACGGATGTAGATCTCGCCTCGGTGGTTTATGTTGTTTTACGATTATACTGTGTTTATCATCATACTCAGTGCTGGAACTTAGCTGTGTATATAAAAAAAAGATGCGTGTGTACCTAATATGGAGTATGAATTCCCCATTAACACTTACATATCAAACTTATCAATTTTGGGTTTCTTCGTCTTTCCTTCAAGAGTTTCAGTGGAGGATCTCTTCTGAACGACGGGAGCTGCATGAGTTTCCACCACAGGATGTAACACCCTAAGGTCAACGTCCTTGTTCTCAACGATCACTTCTGGTATATCTGAAAATATGTCTCAATTTTTATGTAATCTAATGTCGTTATAAAAACCCATTTATTGAGGTAGGCCTTGAACAGATTTTACACTTTTTTTACTCAATAATTTTGCTGGAACTATTTAAAGTTCCGGCTACACCACGTCTACTTGCCTGTTAGCTGGAACTCCAGATTTCCAAGTGCTAGCAGCGAAAATTAAATAAAAAATTGTCAGCACGTCATAAATACATTCAAAGTAGGCTGTATCAGTAGCCACGAAGTGTGAGCTTATAGATATGTTATTATACAGGTTACTAAAGTCTCTATAATTTTGATGACAACCATGAGTGAATATGCCGAAGAATTTGGAACAAATTTCCAGGCAACTTTTTATATATTTTTTCACATTTATAAAACATCTCTTCATTATCTTAAAACATAAAATTATTAATATCGAAGCAAGAAGATATCTTCGCAGCCTAGTCTATAAATTTGATGACCACTATGAGTCATATGCCGAAGAATTTGAAATAAATTTCCAATCCACTTTTTATATTTTTCACCTTAATATTTATTCCTCATAAAATATAAAATTAAAAATAGATTATAAAGAAGATATGCTCCAAGCCTAACATCAATGGGTAATTAAGGTAGTACTCAAAATATACCAATGAAACCAAAAAGAGGAATGTAGATGTGAGTATCACTTTGATTTGTTTAATTCAAGAGGCAGAAAGTGAGCCTATACGTCTCTATAAATAAATATTTGTTGTAATGTAAAACCATATCATAATTCTGGCAATATGAATTATGTTAATTGAAGAAAAAACTTGAGTTTGGGGCCAGCTTCAGCTCTACATGTCATAGAGAAAATCGATGTCAATTATTTTTCGAAATGAAATCTGGCAAATATTCGGTGATACTGCAAAACGGGCTATGTAACTATGAAATGATTTTACTGGAGAGAGAGAAAACTTTTTTTACTCATTGCTTGGTGTATGACATGCATATTGTGGTTTTATATTGTTAGTAAAATCTATATAGTTTTATGCAATTCAATCCTGAATGTGGGTCTAATGTGAAAATAACAAGAAATATAATATTTTGCAATGAATAATATTGAGGCAGAGTCTTTGACATACAACATATTGCAGTATCACCAATAATATATTAGAAATAAATTACTATATATGTGAACATTAAAAATTTTTCTTCAGAACAATCCGCAACTTGACAATATGTTTAAAAAATTAATTATTTAATCATATTGGTCTATTGATAAAAAGCCTAAAACAATACAAAACCGGGAAAAAAAATTGTTCATTTATTTAATTTTGTCTTCGGAAAATTAACATTTATTGTCGTGAGTCACGTGATTGGAAACGTTTATCAGAAAACGTGACGTCATAATTCAATAAATATACTAAGTTGACTGTTATTAGGTTATCTGTGGTAACTCTAAAATATTACTAAGAGTGGAAATACTTCATTTAAAATTATATAAATGCTAAAAATAAAAAAATATATATAACTAAAATTCTACTATAATTATCTTTATATATAAACCTTCAACCTTAGTTTTATCTAATGAACGATGTCACGCGTGACTACGTTACCATAATAGCGCATTATTGTATCATTTTTTATGACAATAATAAATATATTTTATACTACTATTACATAAAGGTGTAATAATGAATAAATATTAATTCACAGGTATTATTTTGAACATAGTGTTTAACTAGTAGAACTTAGTTTTCATAAATTGTCTACTGCATTTCCGAATTATTAAGAGTTATATTTGGCAGAAACGGGAGATTATTCAATTTTTTAAGTAAATACATTTAAATTAATATAAAATATAAATAGACTTAGCATAAGTAACAATTAGTTAATTTAATTTAAAGTAAACAAATCTAATTATAAATTTGTGTAAATAATAACCATGAATTACTAAAATTTAGACACAGACCTTATTCACACTTAACCAAAAGGAATAAAAGACACAGTATAAAATACCTTTCGAATTAATATTACCTGTTTTCAATAATGTTCAATGTTTTGAAAAACCTATAATATTTCAATCAAATATGTAACTTTCATAAACGTTCATGAGGCAATTCATTTCAATTTGAATTTTAAAAACTTGGTTATAACTTTCCAATTACAATTTCCCTAAATAAATTATACATTACTTACCCTAATCTGAACTTAACGCTACTACAACCTATTTTTGTTTTTTAAAATTCTACTAATTTCACATTTACTTTGTTGTATCATTATTTTCATTTTATAAAAAATTCGAATTTATTCTCTTATATTTAATATTAACTTTTGTATAGACTTGCCCGTGACTTTATTAGCGTTAATTACAGTATAAAATTTAATAAGAATAAAATATTGCGTATGTCGCTCAGCGAAAACGAAGCTTTATAATAGTGAAAGAATTTTTATAATCGGATCAGTAGTTTGGAAAATTACCTCCTACAAACATATCACAAACTGTAAAGTTTAATAGTAACTTTATAATAGTAATAACAGAAATATAATATTTTTCATGTATTAGTGGATCTAAGTACGAGATCATTGACTAAATCTTTGTTCTTACACGTAGATGCGTGAAAAGTTGAAAACAGAACGTACTCATACATAAAAAAATATAACTTTTTTTAAATGATCCGAACTTATGTAACTCATTTTTTTAGTATTTTCTTACAATATAAAAATAAACAGATATGTTAGTTTATCTATCTCGCTTAGACTCTTAACAGAGTTACGTTGGTGTGAGTAGTGTCAATAAATATTTTACAATTTGGATGTCCGAGTAAATCATCTGATATAACCACAATTTAGAGAGGTTCCGAGAGAGAGGAACGATATTTCAAAAAAATTACTTATTCTGATGAAAGGGCAGCGTCGCGCCCTTACGAGTGAATATAAACATAATGGAAGCTATTTACGGTGAAAAATCGCATCTGTGTTTTCTGTCAAAATTCCCTATACACATTTTGTAAAGAACACAAATAAGAATAGCAAGTATTTAGCCTAATTTCTATTTTGTATTACACACGATAAACTATATCATGCCTTTTTATTCTATAATAAAAATTAACCACAAGTGCCAAGTAAAAGTGCATTTATAATGAAAGTTCAAAGTTCATGTGGTCTTCAGAAAGGAATAATTTGTAAGAAAAAGAAATTTCGCATCCAGAGTTACCATGAAATTTCATAGAAACAAAAGGTTTTTTAGAACATAATCACGCTTCCCATTGTGCTTAATAAACCTTAGGTATTATTGTAATATTACTTTTGTGTATGACTATTATCAATCAAAATCTCCCCATCCTAGAAACATTTAATAGAGCCGTTTTTTTTTTTGACAGTGTTTGTTAAATTAAAATTGTACATGGGTTCATTCCATGTCAAATCGAGCAATAGTTGGAATCGACCCCTTTTCAATTTGGACGAAATTTGGTGGGAAATTTTCTTTTATCAGAAACGAAGTTCTAACAAAGGGAAAACATATTTTTTTTTACTTTTTTTAAACCAAAAAATTATAATTTGGAGACAAAATGTCATTTTTAAAATATCAGGATCTTTTAAGTTTTAAAATTGGTTCAAACTGTTTGCAGAATACCTTTAATTGGTCTCAAAAGATTCTGAAATTTTAAAATTGACGTGGTTTTCCAAATTACAATTTTTTTTGTATTAAAAAAATCCCTTTCGTAGAACTTAGTTTTATGTAAAAATAAAACTTCCCATCAAATTTCTTCCAAATTGAAAGGGATCGATTCCAATTATTGGTCGATTTGACATGGAATGACCCACGTGCTTTTTTATAAATATATGTTTCAATATTTAGAGTATGAATAGGCTAAAACGACGCTAATTTCAGGTGTGAAATAGTGTCTAAATTACCGTTTTGTGTGAACGGGCTGATTACAAGGCTCCAAGAAATATAATGACTTATAAATATTGATAAAAGATAGATCGTAAATTTTAGTTTAATTATGCAATAGAAGAAGCCCACTACAAAAAGATACGAAGTATTTAAAACAAGGCGAAAATATGTAAAGGCATTTTGCATTTTGAAATATACAGAAATATCTTATCTGAATTTAATCTATGCATAAGTATAAATTGTATATATATAATACGTATTTGTTATCTTTAAAACATAGACGTAAGCTACCCGACGCGAAGTAGGTGAAGTATCGATTAGAAATATTGATCCGATCTATTGTCATATTTATAGCAAAATAGTAAAAAAAAGATGATATGAGCTTTAGGCACAATTTAACACATGAATTTTTAATTTTTCTCCTGTTGGATGCTGCAAAATATATCATCTAGGTGTGACGGTTTCGAAGTCGAAATCACATTAAATGCTATCGGAGTTGTTGGCAAGCGACTGACGAAATCCAGCAGCGCGAGTGTAGAAGACATCATGTCCATATGATCCAGAAGTACAGCGACGACATACAAATGTATTGGATATGTAAACCTCGACGTAACTCGAACTGGTGTTCCACAGCAAAGCATCTGAACTTTACATAACTGTTTCTTGACACACAATATATACCCTTCTGGTTTTTCGAGATGTTGATTCGCACAATTCATGTGTGTTAAATTTACATAAACAACTCAAGTGTTAAGAACCCAGCAGGTAATTTACTATGTGCATTAAAACCGTGTTTTTAAAAAAACTAAAATTTGTAATATGTGCAGTATTGTTAAGAGAATAATTTAAAATACTTCAAGATTTATAAGGTTAACAACAGACGACGTTTAAAGGGTAGTAATAGCAGCGATAAAACACGTCAATATGAATACTCCAAAACTTCAAAAATATTTTATTTCCACACAACATGTGTTAATATTGTCGAACCCGCTTATAATCTAGTATCACAGACGTAAGGACTAGGTTTATTTTTAGAATTACTACATAATCTAACCCCTCATTCGGCTAACATTTACAGTGATCTTACTTGATGCATCAGCGTCTGCGGGCTGCCTCTCGGTCTCCTTGGACTCTGGGGCTCTCTCTGGGCTCTCCGACTTTTCCTTATTACGCCGCATATAGTGTTCCTTGTGATAATTCTTTAGCTCTTTGAACTGAACTATCTCGTTTCCGGACGTCTCCTCCGGTTCAGGATCGACGCGTGGCTCTCGCTTCTTCCTATTCTCCCGGTTTTTGCCACGCTTCTCAGGTGAAGATCCAACGGAGCCGTCTTTACTAGGTTCCCCCTTCTTCTTTCTGTCGCGTGCACCCCCCTCCTTTCGTCGTTTAGGAGGAGCCGGTGTGTCGCGCTCACGGAGCTGCTCGTCCCGATTAATTTTGGGTATCGGCGGCAATTTGTTTATCCTCTGGGGATCTACGAGCTGGAGTTTTTCGATATAGTTATTGACGTCGTGGCCAGGCTCGGTTGGAGCGGGAGTTATAATAGCGGGTGGTGGAGCACTCTCGGTGACGTCGCGACGGCGCGCACGGACTCGTTCCCGGCGCGATTCCCGTTGCTGTCGAGGGTCGCGGGGGTCGCGGTGACGCGTGTCCCGCGGGGGTTGTCTCACCTCACCGACGTCAGTGCGCACATCAATTGTGATCACATTTTTCCGTTTGGTTACGGCACGTTCGAGAGGTTTGATGTCAAACACGTTAGGCGCTATGGGAGGAGGCGCGTGAGGTACGACCGCCGGAGTGGACACCATGATGGATGCCGGCGCCGATGCTGACACTGACGGAGGTTGGCGCCTCGCGAGCCGTGGGTCGCGACGAGCAGAGACCAACGACGCGCTAACGGGACCAATGCGACTACCAGTTTTATTTACCGGCTGTAAAAAAAAAAAAATCTTAAGTGTTCTGTCGAATTTGTACATCTTCAAAATATCTATATTAATAAATTTGTCTGTATACCTATGTAATTTCTTTCAGAAATTTCCTAAAAAACATTAGTGTTGACTAGGACACGACTCTTGAATTGAAATTGTAAGAGTAACCTCTTTTTTGTACAATGTCCCACTTCAAGTGATGCGAGGCATTTTGAAGCTCGGTGGTATATTTGAAGTATTATATGGGGCATGTAGAGTTACTGTGTCTGTATTGCCTGTCTTTCAAAGCACTGTTTACGTAACACTTATTAATTCTCATATAATTTAAAATAAGTATTATTAAAGATGCGATAGACAATTATCGAAAGAGTACATAAAGATTGTATTAAGTAGATAATATAATGTTTACGATAATTTTAATTGCTAGTCGCGCCCGCGACTTCTCTCGCGTGAACAAAATCTGGTTATTAATGATAATCAACGATTAAATTGTGGCGTCATGACAGATTCAATCAATCCAGACCGTTTTAAATCACGTATCACAAGCTCAAAAAATATCATCAAAAATTATTTTTTACTTAGATTAGATTAGTGCAGAATGCTTTTAAAACCCATAACCTATAAATATCACATTGTTAAATAGCCTATTGCAAACTTATTATACTTGTTCATCATAAGAAGGTTTCCATGATAGATGTCAAATGTTTATTTTAGTGATGTAGCATAATTTAAATTGGACGTTAATTTACAATTATTATCAATTATTTTTTAGAGAGATAATGAGGGAGCGTGTTAGCTGTGGAAATGAAATAACAAAATGAAACTATAAAAACGATGAATATCGCAATCTGAAACACTTGAATTATTGAATGCCTGACGTCAGACACAAGATTAAATCTTCGTTGCGTGTTGCTGCAGTATAAATGTAGGAATTAAGTATATACATATTTTTATTCGAAATTAAAAAGGAAATTAACAAATTAAATGTACAATAAGCACAATGGCGTTCGATCAATTCCATTAATTCTCGATTCGTATTCGATCGTACGATTAATATGATTAGTTTTCGATTGCTTGGTTTTTTATTATTTTTTGGTCTACTCTAAGAGTCTTTCAAGACAAGTAATTTTTTTTGAAGATTTCTCTCTACTTGGGGCAGCCAGGAAAGCAGTTTGTTTTCCTGCGGTAAATAGGGTTTCCAGAGCTCCTTGGGGCAGGGGGGTTCAAGGGTCGATAGGCTACGATAGCCGCTTAACAACAGGCTAGCCGTATGCTTGTTTGCCACATTTTGAGTATAAAATAAAAAACTCTGTGTTTTAATTAACATAATATAAAGTAACGATGCATTGTACTGTGAGTAGATGTCAAAAAAATTAACTTGGATGGAATCACTTTTTTGATTGGCTAATTTTACTTTTTTGACATCCACTCAAAGCACAATCAATTAACCAATAAATTCTCACTTTTTTTCGAAAACTATTAAATCGTGGTTGGAACTCAGCCGCAACGCAAATTTCCATAATTAGATCTAATCTTCAAATTTTTTGTCGAGATTCGGGAATATGGTAGAAATGTCAAATGCAGGGGAAGCAAGGGTCTACCGGAACCAGCAAAATGGTCTATATGAGAAAAAAGGCTGGGAACCTCTGCTGTAGAGGATGTTATTTTGGATTTTGTCGTTTCGAATGTTTTTATAACGTTTATCTGTATAATTTTTTTAATGATAATTGATAGTCGAAATGCATGTTTTAGGTTATGTCATAATTTGCACGACGAAACAATTTAAGTTCTGTGAATATGTCTTGCGAGCCTTCTTATGATGAATACAGTATATGTAGTTGCCAAAACTTACCTGGATAAATTGTACCTCATGGAAAAATTTAGAGGAACGCAAAAAAAAAAGTTCAATTTCTCCTGTTGTAATTATCCACCGCACTGGCGACAAACATTAGTAAATCTTATTAAAAAAAAGTTATATAATGTTTTTTTTTCAATTTCATATCGTTTTTTTTTCGACGTTTGCTATTTTAAATTAACGAATAATAAGCAAAATCCAAATTAATAAACTTAATTGTCACAAATATCCATGATATTTTGTTTTATGCCACTTTTTTGCGTTCCTTTATTTATTAGATACGTTACAAACAAACTCAATAATAGAGGAGAATTAAAACATACTTTTGTTTGTCTGAGTCACATAAATATCTGTCTGTAGGCGGTTAAAAAGACGTGCTATCGAAGTGATGGTGAATCACTCGCCCCAATTTTCTCAGACGTACCCTTACATAACACGTCATGTAAAAAGTAAAATGTATCGCAACATAAAATTTAAAAAGGTACATTTCAAACTATTGAGGTACTCTTACATTATTCTTTCATGTACCAGTACAAATGTACGAGTTCTTGGATGTCCTACTCAACAATAATAGACATACATTCAGTAAAAAAAGTATCGGGAATGGATGATTTGTTTATGGTTCCAAATTAGAATTTCGTTTTCGGAGACACTGAAAACGTTACAGAAGGCTTACGGTGAATCGACTTTATCAAAAACACGTGCTTATGAGTGGTACAAAGTGTTCAAAAGCGGTTGAGAAATGCTGGAAGATTTGCATCGCATTGGTAGGCCATCAACGTCTTCAACTGAAGTGAATATCACAAAAGTGAAGGAAAAAGTGTCCGAATATCCTCATTCAAGTTTGAGGGACATAGCCGCTGAACTGTGTGTGTCTCACGAGTCGATCCGTATCATTTTAAATAATCACTTGGGTATGAAACATGTTGCCGGTCGGCTAATCCCAAAAGACCTGAATTTTCTCCAAAAACTCAATCGCATAAGAGTCACTGAGGACATGCTAGAACGAGTCAATTTGACCCAACATTCATGAAACGCGTTACTGGTGACGAGACGTGAGTTTACGAGTTTGACATGCAAACTAGTCAACGAGCTTCGGAGTAGCGCCTTCGAACTGAACCGAAACCGAAAAAACCACGCCAAAGTCGATCAAGTCATGTATGTTGTCTGTTTTCTTTGACTATCGGGGTGTTGTGCACTCGGAATTCTTACCGGAAGGTCAAACGGTAAATAAAGTACATTATTTAAGCGTTATGCGGCGTTTAAGAGAGAGCAAATTCGACGAAAAAGGCCAGATTTGTGGAAAGAAAATTCTTGGATTTTGCACCACGATTATGCAACATCGCACAAGGCCATCATTGTGAACGATTTTAGTTCAAAAACTCAACAAATACCATCGAGCCATATTTACCAGATATGGCTCCAGCTGGCTTCTTTCTTTTCCTAAACTCAAACTACCACTTCGTGGCACCCGTTATCATTTTGTAGAAGACACATAAAGGAGAATTCACGACGGGAACTAAAACTCAATTCCGGAGAAAGTGTCTAAAAATGTTTTGATGATTGGATTGTTCACTGGCGTAAGGGTATCGTTTCTGAGGGAGCATACTTTGCAGGCGACAAAATAGATTTGGATGAATAACTAACATTTTGTGTATTATTGATCTTTTCCCGATACTTTTTTGACAGAGTAGTGACACTATAATATTATTTTCTCTGTTTGTTTGTTTATGAATGTATTTAAGTCAAAAATAATTTTAGTCACCCTATATTGATGAAATTTTGTACGATTTGTCAACGCAAAATTGGCAAGCTATAAGAATTTGTCAATCTTATGACCATAAATAAAATTACGAGATTAAATTAATCACACAGTAATAAACTCGAGCGGAGCTGAGCCGCTGGTCATTACATAAAACTATTTACTACAAATAACATAAGTAACTGTAAGAAAATTCACTTATGTGACATACAAATTAAACTTACCGGGCCGAGTCTCTGTTTGACTGGGGTGGCGACTATCTCCGGAGCAACCGCCATGATCGGCGCAACTACGGGATTGACGAGAGCAATGGGCATTGACTGTGACGTCACTCCAGTTGGAATAATTGTTGTAATCTATAAACAAAATATCTATGTCATACGATTTTGTAGTCAAACCATTCCTGACAAGCATTCTGACATGCACACACCCTATATACATATAGATTTTTAGATTTATCTAAATCACGTAATAAAACCTTGAAGCAATTTATATCAAAGAGGCAATATTAATTACTAATGTTCACCTAGGGGTCGGAATTCGACCGTAATTTATTAAGTTTGTAAGTGAAATAGTGCGGAGGGGCATGTGGCCCGACGTGGGGTATCGGGAGCCAAGGGCGGGTCGAGAACCGACCAATACCGAGAAAGGCCTAACTGTGAAAGCCTAAACTAAAAAATATTGTTTTCGCCGAAAGACTGTTCTAGCCGTAGTTCTCTACCAGTAATTTAAAATTTAAAAAAATTACCTAAGTGTAACCATTGTTCCTAGCTAGTTTAAAACTCACCTTTTTAGCATTTTTCTCAGCCAGTTCCAATTGTTTTCTAGTCTGTTCTAGCTCCATTTCAACCTTCTGCTTTTGCAGCATCAGAAGTTCTTGCTCCTTCTTCGCTATTATGTTACGTTCTTCCTCTGATAACACGGGCTGAGCTGCACTGGACGTTGGTGCCGTCTGTGAAACCCATTACAAAATTAGTATTCAATAAGGGAACTTAAAATTAGATTCTTAAAGTGACGATTTTCATTTAAAGGTCATTAGCTTATTTATGAAACCACAAAAGCACATATGAGTAGCCCAATCTGAACAGTATTTTCAGCACATATTCTTCCAATTCCCTCATCAACACTCGTATGTTTATTAGGAGAGGTAGATAGTATAAGAAAAGTAAGCTAAGAAATTATTAGTAATAAAGTTTAGTGTCGAAGGGTCTGGGTTAAAATCCTAAAGTGAAGGAATACATTGTAATACTACAACAGGATGGTAAGGCAACGATTAATTTGAAGGAAGTCTAAAGAAGAAGAAAAAGAAATTAAAGCTTCATCAAGCACTCATGATAGGGATATATGAATTTCTTAGTATTCCATGGATTCACCATATAGGTGCCGGATCAACATTTTCATTTTCAAAAACTTGTATTACATCATAAAAAAACAAAAAATGTTTAGGTAGTAATCTCAGAAATGACAGGTTATATGTATATGACTAGCTGTTGTCGCTCCACTTTGCTAGGCTTTTTTTTAATATATAATAAATATGATTGGAAAATTATAAGGCATACTTTTAAATTTAATTGTTCAAATATACTGTACATATTCATAAAAACAATTGAATAAGCATATTATTAAATATAAAAGTATAGATTACGTTTTTCACTATCCAGCAATAATAATAAATCTATTTGAAATTGGTAAAATTCGGTGTTAAACTAGGTATAATGCTGGAGGCTATACGAAACACTTGCAAAACGAGCGAAGCCGCAGGCAGAAGCTAGGGAATTATATAATGCATTGGAATATGCAGCATAAGTGTGTGGAATGTTCAATACGCCTACACACAAGCACAAGCCGCCGTTGTTACCAACTAATCATACATCAAAATAATAGTCAACTAAAAAACACCTTTTTCAGAAAATTTGGATTTACATGGATGTTTGATTGCTGCGGCTGCGCCTGGATCGGCCACGCTGGGTCTATCAGGTTCACCTTCACGTCCAATTGGTACAGTTTCGTTGCCGGGAAAACGTCGTGCCATGTCTCGCGAAGTTTGAACATTTGCGACCGAACTTTCTCATCGACCTGGAATATAATTAAACAATTTATCCCTCATTAATATTTACCAGTCAATTGTCATTCAGTGCCACAAATACAATAACATAGCATGAGTTTTATTAATAGCGTGCTATATGACTACCTTGAATGTAACATATTAACAAAGATCAATAAAGTATTTACCTGTTTAAATGTCCTCGTAAACATGTTGACAATGCTTTGTGAGAATTTCTGTATGTAAGCCCCGCCGACATTCTTGATAATCGAATCAACTAAATACAGTACTGGCAGCTTGATCTCTGGGTGAACCTGTATAGAGGAAAAATGATTTCTAGTCCCCGTGGTTGATCCTCTCTTGTGTTGCACGGATCAACCTTATACTCTTATTAACTTGTTTTTCATTCACATTTGGTAATGGGAAAGAATAAGACAAGATTTTGTTTTCATCATTTTAATATTTTACCTTTAAAAATAAATAAGAACTCAAGTTTCAAAATGTTTTATTGTGAACAATACCTTGATATATACAACTGAAATAAAGATTTTTAGAGTACATACCAATTAGTGGTATTTTCTGCAATGAGTTATCGAGACAGGTATCTTCTAGAATTGAAATAAGTTTAATATTTAATAAGACATAATTAATTATTAAGATATAGTGAATCCATATGTTGCGATTTAGGTAAATTATCATTATCCCATAAATCATTCAGCTAGTTTATATTTAGTAAGGAATATTTTTGTCTTATTTCCTTAATTGATTTGTCTATAATAGAACGAAGAAAAGATCTAGATTTATCTTATGAGATACTATGTAATCTGTTTTACATTTTTAGATACTTTTTTATATCAATGTTACTATTACAAGCACTTTACTTTTCTGTATGAAAAGTTAACTCCAATCGAGGCACTGCCATTTCCAGAGCATAAAAATATATCATATTATGTTGGTTTCCACAAAAATGTCCTACATATTAAACATTACATACATATTATCTTAGTATGGCCTTTTCACTGTCAAGCTAAATTGATCACACTACATATTCCACACAGCTACTAATTTATTGACCGCTTATTTAAGCTTTGTCTTTTTGGTGCATGTTTTTCCTAATATATTCTTCTCCAAGTCCCAAACTACCATTATGCCAAATTAATTGTGATTGGTTCAGAAGTTTAGTCATGGTAAGGTAACAAACAGACAGTTATTTTTGCATAACATACAAATAATAACATAAAAATCAGATACTCTCTAGTTTGAATTTTTTAAATGGGATAAACAAATTTATAATAAAGCCTATATGGGAAAGAAAAAGGATGGATTTATAATAAAAATTACAAGGAAGGATTAAAAGTTTTAACACACTAAGGGATATAGGACACATTTTTCAGGAGAACAAAAATATATTTTACTACTTTTGATGATATAAATTTGTTGAAATACATTTCTGGTATTCCGTTAAACAGTAGCGAGACTGGAATTTCTGGGATTGATACGTGATAAATTTGTTTCATAATTTATTAATAGCACATATATAACAGCACTTAATGTTTTACTGTATGGATATGTATGTTACTACAATTAATCACACTTTTTAATTATAAATGTAAACCTAGTAAGGAATGTTACTCAAAATTTTCATATCTGATAATGACAAATTATAAATTAATTGCTATATTTGACATCAAGTTAACACTAAAAACAATTTTGAATGGAACAAAAGTGTTTGTTTCAGACATATAAAACTTGCTCAGTTTTTTTTATTAATAATTATATCTTGACATTGGCGTATATTCAGCAGACACTTTAAAATGCAATATACAGAAAAAAGATTCATTTTTATTATTAAAAAAGTAAATTGTTTCATTATATTATTTTAAAATGCCATATCTAATTTAATATGTCTGTTTCAATGACTGCAGCCATATTAGCAATTTTCAAGAAATAATTCATTTATTATAACCATTTTAGGTGGCAAAGTAATTCTAACTTGTAAATTGTTGAACATTGGAAATCAAACATCTAAGTGTTGTACAGTATTGCCCCAAAAACTTTCTAATTATGCACAACAGATGTGTTAAGCTTTTGAGTGACAAAACTCAAACCTAATAAAGAATTGGAGAGTACTTTCTAGATGTATCGGGGTCTTAACAAGCTGTATTATCTGCTAACTGGCATATATACAACTTTTTTTGAGTATAATGAGTAGGCAATAATTGTGACAAAACCATCTGTTAATTAAATTTAAAATCACAAACAACAACTACAATTAAATTTCAATCATTATAACTATAATAACAACATTTTAATGGGCATAAATTTAGATTGACGCAGGCCAAGATTTATCTTCTAGATTATGCGTTAGAATTTTTGCATAATGAATAATATATATATGTTCAAAAATTACACAAGGTTTTTATGCAGTATAGCAGTGTTCTAATGATTGCATAAATATATTAAATAATGTTGAAATTATAAAAGATATGACACAAAATAAAGGATTCACAAATATATCTTATCTGAAACTAGTGCGCGTTATTATATGGCTTAAGATAGTTGAAAAATCTAGAAAATTTGGTTATTAGAAGATATCTGCTCCTCTCTTATATTGGTTACAAAAGAGGTCAAATTAGTCACACAATCGTAGTAAACACGTTAGGCACGGAGCGCAACTCGTGCGTCACTAGCCAACAATTTCGCTAATCCAGTGACCACATATTTCACCGACTCCACACTGCCTTAATTTTAAAAAGGGAAATTCACCTTCTCTAAATGCTTCTCCACGGTTTCGACAATAACTCCAGCATGATCGATGTTCTCTTCAGCTAGGATCGTGAGCATATTTATTAAAGGTTTGCTGTTCACCGTCAAATCCGCCAAACTTGAAGCATACTCTTCTGCGATTTCCTTCGACATCTTGCACAGACACACACGATGTCATACCAAACACAATCTTCAACCGCACATCACTGCAAACAATGGAATAATGAACTTCCAGTTCGACAAGTACGTGGATTTACAACATGGCGAAGCTTAGCAGATTAGACGTAACTTACCTTACTGCAGAAAACACGAAATGATGATAAACACACAATTACGGCAATCGAAGCACGTACAAATTAATCGTACATAATTGTATTAAAATCACGTAATAATCAACAATTTCCAAAAACGATAATATATTGATATGTATTGACGTAACTATAAATGGGCGAACCATGAAAACAAAATGGCCGAAAAAGCAACGCAAACTGCAAACGCGGGACCTGAGTCAGGGTTACCAACTCCTAAAAAAAATAGCCCTTAGATCAAAATAAAATAGCCCTAAATAGGCCTAAATGCAGTATTCGAAAGCCCCAAAAAAACCCTGTATTGTGTATCTACTTTGTATCTCGCTTTATTACTGCATATACACCGGCTGATCCCATAACGCGTCAAACTAAAAGAGAATCAGTGTTGCGTGTATTGTGTATGTGTATAGTGGTCGCGATCATACCACCTCGCTTTATTACTGCATATAAACTGACTAATTACGAAAGGCGACAAAAAAAAACGGTGATGATTTATCACTATGTGTATAATATGGTAATTATTATTAATAACTATTGCTAGTACATACATATACCAATATCAATCTAAGATATACAATGTATAGCTATCTTCCCAGAAGCTAGTCCTAGATAGCTAGTTTTCCTTCTCTCTACGTTAAATCACTTTTCGCTCTCATGTAATGAAACGTGCCTAAATCTAACAAGTCCTTGAAACTTTCAATTCCCGTCTAATTATCGAATCACCACCTAAGAAGTTTCATTTTAAAAAGGTGATGACATATATACCGACAACTAGCTACATTTCATTGTAATGGAGTCTGTCAATTTTAGAAATATTATTACAGTTTTTTATTTATATTTGACGTAAGAATATAAACTGCCGGGTAGTGCTTTCCCTTTAAATATGATATTTAAATGTTTCTGGTGATTATGTGATTAGCAGTGACGTTCTGTCACTGAGCAGTAAGTCATATTTTGTCAAAATTGCGGGAGCTGTTTGCACTATGACTTAATTTTTAGCAATGTCGCACCGTGAGACGTAGGTAGCCTTTAAAGGCTAACTTTAAATGGCTTCACTCTGCGTGCAACTACTGCCGTTCTGAGTGTTTTAATTCTATGCATGAAATACTATTTATGCCCCTAAAAATAGCCCTAAATTTTTTTAGGGCCTAAAAAGGCCCAAAATACATATTTCCGCCCTAAATTTAGGGCTAAAAGCCCTAAGTTGGCAAGCCTGACAAGAGTAGGGATGAGGGATATTCACTTAAAATCGATATAACGCATTTATTCGATGTATTTAATACGAAATATCGTATTGATTCGATGTTTTCACAAACTTTTATTGCATTCGATTGATCGATATATTTATTAATAGAAACATCGGATATTTGCTTTTTTTTCGAATCTATTAAAACAATAATTTTAACACTACGTAATGACTTAAATTTTAAATAAGTTTCATTATGATAGTGACATCTGTGAGTGACCAGCTTAATTACCTACTATATCCTGACGGATCGATCGTCCATTCACTCTTCATTATATTTACTTTCACTCACTTTCATTCTTCTTGCATCGTCTTCTGCTGTTTGGTTGGCTATACCGCAATTCAATCATTTTTTTGTTTGTTTATCTTGACTTGAGGTATAAAGTTGAAATTAATATCATATACTAAGGTCTGTGGCATCGTGCCAGTGGCGTAGCTATCGGAGGGCTAGGCGGTGCCGTGCACCGGGGCCCTAGAGCTCAGGAGGCCCTTGGACCCTGACGAGCAAAACCTCAAACATTCTCAAATTTCTCCCATCCTAAGAATATAAATATAACAGATAGCAACACGAGTTTAATTGTGGCAACTCAATGGAAATAAATTCATAACTTGTAGGGAATTCCCCTGAATTATTTCTGTTGTTTGTGCAGTTTTGACAACTTGAAGGATTCCCCGACAGATTTAGCGGGTTAGGGCAAGAATAAACGGAAACTATTATAATGGCTAACAGATTTCGGAATAATTAGATATTTACCCAATCTAGACTTTGCCGATTTATTAAAAAGGGGTTAGGTAAATTCAAAAAACGGCCAAGTGCGAGTCAGACTTGCATACAGAGGGTTCCGTAAAAAAACCGTGAAAGAATTTTTTTTTGTTTTGTTTATTTTGGTCACAGCTTATATACAAACTACATTATCAATAGGCGTTTTCATTATTTGTTGTTAAGGTAAAACATCTCGCTTGTGGCGGGAAATTTAAATTTAGGACGGTTTTTTTTTGTTTTTGGAGCTAGACCAGGTAACTATTGTAATGAGAGTAGAATTTGCGATAATCTTAAATAATTCTTGATTATGTTTCATAGATATTTATTTATCTTTTATGCACTGGTTTAAACGAATTAATCGAAAACCCGTAAAACTGATGACGTAAGTGATTTAAGGTCTTAATTATGCAATCACGTGCTTTGTGGTAAATATCTCTATGAAATAACGTGAATAATAATTAAGGATTCTCACAAATCCCACTGCTATTTACAATAGCATCCCGGTATTCCTGCAAAAACGGAAAAATGGTTAAAATTTAAATTTTCCGCCATAAGCTAGACAATTTACCTTAAAGTACATGATGTAGTGCATAATATATAGAAAATCCAAATTCCTAACAAGTTTAGTTTTTGAGATAGACCTAGTAACAAAAATGGTCTAAAACTGACAACTTTGACGGCCCCCCAATTTGTTTATTTTTAAAGATAAAAAATATATTTGTACTCTACTCAATGAGTTCTAGACAAGAAGCTTACACCCTAGTCTAGTCAAGAACAAGCTCCTTGGTTCTAGACGACGATACTTCACAAGCTAGGCTAGGATTTTATTTTTGTTTTCTCCTTTTTCATGTCTGGAAAAATAATTAAAATAATTTAATTGTATTTTTAATTAAATATTCGGTTTTGGACCAATATTTTAAACAAAATATCAAAATTTAAAGTGTCAATAATGTACTAGACACAATAATAGCTCAATTAAATACACGTTTTACTGGTATGAGTGCAGTCTGTCAAAGATTCAACTTTCTAACACCAACTTTTTTACTAGATGTAGATGAAGCAACTTTATTAAAAAAGTGTGAGCAGTTCCAAAGTAAATATTCAGATATAATAGGCCCCAACTTTTCCCCATAATTACTTAATATTTACCACCTAGTTCTATCTGAATTAACCCAGGCATGGACTGTTCACCAATTATGTAAGGAAATAATGCGCAAATATGGAGTGCTAGAATGTGACCTTACGGAAGTATTTACAGCAATGTTATTATTCTATATAATTCCTGTCACTTCTGCAGAAGCTGAAAGATCATTTAGCAAATTAAAAATAATAAAGACATATTGAAGAAATAGTGTGGGCCAAACTCGACTCCGACATTTATCGCTAATAGCAATTGAAAACAAAGCCACATCAAGCCTGGATTTAACCGAAATCATTAATACTTTTGCAAAAAATAAAGCTAAGAAAAGATTATAAAAATAGCTTATTTTATTATTAGCTGGTAGATCAGACGTTCATTAATAAGCCCTTTCATCTGTTCTACTTCATTTTATTACCTATTACCTACATTATTAATTGTAATCTACGTCGTTATTTTTTAAATTATCTACCTACAACGTTACTTTCGTCTTCCATTCCGGTTCCGGCAGTTTTAAAGACACCCAGGTGTACCTGTCAGGAAACAAAGACGCCACTAAGGCATTTCATTCCCTGGCCGTCCGCATTACAAAAGTTGAAGCAAAACGCTCAGTACGAATTGGGGGATATTTACATATATTCATCAGTTTAAATAGGGCCCCAATAGTTATTTTGCACCAGGGCCTTTGATTACCTAGCTACGTCACTGCATCGTGCAGTTGTAATAAAATCAAGTTTGTAGGTCAACGCATTCATTATTAACTATGTAATAAGTATAGAACCCCCAGGACGATAGTTCTACTCGCTACTTGTCTGATTTTTTATATTCCTGTTAAAATATAAATTCAAATAAATTATGTATACTGACAGAGAGATTTGTTTTAAATATATACAGTTAGGAGTCAATAAAGCATTTGACATTAAAATTAATAAAATTCAGTAAGCGGAGGTAATCGATTTGTTAACTGAAACATTCAAATATCCTTTAGAATCAGTTGTTCAGTTTTCTCCTGTCAAGCGTCCAAACTGACGTTATAGTTCTACTTTTACTTGCTACTACAATTAATTACTCTAAAATAACTGAGTTAACGCATCATCTAATAGCTAGTTCGAAGTTGAAAAGGAATGTAATATTATATTTCTATTATGTTTCTGAACCTAACCTCTACTCTTTTGTGACAGTGTTTTATTTTGAAGATATAACATAATGATATTTTCTATTTTATTTTTATAAATGCTACATCATTATAATGAAGTAAGTAGTTATTTGATATGTTATGTAGCAATACTTACGTGTATTGCCACAAATAATTTATTTAGTGTATTTTTCATTTAGTTTTTAAACTTGTAAGCAAATGGCAAATAAATCAATAGTGATGTGACACTACAGCCACATCTCAGTCATCTCACCACTATCATAGTAATACAATTCTATTCAAGTAACAGTCATAGAAAATCACTATTATTATACTACTACTTTAGCTATGTTACTCTGGTCTCTCATTGTACATTCACACATATAAAATCAAGGACCACAAACTGCGCGTTTCACTGGAAAAAGGTAATATTAAACTTTTGTGGAAAGTATTCAATATTGAAAAAATATCGATGTTTTCAAGCGATATATCGATATATTTTTAAGTGGACACCCCTTCACCAGAGTTGCCAGTAGTCACAGACTACCAGTAAAGGACTATCAAAAAATACATTATACAAATAAAACAATCGATTGTTGATAAGCAATACATAATACTTGGTATTTTTGTGATAACAAGGAGGATTTTGGCGCCACTTTTGCCACACGTTTGTGACCACCGACGCTCTAATATACAATAATAGAATATATGAAAAATATTAAACATTGTCGAGCTGTCACAGTATTCGCCATTATACATCAAGGACCGGCCATGAGAGCAGCCATGAATATTAAATGTATTTTTTTGGCATAACGTCAACCCATTTTTGTCTTCATTTCTTGAAAACGTAAATATATATATTTATTTACGCTTAAATTTTGAAGGGGAGATTGTAATTATGTGATTCGGAGCATTTAAAGTGCTAAAATGACTAATTATATTGATTATGCTACATTGAAAAAGCATCAGTTATCAATATGACAATTGATTCTTGCATTAGGTATTTATTTTCAGTATTAGTAATTTTGGTTCTTAGCACTTTAGATGCTCTGAATCACGTACTTATAATCTCCCCTTCCAAATTATATATAAAAAAATATTTATTGTTCACACAAAAGCTTTAAGTAGAAATATAAGACTTTAGTGCAATGTCGAATCTTTGTTTTTTATTAATTAATTTAATATTAACATACGTCACATGTACGTCACCTATTAGCACGATCTTCATGCCCAAAAGAGCGGACAGACAGTCAAAGAGACGTTGAGTTTTATAATATGTATAGAAGTTAATTTAATAAAATTAACACCCTACTTCAAACAACCAATCGCAGCCCAATAGACAAGGATATAATCCCTAATAAGTGCATCTCGCTTGGCTCACTTTTCCGTTTAATAATAAGTCTTTACCTTTGAAATTGCCTTTCTGCAGTACTGGCCATTTCAAATCAAAATAATTTTTGTTTGGCTAAGAATTCTAATTTCAAATTAATTTTATTTTAAAAACATGGAATTATTTTTCCAAAAGTAGTCATTTGTTTATTGATTAGTGATACATTTTCATCGCATTTAAATCTTTTTTGTCATCATGGATACGTTAAAAATTCGAGTAATCATGGAATATGAGTACCGTCGTGGAAGTAACGCGGCACAAGCGGCACGCAACATCAACGACGTTTACGGAGCTAACACTACAAACCAACGCACCACCGGTTATTGGTTTGCTCGCTTCCGTTCTAGGAATTTCGACCTGAAAAATGAACCTCGCGGTCGTCCGAAGACTTTGGTTGACAATGACGAATTAAAGGCGATTGTGGAAGCTGATGATACACAATCTACGGCTGAATTAGCAGCAGCTTTCGACGTTAGCATCAAAACAATATTGGTCCATTTGCGTCAAATTGGCAAGGTAAAAAAGCTTGACAAATGGGTTCCCCACGAACTCAATGATCGCCAGCGCGAAGTACGCGTCGAGAGGTGCCTTGCACTGCTCAACAGACACACAAATGAAGGAATTTTGAACCGCATTGTTACCTGCGATGAAAAATGGATTCTGTTTGATAACCGTAAGCGCTCAGCAAGTTGGTTGAATCCTGGTTCAGCACCTAAACAATGCCCTAAACGAAAACTTACCCCTAGAAAAGTGCTGGTCACTGTTTGGTGGTCTAGCGCCGGTGTGATTCATCACAGCTTCTTAACAAACGGGGTGAGCATTACTGCAGATGTGTACTGTGAAGAACTGAACACAATGATGGAGAAGCTGGCACATCTCCAACCAGCATTGGTCAATCGCTCGTCTCCGCTGCTTCTGCACGACAACGCGCGACCTAATACTGCACAACAGACGGTCTCCAAGTTGCAAGAACTGGGGTTGGAAGTTCTCCGTCATCCGCCCTACTCACCAGACCTTGCGTCTACAGACTACTACTTTTTCCAGAATTTGGATAACTCCTTGGCGGGAAAAAAATTCAATACCCGAGAGGCAGTACAAAATGCCTTTGAAGAATTTGTTGCCTCCCGTCCAGCTGATTTCTTTAAGAAGGGCATCAATAAACTGCCACTGCGCTGGCAAAGATGCATTGATTGCATGGGTGATTACTTCGATTAAACAAATAAAAAATACATGAAAAAAAATCGTTTAAATTTTTTCATACAAAACGGTAATTTCATAGGTAGAGACCTAATATGATGGTTTATGAAAGTAGACTTTATCTTGATAACACAGATTTTTTTTACTTTGCCAATAATTTGGAAGTGTCTAATCTTGTTATTTATATATGTATATTATCAGAGTATAGTGTTTGTGGGAGGGAGTTGTGTTGTGTACTTGTGAAATTGTGATTGTTATTTTAACTTTGTTCAAATATAACAAATACTATTGTTCAAGTAGGAGTTCCGCTTCCAGGCAAATTTTGTAAAATTACTAATTTTGTCTTTTTATGCATTCGAAGTCAAAAAGAACCCTTATAGTTTCAGTTTGTCCGTCTGTCTGTCCGCGGCTTAGCTCAAAAATTCTTAGTACTAGAAAGCTGTAATTTGGTATTGGTATTCATATTAGCCATGCCGACAAAGTGGAATAATGAAATTTATTTAGGGTGCTTCCCCTACACGTAAAATGGAAATGATTTTTTTTTCTCGTCTATTTCATCATGTGGGTTATCGTTGGATAGGTCATACAAAAATATTGAGGGTCTGTGAAAACTATTTTTAGATTCAGGTATCCGTTTGCAAAATATTAAGCTTTAAATTGCTAATTTTTTGTTAAAGTCAACTGTGTATCCAGCTAAACAATTATTTTTGGATATGTGAAAAAAACATAGTAATAGTATATATAATGAAGTTAAAAGGAAAACTATCAGAGGTAAGTAGGCTTTACAAGTTAACGAGTAACAGTCAATCAACTTATAAAATGTATTTGGAGAAGGAATTTCATACAAATTCCATTGAATACAAACTTAAATGTCCCTTTCTAAAGGATGATTCATGTTACACTAAGCCGGGCGTCAGCCGGGATACGGTCAAACATTTATAGTATACTTTTGTATGAAGTAATTAATTCTACAGCGGGCTGAAGCCAGACTGTACCCCAGCCGGGACACGGTCAAACATCTTTAATATACTTTTGTATGAAATAATTCATGTTACTACGAGGCGGGGCCGGGTCCAGCGCTGGCCAGGACACGGTCAAACATCTATAATATACTTTTGTATGAAGTAATTCATGCTACATCAGGCCGGACACCGGCCTGGACGCGGTCAAATATTATAGTATACTATTTTATGAAGAAATTCATGCTACACTGGACCGGGGCTAAGCCTGGCGCCGGCCGAGACACGGTCAAACATGTATAGTAAACTTTTATATGAAGTAATTTATGCTTCAATGCGTTGGGCACCGTCGTATACTTTTGTAGACATATTGTGACGAGAAATAACTCTACACTGTGCGTGGCCCAACACACACTTGTTTTTTTTTACTTTAAAATTACTTTTCATTGTGATATAATTAATACTTTTTTGGACTATACTCAGAAAACATGACCAAATTTGATCGAAATTTAAGAAACATGACATTCCCCTTCACAGAAAGAAATGTGGATTTTATACCTGAAGAGTTCAGAAAGCATGTTTCGTCTATTAAAGAAGACGACCAGTCCCCTTGTTTTTTTGCCTGCTGTGTGTTCCCACTAACAGTACCAACGTTGAGAGACTGTTTTCTTCTATAAATAATATAAAATCTGCCAAAGAAATAGATTATGCGTAGACGCTCTAGAGAGGTGCTGCATACAGTATTAAAAGAGTAATTGCAATAAACGGGCAGCTAGGCTGGCTAACATCTAAAACTTATTTAAATAAATATTTTTTTCTAGAACAGTTTTCAATTTACATCTTTTTAATCTTAAAAATCTACTCAACTTGGTAGAAAAGTAGGTAGATTTACCGAAATTACATTTTACAGTCTTCCACCAATTTTCACAAATTTTTGACACTTCATCTACATCTTCATCGCATTTGCACTAACACAGTCCACTGGGCTGGATGTGTCAACTCACATATTCCAAATGTACTGGAGTACAGCGCACTTCAGCGCAGAATTTTAAAACATGATTATGTGAAAATTTTTAGTTGTGTGGCAGTTGCACGAATCTTTAACTTTAATTTAATTTTCTACTTATCCCTTTACATTACATCGAGTTTATAAATACTGGTAATAGATACCTATAATCCTTTATAAATTACACTGGAAATTTCATTGCGTGCACAGTACTTTAAAGAACTCCAAGACACTGCAAGCACACCACGCCAACATTGCGCCGCGCCGTTTCGCCATTCAGTCGACGCCTGACTCCATAAATTGCCTGATTCATTCATTTCTCTCACTCGCTGAGCCGGAATTTTGCTGAGTTCTCCACGTCTAGGGTGGATCATTTTTTTCATTAGTAGTTAAGCTTGGTAACTCCCTCTCTGTGCATCCACTAAATTATTAATATGATTATCACCTGTAAATATTATAGCAAAGTAGAAAACAAAAAAAGAAAAAAAAGATCGAGTTTCTTGGCGGTTTTTCTTGATAACTGAATTGAGCCGGAAATACTAGGCCCGCGTTGATATGTTATATACTCGGATTACTTTGGTTTTTTTTCGGTGTAAACAACACAGGATTTTTAACCCAGCACTGCGCTCCAGCGCGACCGCGGCTGCGTGGTAGAATAGCTTAAATTTCAGATGGTCACCCTGGTAGTGAATACTGTCACATTTGACTTTTCTGGTTTCCACGAAAACAGAATTGTTAACGTAATAGTGTCTGAAAAACGAAATCGCTGTGAATTTATTCCCTGCAATAATGTCAAACGTTAATACGGGTGACTTATTGAATGTTCATGATTTTTCTCCTGATCACGATCGCAGTGCGCGTATCGACGTGGAAGCTGTACACACTAACCAATATAATACTATGACAACAAACACTTCGTATAACTTCGAGGAACCCAAAATGACTCAGGAGGCAGAAGCTGCTCCGCAATGTTAGTTGGAATTAGTATTTTATTTTAGATTTGAAATATATAAATGATGTTTTAAAGATTATCTCATTACATCTTGCTTTTTCACGCAATGATCGTATGTTTTGTCAATGTTAATTCAGAGTTATCTACCTCACTTAGATACACTTCATTGAAATTTTAATTAATTTATTATATTATAACAGCAAATCACAATTTCTGGACAATAGAATATTATCAGAAGTACTTTGATGTGCAAACGAATGAAGTTATTGAAAGAATTGTATCATCAGTACTGCCGCAGAAGGTCTCTCGTAATTATTTTGATGAAAGTATCAAAGGCAAGCCTGATCTTTATGGACCTATTTGGATATCTATTACCCTGGTAAATATAAATATTTGAAAAAAGTTTTTTTTTTAATTCAACTTGAAATTCTTTATACTATAAATTAAACACTAAAAGGGACTGACTATAGGAATATATATCAGCATTTTATTTATAATGCTTTATAATTCACATTTTATCATACATTGTGAGATATAACTGATGTGATAACTGTTAGTGTATTTTGTTACAATTATGATAACAATGTATCATTGTAATAATAAAAATCTGATAGCTTTAATAATTAAAAGACTCATTAATTGTGTTTATCATTTAACTTAATAAAACCATTTTTTTTATTAAAGTAATAAATTCACATAAACATAAACAAAATTGTGTAATTTCTGCTGTGCTCCTTGCCAGCAGTTTGTTGAACTTGTATGTTATTAAGTTCAAAATTTTCAGTAAAAAATTATTTGAAGATGTTATTTTGAGGTTGAAATGACAATTGGCATGTTACATATTTATTTTAAACAAAAAAAAACTTATTTTGGCATGGTGTCTGCGTAACGCCACAGGGCAGTAAGCGCCGCGCCCTTTCAATAATAGTAAAGACATCGATTAAAAGAATAATATAGACACTCCACGAGTACAAACAGGTGAAGCCAACTTAAGCTATATTTGTGCGTACCGGTACTATATGTATAAGTTTGTGATAGTGTGCATGGCGTTACCAGAACGTGTAAAATCCTGACAAAACAAAAATATTGTTTTGATGAAATATAAATATTTATACCTTATTAATGAAATAAACATTAAAATTATTTGTTTTTATGAAGGGTTTTCAAACATTTTAATATTGCATCAAAATTTAGTAATACACTTCCGTCTTGCACATGCACTTCGAACAGTGGTTTCAAATTTTGATGTGCACATGAGTCAGTTACGCCATTTTTATGTAATGTATCTAGACCAATTTGTTTCTTAAAGTCTGTTATCTTGGAAACCTGAAAAAAAAACAAACATTTAAGTTAATTTTAATTTAAAAACTATTACATTAAACGTTTCTTATAAATTAATTTCATCATCATATTGTAATGACTTACTTTTAAATATTGTATAGTAAAGAGCAACACATGACGAGTTACATATTAAAAAAGGTACAGCATAAAAAACAGGGTCAGGTGTATACTTTTACAGATTTTTCTATATATTTTGACATTTATATTGATATAAAAAAACACCAACATATAACCTCTCTGAAAATTTTATAGGAAATTATTTTCTTAGAAACTATGTTGAGATTCGCGTTAATTTTATTTAATTAGTATTACATAAAATTAATATTCTCTTTGTTGTTAAAAATGTAAATCAAAACTTTATTTTTTCCTAGGACTCTGTTGTGAGCAATAAAATATTTACAAAATATTATTATAAATATGAATACATGTTTTTTATTGTTTTTAACTTATTTAATAATTTAAAATTAATATTTCAGTGATTGTTTTTTATGGTCATTATACCTTTTGATATATTGACATGCCAATAGTTCACAACAATGCATTCATAAGCTAAACTTATAATTATCTTGTAGTTGAACTCTCCATGATGCTTCAGAATTATTTTTTTCTATATTCTCAATAAATTAACAGTCTATATGTGTAAATGCAATATGGGTTTTTTGGGGGTTTCAAAATTTCTTTGAAAAAGATATTAGATTAATTAGATATTCCAAAAAAAGTCTTTACAAATGTCCTAGCACATCTTATTATTATATTAATGAATTTCTATCTATTTTCAGGTATTTACAATAGCAGTGAGTGGAAATATAGCTAATTATCTCCACAATGTAAATAAAGCTGTACATTGGCGGTATGACTTCCATTTACTCTCATATGCTGCTACTGCTATAGTGTGCTATGTGTGGCTTGTACCCCTTGCATTGTGGGCAGCCCTCAAATGGACCACAGTTTCTGATGCCCAAGATGAGATAGAAATGCAGGTAACACTTAACTTTTTTATTGTTATATATATTTTTCTTGATTTAGTAGACAATGTTTTATAAAAAATAAACATTTTTAAGCTGAATAAATATCATGCTTGTTGGTAATAGCACTCAGCCGCGAAAACTAGGCAACAAGCTGCAAGGGTGCCAAAGTGGCCGAACCTCGGCTTGGGCTGTTGCCGAATATGTGAAAAAGTTGCGATCTGACTAAATCCCTATGCATAGAAATTCGAGCTAACTATACAAATATACATGTTCCTGCCTTCTGGGAGGAAGGAAGGAACATGTGTATATGTATTTAGTGATTTCGCAATTTTTATCTAAACTAACTAGCCAAAAAAAAGGTCTCTTACAGAACCTATGTACCTGAGTGGTGTTCATGTGTGAAGTGCAATGTCATGTGTGTGTGTCGATAGCTAGTGAATGCAGTGTCACTGTATCGCGCGAGCGGCTGCTGGATCAAGGGCTCCATGCCGGAGGAACGGACCTAGGCTTGAGTTGCCACTGGAGAGGGTGGTCTTAGCGAAGTGTAATAATATGGTGTATTATAAGGTTTATAAAGGTGCATGACTAGAATTGATCATAAACTTGTTTAGCCTAGCTTTTTGAATCATTATTATTTTGTTTTCAGACATCAAATTCACCGACAATGATATCTCTTTTCTGTCTCTATGGATATTCACTGTCTATCTATATCCCAGTAGCAGTACTTTGGACAATCCAAGTATCCTGGCTTCAGTGGCTTTTTGTGCTAATGGCTGCATTTGTTTCTGGAGCAGTTTTGATATTTTGGTTGACTCCTGCTCTGAAGAAATCGAAATATTTCTTTATTCTTGCTGGGTCGATATTGGCTGTCCATTTCTTGTTAGCTGCTGGATTTATGTTGTACTTCTTTCATACACCAAACACGACTGTGGCGATTTTATCGACGACTGTTATGCCGCCTAAACCTTAAGTGATTTAAAAGAATATGTATGTAAATTGAATTAAAATGTAATGTCAATGGACATCATGTGTTAATAATGTGTTATTATAACTCTTAATTTCTATAATAAATTGCAGTGACTTGCCTGATGTTGATGAAATTAATACCTAAAACTACATGCACAATATTAGATTTCGAAATAGGTACAGTTAACTAAATAGCAAAAAATGGCACAGTCATTTTGAAGTTTAGAGGTTATGTTTGAATTTAATTTTATTATACAAATTTAATAATATTCGATTTTTTTGTGATCAGATAACTTGTATAATTGAATATTATACCTACTTCTATCATAAGATAATAAACAAAATTAAGATTACATTAGATAAAAAGCGTTTGAAGAAATGATAAGGATTTTTAACTAGATCATATAGATTGTCGTTTACACTCTTTATGAGATAGTGAATTTGGGGACATTCAGAATAATGTTTATATATGCGATCAGGACTTGTTGATTTTTTGATTCTTATAAATTGTATCGTACTATATATTTCAAGTCATAGATAAACTTAATAAGATTTAAAGACAATATAATATGCATAACCTCAAAATAATGATATTGTGTATGAACACTTCAGCACCAATTCCTAAAGTGGCTCCGCAAATTAGTTACATTTGTCACTGAGTAATTGAATTACTTTAGCTGTTAAATATTTCTACTGTTAAAATTTATATTTTTAAATAATTACATATTGCAATGTCTCATGTGTTTATCATTTAATGAAAGTTCCCTAAAATAAAAGAGATTTGTTGAGAGATCCGTAGTTATAAAAGTTTAGGAACCGCTACTCTACATTATTCTAATGTCAATGACCTCAAAATGTATGTTAACAAAGTATTGTTCTTTACGAATGTACATTTGATATATTTAAAACTTTAATCATTCCTATTGGTAGGCATTGCCTAATATATGTACTTATCTATACATATAATAAAATTGAAGTGTCTGTTTGTAATGTCAAAATAACAGGTTTTTACTAAATGCATATGAAAGTGTACACGGTAAAAATAACAAAAATCCCTTTTTTTAATTTTGTCTGTCTGTCTGTTTGTTCCGGGTAATCTCCGAAACGGTTGGACTGATTTTGACGGCACTTTCACTGGCAGATAGCTGATGTTATAAGGAATAACTTAGGCTACTTTTATTTGAGAATAAATATTAGGGTACCGCAAAAAAAAATTAAATAGCTTTTTTTAGTAGTCCACGCGAGCAGAGCCGCGGGCACTGCTAGTCTATACCAATATTATAAAGAGGTAACGTTTCTGAGTGTGTTTATAACAGGTAATCTTAGGAATTACAGATATAATTAGCATTCAGCCTGATGTACCTGTAGGTTAGGTTTGTTACTTGTAATTAATATGTACGAAGTCTGAGGGCTGTTGCTAGTTTATTATAACAAAATGTAATTAAAATACTTATGTAATAAAAATATGAAATTTATTAAATCCATGTTTTGTATTATTTTTATTTACAAAATGACAAATTAACAATATTTACAAAATTAAATTCTATTGTTAGTATTAAAACTGAAGTGACGTTCATATTTATTTCTTAATATACTTAATTAATTCCAATTAAAAATACATGAGGTAGGTGATTTCCAGCCCTACTTATTTTAGCAAAACTAAAACCATTGCTAAACTATAAACAGTCGATCCAAACACATAAAAGATCTAATACTTTAGAAACTAAAACTAGTTATAAATTATACTAAAGTTGCTTTTTTAATTCCGTGTACTATAAAATAATACATATATACTATATAATGAAACTTCACTTGTTGCTAGTTTAAAAAATAGCTGTTTTAAAAATAGTGTCGTCCGCTAATCGGAACTAATCGTAAAACCGTAGATTTTATCAATATTGTTAAATTATTCCGAAAAAACATTGAACGCTCTGAAGGTAAATTCGCGACTGTTACGGGCACACCGAAGCGTTCTTATTTTATGTAAGTAATTTGCCATTTGCACATTTTATAATTTCTTAATATATTTATTGATAATAGTAAATTATCGGGTGTTCAAAAATACAAAATATTTTAATAATAAATATAATCAAATCATTATTTAAAATCTTATAATTTAAATAATTGAAACTTAAATACGGTAGAAAAAGCACAACACTAGAAAAATAATGCGGAAACATTATTTTCAAGTTTGACATTAGTGATTGAATTCATTCCACGGAATTGAAAAAGGGTATTATAGTTCAGTTTTGGCAACTTTTAGTTCTAATAATTATGTATGCTTGCTTGGCGATGGCGATATCCTCATTTATTTTCTGAAACCCGGACTCTCCAACGGACTTGGTCCATCACTACTTAATATGATATGAATGATGATGATGATGAATATGATTTTGATTTGCATCTATTAAGTTTAAAAGTAGGGCAAATCTGGAGTTTTCGTAAAATTTTAGTCTCTTGTCAAGTTAGGCGTGCTTTAGTCAGTTAAAGCGAATGTTTCGAAGCTCTTCATCCAAATCTCTTTGTGGAATGATGGTGGTGTATCTTCAGGGGACGATTGCAATGTTCCAGAAAGTTCTGTGAGCATGCTTGCTGTAATATAAAGGGTTAGCTAAATCCATAATTCCTGAGTTGTCTATATAGACCTCTAAGATTGATAAAATAATTTCTGTTGGCTGACAAAGAAAGAAAATTTTATGTTGGTCTAAATTCTTTTAATTAAATAGTTTTTTAAGGTTTAAAATTTTCATGAGTTTAAGTGAAGATATGGCCTGGTGGTATGTAAAGCCTAGAGAGAGACTGACACTCAAGTACAGCTGCCAGAACACATATATAGGGTTTTTGAAGACAGATTTTTAACTAAAGGGTGGTAGCTAGCATGACGACTCTGCCATTATGCTATGGTTTCATCACGATGTTACCCTTCAACGAAAGTTCAAGCTCATTGTAGGATTCCGAACTCGCTACCACTGACCCATCGTCGTTTCCAAAAGGTAGATAAATTATATATATCGTAAAAAGTATCAAAATTTCGGTTTTATCCTAATTTACACTTCTCTATAACTTTACATATTCGCAAAAAAATTCAAAAAATAAATAAATCTTACTGAGTACTTCACTGTGGTCAAAACACTTCATCATTTCGCAAAATTCCATGAGATGACCCTCATTGTATGCCAGCTGCACGCTGTACTCTACGTCTTTGATGGAACACTGGTAGAGTATTTCCACTCCACATCTACAAACCGCTAGGAGCTCCTGTGTGTGACATCTTGAAGAATCTATGTACAATGAGAAAATTTATATGACTTTGTTTTTCATATTCAGACAGGATTGAGTCGTCAGTGAAGAGGCATACATAAATGAAAATGATAGACCCTATCAAGTTTCCTCTGGGCTCATTTAGATGACTGGGATAATTTTGAACTAGTAGTAGTATTTTAACGTTCATACGTGCGTTCTTAGGGTCTAAATAGAATTAGAAAAAACTAATTTCATTTGCACTTTCATCAATGACATCTAACCCCGGATCCAGTGGATGGGGGAATAACATTGGTACCTGCTCCTAAGCGACAAAGTATTTAAGGGGTTACCAAATTCATGTAAAAAGAAGATTGTTTCACTAAATCGCACAGTATCCACGGCCAATAATATTATCAATTTGTTCATATGATTTTCGAACGCGTACCTAGTGTAATATCTCTACTAGGGGAATTCCCGTCATGTTTTGAAAGTGCAAATGCTGGAAGAAAGAGACGCCATTGTCAAATTTGTCCCAGTTCGAAAAAATAGTAGAACTATGCCAATAGAGTATATATTTTAGTTGTTTTACAAGTGTTCGTTTTAAGAAAGAAAGTCATAAATTTTTACAAAAATATTATGAAACCTTTAAAGTTAGGTTTATTCTTGTCCATCATGACAGCACATATTCTTAAAGCATAAACTACAGTTTGTAGTAAAACGACGTGGCAGTCGCACCTGAAAAAGAAAAACCAATAAAGATAAGTCACATTTTAAAACATTTGAAGACCACCACACATGGTTACAGTAAGTAGCGTTAGAATAGAAAATATATGTTACCTGGCTTTATCTGCAACATTATAAATATTTACATTAAGATTTGTATAAAAAACAAGTAAATTTCTTGTTACATCCAGAGCCACTTCTATAAACTTTTGTGACTCTATGCATTTCAGGCATATTTCTATTTGTTTCAATAATATTTGCAAATAACATGTGTCTGAAAACAGTATATAAGGTATTAATAAAGTCAAGAGTTTATAGACAACAGAATAGGGATGGGTAAAAAATAAATATGTATATGTAGATATAAATGTAATATCGATGTTTACAAACAATATCGCAATTTATCGAAAAAGAAATCTCTCCCTCATTTTACATATGCACACAACATTAAAAATACACAAACTATAGTTTTTTTTTTTTTTTTTTTTTTTTTTTTTTTTTTTTTTTTTTCGAACTGACTACACTGTTAGCCTGAGGGGCCCTGGAGCCTTTACGGCTTTTACAGCTTTACCGGGCTTGGACAAACTATAGCATTTTTTAAACGTGTTTAGACGATCGGATATGTATGTGTATGTATTATCAACATCGTATGAAATTAGAAACAAATGCGTTCAAACAAAAATATCGAATTACATACAGTAAAAATATACATTTGTGATATAATATCGAGGTTAAAATTTTGCTATATCTATACATTTAAACAAGCCTAGAATAGAGAAACGGCCCTATATTCTTTCTTGATTATTAGCAATTAGAAGTTATCAATAATGAAAATCTACTGATGGAATTTAAACAGAGCAGCCAATCAAAAAAGGCAACAGCAAAGAGATTGGTAAAAAGCTTGAAAACCGGTGAGTAAAAGATTAAAAAAATAATTGCTAAGACAATAAGTTTATCACCGTTTTTATGATAGACCAAAAGGCAAGAAACTCGTTTCTTGTATGGGCAACCCCGTTTTTTTTTAATTATTAATTATTTATTACAATAACACATAATAAACCATAATACATAATAACACATATTCAATGAAAATTGCAACCGGCTACTTTTTATCGTTTAAAAGATACAACAACCCTTTGAAGATAGGGCGGACAACATAAGCTTAGCAATAAATTTCCATTATAGAAACAAAGGAACCCTAAAAATGAATATATTTACGTTAGCAGGCTTGTATAAAAACGATGGGTTTTATAAAACTATTGACATTACCCGACCCACTACTGTTTGTGAAATGTTATTTTTTTATGTATATAGAAAGTAAGTAGTATTGCATCACTATTTGTGTATTTTTCACACTTGACATTGGCGAAAAAGCTTACATGCCTATCCCATAAATAAAAAAAAAAATAACATCACTTTTTTATATGTTAACACTAAGTCCACATTTACGAACACGTTAATTACTTTATTTATTTACTGGGGTAAATACATGACGATAATTTAACATCACACAGAGATCATAGCATGTATCATCATTTATACATATAATCGTAATCATAATCATTTATACATAAAAAGTATGATCACTCACCTTTTTTATAAAGCAGTACTCCTTGATCATAGTCCATTTTCAGGTTACCAACGTGACTTCCAAAACAAAATATATTTTGGAAATTCTCTTTTACCGACATTTTTCTTACAATATGTAACAGATGGCAGCACACATGCGGCATCGGTCGCGACGTTATCATCGACTTGATAATTGTCAACATTTTATCCGTATATTTGTTAGTCCGAACGTTTATGTTTGTTATTGTAAGAATGACAGATTGTAAAAACCCGCTGTATAAAGTTGCACAAAACTGAAAAAATAATATAGGAAGTGTATTAAATCATCAATGAGACTACAATATATGTATATGCCCACGTCATTTATTATGTTCTTAATATCTGAACGATCGAACACTACTTGGTGTTGCAAAAAAGTAACCTATATAGGTAAGCTTGGAGAGTATTACAATATCTAAACATAAAATTTCATCCAAACCGTTAGAACCGTTTCCGATTATATGTATATAATAGCTATGTCCGCTGCTTCGCTTGCGTGGACTACAGAATGCCGTCGATGTAGTGGTGACCGTCGCCCGCCGGTTATTTTAAAGATAAAATGCTTATTATTTTACTTGTGCGTTTTTTTGTTTTGTTTTGTTGTTGTTTATTTAATAACCTAATTCTTTTTTTAAATAAAGCCTAAGTTACTCCTTATAAAATCTGCTATCTGTCGGTGAAAGACCGTCAAACTCGATCCAACCGTTTCCGAGATTACCCGGAACAAAAGTATTTTTTATTTGTACCGTATATACCTTTATATGCATTTATTAAAAAGCTGTTATTTTGAAATTACAAACAGACACTTCAATTTTATTTATTTGTGTAGATTTACAAGACTTGTTTACTTAATAGTGTTAGAATATGGTGTTATTTGTAAAATGGTTGTTTCATTGTAACACCTATGAATGTTATTAATCTTTGTAAAATTAAATTAATCATATGCGAATTGTAAATTACCCTCGCACAAACACTTAAATCCAAAATACCTTATAATACTGAATTTGAATAACAAAAATTAAAGATTCGTAAAGTTTTATCTACTATAATGTATTCGCTTGCAGCGATTCTACTCCTCAAAACGCTACACGAAATAAGACTGTAGTAAAAAAACAGGAACACACCGTGTTGTCCAGTAAAATACATATTCTATTTATCAATTCGAATAGGCTAGTTTGGTCAGACCTTTGCTGTTCAAACATGTCAAACACCTCAACACCTTTGGAAGTTTCTAGAATGAATGATAATATCGCGACCATTCTTCTTGCTAATGTCTCTTGCTCTTCTTTGTAGAGTACTCTGGAAGAGTAATGTAGTTAATTTTTTTTTGTACCTTTTTACTGTAAGTGACAAAGATATCTTTTTGTGTTTGGCCACAATTCACCTGATATTAAATGTAGATGTGTTCCAAAATAAGCCTAAAGGTCTTTATACATTACACAGACTCGACACCGATCCAACACCGTTCCAACTCCAACTTTCGGTTCAGCATCAATGAGTCATCGACTACTTGAAACTGTGGTCACCAGTGGATAACAAACTTGGCGTCAATGAGTCATCGACTAGTTGAAACTGTGGTCACCAGTGGATAACAAACTTGGCGTCAATGAGTCATCGACTAGTTGAAACTGTGGTCACCAGTGGATAACAAACTTGGCGTCAATGAGTCATCGACTAGTTGAAACTGTGGTCACCAGTGGATAACAAACTTGGCGTCAATGAGTCATCGACTAGTTGAAACTGTGGTCACCAGTGGATAACAAACTTGGCGTCAATGAGTCATCGACTAGTTGAAACTGTGGTCACCAGTCGATAACAAACTTGGCGTCAATGAGTCATCGACTAGTTGAAACTGTGGTCACCAGTCGATAACAAACTTGGCGTCAATGAGTGGGCAACGCGTCGTCTACGAGTGGGAATCGTGTCACCAACAAGGTTTTCTCAACTATCAGACTTGGCAGTGCTTTTTCATGAATGAAGGAAGAGTGCAGGCGAGTGGGCCGGTAACACATATTGCCCGCATGTTGTAAACGAGTTGTAGACGCGTGGTCAAATTACACCAAATTAAACAATATAAAGCTTACATTTAAATGCTTTACTGTGAGTCGAGTCCGAGTTTAGTCATCGTTGCGTCGAGTCGGTGTAATGTGCGAAGGTCTCAAGCCTAGCTAAGGACTAGCTCTCAAGTCCAGCTACCGGAACACACCTATAGGTACTTGGCGACAGATATTCAACTTGAGGATGGTAGAATTGCCCATCTAAGAAAGGCATTAGAAATTGCCCTACCACCATACATGCATGTCATTTATTGATGAAATTCCTAATGAAAATTAATATATTCAACTAATATGTAGGAGGCACTATCTACTTATTAACAATCTCTTTAACTACATGACAAATGTAAATATTATTTACATTCTATAGCTTGCGAAATATTCGTACTGGTCACCTACAGCTCGACCGCTGTAAACGTGACACTCCTAATGGTCTGCGGGATGCGATATGGGAACAATACCATCCAATAAGCTAATCTGTTGCCAGCAATAGACGTTTCACGTATGAGCCTACGCGGACGAATTTTAAAAACTATACAGTTAATTAAAAGTAATGCTTTAACGCGTTTTTAATATATTATATTGTCAACTATCTGTGCCCTCGCCTCCGTTTGCGTGTACTACTAAAAAGGCTTATTTTTTTGTGCATAAACCCCATTATTTTTCTAAAATAAAAGTAGTATAAGTTATCCCTTATAACATCAGCTATCTGACAATGAAGGTCAAAATCGGTCCAACCGTTTCTGAGATTACCCAGAACAAACAGACGGATAGACAGACAGGCAAAAATTTTACTATTTGCTTTTTTTGTTGTAGGCAGCGTGTATACTTTCATATGCATTTAGTAAAAATGTGTCATTTTTACATTACAAACAGACACTTCATTTAATTATATGTAATAGATAAGTTTTTGATTAGCATTTTAATAAAGACAACAATATTATTTGTATTGAATGTATTATTTAACACAAAATATCTGTCCCAGTTGCATTAACATGCATAAACTATTGATCTTAAGATATAGGATATCATCTCAATGCCGTGTATATCCGTGCACACCCGCCGCCCCGCGACCCAGAAAAGGGTCGCACTTAGAGCGGTCGGCCTATAATAATGTTTATTTTGGTAATATAAATAAACTCACTTTCCCATGAGCAAATCCATTTTCTTAAAAACGAAACAGCTTGAAGTAGCTTCTAGATACTTCTCGTCCATGTCTTTTTGAAATGCCGTCGTCATTCTTTGAGATATTGTTTCCAAACGACTATGGACGTCTTGTAGAATTAATCTTGTCATATTGAATATCTATAACGTTAAAATTATTTCTTAGCAGTTTTTTTTATTTTCTTTCAGATTTTTCTTAAAAATACACAAAATTATGAAGAAAACCACTTATTGTCAGTTTTATTATAACATTATTGATCATTTTAGGTGGGTTTTCGAAAACAGTCACATACTCAATTATGCTTACAAAAAGTTAGTCATGTGCGGGGATCTAACCAGCGACCTCTCGGCTAAATAGTAGGGCTTTCTACCACTGCACCAAGAGTGTAACGACTTCTACTTGACAATATTTAACTAAAAAAAGAAGAAAATATCACCACACTATGATTACATCATAATATTTTCCTTCACCTAAAGGACCTTAATTTTTTCCTTCATTACAAAATTTCTATAGGTAGAAATTCTACATTTTTTTGCAAATAGGAACACTGAATTTATCAAAATCCGTTAGAGAGAGGGGCGCGCGGGTGACAGGAAACTATGCTTCGCTTCATGCAATTTTAGTCACGAAAGAGTGCTTCATAGGAAACAGCTTGCTTTTTATGTTAAACAATTTTACTAAAAACAACAATTCTCACGATAATGTACGACGCCCGTTTAGAATTGAATATGGATTGCGCCGTGTAAGTGAGTGTCCAAGTAATTAAAGCTTGGGTCAAGAAGTTCGAGCAAACTGGTTCGACAACGAACATTATACAAACAAGGCCACAAGGAGCGATGAGAACATTCGAAAGGTTGAAATTCACGTAAGGAACGATCTAGAATTATCTACGCATGACCGTTTGGCGGCTGTGGCAATATCAAAAACTAGTCTGTGGTGAATTTTACATCTAGACCTCAAAATTGCAACCATACAAGCTTTAAATAATGCAGGAGATGAAAAAAACGATTTTATTCAACGTAAGTTATTGCCTGATAATATGTTGGAGCGATTCTCTAGTCTTGAGAATGTATTGTTTTCGGAAGAGGCCTATTTTCACATCAACGGGCACGTCAATAAGAAATATCGAATAATTGTTGATATTGGAGCAAAGAAAACCCTGGCCTTTAACATCAAAAGACACTTCATTCACCTAAAATGACATTATGGGCGCCATATCAGCAAAAGACATTATTGTTCCGTATTTATTTGAAAATAATTAAGGAAATAAGGAAACTGTAAATTCAGTGAAGACGTGAAGATGTTGCGAGAGTTTTTGACGCCACAGTTACATTATTATGAGAGACACAACGAAATGGAGCAAAATACCATACATCAAACGTGTCTTTTCGGTAATCAAAGAAATGATTTCGAACAAATTGATAAGGCATTAAACCTTGTTTTTTTTTCTTGTGATACCTGAGTTAAGTGATCCTTAATAAAACGACAAATTAAAACAAAACACCCACGAGGAGCTAGGCGTGATCCCACAAAGCATGTGTTAGCGAGTTTTCCAAACATTGCGTAATCGACTGCAGGAGAGCCAACGACTAGAACGCGAAAATCTCGTAGTGTTATTAAAAAAGTGTCATTTAAAAAAAAACATTAAATGTTCGTTATGCATAATAAACTATCGACAAACTAACATGTAATAAAGTTTTCTTTCTATTCATGTTTCAAAGTTTTTTGTGCCATATTTCTCCTGTAAATCTTACGAATTCTCTTTCATCTTTACTAATATTATAAAGCTCGAGATTATTTGTGGAACTATCAGTCAGATACGAAATTTTTTTTGGGTTGTATAACCTATTATTGAGAAGTTAGGCTATATAACTTCTCACTGTAATCTTAAGAAGCGGAGCAGTAACCATGAACGTTAAGCAATCTGGCAAGCTGTAGGCAAATACGTGAAGTGAGAACGACAGTAGGCTACAGGATATGGTGACGGCGCGGTAGAGAGTTGGTCGAATACATTTAACAGCGGTGAAACGTTTATAAAGAGATAAATAAAACTTACATTAAAATATCTCTCAAAATTCTCATCACCATTAGCTATGGCACTCAAATCCTCACAAACAGTTGCAATAGGGACTTTCTTCACTTTACTCGCTTTGGGCATCAGCGTCGCTGGAGCTCTATGAAAGGTGCTGTATAGTCTACACTTGTTAACAGCTAAGTCTGTATGCCTTTGCAGTCTCTCACTGTAGTCCAATATAGAATGCTGCTGCTCAGTCGGAGATTGGAGTATGAGTGGAATTATCGATTGTAAACTGGATGATTCTAAAATTATGATATGAAAATTAGACTATTACAATTTATAGTAGACAATATATCGTCACGGTCTGAGTAAGAGAAAATTAGAAAAAGAATCACTATTCTCGAAATCTCAAGAATCATCTAGAATGTGCCCGACATATCATGTATTTATCATAGTGTAGTCCTGTGTCGCGTAGTCATAGGTTCGACGACGCACACATAGAAAGCTTTATCACTTCAACTGTCTACAAACAATGGGTTATAAATCAAACGTTCCTCTCCTTTTGAAGCGATAACGTAAGTAGTTTACAATATGTTAAGAGTTCAAGGACCTGTATAATCCAAAAACAAAGACTACCGAGAGATCTGCAATCTAACGACAGTCGCCACTGTCATACTGGCTTGCAAGCCTCACAGCAGTTGGATATACACTGGCTCATCCCGAAACGCGGCAAAAAAAAAGAGAGTCATTGTGACGGCTTTATCACCTTGTGCATGATTGTGGCCACACTGTCATGTACAAGCCCTTACCACGCCGCTTGTTTATTGGATATACATCGGCTGAACCCGAAATGTGACATGCTCAAGCGTGCCACAAATGCGGGTGTTACATCTGGTGTATGGTGGTCGCGATCCAGTCGAACACAGCGGTCGTGTCCTACCACCTTATAAACTGAGTTTTAATTTATCTCTAATTTCATTATCATCATCGTCATCTCAGCCGAAAGACGTCTACTGTTGGACATAGACCTCTCCCAATAAGCACCACAATGACCTGTCCTGCGCTGTTTGCATTCAGCGGGTACCCGCAACCTTCACCAGGTCGTAGGTCCACCTTGTGACAGGTCTGTCCACGTTACGTCTTCCGGTCTGTGGCCGGAGCCTTAAAGCTATGTCAGATACAGTTGGTTCTTATGTGGCTCTCCTCATTACTGATCCGATCAAGTAAAGAAATTCTGAGTTCTTTCTATTTTTGGCAGAGCAATTCATTTTGTATTGACTACTAATTTACCTCTCATTCATTGGACTAATATTTTAAAGTATAACTTAAGGCTTATAAAGTATTGTTTCATAGGCAGCATTGACCAATGGGATTCAGTATAATGACCACCAAATAATACAATGAGACCCTAAGAGTTTCTAACTGTATTAATAATGGCTGAACTTTAAATTGTATACAAAGACCAAATATTGTAAATGATCACCAAAGTTAGTAAATTAACGTGCTATTAAGTTTTTTTGTTTTTATAGGTTTTTAGCGTTGTAGCCACAATCTCATCTGACAATATGACTCAAGATGGTAGCTTGCTAAGTCTTACTGAAAGTCTGGCTCTCAAGTGCAGCTGCCAGAACACACCTGTAGGTGCTCGGCGACAGATTTTCAACTTGAGGTTGTTAGCTAGCCAGGTGGGCAATAGAAAAAGCCCTGCCATCATGCTATGATTTCATCACGATGTTTTCCTTCAATGAAAGCTCAGACTTATTGCCATCATTGCTTTAATTCAAAATGTGGCTGGGTTAGATTAGGTTTGACTTATGATAAGAAACAGTGGGGGATACTAATAATATTCAAAAAAATATCATGTGGTTAAAAGGTTTGTGGGTGCTTAATATTTTTGGGTCAACAATGATTGTTTGAAGTTATTTACTTTAATGACACAGCAAAATGTAAAAATTTTGGTTATAATTTCACATTAAAATGGGGGTTTAATTTTGGTAATTATTTAGTATTTTTGGCAGCATAAAGTAATTTTTTGAGGCTATATTTTATTATATCTAATAATAAGTTCATCACAAGCCTTGACCAAATAACGTCAGGTGTTTGTATTTGTTATTATATGTGTTGTATTTATGTTATTCAGGTACAGTTGTCAAGAATCAATAGTCATTATGTAAACTAACTATAGTATATGTATTCTTTAAATAGATACCTAATCTAGAGGTCTTGTTTAGTTTCAAGAAATGGGCTTTGTCCTCAGTCTGCATGCTACTGCAGGCAGTCTTCACTCTCTTGCTCAGTACACTGGATTCATTAGGGATATAGTTGTTGGATTTATAACTGAAATTGTAATAAGCAAATATATATTTTTAATTGACATTTACGAATCCTATTAATTGGTCATCGCGACCTAGTGGTTAAACCAGCGGAATTTTTAAACCTATGTCGGGAGGTTCAAGCCTCGGCATATAAAAACTAACGGATTGTACTGAATTCACATACATTTAGCAATTTTAATTTAAAATGTCGTGTTTACTACGGCTACGGTAGCTGCTTACAATGAGGCGGGCCGTATGCTTGTTTTCCACCTTAGTAGAACTACATATTTTTAGGCATTTAAAATCATCTGTACGTCATGATCTGGTGTAATGATTAAATCCGTGCCTTTCACGGAAAGAGGCCTTTACCCAGCATTAGGACATTTACAAGTTATTATTAGTCAATCCATTGTATAACAACACATGTAAAGATGATTATTTATTCATCTAAATAGGAATTGAATGTTCTGTATTTACATATATTACTAGCAAAGCGGTTTCGCGATAGACAGACGCAGCGGGGCAACTTTGTTTTATAATAATGTAATGATTAATATAAGTTTTAAGCATATGCATATCCTTCCATGAAACATCTGAAGCAGAACATCTTATTAATCAGAGTTGCCTTTCTGTAAGCAGAAAGTCCATTCAGAGCATGATAATTTTTTCCTAAGCTTCCTCCATTGGACTGACTATGATGGTTTAAATGAATCTGTTCAACATTTACCAATGGTTTTCATTTGTTCAAATGTTACTCAAAATTCTTATTTTTTAACAAATATCTTTATACAAGTTCAATAAAATTACTGCTCTGCACCAGTTACTAAGTATAGTTCAAGATGAAGTGAATGAAGAAAGACCATCAAATCTTTCGACAGTTGCTGCCATCTAGGCCTACAAATAAACCTTGAATAAACACTATTGTGATAATCGAAACAATATTCACGAGATGAATTTGTTTGGTAAACAAATATTTACAGATAAGTATGTTATTTTTTAAATTAACTGAATAAATTGTTCTATATTTTTTCACTCTAAAAATTTTGTCAATGGTATTATTTTTAATTAATGATTAGTGGAAATAATGATATAATAATATCAGAATAATTTATATTGTATTTACAAAATTACAATGTACAGTATATTTCAGGATTAAAGTTTAATTATTAGTACAGATAATAAAAATATTAAATGTAATAATTACCTCATTGATTCGTTTCCTCCTATAGTAACCTGTGTCAACCTCACTTTTGTTGACTCCAATTTTTTACATTTTTCTTTTGTACTTATTATTTCCATATTCTGTAATAGACAAATAGATAATTAATACTAATTTCAAAAAATATCTTACTCTTTGTTATGCATTATGTATATGTTGTTATATATTCATAAAAAATAATTTCCTATGGATTCCTTACTTTTATCATTTTGAAGCAATGAAGGCTTAGTGAAGGTGTGTTCAGACACAATATTTATCAAAGTGAGATCTTACAATGAGCTGAAGTTTTAGTTTGGTGAATCTTAAGTTGAGCGGAAAAAAAAATTTGGGGGAGATCCTTATTATCAAATATATATTTTTACACTTTTTAGCTTAAGGGAAAAGGTAACTGTTGATTTTATAAACATTTTATCAAGATTCATTGTTCATTATTCAACAATTGTTGCATTTATGTGTTGTTGAGAAATGCTGAGAATTAAAATGTACTTTTAATTTATACAAGTTTAGAAAACTAACCTTAAAGTCAAGTTGTGTTTTTAAATCATGTATTTGACTGTTAGCTGTCACCAGTTTCTCATTCCACTCCATTTGGACTTTCTCCTGAGCTTTTATCTTTTCCAACCTAGCATTATCTACAGATATTTGGCAATTCTTCAAATGAGTTCTTAATATTGATGCCTCACCTTCTTTTGTCACACATTTATCTAACAACTTTCCATTCTCTGATTTCAATTTAGCATTCTCTTCACGTAATTGAAGTAGTTGACGGTAAATAACATCAGAGTCCTGCCCTTTGTATACTTTATCATTAAATATAAAATCATCTGATATATCCACTAGTTGAGGTTTATTTGGGAATAGTTTAGATGTGATTCCTGGCAGTGGTGATGAAATCCTATTACATTTATCATTTAAAGCAGTTGATAATGAAGTGGGAACATTAGGTATTGGTTTTTTGAATATAAACTCTGATTTAGATGTGCTTGGTTGTTGCTGACTGTGGAGTTGAGTGCTGCTGCTTGTAGGTTGCATACATAAAGTGTAGTTTGGGAGTTGGCTCGTGTCATTGTTAAACGCGTTCTCGCAGGCCTGACTGGCCAGAAGTAGCATCTCGTCTTCATTATCATCTCCCCAATTATCTGTTTGGATACACTCTGTGAGCAAGGAACAGTATACATAATTTAATTTCCCAAAGTTAAATACTTTAGTAGTAAAAATCAGTTATTAAGCTAATACATTATAATTAGGATTTTTTACCTTTCTTAGGGCTACTAATTTGACTTAAAGGAAAGTTGTGATCAGAGATGCTGATGTCAAGTTTAGCCCTTTTTCTATCCCCGTACTGTTGAGGAAAAAATCTTTTGGACATTTTGGGTAATTTTCCAAAATATTATTTTTAAATTTCAGCAGTATCTTACATTTTATATAAACAACAGATTCTAGTAAACAGAAAGAGAACAAAATTCAAAAATTGACATTCATTGATGACAATTAGGCATAAATAAGATAATACAGATAATTAAAATCTCACATTGGCATAGACCAAAAATAAACTAGACATTTATCCAGGCTTGAGATAGCGATAGAGTTTTCATTTAATCTGTTTCCTTAAAATTTACTAGTGTACCGCGCCCGTACAAAAATTGTTCAATTTCAAATGCATAATAAAATTTAAATTTACTTTATGTTTGTTCAAAAAACTACGGCAAAACACTCTGAACCTCGACTATTTTGCCAACTGTAGCACGTTTAGAACAAAAAAATGATTAAGAAGATGTTTAATTCGATAGAATCCATAGCCTTTTCTCATTTGCTCTTAATATTTGTTATATGGCCGGTAAATCACTATTTCAGTTCATGTTGAAAGAGTAAGAAACATCCTAAACTCTTTAGTTCTCCTCTCTAAGCACATAAACAGAGATAAAAACATAAGTCTCAAGTCACAGACTACTAATATAAAGTTTCATTAAAGTATAACCGATATAATTAAATTCAATCAGAGTTAAAAATAAATCAATTTATTATTTATAAAATCATTAGAACAACTATTTATGAAGGATATGTTGATATCTGTTTTTGGATTACTATTAGTTGTAAATAATTACCGTAATTTAATGGTTAATATCGGTTTAACAACACTGGCGTAACCATAAACAATGAAGAATATGAAATCTAGACTTTTCAAGTTCTAATAACAACTAAATTTGTCTTTGATTTAGTTCGTAGTTAAAAGTTGTCTAGAGAGGACGTGTACCATGTCTGAAGGATATAAACTTGGTGATCTAGTTTGGTATGTAATTAGAATTGAAGCTATAATGTGCTTTATATGCTATTAGTAAGTAATAGTGTCCTAATTTGATATAAATGTTTGTTTCAGGGCGAAAATGAAGGGTTTCAGCCCTTGGCCTGGCCGGGTAAGATGCTTCACTTTACTATTTTTCAACAAAAGTCATTTTAAACTCACGATATATATTTTTAAGTAAAAAGTTCACATTATCGTTTGTAAACAATATTACAAATGTTTGTTGACCCAATTTGACATATTATGTATAGTCAATTATAGGCGGGAAATTTCGGCGAATGTGTGACCGCTTGAAAATCTTAGGTTTGAATGAGCTCTGAATTATTGAGCATATTATTACTTTTGTCATCTTAATATGTACATTGTAAAATCAATCCAACAGTCTAAATTGCAAAAAAGATACACATTTTAAATAAACATTTTCTAATTTTCCATATAATGAGATGTACAGACTCACTGCTAATTCTAGCATTTTGATTGTAATCCATAATTTTAGTGTATAGATATTTATCAAAAGGACAATTTAACCTAATTTGATACAACTATGGTTTCCAGGTAGCCATTCCTACGCCAGAGTTGAGGCCACCGAAAAAGGCGACAAATATCCAATGCATTTATTTCTTTGGAACGAATAATTAGTGAGTATGGCAGTATGAATATAAAATAAAAAAACTTTTTTGGCCCTAGGGAGTTAGGGACTTTGAACTTTAAAATACTACAACCACTTTGGAAAACATTCCAGACATTCAAAACAGTCACTAAGAAACTCAAACTAGTTTATCATTTTGTAATATCTACAGTTAATCATATTAATTAACTGGGTGTAGAGAGGGGGAGTCATTTCCAGACATCATTTTAATTTACCAATAATTATATTTTCACTATAATGATCCACACCCTATAATAACTTTTTGCTTAACATGATTCTTGAACTCATTATCCTGCAAATTGGTGATGTGCTCAGGGATCTTATTATAGAACCTAACACTATTATCTTAAAAACTTTTATTGGTCTTACTAAGTTCATGGGATTACCAATTTGTGTTTATTTGAAGTATTTAGAGCAATTTGCAATTTGAAGCAATGATGGCTAGTGGTCGTGTGTACGACTTCACGTTGATTGACGTGAGGTGAGGTGAGCTGGCTAGCACCCTCAAGTTGCAAATCTGTTGCCAAGCACCAATAGGTGTGTTCCAGCAGCTGCATTTGAGATCCAGTTTTCCACTAGTTTTAGCGTGTTCTCATCTTGGGCCACATCGTCACTTAACATCAGGTGAGATTGTGGCCACTATGACAAATATATAACGAAAAATAATATTTAAACTATTCTGGTTCTTTATTAAAAACAATTAGTTGAGTAATTCATTCTCTTGTTTACTTTAAGAAAGATGTACTTATCAGAGATTCAATGATGCACTCCCTGTTTAAAATTAAATCTTAATAATTGTATTGTTAGAACAGTATGTATAGTGATTATTGCATGTGAAACTACAAGAATTGCCATATGATTGCCTATACCTATAAGGAAAGGAAAAACATATGGGTCCAGTAAAATGTCTGCATTGATTTTGATAGCTTACCATACTTTACACAGTACATAAGCAATGTTGACTGACAAGATATGACTATCTCTCAACAGTTTTGACATTGTTATACTAGCATCTGAATACCACAGCAGCAAATACTGGGTAATTGAAGGCTGATATCAAAATTAAAAGCAAATGAATATTAAGTAAGTAGTAGCCATATGTAAGTAGCCTTCCACCCCAACTGACTCTAATAACTGTTTCGAAAACTAAGATATATATTTAGAGTTAATTTTATGCTAGTTGGATTTAACAGAAAACTTAACAAACCCTTTGAAGGTAGGGGCGAAATTTATAATATTTATAGGTATAAAAAATAAATATTGTGATTTTGATTTTTACTGGCGAATATATATAAAACTCAGAAAGGAATTGCTTACAAATCTTGTAATAGGGATTTTTAAAATTCTGAGTTTGTTTACATTTCTCTTAACTTTTTTGTATAAAGAATTGAAAAAAAAAAACAAAGTCATTCTTTATTTAATTTAGGCCTTGAGAAGGCACTTATGATCACTATACTACCATTAGTTTGGAAAAATGCTACTCATTGAGACGAGCCAGCAAGAAACTCAGTTACATTTATAAGTATACTAGCATCCACACATCCCCTCCCCCTGCTTCTCATGGGTATCACAGTAATACATATAACTCTATTGGTTTACGCGGCGTTCGCCTGTAATGGTCCCAGTCGCCATGATCATAGTCGTATTTCAGCCAATTTACACAAAACCGTAATGAATTACACCTAAACCTTGAGCCTCATGAATCACTCCGTCTATTGATGAAAACCGTATGAAAATCGGTTCGGTAGTTTTTGAGTTTATCGTGTTCAGACAGAGAAACGCGGCGGGCAACTTTATTTTATAATTTATATAGATATATCATATATATATACACTCATTTAACTGTGCAAGTCATGTAATAGAAATATACATAATGTAAATATTTTATGTAGTGGAAATTAGTGGGCTATGGATGGCCCAAAACAACCTTATACACAAACTTGCGGTACAAATTACCTCCAAGGTGATGACGACATTTGTAGCTTGTTAATAGAAATAAAAATCGAAGCAAATTAAATATTTATATTTTTACAGTTTGTAATGAGTTAGATGTCAATTAATTGCTCTTTTAAACTCTGGAATCTATCTTGTAAGACAGAGTTATGTTATTGATGCATTCAATTATTATTATACTCCGTTAGTGGTTGGCTTTTGTTTAAGGCGTTGGGAAATCCATCATGGATCTCCTCCAGCTCAGGGGAACAAGAGGGGTATGTAAGACTCGACTGACTAAAACCTAGCGGTGTACCATCCGCCGCCGTGATGGGATGGTACGGGATCGCGTACGCACGCCACCGCGTCGCCCCGCCGGCCGGCCAAACTAAGTGCCGGACCCCGGCGCTAAGAGAGTGTCAGCCTGGTACAACCCCAGCTGTCTCCCAGACGGTCGAACCTGTGCAATGGGTAGGCAGCCCCGACTCGTCTCCCTTGGTTCGGCTAGGGCGGAGGAAGGAAGCGAACGAAACGCAATGCGCATAAATTGCCTAAATTATTAGATTTAACTTTACATATCTGAACATTTGTAAACAAAAACAGATTATTACAACTACTGATCATCTCTGAATGTAAATAAAGATAGGAAAGCTTTATGATTTAAGATGTTTGATGACTCGGTCGCAATATCAGCAAGGGATTTCTAGGAACTTGTTACAAATAGTTCATTAAAACACTAGTTTTAATGAACAAATCCGGGCCCGACACCCGACAAGTGAGAACGAGCGCAAACTGGTGCGGCGCGGTGCCGAAGCCGGCGCGCTGCTCTTATGTGCGTTAAGCGCCAACACATTTGGAATAAGTTTGTTGACTCATCCGGCGCAGTAAACTGAGTTGGCGCAATTGCGCGGCGTAGCACAGTGTTACCCATGTCTACTATTAACAATCCTCGAAAGTGGTCTTTTTTGAGATCGGAGCCATAGGTTCCATAGGTAGTGGCTACTTAATATCAAGTGGTAAACACGGCAGTTTTTACTTACCACCATAAAAAATATATCAGTAGAAGCAAAGGCAGCAATATAACATATTTTTATTATGGGTTTTCATTATTAAAATTATGGACTTTTTTTATGAATGTCAGTTATATATTCGGTTATGTTGTTCTCCAGTATGTGACGATAACTTTATTGTTCATATATTTGTAACTTATTACGACTTGTAAATAAAAATAATGTCATCACCTTTTATTTAGGTAAAGTGGATTTTTTGGCTTTTACTTCTATGCGACTCAATTATTCAGCTAGCACATGATTCAATTTTGTTTCTTTAAATCATGTTTTGTATAAATAATTACCGTAACAAAATGTTTGTCCTATCTTGTAAAACGCAGCGAGAGGGGTGTTTATTGTAATTGAATTATTAATTGGGGTCTTCACTATCCCACAGCTTAAGTGAGAAATGCTTTTAAGCCGTTCGTCGCTTACTTATAAAGTGCTAGCGGTCAAAGAGCCTACCTCTTGCTATCGCGCTCAGTCTATAGCGCGAGTCAATAGTACGGATTCCATAATCACATCGATACGATTCTCCGACGTATTGTATTAAATAGTATGTTATTTAATATGACGTGTTGTTAGAGGAAGCCGGCTCTCGATTTAGTATTTCAAACTATTGAACTAATTTATTTCCCAATTCAAATATCGCATGGACTGACTTTCAAAGAAATATTTTTAAGATAATTTATATGAATATTATAAAGACTGGAATTATAATCTTGACTTGGTCGATAAATTATGTAGAAATATTATACAAGCGGTTTATTGCTTCACATTACATAATGAAGGGCACATAATAATTAAACACCCGGCATAGTAAAGTCACAATACAACACAACTGCTGGAATGCCACCCATCGCTCAGCTCCCTGTAGTATATATAATGTACTCTGTGGCTCCCTGCGCTTTATAGAAGCACTGCCGCTGCGCTAGCGCCGTACCACGAACTATTGTATGATTTCACGTGACATACGATAGTGGCGTCATCGAGAAGAGTCGGTTGAGAGTCTTCTAAATTGTGGTGTTACAATATATTTGTCAATTATATCTTCGGAATCGATGTTTTAAAAAGTATCAAAAGATTTTGATGTCTTTTAATAAGGACTTAATTGTAATGAAGAAATAGCCGGGTAACAACTTTACATTCCAGTTCGCAAGGTGTAAGTAAATATTTTCATCGCGACAAAGTCGCATGTAAAAACCAATTTAACAAAAATTAGCTAAATTCAATATAATTATCCCAAGGCACATTTACCGGTTCCGTATTTGTTTTTATATTTGAAATTAACTGTAACAAAAAAAAAATCGAATATTAAACAGCTTATTCTTTGAGACCTTATAAATGCTTCTGTGTATTTTTTTCTATTACATCATATGTATCCAATTTACAGAGAAAGGAATTTAAAACTGAGAAGATAGAACAAATTAAACTTTTAAATCAATTCAAAAATAACTAAGAATTAACTCTTTGGCTCTTTGAAATCATTTAATATTATAAGAAAGATTTAAAATAAATATATTTTACCGATGTTATGAGATGTTTTACAATTGTAATATCAGTGCGAGCCTTCTCGTATACCCTGGTGTGCTACGACAAAGTTAGGTAGGAAATTAATTTCTGTTGCACATTGGTTGAGATGCGGACATATTCCATCAAACAAATATAAATATATGTTAAAATTAAAACAATCACCACTTTGTGACGTATGTCAAAAAGTGGATGACGTTTATCATGTTCTGATGGAGTGTGTCAGGTTCGAGTCAGTTAGGCAGAGTTTAATGAATGCCTTTTGTTTGAACAAACTAGACGTTGGCATGTATAATAAAATATTGGGTGATACGTCCACTGAGGAGGCGGCTAGTCTGTTCAAATCAATTGCTCAATATTATTAAATGTATAATTATGTTACGATGTCCAGATATTAGGGTTACGCTACGATGAGGCTGGCATATGCGAATTGCATAAAAGCCTCTAAAATTTAGAATTAAAAAAATATTAATAATAATAATAATTGTAATATGTAAAAACTTAGCTTCAGCTCAGCTTATGAGGCAACAAGAAAATATATTGTTGTCAACTGGGTGCTAAATAACATTACGCTTGCGAAGAAAAATTTATTTGCTATTTATATTTCTAGCGCCAAATGGTACACACAAAATATTGATGGTCTTTACGAATACAAGTTTTTTGGGTAGTTAGAATAAAAAATGGCATGAATTAACAGTGCAGCGCCAATCTGCGACTTAAGTTGTTAGAAGTTATTACTAGTGTAATAGCGTTAGATCGGCACGTATTACCTAATCTGATAAGGCTTTAAATGAAAAGGAAGTCATCTGGATGGCACTATGGTAATTCTGAAACATAAGTTAATTTTAATATAGACACCAGTCTTTAAAAGAAAAACAATATGAAGTGTTATTTGAATTATTATTTCATTACATTTTATATAGCAGATGCATAATTTTTTTTTTATTAAATTAATGAGTTAATACTAACAGTGATATTGTGTTTATTTCTCCAGGTACTGTTGCATTACAGTGATTCGATTTTTTTTTGCCAGACTAGCAATCAGATTGCTTAATGGCGTTCCTTGACTAGAGGTATATTTTTGTAGCATCTATTTGACAAAGGTAATTTTATTAAGTTGTCTATTTTTAATAACAGTGCCTGGATAGAAGACAACAATATAAAACCGTATCAAGAGTACAAGGAACAGCTGATAAAGTCTTGTAAGACAACCGCTTTTAAGGAGGCAATCGCTCAAATTGAAGACTATATTGAGCATCCTGAGGTAAGTGTTGGACAACCTTAATTCAAAACCAATTATTATAATAACGTTTTTATATTACATTACTTAAAATATCCAAATTAAAGCTATTGTATGGGCGTGTATTTATTATTTTATGGTTATTTATGAGGAGAGGTGAAATTCAACTACAAGAAGGAAGACCGAAGAGGGTATGGATGGCTTGTATGAGTAATTATATGTGTATAAAAAGTGCCAGTACTGAGACGATAGTTGCCGGAGCGAAAGAGGAAAACGCTTTTTTTAATTGTAGCATGGCAAAGTGACTGCTCACTTAACAAATCCACAGTACAATCCAAAAATAACGATAGTCCTTAACAAATCCACAGTACAATCCAAAAATAACGATAGTCCTCAAGAGATGCGCAATCCGTCGCCAGTCAACGTTGTCATGTCTGCTTGAAATCCTTTCACTGGCTGATCTCGAAACAGTACAATCTAGAAGACGGTCACTCTGTTGGTTTTATTTAGTTTATCACCATGTGCATAGTGGTCGCGACCCAGTCGGGTATTTGTTGTCCAGACCATATTTAGGTGGTGCAAGGGTAAGGAGAAGATTCAAATGCTGTTATAAACTGATCATTTTTAGAGTTTTATTTCCTTAGAATTTTGGTGACTTAGACGATCACGCACATAGCGCTGAGGAAGAGTTTGACAAGCTTAAAGATGTGTTGGAAGAGGAAGAGAATAAAGAAAAGAAACCGGAGGAAGAGGACGGCGCATCAACTGAGGTCGTTAAAAAGAAGAATGCTACACCAAAGGTACGTTTTATAAATTATAAGGCTTATAAATGTGATGTCAAGTAAAGATGATAATCAGTTTACGTTAAGGATGTTAGTTTATTTCTCGTTTTCTTATGTTCAATGGTTGATGATGGTGCATCATGCATGAATTATTGACCTCGTAGGGGATACAGTAAACATTTTTGAACAATTCTCAATATTTATAGATACGTTTGGGCATTTCAAAGGTGAAGCCTATAAAACGGGCGTCATCCGCCGGTATCAAGTCGACGCCTCGCAAGAAGACAAAGAGCTCCCTATCCCGTTCGTTCACGGATTCTGATGTTATGAACGAGAAACCATCGATGCTGAATCATTCGTTTTCCAAGAAATCCAGTTTGCTGCATCGCCCTTCTAATATATTGAGACCTGTAAGTTTATTGGTATTTTTTTCTCATTTATTTCAAGTCGGAAATATGTTGAATTTTGCTAGGTGATGCCCGATACTATAGTGTCGGGCAACTTGTCATTGCATATTGTATTGAACTAGCAGTTCCTCACAGTTTCAACCGTGTTAAATTTATTCGACCAACTCCACCGCGCCGCTGCAAACCCATCCGTGTAGCCTATCATTGTTCTCACTTTCCGTACTTGCCTACAGCTTGCTATATTACTTAACATTCATGGTTACTTAGGTCTTAGCGTGAAGTAATAAAGCCAATATTCTTCCTCAATATATAAGTTACAACGAAAATACTTTTTCTTTAACTGGCAGTTCGAACAAACAATTTCTGGAGCTTTAAAATATTGGTATAGATTATGAAGATATCTAGAAGTATTTCGTATCACTCGTGCTCTCATTGGCACTAACTATGTTTACAGATAGTGGTAGGTAGATTATGTAAAAATGAAAATATGTCAACCACTTTACAGATGTATTTTGTATACAATATTTAAATGGAGGAGGTAGAGAGAAGCATTATGGCGGTTAAAGTAGAATTACTAATAAATGTAATAATAAAATTAGCATTACTTGTTGAAATATCCTACAATAATGACTGGTCACGCTGGCCCTCACAGCGTAGAGGAGCGTCTCCTAGGTGGCGGATTAGAGAAGGTCAATAGTAAAGCCCAGCTTACTATCAGCTAAGTCAAATGGACTCGCTGACCAACAACGGTTGTGGTCCTTCAGCAATATGGGGGTTATGCCGAAGGGTTAACAACCCTCCCATACAAAAAAATCCTTGTTACGAAACCGACCAGAAAAGATAAAGATCGGATCTAAATATAGACGACAAATAAAGGATCTCCGATTAGCAACGTGCCATGTACGCAGTTTATACAGAATAGGTGCCCTCTTTCAAGTAAATGGAGCTGAAACGATTGAGCATTGGCATAGCAGCTTTACAAGAAACCCGGGAAATGGAGAATGTCCCGAATTAAATCCGCAAAAACTTGGAAATCAAAGATATGATAGACGAGCCAAATATTTATCGGCGAGATTAAAGCGCACCGTCTTAGATGGCTCGGTCATATTGAGCGAATGGGAGAGAATCTAGCGACCAAAAAAGCGTATCTGTGCCAAATAATTGAAAGAAAACCCGTCGAACATCCCAGGTACGGATGGTTCGACGCTGTTAAAAAAGACCTAAAAGAATTCCAAGCGAAAGTGGCGGGAGACAGCGCAATGTAGACAGAGATGGCGTCTTTTAGTGACGGGAGGCCAAGTTCTAATTTGGGTCGCTGCGCTATTGTTGTTAGTTAGTTAGTGACTGGTCTCGGTTAGAACAGTAGTTCCATAGAACATTAGCCATAATGGGCTGTGAGTACTTGAAATCAAACCTGCCTGTGTATTTATTTAATTTTTATTTACGTCATTTATAGGTTATTTTATGTTCACAGTCTCATCTGATGTTAAGTGACGATGTGGCCGAAAATAACACCACGTTAAACCTAAGAAGACTAGCTAGACTCAAGTGCAGCTGCCAGAACGTTATTGGCGACAGGTTTTCAACTTTAGGGTTACCACGATCACGTTTTCTTTCCAGTTGCAAAACAGTTGCCGAGCATCTATGGGTGTGGTCTGGCAGCTGCACTGAGTGTTCTGGAGAGACACTCAATCTGTTTCCCTCGTCTCCCTTCCATAACAGAACCACATCCACTTTTGTAGTATTCTCCATATCAGCAAGAACTATAAAGTCCTCAATATTTTATGTTTGACTAGCGACTCGCCCCAACTTCGCACGGGTGCAATGCTGTTACTAAATATACTTACCTACTACAGAATGTCCTTATAAACAACGTTTACAGCTTTTTTGTCATTAGACAATACAAACATTTTTTGTTTAGAGGTTACTCTTGAAAGAGTGACATATAATTGACCATGGTATATAGGGCTGGTACCGCCGCACCCCTATGTCCCTGCATTTTAAATCTGTAATATCTTCTGAAATATTCATTTAAATTACATACTGTAAGGGCCCATATTGATCTATATTAAATGGACAGTGTATTTAAGGTACTTTATTGGATAAGGATTAATGCTGTATTGCTTATAATCACTTCGTAAATAAGCCATTTTTTTCCGTAAAATGTAAAGGATAAAAAATGGTTATTGTGGGTTATCCTTAAGAGATAGACATATACCATTGCGTTCTTTTTGTTGACCTTTTTAAGGTGTACAATACTGTAGTACATTATTTTGATTTATCTCGTGGGGTTCAACCAGCGTTTGCATTGTAAGCGCAAAAAACTGTGTTTATTTACGACATCACATTAGAAACCTCTAAATTTATCAGTGTTTCTCTACAATATTATGCATTTATTTATTATACATATAAACCTTCCTCTTGAAGCACTCTATCTATTAAAATCAAAATCAAAATCCGTTGCGTAGTTTTAAAGATTTAAAAGCATACATAGGGACGAACAGAGCGACAGCGACTTTGTTTTATACTATGTAGTGATGTATCGTGAAACTGTGGAACCTTCTTCCGGCCAATGTGTTGTTTCCTCCTTACGACATCGGGACCTTCAAGTGTAACGTGAAGAGATATTTATTTATACAGGCCGGCATGACATTAGAGACCACCAATGGATTACCCATTGTCGATCTCTCGATAGTCTACGGTGTAACTTGGACTGTACTGTGCTGGAATAGTGCAGTCATTTTGTAAAGAAAAAATCTTTAAAGCTAATCTTGATAGGCTTAGCGTAACACTAGATAATTTAAACCTGTACTGTAAATATATATGGTAAATGAAGACTCCGAAAATAATGTATTCCAAATACTTCCCCAGGATACTCCGCCCCTTGACCTCGAGAATGTGTCAGAGACGCTCCTCGAGAAAAACATCAAAGCCAGCCAGATGAAATTCGGTTTCCTCGGGCTTGGCATCATGGGTTCCGGTATCGTGAAGAATCTTCTCAATTCTGGTCACAAGGTGATCGTTTGGAACCGAACTGCTGCAAAGGTAAGTCATATAATAAGTTATTGTTATTTTCAAAATGATTATAATGTCTGTGTGAATTGAGCTTAATCGTAAAATAATTTGGTAAAGAACGAGTAAAATATACAGAAAATTAACTTGCTTTAGTGCAATCTTCCGTGACGAGGATTCAGAGCTTATGAATAAAAATGAATTATGGTATTTTATGTATCACTGACAAGTGAGGGGAAATAATATTAGTTTTATTTAATAAATATTTACTATATAGCAAACTCCACTATGTTATTTGTGTTAAAAAAAATTCAGGGCTTGTAGCTCCTATGATTTACTCGACAATGGTATTGACTTACCTAATAAGTTGGAGATATACTCTGGCTGGTTTCCTTTATTACCAGTCTGTAAAAATGTTAATAAGCAGTGTGTTACGTGTCTTTTGCAAAGTTTAGTCCAGTTTCTTGCCGTCTCTTCTCGCCGGTTTCGACGTTCATAGGTACTTTCTGTAACGTTTTACACGTGAGTTTGATTGTATGAACCTAGAAGCTATTCAAACGATAACTTTACCAGGCAACATTGCAACACATCGTGAGAGTATGTTAAGTGATTTCTCCTTTGTGGTGACTACAAGGCTAGAAGAATATCTTTTGAGTTTTTGGCTAGAATTTGAAATGTTATTTGGTTTTTATTTTCTAAAATTCATAAACTTGTATTCGCCTATCTTAGCTGTAACCTAAGTTACTTTTTATAACATCAGCTATCTGCCAGTGAAAGTCCGTCAAAATCTGTTCAACCGTTTCGGAGGTTAGCCGGAATAAACAGACAGACAGACAAATGAAAAAAAAAGTTTTTTGTTATAGGTACCGTATGCATACTACGGCATATGCATTCAGTAAAAAGTTGTTATTTTGACATTACAAATAGACATTTAATTATTTTTTTGTATAGATTATAATGCGAACTTCCTACGGCCCTAGGCATTATATTTTTACAAAGGGGTAACTATAAATCGCATTACATTACAAATATGGCTAATTTAAAAATGGCGTATGTGCTTTTTTTATATTGAACAAATATACCTGTATGTTGGCACTCCATGAGCCATACATAAGCCTTGTTGAATGAATGTTCTTGTTTAATTAAAACTTGATTATTCTACGTAACTTATTTATACTTTGAGTATAAAAATATTTTAAATCCACGGGATCCGCAAAATTAGTATTCGATCAAAGGATAGAGGCCGACCGGTTGTAACTAAAAAAAAAAGTTTCGGCGGTTATTTTTCGGGTTCGGCCAGTCAGAAATTGACGTTTGTATATTTTCGTTTCACGTTTATTCCTTATTTAGTATTATTAAAATAAGTAATGTTTGTTTATACACCGTTTAATTATTTTACACGATAAAAAGGCAGTAAAATGAATTTACATAAAATTTAACTTCATCATCTTTGCATGGTGGTGTAGGGCTTTTTCTAATGCCCGCCTCGCTAGCTACCACCTTGCAAGTCGCCAAGCACTAATAGGTGTGTTCCGGCAGCTGCACTTAGAAGCCAGTTCCACTAGGTTTAGCGTGTTATCATCTTGGGCCTCATCATCACTTAACATCAGATGAGATTGTGGCCACTACGCCAAACCTAAAACGGTAAAAAAATATAATTAAAACAGGATGTTAAGTGCAGCTGCCATAATATACCTCTAGTTCCTTGGCAATTGATTTTCAATTTGAGTGTGGTAGCTAGCCAGGTGAACATTAGAAGGTCACCTAACACCATGCCATGGTTCCATTACAAACATCTCATTTTACTTTTCTTCAGCAATGTGGAATAATAAATGTTATTCTTTTCTGTGTTAGTCATCTGATTCAACTCAGATTACTAGTTCCCCTTACATTAACTAAACATACCTACTATAATTAATAACTGTAAATTTTGTACAGGTAAAAATAATAATTGATAAACGCGATCGAGTTTCTTGCCGGCTCTTCTCTCTGGAATGTTTTCTAAACCAGTGGTAGTTTTCAACGGGCGTATTATTTTATACCCAGAGTTCGGAATAGCCAGACTATATTTACCTAAACTTAGAAGAACAGAGACGAAATTTGTAAAAAAAAATTTTTCGTGCCATTTCGTGGTTGGTTTCGGGATAAGAATTGAGTATATTACAAATAATGTTATTCGAAATAGGTACACTATATTTACCTAAAATTTACGAACATAGAGTTGTAGGTTCTATAAGAAGATCCCGAAGCATATTACTGATTTGAAAGACAATGAGTTCAAGGAACATGTCAAGAGGTTTTGCTGTCAAAAGGTTATTAGGGTGGATCATTATGTGAATGATACTGATGTCTGCAAGTGACTCCCTCTCTGTGCATCCATAAAATTATTAATACTTTTATTAACTTTGTTTGTACAGTTGGAATTTAAAAACAAAAGCATAAAAATAAGTTTGATCGAGTTTCTTGCCGGATCTTCTCGATGACTGGGATGTTTTCCGAACCGGTAGTAAGTAGTATTTGACGTTCATAAGTGCCTTGAAGCCTAAATTGAATAAAGTATTTTTGATTTGATACGATTATCTATTAAAAAAATGTTTTTGTAAATGCACAAAAACAGTATTTTGCTTTTGAGTATTTTTGTCAGTTTTCAAATAGCGATTATTAGTACTTATAAAATATCAATGTAGAACGTTTCAAATGGTTATACGTAGGTACCGATATACTGGTCTACAATAAAACACTCTGTATACTAGGCAAAATATCAATACTACACTTATGATGGTAAGTACACAGTCCAGGAACAGTGACGACTTCCGGGTGATTAGAGTACTACGAACATCAATGACGTCATATATAAAATATAGAATAGATTATAATCGATTGAACACCAATTGAAATAAGGTACTATACAAAGTTGGGAGTATTGCTGAAAACATTTTTTTCTAGAAAACTATTGAAAGGACGCGAGTACTAATAGTAGAATCGGGTGTAACCAAAATGTTCTTTAAATTTTATAATGTAGACAAATAAATACAATACCAAAACGCTATATACCAATTCACTATACCATAAAAAACGCGATTTTTAACTCACATGAAAATATATTAATTCAACATGTTTTAAGACTGTTTACCAAAAATCAACTCGTTCATTTGAAATGGTACATGGATCGCGCCACTTCAACTAGATACCGTCGGCGTATTATAAAAAAGCGGCAATCAAAACTACGCCGAATCGGTGTACTCGAGTCAGTGTCATACCGACAATACTGTCACGTTGACGAGCTTCATTTCAAATAGTCCGTACACACTACGATATTCAGTTGCCGTATTTGTCATACCGACAATACTTTAACGTTGACAAGCTTCATTTCAAATAGTCCGTACACACTACGATATTCAGTTGCCGTATTTGTCATACCGACAATACTTTAACGTTGACGAGCTTCATTTCAAATAGTCCGTACACACTACGATATTCAGTTGCCGTATTTGTCATACCGACAATACTGTCACGTTGACAAGCTTCATTTCAAATAGTCCGTACACACTACGATATTCAGTTTCCGTATTTGTCATACCGACAATACTGTCACGTTGACAAGCTTCATTTCAAATAGTCCGTACACACTACGATATTCAGTTGCCGTATTTGTCATACCGACAATACTGTCACGTTGACAAGCTTCATTTCAAATAGTCCGTACACACTACGATATTCAGTTGCCGTATTTGTCATACCGACAATACTGTCACGTTGACAAGCTTCATTTCAAATAGTCCGTACACACTACGATATTCAGTTGCCGTATTTGTCATACCGACAATACTGTCACGTTGACGAGCTTCATTTCAAATAGTCCGTACACACTACGATATTCAGTTGCCGTATTTGTCATACCGACAATACTTTAACGTTGACAAGCTTCATTTCAAATAGTCCGTACACACTACGATATTCAGTTGCCGTATTTGTCATACCGACAATACTGTCACGTTGACAAGCTTCATTTCAAATAGTCCGTACACACTACGATATTCAGTTGCCGTATTTGTCATACCGACAATACTGTCACGTTGACAAGCTTCATTTCAAATAGTCCGTACACACTACGATATTCAGTTGCCGTATTTGTCATACCGACAATACTGTCACGTTGACAAGCTTCATTTCAAATAGTCCGTACACACTACGATATTCAGTTGCCGTATTTGTCATACCGACAATACTGTCACGTTGACAAGCTTCATTTCAAATAGTCCGTACACACTACGATATTCAGTTGCCGTATTTGTCATACCGACAATACTGTCACGTTGACAAGCTTCATTTCAAATAGTCCGTACACACTACGATATTCAGTTGCCGTATTTGTCATACCGACAATACTGTCACGTTGACGAGCTTCATTTCAAATAGTCCGTACACACTACGATATTCAGTTGCCGTATTTGTCATACCGACAATACTGTCACGTTGACAAGCTTCATTTCAAATAGTCCGTACACACTACGATATTCAGTTGCCGTATTTGTCATACCGACAATACTGTCACGTTGACGAGCTTCATTTCAAATAGTCCGTACCTACACACTACGAGATTCAGTTGCCGTATTCTAGGAGCTATTATTATAGTTAGCGCGGTATCTAATTGAAGCTCAGTGAAGACCAATCATTAATTTATGATTGTATACTTATATTTCTAAATATAATTTTAAAATAGTTTCGATGTTCACAATTGACACTTGTAACAAAAGCGAAGCCGTTGGCATTAGCCAGTACGATACAAATAAATGCACTGAGGTATTTCTGTTATTTACCATATTGAAAAGTAAATGTAAACATATAAAAACAAATATAATGTAGTGTAGTATTATTAAAGTGTTGTTTGTTTGTGCTGTTGTATTAAAGTATTTTTATTAAGTATGTAAACGATAGGCGACATTTGTTGATACTCAATTACCAAAAAAACACACCTACTTTTGTTTAAAAACTAGTTAATACCTGTAGATAAATGACAAAATAATACAAGAAGAAGTACGTTGAAAATAATTTATTTCTCCACGATTAGCTGTATTTTACTCTTGTTTTAAATATTTAGAAAATGTTCAACAATACATTATATTGTATATTAAGAAACGTCTTATAATAATAATAATCATCATTGCTGGATCATAGTTTTTGGCATATTACTGCAAGACTCGTTCGCATTCTGTAATGCCTCTTCCCATAATACCCTATACTCAAAATCGAATTTATGACGGTTAAAATATATTTTTTTAATGTAAGAATGAGGGAAAAATGAATTCGACGGGCTGAGATCAAGGGTCCGAGATGGGCCCTCAAGTACCGAATACGAATGATACACACCACCAATACTGGTTCAAACATCATGCAACAATGACAACAAACATAGTAACAACTTCCACCCTTCATTTAAATTACACTACATTTTAAGTTGAACAAATGTAAAACGCGTATTCGTAACCCATCTAACGAGTTACCCTAAAAATATATCAATAGTGAAAGAAATAAAAAATCGATTGAAACGAACATAAATTATTTACATGTTATAATAACACCCACGGAACGCTTAATTAACAAATTTCATTAAGATCCACTACATCGATAGTGACGCGCATGTATCGTTTCAGTATACTCATTACCACCTACAACTAGAGACCAAACGAAATTTATCGCTAAACATACGTAAATCGAATCTAGTCTATCACAGCTCACTCAGAAGTACAAGCAGCATCCGTCCGGAAATTATTACGCCACTCACTTCGGGCAAGATATGTTCCGGGAACAAAGAGCCTTCAAACATACGAGGGAGGCGGGTCAGCGCCACCGTAATCACAGAGACGGACGTCGGTCACCCGCTCGAGCCGCTGACCCGACACGGCGTAGATCTTGAATACGCCCGTCAGAAGCCTGTACTACAAGGGCGTGTTCTCGCATAGATTGACGCACTCCCCGCACACGAGCTGGCCGGCCGCGTGTCGCACTTGGCATTCTGGTTTTGTCAACTCTACCGCCAGCAGGACTCGCGCTCGCTCGTGCAGCGCGTCCCGCCCGAGTTCCGCGTCACCCCCCAGTACGGGTGAACTTGCGCTCGCCGGCATGTGGTACTTCTTCCGCGCTCGATCGTAGCTCACCTGCCCTCGACCCAGCAACGGTTCGCTTGACGGTTTCGCATCCACTTTGTCTCGCTCATACTGCCTCGCGGGCACAGTGCACTTAGACGTGGTGGGTGTTTGTGAATCCGTTGGCGAGAATGGCCCGAGGTCTGATAACAGCGGATCCGGTAGAGGCCGCATAAGAAGTAACCGCGGGGGACCGTTCTCAATCATGTTGATGTGAATCCCTTCCGGTATCACGACGGGCGAGTTTCGCCTAGAGTTGACGGATCTCTCAGTGGGTGTATAATAGACGGACATTTTGCTCTCGTCGTCAGCGATTGGGCTCGGCAGGTTCGACAGCTTCTCTATCTTGGTCTTGAGGTACATGTCGATGATCTCGACGTCCGGATCGAACGCCATTGAGTCGCTCCGTCCGCAGGAACCGCTTCGGCAATTCTCAAAGTATAAACTTGGCAGATTTTCCAAAACTTTGTTAAGCGTTTGCTGCTGGTATTTGTACGACTCTCGGAGTCGTAAGACCTGATGTGCGCTGAACTTTCTTATTTTGTTCCTTTGGAATACATAGTTCTCGCGAACCCAGTTTAGTTGACACGTCGAGTATTCTCTTACTCGTTTTACCTATGGATAAAAATAATAATTGATAAAAATATATAAGTGCATAATAAATTACTAAAAGTTTGTAATTTCAATTTGATTTTATCCGAACATCAGTAAGTTAAAAATCCAATGTTAGACTTAGTATATGGACATTTATTTAAAGTTAATTACCTGGTCATAATACTGGTCTTTCATAGCGGTCAAGTGATTTGTTCCGATATCTCTTATATTGCGTAGATGGGTCGCTTGCGACGAGTAGCTGTTCTGTATCCATTCCATTTGTTGCGTACAGTTTTCTTTTATTCGATGCACCTGGAATAAATTATTCATTAGAAATCATTTTTATTAAATCAACATATGATAAAATGTGACAACGACTTACTTGAACAGCGTAATTTTCACGTAATTTCTCCAATTGCAGTCTTTTGTATTGTTCGATGTTGTCGAGCATGCTGTAGATCTGTCGCGTGCGCGGCGCGTCTCGGCTGACGCACGTACAACAGCTGCAACAGGTCTCCATCAATCGGTACCTGTAAAAAATGTCGTATGTATATCAATGACTCGTTTATTATTAGATACTACGTGTTACTTATATGTATATACTGTGAATGTATAAAAATTTTAAAACAATATACACACCTGTAAAAAATGTAGTGTATCGCTTGAAACAATAGTGTGAGACCCAGAAACCCAGCAGCGCATATGGCTCCCCATAACAAGCTGTACATCTTTATTTCAAACATCGTCATTGGATCTATGTTCAGGACAACTTCCGCCGATACATTAGCAGAAGGGTTCGTTGCAAAACATAAGTATCGTCCGCAGTCTTCTCTATGTATATCGCCTATAAATAATGACCCGTCGTCGAGCACTCTTACTCTAGATTTGGAATTATCTATCGCATTGTAAAATTGGTCGTGAGCTATGCTATGTTTGTGAAATATGTCGGGAATTAGAGGATCAGGGTTCCAGTGAAATACCATTCTAGTTGGCGTGATCCAAGTTATCGATGGTGTAGGATTGCCAGCAAACTTGCACTCCAATAAAGCGTCTGTTTGCAGTCTGTATAGCGTCAACGGGCTGCTACTAATTAGCTCAGGCGGTTTACAGTTCGTGTCATTTAATATTCTTAACATATCACCCGGATACGACTGTACACAGCTAAGCACAGACTTTTGAATATCTTTCCTCTTCTCAGCCCAACTCGCAAACCATGCCATCCTACAGTCGCAAGCCCATGGGTTGTTCCCGATCTTCAACTCTTGCAACTTGTCCAACATTTGCAATGATAGCGGCAGGAACGTCAATGCGTTTGAGCTGATATCTAAATGCGTTAACGACGGGGTGTCTTGCAAAACATAAGTTTCTATTTCACGTAAATAAGTGTTATTTCTTATATTAAGTTGTTCTAAATTTTGTAAGCCTTTGAAATTAGTGTTTTGTATGACTGTAATATCAGTGTGATCGAGGTAGATTATTTTAAGATTATCGTTATGTTGGAAGAGTGCTGGCGGCAACGACCTCAGCCTGTTGCCACCCATGTTTAGCCAGTTTAAATTTTTCAGATTTTTATAGGCATCATTCGATATGTTCTGTAAGTTATTGTAGCTGAGGTTCAACTCTCTCAATTGTTCGAAATTATCGAATAATGATTTAGGTATGTAGTCTAATTTGTTACTAGATAAATCCAACGTCTCCAATTCTATCAAATTGACTAGAGCGTTTGAAGTGATTTTGACTAGGCTATTATCGTTTAGGAACAGCGATTTTAAATGTTTGTTAGGCTTAAAATAGTAATCTAAAAAAGTGGCTATTATATTATGTGATAAGTCTAGATATTGCAATCTGAGCATAGGTCCAAAAACTTGGAAAGGCAATACCCGCAGCCGGTTGTGTGACAGATCTAGCACTTCTAGATTTTCTAAATCGGCGAACGTGAATCTAGGTATGTCTTCTAATTGATTTCTGGATATGTTTAAGTATTTGAGCCGGCGGAGACCAGCGAAGAGGTTGCTTTCAGTTCTCCTTATTTCGTTTCTACTCAAATCGATGTATGACAGTAAGGTCAGTTCGTCGAATGAACCTATTACTATTGCGTTTATTTTAGAATCAGTCCAAGTGATTTCTTCTAGTTGAGTTCCATGCGAGGCCAAGTTAGTTTTAGCTAACCGATTATCGAGGACCGGGCTCCCGGAGCATATGAGATGCGTGTCGTTGCAGTTGCACGCGGAGGGGCACACGTCCACTCCGACCACTGTGCAAATTACTGCCAGCGCCAATATTTTGTGCAGCCACTGCATTATATTACAACCCACATAGTCCTATTTACTGTAACAATAGAAAATTTACGCTTAATACCGAGGTCGACTGCTTAATAACTAATATTGTATCACATGTGGTTCAGAATCGAGGACAACGGGTCTTGTTCTTCGATTAAATTATTTACGAGTTTACTCTCTAAGTAGTGTGGTTAGCATTAGATATTTGTTTTAAAAATTCATCAAGGGAATGATAACCGTGTATCCACGACACATAATTTTTTTTTCAAAAAATTATGAAATGGTTATAATGAATTTACTTATGGAATAACTGCAAACTGAGTTATTAACTGACGTTTTGGACTATTATTTATGTACAGGCTGATTCAAGTTATTTAAAAATTAAATAAAAAAGATATAGGGCTTAGAGATATATTTTTTGGAGATGTCTCTACTTGGGGCAGTCCGACCGGTAGAATACCTCCTTCCAATACTCTCCACCCTACAGAAGATCGCAGCCAAATAACCTTGTGTTCCTGCGTTGAGTAGGGTTTCCAGAGCTCTTTGAGGTATTGGGTTCGAGGTCGGCAACGGGCTAGTGGTACCTATGCTATTACAAGCGTCCATTGGCTACTGTAGCCGCTTACCATCAGGCTAGCCATATGCTTGTTTGCCACCTAAGTAGTATAAAAAAAGTTTAATATTTAAAACTGCTTGTTTGCTTGACTTTGTTTCAAAGGATTATTACTACACTCACGTAAAACTAAAAACACATATTGAACAATCGACATTAGTAACCAACTACTTATTTGACGTTGCTAGTTGAATTAATTATACATTATTGCTGTTTAAGGCAATTTTAATAATAGTTTTTAAAATAATAATAAATTAAGTGTCCATTATAATCCTCTTGAGTTTTAAAAACGATTTGCTGTACCCGCGGCTCCGCTTGCGTCGATTACAGAATTAAAATAACTAAGTTACTCCTTATAATATTGGCTATCAGCCAATGAAAGTCTCGTCAAAATCGGTCTAATCGTTTCGAAGATTATTTGGAACAGACAGACAGACAAATTAAAGAAAAACATTTTTTGTTAAAAGTACCGTATATAGTTTAATATGCATTTAGTAAGAAGCTGTTGTTTGTGACAAACAGACACTTCAATTTACTCGCATAGCATTAATCTTTAAGTTAAAAATCTGTTGCCAAGCGCACCATAGTTTCGTAAATTATACATGAGGAATATTAGGGTCCTTAGACTTTGCGTTTTACTACTATTTTCAGATCGTGTGAAAGACGTGTGTGATTACAGTTACACTCAATAAAAAAAAACTGTGACAAATTACTTATGGCATAAGCCTAATTTAAAAAATAAACCTGTTAGGTATCAATTGGTTGTTGGGCCTAAACGATTTTAATTTCTAAAGTTCAGTTGATTTTATTACCCGTGATAAATTGATAAATAATAGACACGTTTTTGTTTATACAGTCCTAGTACCGGCAATCAAATACGTGCTCTGTTCTCTGTTAGTTACGTTTACATACTATTAGGTATTAATAGAAGTGACTAGTTAATCGCCTAGACCTAGTTAAATCGGCTGTTATCGCTACAGAGACACGCTTATTTTTTTTTATGTAATAATAAATAATGTGATTTTGTTATATTGATTTCTAAATTCTTATGGTTTACTGTAAAACAATGCATAGCTTTAATCGGTAGGTCTAGAAGCATAAATTTTTGTAAAGGAGTGTCTTTGAAAGTTAATTCCCTAAGGGTTGTAAAAATGGAATGGTTCCTGAGATGGTGCAGAAATTCCATCGGGCACACGGCTAGTAGAATTGATTTTTGGGATCTAGATTTGGTGTGCTTTTTTTTTTGTACATATTGGTTGTTTATTTTATAGTTTACTTTTTTATAATTAGGATATTCTCAGTATTATTTGACTTATATTTTAATAGAGCTAAAGATAAAACTAATATTAGGTACTTTATTTGGTTTCTTGAAGATTTTATTGAATGATTATAAAATTTAAAGTGAGCTAAGAATACTTAAAATTGAAAAATGATAGTTGAATGTAACATTCACGAGTTTCGTTAAATTCTAAGTTTAGTGTCGTCTTTTTTATTTATTTTTGTTATATGTTGGGAGTGAACTAAACGAAATATTAGAATACTCTTTAGATCTCAACGTCACACAAAATGTGCGTAAAATTGTGCCACCCATGGGAGTCAAGGTATCAAGTCCAATAATTTACAAATGTCTATTGCTTCATAATCTAATTGTAAACATTGTGTGCATTGTCAATTATATGTATAATGAATAAGTCAGACTAGTTTTTGTGATCACAGAATTCAATTCAGGAATGCCACAACGCGTCAATAGTTCTTTATTCTTAAGTAAATCTATTATTAAACTACTAAAGGATATGCGAAACATGTTTGTCGTACATTTTTTAATTATTATAAAGCTTGATAATCATAAAATAATATTTGGAAACTATATCAAACGACTGCATTCGATTATAGAAAGTATAATTCATTATTCATAGGTAATTAATAAGAGTCAAATAGCACAGCTGTTCTCTCAACGGTCCGACTGTTCGTGTTACGTTAATTTTTACAACCTAGACTCAAGTAGGTATGTTCATTCACAGGCATCCGTTGTACAACGACCGACATACAATACGACCTTCTTCATAAGTGAATAACAGCGCCTAACACTTGCACACACATTATTAACTGTTTTATATGTTGAATTTACCTAACACTCGGCCACATTTTACACAAACTTGCATAATCCACTTTATTTTGTGTTGATAACAGGAGCGACGAAGCCACCCATTTTCGTCGTTCCAAAGGCTTCTAACCTTCACCTGTATAAATTAAACACCATTACGCATTCACTTATCACACACTAATTAACATGAACACAAAATTTTTGTTGAGATATTTAACGGCAAAAATATATTTGCACCGCGACTGAACGAACGACGCTTGTCTTGTCACTACGGTATAAGCGAGCGGCGGATACTAAATGGCGGCCGACTGCGGAGTTGCGCGGGACGCTTTCCTTGTCTCGCGAGTTCGCGCTGCATATATCGTTCTCATTCGCTCATTAAACCAGTCAGCTGTGGGGTGCGGACGTCGCCGTAAAGAGCCGAACGTAGGCGAAAGCACTTTCGGAAGCGCGCCGGGTACTGTGTCCGAACAGCGAGACATTCTTGATTGCAAGCATTTCTTGAAGCGAGGGGCAAACGTATTTTTATAAGACTTCGTCTAGGTTTTTGTTAAAAATGCTAGTTAGGTTAGTTTATACATTATAATTTTAAGTTTAGTATTTTAAAATACGCTTTTTTTACATAGTAATATGATAATATATTAAATAATTTTCATCACAGTATAACGTGTATCATGGAAGGTGTGATAATATAATCGCGATAATAAGGCTCACGATCGAGACAAAATGGTTGTTGAACTGAGTCATAAGGCACGCACTAGACTGACCGACAGATATCTATCTATCTATCTACATAGGCGGTTGTAATAAATTATTCTCCTACGTTAGCCAAATATCGTAAGCACGTTTTGATATGTAACGTTTGTTCGCTGCTTGGCCCGCTTAGTATGTTTTATTTTTAAAACAGGAAAAATATCCGACATATTTGTGTATCAAGTATTGTATTTTAATTTATATTACTGGTCCGTAGTACATAATAATTGTTTAAAAAATATTAGTTTAAAATAATAGATTTACCATACAATGTAAGAGATTATATATATTTTTTTAGGTTATCATAATTTTAACGCAAGTAATTTTACTAATTTTTTGATATGCTTTAGCGTTTGGGCACAATGTCATCTGATGTTAAGTGACGATGTGACCCAAGATGGTAACATGCTAAGCTTAGTGGAGGGGCTAGCATTCAAAAGCAGCTGCCGGAACACACCTATAGGTGCTTGGCGACAGATTCTTCAACTTGAGGGTGGTAGCTAGCCATACGGGCGTTAGAATGTACTCTACCATCATGATATGATTTCCGTCTCTTTAGTATCCGTACACGCTACCGCTGAGCCATCATTCCTTAGATAATCAAATCGAAGTCAATTTTCTATTATCTCTGTTGTGAACCTTCGTGAAAAACTTGACATATTCTTGTGTAGCTGCCACAGAGTATTTCCAAACAGACAGAGTTTCATATTCTGTTACTATTAATAAAATCAATATGAATTATAAAACCAATTAAAAAAATTAAAGTATAGTGAGATATACTTTAGGTATTAAGCTTAATGTTCACTAAGTATCCTCAATGTATTAATAATCCATTGAAATGTTACAATTTAAGGACCGAACGTTGCATTTTTTAGAGGACGCAATTTTATTTTTGTCTACAGCTACAAATTATGTCTTTAGGAATTTTTGTAAGACGCATAGTTACCTAGATATCGCGAAAAAAGTGTTTCACCCCTTTTTCCAAGATGGCGGCCGGGGGACAAGGGTGTCGACCCCACAAACTTGAGGTTAAGCTTCTATTGACCCCTACACACAATGATACACATTGACACATGTCCCAAACATAAAATTGCGTCCTCTAAAAAATGCAAAGCTCATGTAACAACATTTCAATGGACTATAAGCGTTCAAATCCATCAAATATTTATACTGATAACACTATGATGATAAGATAGTGACTGTAAAAGATCGTGTCGTAAATGTTTCTGCAGCCAGCACGATTGCCCCGTTTATCTGTGATAAAGTGATAAAGGGATAAAGTAGACGTGACGGATACTAGAGGTGACAGGATAAAGTGATATATTTTATGTTTGAAATGAGACTTACGTTTGGCTGTTGTGGAGAATTCCCTTGTGATAAGAACGAGTGCAAATTAAGTGCACTGCGATGGAATGTGAATTATCGTGAAATTACCTGTGTAGGTTGTTTACTTAAAATTATAGTATATTGCGTTCATTCTCGCTTTGTAGGTATTGAGAGGTCTAGCGTTTGACTAAATCACACGTGATGACTTCTTGTTGTTCTCGGTAGAGGAATATTTACAGGTTTGTGTTATTATATGAAGGTCATATGAATTAATACCCATATTAAGTTAGCTCAAATGCTTGTATGAAATTTTGACGGCTATATTACCTCTGAACAACACACTAAAATGGAAATTAAAGATTCGTATTTAAAAAAAAAAAAAGTTATGTTTGTCTTGGTATTATGGATGCCGGCCGTTTTACTGTTGTTCTTGTAATATATGTACTGTACTTATAGGAAATTTGTCATAAGTACAAAAGAAAATCAAACTCATGATTCTACATGTTACGAGAAGGCGGTGTTATTCGCAATAAGATTAAAGTTAAAAATAGAAGTGTGAAAATTTATATACATGGCAAGTTATTTATATTTCAACATTCACTTTAAGTACAGACAATAGCAATATCTTCAATAGACAGTGAACGCTAAAATGTTCGGTTGACGCATTATCGGTTTCCAAATAAAGCTGATTAGGACAGACTATGACGTCGACATATATGTTTAACGTTTCTATGTATAGATAAGTATATAACATGTGCATAAAGCTGTATAATGTAGTATATTATCTATGTATCAAATAATCGTACTCATGGAGCGTGAAGGACATTTAGTTATGAGGCTTGGAAAATCCTTTACATTGAAGTTTATAGAGGTTTTGCATATGTATTTTTGTCTACCTTAAAAAAATTTTGACAGCTCGAAGCTGTCATTATTGAAGGTGGTAAAAATTTTGTCAAGCTTTTTGATTAATATTTGTATAGCATATATGTAGTTGCAGAGCCAAGTGACGGCACCGTACTCCTGGCAGCTGGATATATCACTGGCTGATCCTGAAACGCGACTAACCGAGAGTCACTGACGGGTTTAACACCATGTGCTTGGTGGTCACGACCCTGTCGGGTGCTTATTTTTATCAGTCCGCTGGATCACTGGATACGGCTGATTCCGGAACGCGACACGCCTATGCATGCCACACGTATTACATGGGTTACACCTGGTCTAAGGTGACGGAAAACATCGTGATGAAACCATAGCATGGTGTTATGGCTATTTCTAATGCCCGCCTAGCTAGCTACCAATCAAGTTGGAAATCTGTCGCCAAGCACCAATAGGTGTGTTCCGGTAACTGCACTTGAGAGTCAGTCTTCCACTAGGCTTAGCGTGCTTATCATGTTTAGCCACATCGTCACTAAAGATCAGGTGAGATTGTGGCCATAACGATAAAAAACTATAAGGCACAAAATTTTTCTTTTATGTCTCGTCCATTAATTATCATCCTCAATCTCACAAATGATCATTTGGTTACAAATTGAGCAAATTGAATCAAAAAGTTAAGTAAAACTGGAATATATTGATAAACCATCATTACTTACTTCATTTTAGCACTTTACAGCAAGTAATCAAGCAGAGTGATGGGGATTTGTACCCGACAGAACTGCAACCACCATGCACCATATATCACCGTGGTGATAAACCCGTCAAATTGACTCAATTTTAGTTTGTCAGAGACGCTACAGTTGATTGAATACCGATCTCTCGGTGGTCGCCGTCGTTTTTGGATTATATTGGGCTTGCCATCAGGCACTGCTTTTTTTTGTGTTACTGTAGTAATTAATAAACATTCAAATGCTTCCTTATTCTTTAAAGTGGATGTTAATTAAAGCTATTTTATAATTGTCTATAGAAAAGTGTTTGATAATGGTTACTCACAAACAAGTGACAAAGATCATCGGTATAATGCAATTACGCGCTCAATGTTCTTGAGTATCGTCAATTAAAATGTTACTATCCGCTGCCCGTTAAATCTTCATCATTTTTTGGGTCCCGTGCTTCATAATAAAAAATCGGAAGCTTTATGGGATTACTTTGTTGTCCGTGTGTCAAAGCACTATTTTTTGGCAAAATTGAACATTGAACACTAAGGTTTATAGCTACTGTAAAACAAAAATAAGTTTGTAAGTTAATGAAATAAATAAATACGGTATTTCATACTAAAAGTTTCGTTCACTTACCGATTATTAAAACCGAAGTGTTTCGTTCACTTAACGATTATTAAAACCGAAGTATATATAGTGTATCTCCTGAGGATCTACAATCTTGAAATAAGGTACGAAGCGGAGGTCTTTTAGCATAAGTTTAGTTAAGAGAAGTAGGGCACAGATAAATTTCTTTGGAGATTTCGCTCTACTTGGGGCAGCCCGACTGGTGGAATACCTCCACCCTACAGAAAATCGCAGCCAAATGACCTAGTGTTGTGTTTCTGCGATGAGTAAGTAGGGTTTCCAGAGCTCGTTGGGGTAGGGGGTTCAAGGTCGCCGCTTATCATCAAGCGGGCCATAAGCCTGTTCTCCATCTTTGTAGAATAAAAAAGGAATAAATCTGGAAATAATTTACTTATTTCAAATTCTGTCTATAATTAATAGGCGACAAAGTTATATTTGCTGTAAAAAAAAAATCTATGTATAATACAAGCAACCGCAAAATAAAAGTTTGTCACTGAAAAACGCGCTGTCGCGTATCGGAACAATTTAAGAATAACATATTTAAAAGCAATATCTATGTAAAATAGGGGTAAAAGTATTTAATTAGCGGTTTTTAATATTGACTAGTGTAAATATCGGTATGTTTCATTCTACTTAAAAATGCAAAGCTATAATAGTTATAAGTTATAACATTTCTCACTAAGACTTATTTAACATATACTTTCCATTAAAAAGAATTGTTTGATCTTTTCTATGTAAAACGGCAATTTATCCTTAAATTTATCCCCTAAAATACATACAATATATATATATATATATATAATATATATATATATAGTACGGAACCCTCATTGCTAGAATTCTACTCGATACTTGTCCGTATTTTTTTCTGTGTATGATGTGCTTTCGAACATTAAAGATTTCGTAAATGAATTAGTTTATAGACGGGTGGGTGCATACGCTTTTTTTTATAGCAAAAAAAGGATATATATGTGGGTAATGTATGGATGGATACATTTTTACTTATGCAATTAGGGTCACGAGCATGAGTCTTTATCCGTCTGTAGAATGACGAAAGTGTATTAAGAGAGAGTCGTCGAGATGGTGTTGCAAAGATCAAAATAATAAATATTAAAGAAGAATATGTAATGTAAATAAAAATTAAATGTTGTTCGCATATCTTTGAGAACAACTGGACTGATTAGGCTAATACTTTTTAAAATGTTAGTAATAGTCCGAATAAGGTTGTAAGATAAAAAAATTATATAGTTACCCGGAAAACTTTGAAATAAATGAAATTGCTTTTTTATTTCGTATTTTATTAATTCTAGACTATAACTATATATTTAGCAGTTTGAACGATGGATATGCGTAGTTCTTATTATTTGTTGTTATATTTTGTTCATTACGGTCTTGGTAAAGTTCTCAGGTGAAAAATAAACGGGATAGGATTGTTTATTAGATAAGAGTTAAGTGAACGTCTGCCGGGTCTGCTGGAGTACATAATTATATGTAGAATCCTTGAAGTTAATTAATAATCGAATATTAGTGAACGTTCGAAAGGATGTGTCGCCATGGCCTTGTGGCGTATTGTATACCGAACTGGGTTATCTGTATTCTGTAATAAGTAGCGGTACATTGAGAAGACCTAGAAATTATTAACAAGTGCTACTAATATTAGCTCAAGTGATGTAATATGTGTACGTAAACTATTAGGAATGGTCTCGCTCAGCAGGATGCTAAAGGTCGATTTCAGTGAAGACTCAGTTTCCAGGGAAATTGATTACGCCCGCAAACCACCGTTCCCTCCGCAGGGGACGTACGGTTAACTTCGCTCCCGCACACCCGCCACGACCACCCTCCTCTGCGGCAACTCAAGCCTAGGTGCAATCCATCGGCATGGAGCCCTTGAGTCAAGCAGCCGTTCGCGCGATACAGTGACTCTACATTCACTAGCTTTCACAGCCATACATGACACTGCATTATACACACATGCACAACACACAGGTACATAGGTTCTGTAAGGGACCTTTTTTTTCTTTTTTTGCCTAGTTAGATTAGACAAAAAATTTCAGACCACTAAATACACATACACATGTTCCTTCCCTCCTCCCAGGGGGCAGAAACATGTATATATGTATAGTTAGTTTAGATCGAATAATAGGGATTTAGTCAGATCGCGACTTAATTGCATACGCGCAACAGTCCGAGCCGGCCACTTTGGCACCCTCGGATGTTGTTGCTTAGCTTTCGCGGCTGAGTGCCCTAAGCGCTCGCCCCCAAGCCCGGTAAAGCTGTAAAAGCCGTAAAGGCTCCAGGGCCCCTAAGGCTAACAGTATAGTCAGTTCGAAAAATAATAATAAAAAAAACGAATTTTAGTAATAGATTAGGTAAAAGTAGATTTTAGTGTTGAAACGTTTATTATTTTAAGAATCATTATACTTAGATTGATATGATTAATTATTGGACAACATTCTGTTGATATAAAAAAAACACGATAGTCCTTGGATTACATTTTATTTCAGTCTTCACCAACGAATCCACTAAAAGTGATTTTGCTTATATAGAAAACAAATCTATATTTTATCCTGGCTTTAGAATACTGTTATATACCTACATGGAACTGTTACTGTCCAGCTATTTCTTGACTTTTAGAACCTACTCAACAGATAAGACCATAAAAGTCATTAAAGTAATCATCGTAAGTAATAGATTACATATAATATGATAGGAATATGATATGACAAGTTATATTTGTTCTCATTACTTTCGTGCCACGTAACGTAGAATAACAAAGTAGGTACAATAACGAAATTTCTGGAAATTTACACGAATTCATAACATATTGTCGCTGTGGATTTATATTCATTGTTAATTAACAGCAGTAGTTATCAAAATTTGCACGCTAATACATGTTTTAGTTCCTTTTTATAAAGTCGAAAATCGCGTGCTCAATGCTTAGTCGTTTATACAGTTATGTCTGAAGCGATCGTCACAAGGCTTTTCATTAACTAAATGAGTTAAGAAAAGGCAATAATTTAGTTCCAGATTCTCTCTTAGTATAAACGTTTGTTTTCGTAAAGGAAACTGGGTTATGCCATGTGATTTTTCATCTTACTCAGGTTTTGTAATTATGACAGAGAGCGAGAAAGAGATCGTCTAAAGGAATTTAAAAGAGTTTGCAATAAGAAATTAAATAAAAATTATTTCCATCCATGTACATATATATAAAAAAAGACTGTTCGTTTTGGAATGTGATATTGTGAGCATAATTATACGAGATATTAATAAGTTATGAATTTTCTTTTTATCAAACTGTATATTTGCAATAATTTATATAAATGATGAAGACACATGTGCGTGTATCATTGTATCGTGCTCCAAATCCTAAATACAATTGGATTGCGGCTTCAGAACCTTTCACGGTCTAACGGTTCTGTGTTTTTTATTTCGTTGAATATACGTTCATTTTTTATAAACCGGTCCAGTTTGCTCAAACGATATTTCTTTTTCTTAAAGTATACAATAATTTGTTAAAATTTTATATTTAATTCTCTGTAGAATATAATTTCGTTGTGTACAGACTTATTTTTCATTTGTTTTATTAGGAAGAGAGGATGGATTAGCTAAGTCAAGCATAATGCTGGGCAAAGAATATTACATATTTTTTTATCAAACAGAATTGTTACCAAAATGTAAAAAGTTTTTCTTTCGTTATGGAAAAAATCATATTTAGATGATATATTTATTGAGACGGGAATTTTATAGTATAAAATAATTCTGAGTGAACCACCCACAGTATCTTGGTTAGTTGGGGTGCAAGTTGACGCGGGTCTAAATGAGAACAGTTTTCTGGTTTCTTTGCGACCATGTTCCAATGGATAAACGTACGAAGAATTTCCACACATTAATTTCAAAACGTCAAATATTTTTGGTGGAATTGGTTAGGAATGAAATGAGCAAAACTGGTTTAACTTTTAGTTTAGGATTATGTTATATTTACTGTTCTTATGTTTCGGCTAGTATACTGTGGAATTTTATTATGAACAGTAATAGGGATAGAAGTAATCTTGTTGTTTAATGTATATTTTAGTTAAATTATTGTTAACATTTTGTTTTCACTTGCATTTAGGTATACTTCTTGTCTGGCATACAACGGTTGTAATAACCACATCAAAAAAAAGTAAAGTATGATGTTTTTTGTTGATCAAGTTAATTCTCTTAATAAGTGGTTTTTAGGTCACTTGATTACTGAAAAGCTTTTAAAAATAATTTTCTATGAATAGTTGCTTAATCTATGTGCCGAATTTTTTTATGAAATTCTATTATTTATGTATGAGTTTTGTTTTCCGGAATTTTCTATCTAATCCGTTTTACAGTCTTATTTTCAGAAACTTCATTATTATACGTTCATTCGGATTCAGTTTCATTGGCAAATTATGTATTTTGGCGACGTATGCGATTTATCAACTTATGAATAATGAACATTTTTCTCAAGTTTCCTTTACATTGTTGGATTACTGCCAAGAGTGCGAAGTACCGTTTAACGTTTGTCGAGAATACAATGAACAATAACAAAATGTTACAGCTCTGATAATTGAAACCGTGTGTATTATCTTGTTTATATTATATTTGACTTAAACATTGGCATATTTTCCGCACATGAAGTTAAGCGTTGCTGAGCTGTTATAAACTCTTACAACTGGATTTTGAACTTGATCAAAGTGGAGTATTTATTTTGCTTGATAGTAGGCAGAGTACCTAAAGTCCAAAAAGGACGGCGATCACTGAGAGATCGGCAATCCGCCGCAACCTCTGGGCAGCTGGATATACACCAAGCTGATCCCGAAACGCGACAACCAAAAGAGAGTCACTGAAACGAAATTATCACCATGTGAATGGTGATCGCGACCCAGTCGGGTGCATATATCCTACCATGACGCATGATTGCAGAATATACCTATACCGCCTGATTCAGGAATAGGACACGCCTACGCGTGCTACTATGGTATACACCTGGTGTATGGTGGTTACGATCCAACCGGATAGAATGTCGTGTCCCACTAGGCTCCGTTTGTTATTATCAGCCATTAATCATCTAATTTGAAAAATAAGTTGTTTATATAGTGTAGAAACTGTCTTTAATTGCGGAATGTTTATAGTATTGTACATTAATAGTACATTTACAGTGGTTCAAATTTCCAGTATCAAGTCGCAGAGTGTTCTGTAGTTATCACACAATAAGTAACTTTATATCTGTATAGTAGCAATGATATCAGCTACTGTTGCGTTCTAGATAATTATATTGACCACATTAACACATCAAAACAAAGAACTTGAGTACTTTAGTTATTAAATAAACATGTTACAGTAAATTCTTATAAATATGGTGTCATTAACATCGATTAAGTTGTTAATTATTCAAAATATAATACTTCTTCTTGCCTGTATCCCACTTAATTAGTGTCGGTACATATTTTCCTCTTCCACTGTACACTTTCAGCTGTGCTCACACCTTCTGCATTCCTCAACTACTAATATACGTAACTACATACTAACATTGACTACTAACATTCTTCTAGTTATATGACTTTCATCTCTTCTCATGGCATGTCCAAACCATGCTAACCTATTTATTACTCCTTAACTTATCTATGTCTGGTGATATTTTCATACTGCCACTGATATCTAATCTAATCCGTTATAGTGACATCACACATCCATGTGATTAATTTATTATACCTCTTATAAAGTTCAATAAAAGGGGATAAATTTAATTATGCAATTAAAACTCCCACTGAGTGATTGTTAGTAGACTGATAGTTTCACTTAATAAGTTTTTCTTACACAGTGGTAAAATTTGTTGTCAAATATAAAAAACTTTCTTAAGACTTAATTTTAATTAAGAATTTTAAGAAACTGGACGTACAGTATTGAAAATTAGGGACATAAATCCAAAAGACTGAGGACAGAAATGACGTATAGGAAATAAAGTTACATTTAAATAAACTACTCGTATTGTAAACAAAAAGACTGATATGTGTTCTACCACACAGCTATATATTCTATTTTTGCCATATAAGCAAATGATTATCAAATATCAACTGTGCATACAAATACCATAGGTAGGAATTTAATGTGAGTAATAAGGGAAGGAATGTAAACTTTTCCACGCTTCGTCTATTCTTAACTGGATACGGCTATGCTTCCTCGCGGACAAGTTCCAGTGTCCCAACTTGCCCTTGAACCTGTCCGTAAACTAGTTTTAGATCCAGTGAGTATAATCTTTACTATACTAGCTGCACCCGTGGCTCCGCTCGCGTGGACTACAGATTGCCGACGATCGAGGATACACGCGAATCGTGCTGCTCCCGCTCGAAAGACGGAAGACAAAAATGCTTGTTGTGGGTGATCCTTAGAAGATAGACATATGCTATCGCAAACTTTTTTGTAGGTTTTTGTAAGATCTACAATTTTGTACAACATTAATTTGATATTTTTCGTATGGTTTACTCAGTGTAAGCCATTAAAGCGCCCCAAATAAGTTTCGTTGAATCATCATTATCGTCAATGCTTATTTCGTATGTTATTTTATCTTACAAAATATATCCTATAACCTGGTCAGATAGCGTAACTATAAATTAAAATAAAAAACATGTAAATCGGATTAGTGTTTTTCTCGTGAAAAGAACAAACGGACAGACAGACAGAGAGACATTGAGTTTTATAATATGGATATATATGAGACATTAGTAGCACTATTTATTAAAAAATAATTGTTTATATGATAATTAAACGTATAGTTTCTATAAGGTAATCTCAGGAACTGCTGATTCGATTCACAAAATTGTTACATTGATAGGAGTTTTGCCCTGAGTTTTACCCTTACACATTACCCTGAGTGCTCTAAGAGGCTGATTAATATATGATAACATTTTTTATTCTTATTAAATTTTACATTGTAATTAACGCAAAGGAAATCGCGTGCGGTTGCTGATTAAGTATCAATTTGATTAAAAATATCTTACTATTAGCCCTGATATGAAAATAATTATTAAAACGTACAATCAGTGATCGGTGATTTCATATCTTCTGAAGATTTTATTTCTCATATATATCTTTAGTGTTTCACTTGTAATATTTGCTAATTACATTATTAAATATTTAGGGATCCTATTGATAATTCAAAAGGTTTTTGAACCGGAATAATAATGATAAGTTTTTTTTGTTTCATAGTAGCTCGGCTCGCTAACTGTATTGTCCCAGATGGTAAGCACAATACAAACCAAATACAACGACGACCACCGAGATATTGAAATCCATCGGCGGTCGCTGTTGTCATGCTGTCCTGCAAGCCTGTCGGCAGCTGGATGTACATGGCTGATCCCGAAACGCGATACGCCTAAGCGTGTCAGTCGCGGGTGTTACACCAGCTGCATGGTGGTAGCGATCATCCCTGACACAATTGTTGTGTTATCCCAGTCGGATGTATTAGAAAAGAGAAGAGGGAATATATTAATAAATAATTTATTTTGTACCAAAGGCATTCGTCGTAATGGTGATCTTGGCCTTATCGCTTATTGGGCTTCTCTAGCCTTGACGGTTGTCTAATGTGACTTGAAAACTGGTTGTACATAACACCTACGACCTAGCGTGACAAGCTATATATTATAATTATTATATTAATGCTTTCCTCAAGCGGCCTTGAGGCTGAGCAACAATATTACTACACACACTAAATAAAAAGCATTACAGTGGAAATTTTAAATGAATACAGTTTTTTATACAATAAATCCGCTGAAAGAAGCCAGTTTTCGTTTTAATATACGACTTTTCCGATCCGGTAGATAATGTGTATGCTGTGGCTCATCTTTTAAAGACTTGGGATTATGTATGAACGAAATTTAACGTAAGGTATTATCAAACCTTTGTAATTAATCGTTTCCTATATTGATGTAGATGGCTACACGGCGCCTTGTCGCCAATTCTCAATTTTATTAATAAAAACAGGTTATTTGTTTAACCTACAGCGACGACCTCGGCAAGGCCGTTTATCTTTTTATTTTTATAAACAAATGATATCTTAAAAAAATACATTTTATCTACGATTTTATACCATACAAAACTGAGTTTGAGATTAGTCAGATTTTGAAGGGAATTTTCCATAATTTTTCGACTATTTTATACTAGCCATGCCCCATGGTTTCACCTGTGTTGGATTTACTCGACTAAATCTCCACCGCGACGCTGCCAACTCCGCCCGATCTTAACATATTGTTACACCGCTTTCGCGTATATGTCCAAAAACAACTTTGCCCGTTTGTAAAGAGTCAAAAATCGATTCCTCCAGCATTCGTTCGGAACGTTAACCTCCATTAAGATATGGGGTTTCCCTCTAAGTCTTATGTGAATTACCTTACTAGGAGATATTTCGATAGCGCGTCGAACCACCCAAACCCGTTAGTCGTAGCCAACGCGAACTACACCCCAGACATAATCCCCGATGACAAGAGGTATAAACGCCGATCACGAAATATGTTTATCGATCCCGATGACGAAATCGAGGAAGCCAACGAATACTAAGCGTCCGTCCCCGTAATCCAAGCGTGCTAGCGCTCACGGCCGCGAAATCACCGTTCCCTCCGCAGGGGACGAACTGTTAACTTTACTCCCGCACACCCGCCACGTCCGCACTCTCCTGCGGCAACTCAAGTCTAGGTCCGATCCTCTGGCATGGAGCCCTTGAGCTAGCAGCCGCTCGCGCTATACAGTGACTCTACATATTCACTAGCTACCAATAGTCAGTCATTACACTACATCTACACACACATGCACAACACTCAGGTACATTAGATTCTGTAAGGAACTATTTTCTTTTTTTTAACAAAAATTGACATATTACTAAATACATAATATACACATGTTTTTTCCCCTCCTCCCAGGTGGAAGAAATATGTATAGTTAGTTTAGATCGAATTACGGATAAGGAATTAGTCAGATCGCGACTTATTTGCATAAGCGGCAACAGTCCAAGTAGATGTTCGGCTACTTTGGCACCCTTGGAATTTGTAGCCTTGCTTTCTCAGTTGAGTACCTTCAGCGCTCGCCCTCAAGCTCAGTGATGCTGCGTGAAAGCGTAAGGCTCCCGTAAGGCTAACAGTTCGAGAAAAAAAGACTCCAACAACACACCCGTACAGTGTAAGCCTATCGTTCTCATTTCCCGTACTTGTCTAAACTTGCCAGATTGCTTGACATTCATGGGTACTGCTTTACTCCTTAGAGATGTAACTTGAAGTTATAATCCTTAATACCTTCCTCAAAAAATAAGCTATAAAAAACAAATAATTTTTATTCTCCAGCAGAGCGATTCCTAAAGTGGGTTCTGCAGAATCAAAGAGTTCCATGGATAAGTCGCCAGGGTTCCGTACATCATTTACGTTTGTCTTTGAATCGTTAAATTATTTATCTGTTAATAATTCCGCTGTTGCAACTATTATTTTGGAATAGCTCAATAATTAGCTTTTTGTTCTTATTTTAAATATTATTCATTTCTTATTATTTAATAAGGGGTTCTTTATAATAAAATATATTTGTTGAGTGTTCTTTAGGTAGTTTAGGCACCGCTGTTCGACAGGATTTCAAAAACTCTATACCTACCTACCTTTGAACGGTTTGACTGTATGTAGTGCACGTAATAAAACAAAACAAAATTACTACTTTTATTTACTTAATTACTATTAATTATAATTTACTTTACGAATTGTGATTAATAATCTATATTAATATAATAAAGCGGAAGAGTTTTTTTGTTTGATTGTTTTTTTTTATCGTTATAGGTTTGGCGTAGTGGCCACAATCTCAACTGATACCATCCATTTTATGATTCTGTCTGATTAATGCCTGTTTTTTATTTCATTCGACAATAATAAAATACTAATGTAAATTAGGCATTGTTTGTTTGAAGCTCTAACATCTGGAACTACTTTTCAGATTTGAAGAAATAGTTCTGCATTTTATAAGCTATATATTGAAGAATATAATAGGCTATATAACTTTACACTATGACCGTAAGGAGCGGAGTAGTGACCATAAACGTCAAGCAATCTGGAAAGCTGTAGGTTAATTTTGGCAAGTGAGAAAAATGATAAGCCACACGGTGAATTTAATATGGGAGAAACCGTGAAGTACGGCTAGTAGTATTATATAAATTACAGCCCCGAGTTTGTAACACATACGAAAACACACACACATACGAATAAAATCCATGGAGTCTTCAGGAGTTTTGGATTTTATTTGCTGGCCAGGGCTGTATTAGCCTCTGTATACGTCCTTGTCTCGTCAGACAAACATAACTGGCAGAGTTTTATTGTTTTCCGTTGATTGAAGAGACGATATAACACACTGGTCGTTTAGAAAATAAACGTACCTAATAGCAATGATATGTATTCGCACATCCTTTTTATATCGATAATAACAATTTATAATCCACTCGTGTTGAATGTTTATTATACGCAGTTATTGAATTATAGTACTTGTTAAATAATTTTGCAACGTCTCGATGAGGGTGTAAATTATAAAAAGTTCAAATTGTTTAGTTTCGTTCTTCTACTGTTTTAAATATAACTTAGGTTATTTTTTATGGAAAATGTGTTTATAGCGTATATAGAATTATTGACACATAAGTGATTTTATACATTTCATTATATCTTAGAAAAGTTATCACACTCAACAAAAGTGAAAAAGGGCTAAGTTCGGCAGAAACGACGTTCGGGGTACCTAGTCGTTGTCACTGATAAAAAAGCTGAGATCTAATGTGTGTCAAGTTCCATAGGACTTCCTTTAGTTATAGCTGTAGGAATGTAAGTTCTTTAATTCCTTTACAAAACAATTGGTTACCTACTTTCTTTGATATGGGATTTCTAACTTGGTAATTCTTAATTTTATTGTCAATAAGTATTTACGTTAATTTGTTATTTATTGAGTTATTATATACTTCTTCTTTCCGTGTCGATGATTGTTTAAAGCGTTTGTTCTGAGCTTTTAAAGAGACCACCGATTGGTCGGCGAATGAGCCTGTATAGAGACATGAGGGCACGATATCACCACAGTAACATAAGGGCTTCGTTTTATTGATTAGTTATTATATTTATTACTCAATATAAATATAATAAAAAATGTGATAAACATTCTTTCAATTAATAATTACTGAAACGTGTCAACAAATATATTGTTTTCAATTTACACAAGCAATGTTCAACATGTGTTGGAGGTATAATTCAAACTATTATAACCTTCATTGCGATCGCTTAAATGTTATTTTTGCTTGTAACGAAACGAGGTGTGCTTGTCGCTTGGCGTGCGTTGAGAGCAATGAGGTCGTGGAATAAACAATAATTTTACCGTGTCACAACTTTTAATTGACGCTCGTCGTGCGTAAAAACTGTAGAAACGTGTAGAATTTTAAAAAGTAAAACTGAGTTGTAATGTCTGTGTTAATAAGCATAATAAGGAAAAATAAGTATGTGTTAATTTCTACTTAATTAATTGTAAATAGATATTTATCACGGGTTACGAAGCAAGTACAAGTGGTGTGCTGCTAGTTGGTTTTAAAAGGACTATGTTTCACTGGTAGCACATTTAGAGATGTTTTATTTCAGTTAAGGGAAAACGTTGTGATGAAACATTGCATGTTGTGTATTTTCTCGTTTTATTCAAGTTTCAAATTCATATAACCGAATAACAATTCTTTTCGAAAATTGTGCTTCTTGAAATCTCAAGAATCATCTGGAATGTGCCAGAAATATGGTGTATTTATCATAGAGTGGTCGTGTAACGTGTAGTCACAGGATCTACGACTTACAATTAGAAAGCCTTATCGCCTCAATTGTCAATAAACCATGGGTTATAAAAAACCAAACGTTCCCCCTTCCTTTTAAAGTGATGACGTAAGTTGTTTACTACATGTTAAGAGTTCAAGGACCTTCTAGAGATTTCGTGATCGTCTCATTTGGGTATAAAAGCAAGCCGTAACGCGAGTTAGGACAGTTTTAATTTCGAAAGCGAAGTGGAAACATTAAGCGAAATAAAAGAAGAACTACAACAAGAACATGCAGGCTTATTCTGTAAGTACATTCGGTGAGCCATTTGTGAGTTTGTTTTGTTTCGTTTTAATTTGTATTTCTTTGAGTACGAATAAATTGTTTACGTGTAACACTACGGCGTTTCACTACCCACGGGCGTAACAATAATATTAAGTACAATGTTGTCTTGTGATAGGCAAAAGTCGAGTTACACGAACAATTTATGAATATGCAGGAGCGACGTGACAGGTAAAACGTGTATAAATTACTTTGGTTATTAAATAACCAAATCAGTCTAGACACAAAAAGAGAACGTTAGTCAGTCCGCGATAATCAGATCATCGCGTGTTAAAAATAAACAACCGGCGGCAATAATGTCAGTTACCCGAAATCATGGGAAACGACCGCATTCATAACATATATTTGCGCGCAACTTGTTTCTTCTTAAGTGTGTTGCCAGTTGTCAATATTTTAAAATGAAAATAATACTTTTAATAATAGTGTAGTCCATAAAAATATGAACTATTCGGAAATCGGTAGTATTTTTGTATGAATCCAACAGTAGATCGTATGCTATATTACTTATAGCGCGTTTTTTAATCCCACGGAGTAAATTGACAATCACTAATATCAAATTTGAAAATAATGTTCCCAATTTTATTTTTATTTTTTATTAATTTTATTTAAGGTTGTGCTAAGGTAAATTTTATGTTCCGATTATTTCAATCGTAAGGTTGTAAATACTGAATTGAGGAGTTCTATTTATTAATTGAAATATTTTGTGTTATTCAACATACAGGATAATTTACTGTTATTATTACATAATTAGGAAACTATAAAATGTATATATGGCGAATAACTTACAAAATAAAGTACAAAAAAACTAATACAACCGAAGGGTTGGCCTGTGACAGAAGCGATTTTATCTACCTTATTCGGCCTTCACCTTAAGAGGGTTCAATGTTTTTTCAGAAAAACTTATCAATAGGAATAACATCTCATACGGTTTTACGATTAGTTACGAATGGTGCCATCACTATTTTAAAAATAAAATTTCCTAGCAACACATGAAATGTCATTTTACTCCGTGGAAAGAAAACGCAGCTTAGGTTATCGTAATCCGTTTGATTTTTCCGCTAGGGCGCTATTTTGTGGTCTGTGATTGACACTTAACGAGGCGTTTCTAGAAACCGACATTCAAGGTTTATTCAAGGTATATATACCTTATTAGTATCCGTAACGTTAAACGTAAACGTAACGTTAAAAAAAGCGTAAGAATTTTATGTATAGTCTATGTATGATGGCTGTACAGTGTCTAATGTATAGTCTACGTGATGAATGTTATTATTAATATATATATTTATAAATCATTGTAAATAAAATAAAGGTGTTAAGATAATTTTGTAAAGTAGTATTTTTGATTTATATCGATAAAAAAAAATGTGTACCCAAATAATTATTTTCTTTATACCTCGGATAGAACTTGAAATTAATATTTTATAATAAGGATTTTCGTTTCAATTTGGTGTCTCACGACACCATACGGTTTTTTCTATATCAACTTACTGAAGAAAAGTTATTACATTTTCCCAAATTAAAATCTCGGAACGATATGCGTTTACCAATAACCTGGTAACCCCTTTCATATAGGAAATATTTACATTTACGGTCTAGTTCACAAGTTCTGTTTGATTCATAAATGACCCGATTCCGCGATACTCTACCGTTCACTCAGGTGGCGTTCTATTTTTATACAGTTTCATCCTGATATCGACCGCGCCTGGTTTATATTTGGAATGCAACTTTGGCTCTCTTCGTAATAATGTGGCTTCAATTTTGGGTTAATTGTTTTGATGTAAATATGCTTTGAGGAGAAAGTGTTTAACTATAGCACATTCTACTTATCACTAGCGGTGCCCCGCGACTCCGCTGGTATTTATTATGGAGTACCTAATTGTTGTCGTTTCGTCATTTTATTTTGACTTATATTATTGACAATTCATAAAGAGTATCATCAATTGAATTATATCATAACAAAAAATTTCATCAAAATCGGTTGATAATTAGATATCTAACGAAATTTATTTCTTGTGTTAACTTTTTTCACGATTTCTTAAAGTATTATTGACAATTAATGTAATAAATATCCTATCAATTGAAGAATGACATAAGCTTCCCGTGTACAAAATCTCATAAAGATCGGTGTAGCTCTTTACGAGTTAAATCTAGATATATAAACCGAGAGACAAAAAATATTTAAGTAAACTTTATATTCGTGATCGGTATCCTTTTTTATAATATATAGGTTTCTTTCAAGGAATTTGAAAAAATAAAATAACATATATATATATATATATATATAATAACAACTATATACAGGTGGATTTTTGAGATGCGCAGTAAGTACCTTAACCGTTGTAGCTACAGGAAAACTTTCTGAGGAGACTCCTTAATTTTTTGAGATATTTTGACTTGAATTCACAGTTTTTTTAAGTGTACTGTCAGCAAGAAAATTGGCAGTTTACACAAAAAAAATAATGCCAATCGAGTCTCTTATAAGGACCAATAAAGGCCTAATTCATTTTAAAGGTGGGCCATAATTTCGAATCCATGTTAGCTGGCGGGCAAAATACTTGTTTACAGAAATGAAAATACCATTTATCATGTATAAGTTTTAATACACCTTAACTTATTTTAACGGCCTTGTGTATGTTGTGTATTGTACAGGTTAACAGGCTCATTCTAAATCTAAATTGTTTTTGATTTTATACGAAGGAGTAACGTTAGTTTTATAAAAATATATCTCTGCGGGAGTAAAACTCTGCGCTTTGGAGTTATTTCGAGTAGAGTGATCATTGAAAATTAAATATCTTAACAATCCGAGAGTAGATTACTTTTTTATAGTTCTTTTAAACACTTTATGTGTTGGAAATAATACCCATGAATTAATATTCATTCATTATAACATCTTTATTACACATATCTAATTTAAATTAAATATATGCTACAAAATCGAGTTATTATATTCATGTAAACGCGTGTGACGTCATCATATAATAAGTAAAACTAAAGTTAATAAAGGTTTTATGTGCAAACTTGAGTTTATTAGAATTTCAGTTGAAACTTATTAAAGTCCTCAGCACCTATATATGTGTACATTTAAAGTCACTATTTTTACGCTTAGTAATAATTTAGAGTTTCATGTCACAAGATAACCTAATAAGAATAACATTCAACTACGTACATAAATATTGTACTATGACGTCACGTTTTCTGATTGGCGTTTCCAATCACGTGACTCTCAGATAAAAACCTTAATAAATGATTTTTTTCCAGATTTGTATTTTTTAGACTTTTATCAATAAACCAATATGATTAAATAATTAACTTTAATTTTAAAACATATTGTAAACTCGCGATTTGTTTTTTAATGGAAGCGTTGCATATATTTATTGAATATTTACTTTTACTCTTATGTTTATTTGTTCAGTAAATACAAAACCAATTTTTAATTACCGTCTTTCACATTAGGACAAAAATATAACTACCAGTTATCGATCATTTGGCGGTACGCCATAATTAACTAATTGGTTCCAGCAAATTGTGCTTTGAAATAACTAGAAATATTTAATCACACTCCGCTTTGTATAAGGTACTAGTTGTGTCCTCGGCTCCGCTCGCGTGGACTATAGAACGCCGTCGGATGAGCACACGCGCAAATCGTACTGCCCCTGCTCAAAAGACGAAAGACAACAATGCTTATTGTGGGTGACCCTTACAAGATAGATATATACTATTGCTGACTTTTTTGTAGGTATTTTTAAGATCTACAATTATGTAGAACATTAATTAGGCATATCTCTTATGGTTTACTCAGCGTAAGCCATTTAAGTACTTGCCTTTTTTTCGAATTGATTCAGCATTATCGACACTCCTTATTTCGTATGTTACTTCACGTAATAAAATATATCCTATAACCTTGCCAGATAACATACCTATGAATTAAAGGAAAAACCATTTAAATTGGATGAGTGGTTTTCGCGTGAAAAGATCATAAATGGACAGACAGACTGAGAGACGTTGAGTTTTATAATATCTATAGATGATACAAACATACAAATGCTTACTCCATCTTCTGGAAACTTTACTATGTGGCGGCATCTAGACCCCTATATAAAATTTATGTCAGTATATAAAAAAAAACTTCTAGAAACAGATAAAAGGGGGTTATTATAATAAATACATAAATATGTGTTACGATCCATCAACTTTCATTGAATATATCATGTCTAGCAGTATGTCTACACGTTCTTCAAACTAATGAGTTATTTAAAAGGCGTTCTATAAATATGAACGACGCTGTAATGTTCCCCGACTTTCGGAATATCGCATGAGTGTAAGAAAGCACACTGTCAAAGTCAAGCGAGTTATTTAGGAACAAACAGCGATGCGCCGCACCGTGCGCGGTCGTCAGGTACTTCAAAGATGTTGCATCTTTTTTTTCGCCTTTATTTGAACTAGCTATGCCCGCGGCCTCGTGGACGTATAACTTCATATCATGATATTTTTTTGATAAGGAGTAAAAAAAAATGATCAATATCTATCGAGTAGTTTTTGCGTGATGCGTGCAAAACAGGAAACTTCAATCATTTTATTTATAATAAATAGAAGATTAGGACGACTAGTATAATTTGTATATACAAATCAAATAAATTTTAAAATATAAAGAAATATACGCAATTGTAATTAAATTTCTTGACAATTATTGTCGGTGTCAGGGATTTTTCCGAACCGCTGTCAGTTTTCATTAACTTTTGGGCCTATAAGTTACTTACTACCTGTACAAAGTGGTATTGCTTTATTGGATATTTAGTCTAGTCAGCGCCTTCAAAATAGATTTAATTCGAGATAAAAATATAAGCGATAGCTCATTTCAATCAGAATTACATTTAGAAAAATGTTTCTTGAAGATGTATTAGCACATTAAAAATTGCAATTGTTATTAACAAAATAAGAGGAAAAAAAAACGAAATTTAGTTTTTCGTTAATAACGCAAAAACTTTTAATATCTAAGAAATTTTCAAAAAAGATCCTTTAGTAGGAGGAATATTTCAATAAAAATGTCCTGGCTCCCGTAACTCCTATCTCCATCATTACATAGTATAAAACAAAGTCGCGTCGCTCTGTCCGTCCCTATGTATGCTTAAATCTTTAAAACTACGCAACGGATTTTGAAGCGGTTTTTTTTATAGATAATATACATTTTACGGGAAAAGTTCGCTTATTTACGAAGTGATTTCAAGCAATACAGCATTAATCCTTATCCAATTAAATACCTTAAACATATTGTCCATTTAATATAGATCAACATTACAGCATGTAATTTAAATGAATATTTCCGAAGATATTACAGATTTAAAATGCAGGGACATAGTGGTGCGGCGGTACCGGCCCTATATACCATGGTCAATTATATGTCACTCTTTCAAGAGTAACCTCTAAACAAAACATGTTTGTATTGTCTAATGACAAAAAAGCTGTAAACGTTGTTTATAAGGCCATTCTGTATTAGGTAAGTATATTTAGTATCAGCATTGCATCCGTGCGAAGCCGGGGCGGGTCGCTAGTTATTTATAATTTTTATTTAACGCCGAAAATGGGAGTGTTCGCGGCCATAACGGCATTGGGCGCACTGCTGCTGAAAACAGTTTAACACATTTTTTTATAGTATTAAATATAAATTTAAAAATTAGAAAAAATATGCTAGTATCTTGAAATAATAAAGCACAATCAATTAAAATTTCTTAGATATTAAAAGCTATTGAGTTATTAACGAAAACGAAATTCCGTTTTTTGTTTCATCTTATTTTGTTAATAACATTTGCAATTTTTATGTGCAAATAATACATCCTTGAGATAAATTTTTGCTGAATGTAATTCCGAATCGAATAAGCTATCGCTCATACTTTTAGGAGCTTTATTTCGAATTGACACCATTTTGAACTTGTTGACCAGACTAATTAAAATGACTTTATTGGGCAATTGTTGTTCAGTTTTATTACCATTTAAAAAAAAGTGTAGCAGTTTTTTGTTTTGTAGCATTTAGATAACGTTTTTAATTTTTTTAATTAACGATGCGAGCTACCGATTATTTTTATACGCAGTTGCAGCTAGATATATTAAAATAAAGAAATGTGCAAGGTCGGGACGTGCCTTGCGTTAGTGATGCAATCTTTTAGTTAAAGTATCAGTACTACGCTATAAATAAACTTACACTGATCTATTGCTTCATATAATTTGTTTGAAGGGGAATATGATACGGCGTTTCCGTTTACGATAATGCATGCTTATCGTATATCGTTCGACTACCGCTTGTAGGGCAAATGGAGAATTAAAAAAAAAACAATTATTATTGTATATTCATTTTATCACGTAACATCCCAACGGTAACGAATTAGTATAAATGATAAATACTTATAACCAATAAAAGTGTTGTTATAGGTATACAAATGTTTTATCGATATTATATAGTTAACTAGCATCCGCCCTCGACTTCGTACGTGTTAATTAGAATACCAATACAATATAGCCTATACTCGTATAACTCTTCGGTATAATATCTTATGTCTTACTATTAGTACAAAATGTTAAGAATGAAATCCGTAGTTCTGGAGTTTACCATCTACAAACATACAAACATTACAGATATAATATACAAAACATACAAAAAACGTGATAAATGAACACCTTTGGTGATTTTCAAATTTATTTGAAATAATAAAAATGAATATTACTCACTGTAAAATAACTGCTTGGTATATAAATAAAAAAATATATCAACCCGATCGAGTTTTTGCCGGCTCTTGTCGATGACTGGTAGGTTTTTGAACCGGTAGCTTATTACCGGTAAGTATTTTGACGTTCATATTATGCGTCTTCATTCAAGTGTTTTATGTTATTGATAGATATATATTAATAAATCAATAAAATGCCTTGTCTTATCTCGTGCTGTCAATAAAATTCGGTTTTAAAATTTACTGCCGTCGCGTCGCACTCAAAGAAGATTCTCTTCAATAAAGGAGTATTTAGTTGTGTAGCGGCAATTACGTATCGATAATGCCCGAATTTTATTAACATTTATTAGTTTGAATTACCATCATTACATGGTCATTTTAGTGTATTGATGATTAGTAAAAATACCTTTTGAAAATTATTTTATTATTTGTATTGACTGTGATGTATTTATTGATGTGAGCAGCGCAGGACCGGCGTGGCGGCGAACTTTCTAGAGTAGGTACTTAAAATTTAATGTCATTTGAGCACGAAGTTACGAACTATGATATAATAGTAATGTAGTGTCCTCACTTTTAATCAATAAGCTTTGTATTTACGTCTCTTTTCTATTTCACCTTGTTACTTTCCTGATAAAATGTCTTCAATTGACAAACTTGCCGTTGCTTTATTTTCCTTCCTACTAACCTCATCCCTGAACATGTCTTTACTGCGTTCTTCTACCAGGTAGAAGGAGGTATTTAAGGAATTAGGTAAAAATGCTATACCTATGGGGAATATAAGAATTGAATTAAACGGTTCAGTAGTTTAATATGATGAATATATAATATGTATGAAATTTATTTAAATACGCGCAAACGATATGGATTTCGCATATCCGCTGAGAAGGCAATTCGATCTTTCAGTTTGTTTAAGTTTCACGTCGTCAGTTGCGAGTTGCATGTTTGTTTTGACTGATACTGCTTTTATCTTTACTCGATGAAGTAATGTCTAAATTTGAGTTTGTTTAAGGAAGTTAATTGTTATATTGATATAATTAAATATATATATATATTACTAGCTGTGCCTGCGGCTCCGCTCGTGTGGACTACATAATACTGTCAGTATTGTGGTAACCGACGCACGACGATTATTTTAAAGATAAAATGCTTATTATTTTGTTTGTGCTGAACTCCAATTCTTTTTCTAAAAAATAAGTAGCCTAAGTAATTATTATAAAATCAGCTGTGTGAAAGTGAACGTCCCGTCAAAGTCGGTCCAACCGTTTCCGAGATTAGTAGGAATACAGACAGATAGATAAAAAACTTGAAATTATTTTTTTGTCATTATACTTTCTTATGCATTGAGTAAAAAGCAGTTATTTTGATATTACAAACAGACACTTCAATTTTATTATAGGTAGTATGTATATACAGAATAGATTGTTTGATGTATCATATTATATTATAAGCTTTATTGTTTCTTTTTATACAAGCCTGGTAAAATAATTGCATTTAATGTATCGGTGATGTACTGTTTGAAAAGAATGGTGACCATCGAGAGATGAGGATCGTGTTTTATTCAACACCACTATAAGCATACTATAGCGAAAACCACTAAATAGTTGTAAAGTTGTTAATGAAACATGACAAACGCAATTCAGGTTTCCATAATAAAGGAAGATGCAAAGCGCTTCGTGCGAACATCGACTACGTATGGACGAAGGCCCGTACGGCGTCTAGTAATCCTGAGATGGAATGGCGAGTGTGGAATTTGTTGGTGAAGTTCTTGTGTACGCACTTTTGCATTACTAACAGTGCGCTCGTAAAGCTTATTTAATGTTATTTAATTATTATTCAAAATTAAAAATACATTCAAAGCCATGTGTTATTCATATTTTAAAATAATAATAATATTGTGATATATAATATTTCATACAATCACCGTAGTGGCGACACAGCTGTCTCCTTTCTCTTTGTACTGACTGTGGGCAGTGGGACTGTCGCCAATTTTCACACCTACCGGCTTGCGAATGACGTGAATATGATTCGAATACATCATCTGTTCTGCGTAATTATAGTTATTAATTAGTGTTAAAACGTCTAGACTAAATATTATTGCGGTTGTTAAGTGGGTGCGGCTGGGGGGGGGGGGCTGTTGCTTGTGGTAATTCTGCGTAATGATATATTTTTTTTAATTATTTAGTAGTAATTTCCGCATAAGAAATCATTCATTGTATTGTATTGTCCGACTGTACACCATAGTAGCATGCTGAAGCGTGCGGCGTTCCGGGATCTGTTAGTGAATATGCAGTAATGAAGTGGGTTTTAGGGATATCTGTACTCAACTGGGTAAATGGATAAACTTTGTTTTGTTGCGTTTCGGTATTAGCCAGTGCATAACCAGCTACCAAGAGCCTTGCATACAAGCCTGATAATCACGATCGGCGATGGGTTGCCGATCTCCCACTAATTGCCCTCGTTTGTTTGTTGTACTGTGCTTATCATCAAGCACAGTGCCGTCACTATGTCGTGTTACTAAAAAAAGCAATGACGGGGTTTTCACCACATGTGCGGTGTTCGCAATTATTTACACCACAATTAGTAATAATTTAGTTTTTTTTATAATATAGAATACGCAACATAAAGCGTTTTATAATCAATTGCATGTAAATAATTATTCGAAGTTCTTTGCTACTTCATTAGTTTATATTTTTTAAATATTATTCATATGTATTATTAATATTCTAAAAGGGGGCTAAGCAGGCTTATGCAGTCCTGTATCACTGCGACCAATTACATCTATTGTGATCGCCCGACTTTGATAAAGCTCCCCATCTAATCCTATAGCCTTAATGTACTGCAGGACATTTTTAGTAGAGAGCTGCTGAACTTCTTCCGGGAGTAGCACGTACCCGCCTAGAATCTGGTTGTGTTTAGATTTTAGTGGGTCACATTCTAACAGGAGGTGCTTTGGAGTTTCATCCGCACTTTCGCAAAATTTGCAATCTCCTGTGTTATTCATATGTAGCTGAAACTACTATTCATCTATTGCAGGCGGATGTAGCAAAATAATTATTACGATTTACTTCCGCAAAGTAACGCCTTCGTCAATCAATTGCATGTAACAAATACAAAACGATGTTATCAAGTTAGCCGGTTGACCAGTGAGGAGCGTTCAGACTAGCGCGGTGACGACCATTGTCTAAAGCATGGCCTCGATGCCCTCGACCACTCCGGGCGAAATAACACGCACGACCTAAATAATAACAATGAGATTCTAACAGTTACCGCTGCTTGCTCGTCGCGTAGTTAATATGCGTGTTTTTTTTTCTGATATACGTAATACGTATGTTATATCAGTTCTTGTTTTTACCAGTTTGGTGCTTTACAAACTTTAAAAAGAAAAAGATTGCAATATTATATAGAACGATTATAATAAGATTTCAACACAATAATTTCTATGTCATTCGAATGACCAATGTTCCATTAGAATTAATTTCAATTAGAATGTAATAAAAAATACGACGAAAAACTAAATCCTTTTTAAGTTTATTTTACAATAACTTAATACACGAGTTGAAATATTCTTCGAAATCTTAATGCTTTAGTCTACAAACTTAAGGAACATTTTAACGCAATTCATAGACTGAAAAACAGTTTACCATGTCACGTTTATTAAATAACTTTGAACTTTTGCTTTGCAGCTGAAAAATGGTTGGCAGTATCGTTCTCCCAGCCGAATCTTGCGCAGGTTCGACTATAATTATGTTATATAGAAACTAGCCGTGTGAACATATCAGGAACCATTTAGAATAATTATAGGAGAAAACTTTACGTGTCAAGTTAAAATATATATAATCCCCCTATGAGGAGATGAATTTTCAAAAATCCATTCTGCAAAATTTGCCACTTGTAAGAACCACCGGCTTAAGCTGTGCATTGTCTGCCAAATTATTCAGTGTTCGTTTTTAGTACTTTTATATTTTACGAGTACATTCATCGAGATAATTTTACGTGATCACAAATAAAAAAGGTACTACACGATAAAATTGATTTGATGCGGTCGTATCAATTGTAGAAGTAAATCATATTATTTCAATGACGGTAGGTACTGCTGTTGAATTATTTTTATTTATGTTTATATATTATGTACAGTGTAGTATTTGTCGGTTTGACCGTAATCTCATCTCACGTTAAGTGGTTATGTGCTCATCATTCTAGCATCTGCTTTGGTTTTGCGTACTACCAAATTTAGTAATTTGTGTTTTCGCTAAGTGCGCTGTTAGTAAATGTTGTGATGCTAAAGCAAAGCTTTAAAGCGATGATGTCGCAATGGTATCGTTTTCTGACTCAGTGTCGATTAACGTAGGTTCGAATCTTATAATGTGCCAGAGTTTGCGGTGAAAGAAAACATCGTTATACCATAGCATGGTTGTGGGGAATTTTCTAATGCCAGCTAGCTGGATAGCTACCGCTGTCAAACTGAAAATCCGTCGTAAATACTGGTTTTCTCAGGTATCCCTTTACGTTTAGAGTGCTATCATCTAAAGCCACATCGTCACTTAACATCAGTTGAGATGGTGGTCAAAGGTTAATAAAGTATTAAAAAAACCTATTTTACTTCAAGGACAAGTGCGTGTCAAGTCCTTACATAAGGTTAAAGATCAAACAATACAGTATTCGTGGCTGAGTGCCTTAAGCGCTCGCCCCCAAGCCCGGTGAAGCTGTAAAAGACGTTCGAGGCTCCTGAGCCCTTATGGCCAACAGTATTGTCAGATCGAAAAAAAAAGCAATACAGTAATCTGTTTAAATATCTGTCATAATCTCGTGCCGATTGTTGTACTATAATGTGGCAATTTATATTCATCTATAGAATCGTAAAACAAATTTACTATATAATGTATGATGCGGTGCATCACGCGAGCCCAATTTGTAAACTAGATCGCGTCGATTCGACGTTAAAGATTTTATTGGAGCAATGAATTCATGAAACTAAACCAATATTGTATATTATTATATATGTAATAATCAATAAGTCTTGATGCATATAGGGTACTCTACAAAATGTATAATTCATAATGAGTAATTCTCTTGTTGTTTTCCTGAAATCATGAATAGTTCGGTTCTAATTTGGTTTAATCTAGTTCGCTAACTATTCGTGGTCGCTAACTATGGGCCTTATAAGAAAGCTCAAAGTCACTCAAAGGGCAATGGAGAGGGCTATGCTCGGAGTTTCTCTGCGTGATCGAATCAGAAATGAGGAGATCCGCAGGAGAACCAAAGTCACCGACATAGCCCGAAGAATAGCTAGACTTAAGTGGCAGTGGGCTGGCCACGTAGCTCGTAGAACGGATGGCCGATGGGGTCAAAGAGTTCTCGAGTGGCGGCCACGTACCGGAAGACGCAGCGTGGGCAGACCCGCCACAAGGTTTTCCGACGACCTGGTAAAGGTTGCGGGAAGCCGCTGGATGCGGGCAGCACAGGACCGGTCGTTGTGGCGATCTTTGGGGGAGGCCTATGTCCAGCAGTGGACGTCTTTCGGCTGAAATGATGATGATGATGATGAATTCGGTTCTATTTGTGTCTTATATGCGTTCCATAGAAATGTGTGTAGTTGATCCCTTATTAATTATGAATTTTATAACGAGGAAGTTTTTAAATCACAACGTTCTACTTCATACAGGATAGGTATAAATAAGTATTCATAACAATTATACAATAGGAACAATGTAAATACGTCTACATGTAATCACTATCCAAAGAATTATTGCTCTGTGCACTCTTAACCCCGAGGCCAGAGTCCTCTTTGTCGCAGTTGATATCCAAGTCGACAACAAATGATGCTGCTTGCGATCCGTTTATTTTTAACCCCCGACGCAAAAAGAAGGTGTTATAACCTTAACGTACAACTGTGTGTGTGTATGGTGACTTGATTGAGAGTGTTCTCAGCTATGATTCAAGAAAATCTATTCAGCCGTTTGATTATTATCAGCTGTTTTCTAGTTGATAAATGGATGCGAGCTATAAGTGAGTTATAAGAAATCTTTTTGGAACCAAGCTATTGTTTATAAAATAATTAACTAAAAATTAATTATCTCCTATAATACTTCATCAAAATTAATGAAACGAACATCATTATAAAGCTTATGTCCCACGCTATTGACAAAACATAGATAAATAGTTTTAAACCAACACGCAGATGCTATTAACAAACTTTTTAAGAAATATGAAGTATATATAGTATGTAAAATATTCGCAATTAACTTAATTTTATTTCTTTATTAGTATTTATATTTGAGTTATATTTCTCATTCTTTTCGTTTTATCTAGCTCTAGAGCATCGTTATTATTGCATGGATTTTCCCTGAATGTTCAGAGCGATCACTGCCCGAATCCAGAGTAAAATTGACATAGTTCTTTAGTTTGTGGGGCAGATCGTTGATTCTTACATTTTGAAACAAAACATCTTTACAGCGAATAAAAAGAGAAAGCAAGATTGAATGAAATAGTTGTAAAATTACGATACAGGCTGAAAAACGATAGCAGGAGTCTGGATATAGAGTTTACGGCAAAATCGATAGGCTTTGGTCATCATCTAGTCTGGAGATGTAGTTCTTGCCAAGATAAATCCAATGAGTCTTAATTCGAAGGGGCTATCTTCTTTGGCTTGGCTACTAAAAGATTTTGATTTGGAAGCCTGATATCCCGATGCAACCCAATCGAATTACAGACCAGGCCTGTAAACAGCAGTTCCTAATGTGCTAATAGATATTTATTAAATACAATTAAATTGTTAAGATCATTTGTCATCAAAAGTTCTAGTTTTGATCGCCCACCTCCATCTTCAGCCTAAATTCGATTGTCCTATCATTTGCCATCAAGGAGTTCCAGTCCATATATCCCAACTCCATTATCAGATCAGCTCCATGGTACCATTATATTGCATTGTCATTGAACTTAAATACATATGCCAAATTTCATCTCAATCGGATACCAGGAGGTGGTTGCAAAATTCTTTGCAAATGTTACATACTTCTAGTATACGAACGTTGCAAGTTAAATAAAAGCTTGTAAAAACGCCCAGACACTAGATATACAGTGACTGTTCCCGGAACACGACACGCGTTTGCGTGCCATTGTAGCGAGTATTACACTTGGTGTATGGTGGTTAAGATCCAGTCAGACAAAGTTGTCGCGTCCTACCACTCAGCAAAAAAGGTCTTTCATGACATATTCCCGATCTACTTTAGGAGCTATATTATATGAATTTACAAATGACCTGGTTTTTTATAAGATTATTCTACTATTAGAGACAAGTGTACCTAGGCGCGGCCGTACAATCAGCCCGATGGATATTGATTACGTATAAAGAATTTCATTTGTATTAAGATTGGTCCAATTGTTTATTGATCCGTTTCCAATAATGAAAGTTAATACTTTACTTCAATTATATCTCTGCTTTATTTAATAGGCACTCTCGTAATTGTTTAAAATAAGTTATTTGTGTTTTGCATAGAGTGGGTGGAAATTTTTTAGTACTTATTATCACGTTGAAAAACTGTCGCTAAGCTTGTTTGGTTTTGCAGCTGCACTTGAGAACCAATCTCATTCTAGTTCATTTGTGTTACCATTTTAAAATTAAATAGTTTCTGATTACTTACCGACGTTGTTAATCGGTTGAGTGTGAGAGGATATATAAGATGTTTCTGTAATAAAAGCCATGAATTTATATCTGAAATAAACATATGCTGGCCTACGTTAAATAAAGATAATTTGTAACATTTCACCATTTAACCTCTAAAACTTTTCCTTTTTAATAGAACGATCAGCATACCTACAGTTTCTAAGAGTATAACGTAACAATTGCAAAATGTTTATGCACCCTACATTTTGTCTGACTAACACACGCATGATTTCCAAAGGTATACATTTACTTGTGAAGCGGTGAATGACACAACGCAGTAAGGTAGAGGAGTAGACCAGTCGTTAAATCTACACAGCAAGTGTAAGCCCGGATCATGTTGCATGGGATAAGCGATTTATATGACAATATATTTGTCGTGTCGAGACTTTTAAGCTAGAAGGAGTTTGGCTATGAAGATTTATGAGCAGTGCGCTTACTCATGCCACTTCGTTTGAATCTTACAATGGGTGTTAGATTTTGGTGAAGGACAACACTGTGACGTATCTTTAGAACGGTGATACAACATACTCTAATACTCGCCAGACTTAGACCCTCCGAATATGTAAAAGGAAACCGTTTTCTATTTTGGTGTAATTTGAAATTCAGCACTTGTTCGAAAGAAAAATGTTTTAATTGTAACACATTTGTTAGATAGATATTAACTTATATAGTGTTATAGGCACTAAGTTTAATAAATTGAACTTCTGATTTTTTTTAACTTATATTTTTTATGCGCATTGTAGTTGGTAAATTGTAGTTTGTATGTATTGTAGTTGGTATGTATATTCAGCTGCCGATAAGCTTAGAGGCCGGCATGACTGCGACGGCCATCAATGAATTCTCACGATGGTCGTCGTTGGTTCTAGAATCTACTGTACAGACCATCAGGTACAGTGCTGTCGGCCCGTCACTTTGTCGTGCTACTATAAAAAAGCATATATTGTCCTATATTACAGTTGTATTTTGTTGAGTTATTTGGTAGTCACTTATCTTAGGGTGGTCTCGCCGAACATACTCGGCCGATGATCTCCTATTTGCATTCTAAGAATACAATATTTCACTAATTACTTATTAATTATAAATACATAACGATACAACTTCAATACAAATACATAACTATAAAGACACCTAGTAGTAGCTTCGCCTTTGTGGACAAACTGAACGCGTACTTTGGTGTCACGATTCCAATTGACGACGCGTTGCGTTTTGCAATTTTAAATTTCCCTCGTATTTTTAACACTTTTAATTGATGAAAATCTATTAAACAAAAAGCGAATAAATAAATGAAACACGTTACAGGTTCAATTCTATACCAATAAAGATTCACAATAAAAATATTCGATCAATATTTAAATTTAATGCATATTCCCTAATGATTATTGATTATTACTCCTTCAAAAGTAATTTAAAAAGATTTTTTAATTTATATAAAAAACTTGCCGAAAAAATTCAGGGTGACGTCATCATTAAACAAATAAAGCTAAGGTTAAAAGTATTATGTCGAAAGTTGACGTTAGTTAGTTACGCAATTTCTTCAACATTGGGTTATTTTAAAGCCACTATTTGAACATTTAGTTATAATTTTAGATTCATTTATCACAATATTGAACACTCAACTGTGTGTATTGTTTATTGTACGAAGACGTCACATTTTCTGTATGGCGTTTTCAATTACGTCACTCACAGGGAAAAAGAAAATTAATTATAGGAAGCATATATAAATTAAAAAAATAGGTATTTATTCTAGGTTTGTATTAGTTTAGGCTTTTATCAGTAGACCAATATTATAAATTAAATAACTTTTTTTTTAAAATACTGTCAACTCGCGTTAATTAAATTTCGGTTATTATCTTCACAGTGTTAGTGGGAATTTTGCTATATTATCAACATTGGGTTATGTAGGTCGCGTATTGCAACATTTCACAAAACTCGCTCGGTTTCATAGCGCGAGTATCGGAGTAGTTCCGGCGACGCGACGCCGCCGGCCGAGGAGCGTCTGTGTAAACACTTTCTGTTTGACCTTCGTTCATCTGGACGAGAGTCGCTAAATTACTAACTTATTATTCTGTTTAGGTAAATGCAGTATTATACTGCTACAATATAATATACAGTGGAATTGATTTATAACGAACTCGCTTGTAACGACTTTTTGGATATAGCGAAGTAACACTTACTAGTAAGTCCCTTGAATTTCAAGTATACTTTTAGAGGAAAATAATTCGGCTATAGCGACTTCGGATGTAACGCCGATGTGGGTGTGGCTAATTTTAATGAACTATTTGTAACAAGTTCCTTGCAGATATTGCGACGACCGGGCCAACAAACAAACACATAAAGTTAATTCTACAATCACAAAGCTTCCTTATCTTTTGTTTATATCCACAGATAGTCCAGCAGATCTGTTGTAATTATACGCTTTTGTTTATAAATGTTCAGGTAGGTAAAGTCAAATCTAATAAGTTCAGCGATATATGCGCGTTGGCGCAGCTGTATTGTCTGTCAATACATATTGTTTTATTTCTTTCTTCCTTTTGTTTGTTTGTTTCCTACGTATGTAGGGGAACCCGGTGCGGAATGGGGTTGCTAACAAACAAATTAAAATTATATCAAACATGACAGAAAAAAAAATATTTTACCATATATACTTTATTTGTTATATTTGACTAAACTATATTTTTTTGTTATATTGTATGAAAAATACATCATTCAGAACGTACCAGAACGTATCAGATTAATAATCGTAGACAGAACATGGAAGGAAGAATAAGTTCAGTTGCTAAATGTCAGCGCTATTTGTTTCGACTTGCTTAACAAAAATCAATATTTAAGGCTAGCCGAGAGGTGTAGCCTAATGCTAGATAGCCTGTACTGTGCCTAATATTCCTCGTGAATCTGGCTATCATATACAAAATGAATTTTTCGAAACCGATTGGTGGTTTCAGAGATTAGCGTGTTTAAACAAACAAAAAAACTCTTTCGCTTTATTATATTAGTATAGATATAGATAGCAACTTGAGCTTAAGTATTTACTAACTAGGTTAACTAGAACGACTGAATGCCGTGAGCTTAGACTTTTTTCGTACGTATTTACTAATTAGTTTTTATTTCAATACTACAATAAATAAATTCGAGTGGATATTCTAGAGATTCAAGCGTTAAGGAAACTTTTGTATGGAAATTGAAATAATTGTTACTAGGTATTAGGTAGGTATAGGTATATTAAATAATGTATATGAATATAAATCTGTTAAATTTCTTTTAATCATGTTGTTTACTTCATTATCATTACATAGTATAAAACAAAGTCGCGTCGCTCTGTCCGTCCTTATGTATGCTTAAATCTTTAAAACTACGCGGATTTAAAACTACACGGATTTTGAAGCGGTTTTTTTTAATAGATAGAGTGATTCAAGAGGAAGGTTTATATGTATCTTTATATGCATGTATTGCATATCATTGTAGAGAAACACTGATAAATTTAGAGGTTTCTAATGTGATGTCGTAAATAAACACATTTTTTGCGCTTACATTGCAAACGCTGGCTGAACTCCACGAGATAAATCAAAATAATGTACTACAGTATTGTGCACCTTTAAAAGGTCAACAAAAAAGTCTGAGATGGTATATGTCTATCTCTTAAGGATAACCCACAATAACCATTTTTTATACTTTACATTTTACGGGAAAAATGGCTTATTTACGAAGTGATTTTAAGCAATACAGCATTAATCCTTATCCAATTAAGTACCTTAAATACATTGTCCATTTAATATAGATCAATATGGCCCTTTACAGCATGTAATTTAAATGAATATTTCCGAAGATATTACAGAATTAAAATGCAGGGACATAGCGATGCGGCGGTACCGGCCCTATATACCATGGTCTATTATAAGTCGCTCTTTCAAGAGTAACCTCTAAACAAAAAATGTTTGTATTGTCTAATGACAAAAAAGCTGTAAACGATGCTTAAGGACATTCTGTAGTAGGTAGGTGTATATTTAGTATCAGCATTGCACCCGTGAGAAGCCGGGGCGGGTCGCTAGTATTTTATAATTTACAAACAAAACTGCTCATTAAGTCGGTAATAGAGTAACGGCCTATAAATACCTATTTGGAAGAAAAAAAAGTAGGTACCTAGAGGTATGTGTTTGTTATAATATTAATTGTTTTATAAATAGCATGCGTCTGTCTAAATTATAACGATATGTAGTAAGTAAATCCCTTCGGAATAAGTTTTTGGAACAATTTTGTAAAATGGATTTAAATGATTATGTTATATATAACAAAGCATAATATCCGTTATGAACAGTCAGAGGTATAAGTAATTAGATTCTAATGACCTACGAAGCTGCGTGCGCACGCTTATCTGTACAGATAACACGAATGACGTTTAGTGTATTTTACCTAATAAAATTATCATGATAGAAGAGATTCTATCCCCATAATATGTATTAAAGTTGAATGAAATACCTAAATATCTCCTTGGATAATATTAAAATTGGAATGACGCATTAGATGTAAACTATGTTTATTATGTAAGTGCTTAGCTAGTAGCTAATTTGTAAAATTTATTTATATACATACATACATGTAATCACGACTCTTTTCCAAAGAGGTAGGCTGAGAACACGTTGTTCTACTTGCCGTAGCTTCCTACAATATCGTAATCCTGGCATACACCATCTTTTCATGCATGCTCGTCGGTTTAGAGTACTCTTGACCTGGCCTTTCTACAACACGTTTCCGATTTAATTGTGGAACGTTTGCGTAGATCTTCTAAAGTTCCCATTATTTAGACGAACAAGAGTACGTACTGCTTAGTAGGTATCTATCTATCTATGATTTATTCTTTATTTACTCTCTCGTCGAGCTATCCTACAAAGAAACTTGAAAAGCGTTTTACATTCAGAGAGCTTGCCATCAATTTAATTACTTTATAAAAATGTTACTTATCTAAGTTAATAATCTTGTAAAAGACCACAAATTTAACGTTTTGTTTTATTCGTTGATATACTTATTCCCGAGTGAAAGGAAGATAGATGCACGTGAAGTGTTTATACTGGTGAAGCTATATTATGTATACTTATATTCTATGTTTTTACCTAACAGATAATGGGTGCATTATATCGTTGTTCTCAAGACAAATAAATAAATATACCGGAGAAAATGGTTCATTATTTGGAAACAATAGAATTAGACACAAAAGAAGTTCACACAAATTTTTAATAATAGCTATTACAATATTCTAATAATTATTAATGCCTATACAGCTAATTAAATGAAAATAATTTCACATTATTTGACGAACATAGGTAAACTACAACGGCATGCAAAAATGGCATTCCAAATGTAGCACTGTGTTTATGCATTTTGTACAGTTTACGGTTCAAGACAAGTGTAAATGACAACTACATTGTGTTCGCCTGGGTCGCGTGTGCTTAACGTAGTTGTGAGCCGTTATCAAAATGGCGTCGTGCCAGGCGGCAGCCAACGCGGGCGGTCGTTGACGCGGGTTTGTAGCGTGGCGTGCCTTGGTAGCGTGTCTATTGATTGTGGTCGGACTAAAAACGTCAGGCGACATCTGTCGAAATTTTGAAGTAACTACTTATTTAGTGATTGTATTACAGATGGAGCTAAACTATGATATAGTGATTTATTTTTATAAAATTAATGTGATTGTCTTCAGAGTCGTGGATTAGGGCATAGATTAATATGATTATGATTCGGATTCGATACATGGCTGTTAAAATGTTGAGGAAAAATGCAAGAAGAGAGGTTTGGCACACAGATATTTCTTTGGAGGTTTCTCTCTACTTGGGGCAGTCCGACTGGTGGCATACCTCTACCCTACAGAAGGTCGTAGCCAAATAAGCTTGTGTTGTGGTCCTGCGGAGAGTAGAGTTTTCAGAGTCCTTGGAAAAGGGAGGTTCAGGGTCGGCTACGCGCGCCTGTGGTTTTATAAGCGTTTATAAGCTATTGTAGACATTTACCATCAGGCAGGCCGTAAACTTTTTTGCCACCTTAGAAGTATAAAAAAATTGTAAGAGTTAATATTATCAATGTAAAATTGCAAACGAAATAAATAAAATAAACAATAAACACAATGCTTGGGTACATTCTTATAATCACTTGGGGGGGGGGGGTATTGTTACTTCCTCTTAGTGAAGGAATTATTCGTATCGGATCAGTAGTTTCAGATACAATCTTATATAATCTTTTTATAATAGTAATATAGATTGTAAATCTATTTTTTTTGTCAATAGTGTAAAGACTTCGAGAAAGTTGGTGCAAGCATCGCGGTGACACCTTGCGACGTGGTGGAGGAGGCAGACATAACGTTTTCTTGTGTAGCAGATCCTCAGGCAGCTAAAGAGGTAGATCAATATTATTATTATTGCAAAAAAACTGTTTTCTTTTTGATTGTATGTAAATGCCTGACCCGGCGGACATTTTTCTGCCCTTTTCGGTAAGTAATGAGTGTCACATTTCGGATTAATATATCTATCTATAACCATCGTCTCGATAAAATCAATATATTATGTAAATGTAAGCTCAATCGGTCAAGTCGTTCAGAAGTTATAGAATCACTAACATACGATGTTTTGAACAGATTTTTATATATAAGATTTGTACATAATAAAAACACTGGTTAAATATCGTTAATACTTTTATACACCTTAAATCACCTGTATAGAATTTCTATTTATATAAAAGTGTTTTATCGGAAAACGTGTCTATCAAAGGTCGGGTCAGGCTGGGCGGATATTAACTTAACGGGCAACGTGGCATTGAACTTATGCCACGTGAGTGCGGATGTAACGTGACCGGTGACCTATTGTATCGGGTGATTATTGACAATCTAATTGAGTGCAATGGAACGGCTTTTGTGTATAGATATATATATCGTCATCGTGTAAGTCAATTTAGCCACCGTGTTCCTATCACTATTATAAAATAATTGGTGTATCTACAACAGTAAATTTATTTCGTGATTTAAAAATTCAATCCTTTTAAGATTTAAGCCTTGTATAATGCAAATAGTTCAAAAAAATATAAACTAAAGCAATCTGTAACGATAAGTTATTAACTGATTTTTTAAAAAAGAGGAGGTTCTCAATTCTTATGTTTTTTTTTTGTGGTTGTTCAGCCAGAACTTTTTGCTTTATGAACCAATTTCTGTTTTCGTTACAAAGGGGTGGTCCCTCAAGGATCTCAAGGGTGGTCTTATTTTAATTTCATGGGCATTGGACCACAGACTTCTAAGATACACCGGGGAACTCCTTAAAATAATTGAAGATGGTTTTTGTAAAAATTGTCTTGTAATCATTATTTTACTTAAAATGTCTTATACATATAATATAAAAATCTTTTGTGCGTCTTATCCGAATACCTATAGTGTAACTTCTGAACGACTTTACCGATGGAGCTCATATTCACATAATATATTTGTTACTAGCTGTGCCCGCGGTTCCACCCGCGTGGACTACTAGAAAGTCTTCTTAATTTTTTGTGCGGAACCCTAATTATTTATTTTTTTAAGTAGCCCAAGTTATTCCTTATGATATCAGTTATCTGCCAGTGGAAGTCCCGTCATAATCGGTCCAACCGTTTCGGAGATTACCCAGAACAAACAGGCAGACAAATAATTAAAAAGGTTTTTTTTTGTTACATGTGCCGTTTGTACTTTCATATGCATTAAGTAAAAATCCGTTATTTTGACATTACAAACAGACATTTGAATTTTATTATATGTTTAGATTTATATCGAAACCTATCTAGATCCTGGGGGTATCAACATTAAGAATATGGACCACCCTAAGGTATATTTTTGATAATAGTTTAATATTTTCAGATGGTGTTCGGCAACTGCGGCGTGTTGCATTGCCCTACGTTGGAATCGAAGGGTTACGTCGAGATGACGTCTATCGACTCGGATACATCACATGACATAGTGGAAGCAATCAGCGGAAAAGGCGGTAGATATCTAGAGGCGCAGGTGATTACGTTCTTTCTTTACTATTTAGAAATATCTATTGTAATCGTATGTGTCTGACGCAGATTTTACTTTCGGCATTCGATTTTAAATTGGCATTAATTCCATCCATGGCAGTCAAGTTATTAAAGATCTTGGTATAATTATGATATACTGTGAATAATAATGTAATTTGTTAATGTGAAAATAGTAAACAAAATATTATCGTTTCAGATTCAAGGGTCGAAGACGCAGGCCGAGGAGGGAACGCTGATAATCCTGGCCGCCGGCGACCGTTCCCTGTTCGACGACTGCCAGTCCTGCTTCAAGGCGATGAGCAAGAACTCCTTTTACCTTGGTAGTAGTCAGCTTCTCCGGTTGGTGGCGCGAGGAATTTTGCTCGTTGACATTTACTCGCGGAACCATCCTCGTATATTGTGTTCTATTATTTGCTTATTTCGTAAATTACCAATGCACCGGGGAAATAGTGGTACAGCACCTGATGGTACTTAACAGTGCAGTCGAAAAACAACGGCCACCGTCGACAGACTCGTCAGTAGTCTTCCTTTCCTTACTTGAATGACACTAACAGTATTATAGGAAAGAGAGAGTAAGTTAGTACATTATTTTACACGCAGTGGCACATAATTTTTGTGTCCAAAACGAGATTTGATCTATATGCTTTAGTCATTTAAGTTAGTTCAGCACTAGCGAGGTTTTTGCGTCGCACGGAACATGAAGTGTTTAAGTAACGACAGAAACCGCTACTAAGAAATAGATAGTTACACTACGATACAATAACCCGCTATCCGCTATTGCACCAATAGATAGTTACTATAACTATACGCAACGACCAAGCCTATATATAAAAGTCAGCAGAGTACTGTTTTTGATGATGGTATTAACTTTGGGGCTGATGGTTTCTCGAAGGATCAGTGTTGTTGAATACACCCGCATTCATCGTACCCCAAGTTAGCAAAACGTTTGCAACTAACAACGTAAATTCACTTACCGTTCTTCTGGAGTTCTTCCAGCTTTCCGTTAGTGGTCTACGTGAAGTTTGTGGCATGATTGAGAATTGACCCAATCACTTACGAAATATAGTTAGCACGTGTCATGTCCTCCTTTCTGTTGTTATCAGTGGAACATTCGCGAGCGTAATTAATTTAATAATGGCCGTTACGACTGTTTGGCCGGTGTTTGAAGTAGGGATGTGCCGCGCCGCGACTCCGTCTCTTGCGTCAGTTCAGTAGCGGATGTACGCGCTCAGTCGCAAACCTTGCCCAACTTAGAAGTCGAACTAAACACTGTTTTGTAAAATGTATTTCTATCAAATAATGTTTTTGTGTCATAAGTAAGGTATATTTCGCGAGTGTTTGGTTATATACAATATATGACGCTTTCATCACAACCTGCATGATGATGAAGACAGGCAGAATATGCCAATCTTTTATCTGTGGCATTGTATTTCGCACTGCACTGTATTTATCATTACGATTATTTTCCATTTGGAATTACTAAAAAAAATATCTATTATGTTTTTCTTTTAAAAAGCCCCTGTGTTTTAATTATCCAATATTTTTTGCTTATTATAAATTATTGTGGCAAATGTTTTGTTTATTTAGTAAATATTTTGCGTTTATATTTTATTTTGCACTGCTTTATAAATTGTCAACGATCAAATCTAAGCGTCAAGTGTTTGTTTGCATGCGCAACTTTGTAAATTTTTATCGTTTATTTATTTTAGTATATTGATATATCGACAGCAAAAAGGCTAATTGAGTAGAGTGCATTTGGTAAACTTTACACGTGAGTCGATTAGACTATTTAAATTTATTAGTTATATTAGATTTACATTTAGTCAATTAGAATATTTCCACTGTCGATATAATTTGATTTATTCCATGATTATTTTATACATCTGAATTCTGTTGATATCCGACTATTTGTGTTAAGTTAGTTAGCCTGGGAATTAATTGTTTTTTATGATACGTAAATTTTATGTAAATTTGTGGCTGTGAAGTTAGCTGGGAGATGCGTAGCCGAAATATAAAATCAATCGACTCTCGACGTCACACAAAATGCGTGTAAAATTGCCATAAATGCTATCTATGGCAGTAAATTATTAATTCTGTTTAGATATTTTGTGTCACTGTCATCGTCTCCTGAATTAAATTACAAAGCACCTATAGTTGTGTTCCGGCAGCTGCACATGAGGGCCAGTTCTCTCACTAAATTTAGTATATTACCTTCTTGGGCCATGTTGTCACTTGTTAATCAAGTGAAAAAATAGTGGTCAAAAGTTAGATCTCTACGGAGTTTGAAGAAAAGTTTACGTTCATTGTATGGACTTCGAGAACATGTTTTACGATACATGATTGCGCTACATTATGGCATCATTTGAAAACACAGGATAAAATAAATGTGATAGTATAAAGTGTCCGTTTGTATGTGTGTACAGGTGATATAGGCAACGCGTCGAAGATGAACTCGGTGCTGCAGGTGGTCGGCGGCGTGTCGCTCGCGGCGCTCGCGGAGGGGCTCGCGCTCGCGGACCGCGCGGGGCTCAACCAGGCGGACCTGCTCGACGTGCTCGCGCTCACGCCGCTCGCCTCGCCACATCTCATACTCAAAGGAAGAGGTCTGTACAATACAACCCGCTAGGTTGCTACGGCTCAAATAAATTTGAAATTTTGAAATTTTGAACCGATGATGGCGCAGTGGTTTCGTGTACTACTTCGCGTCGAATGACGGGAGTTCGAATCCCCACAATGAGCCTGAGCTTTCGGTGAAGGAAAACATCGCGAGGAAACCATAGCATGGTGGTAGGGCTTTTTCTGATGCCCGCCTGGCTAGCTACCACCCTCAAGTTGAAAATCTGTTGCCAAGCATCAATAGGTATGTTCCGGCAGCTGCACTTGAGAGCCAGTCTTTCACTAGGTTTAGCGTTTACCATCCTGGGCCATATCGTCACTTAACATCAGGTGAGATTGTAGCCACAAAGCCAAACCTATAACGATAAAAAAAATCTCTGTTTGGCAAGTATGGGCCGTTGTTGTACAAATAAGTAGCGGTGTCCCGCGGCTCCGCACGCAGTAGTACTAGTTTCGTCTCGTAAGTCTATTTTTACTCATATAATTGATAATTCTTATAGCCTAACAATAGGGAATATGCATAAATGTTTTTTATATATTTAATCAATTATTTATGTGGGTACATAGCCGTAGAAAATGATAAAAATGTCAAAATTTAATATCAAAACAAATATAAAACGGCAATGAGATTAGGGCGATTTAAACGCCCCCATTCTGGCGAGCGGTCACCGAGTTTCAGTGACGTCAGCATACGCAATAAAATAAATGTATTAAATACAGTAGAGTGCATTATACGTTTTATCTGCATTTTTTTATGTTTTATGACTGATTACGATATAGATGGAAGTGGAAAACCATTTTAAAAGTATTGTAGTGTATATATGTGTAAAAGGCGATAAAAAATGGACCTCATAAAGTGTATTTCTATGTACCGCGAGATGCAATTTAGACTTTTAGAATTAATGGCCGGTAGGAAAAGGTTAAAACGGAGAAGATTCTGAGAGACGTTCAGACGTACACAAGAAAATATTTTAACAGGTTTTATTTCCCATTTAATGTAAAAGTACCCTGTTGAACCTTAATAAGGGAAGAAAGCTTTTTGATGGGCAGTCACGACTGCTGTACGATTGGATCTAGAATCTATGGTAGATTTTGTTAGGCAATACCAACGACGTATAGATATTGCCAGCCCACTGACACACTGTCACAACACTATAGAGATTCTATCGAGACAGTAATACAATTTTAGCAGAATACCAAATTTGTTACAATTTCGATATAATATCAGTAGAGTGTCGATATAATGACATTGGTATATTCTTAAACTTGAATTAGCAGACTTAGGTGTAACACCCGCTATATTGACATACTTAGGCGTGTCGAGTTTCGGGATGAGCCCTTGTAAATCCAGTAATCAAGCGTGTTAATAGGGTATCTGTACCCGACTGGAACGCGACCACCATACACATACTGATAAACTCGTCACAGTGTCTGCCTTTTGGAATGTCACATTTCTGGATCAGCCAATGTATATCCAGTTGCTAAGAGGCTTACAGGCCGGCATGACAACGACGACCATCGATAAATTGCCATAGATTTCGATAGCCGCCGTTGTTTTTGGATTGTAATGTACATATTATCAGGAACAGAGCTGTCACTTCGTCGTGCTACCATAAAAAAATGCCTTATATTACAGTTGTATTTAGCCGAATTATTTGGTATTCACTTATCATAGGGGGATCTGGCCGAACATACACTACCAATGATACCCAATCTGCATTCTAAGAATACAATATTTTACTAATTAGATTAAGAAATAACGATAAAGCTTAAATACAATCATAAAACTATAAAGATAGCCAGTAACTTCGCTTTTGTGGACAAACTGAACGCGGACTTTGATGTCACGATTCGATTTGACCAATAGCGTTGCGTTTAGCAATTTTTTCCCCTCGTATTTATAACACTTTTTAGTAATGAAAATCTATAAACAAAAAGCGAATAAATAAATAAAAACCTTACAGGTGTAATTCTACAAGTCAAATTCAAATAAAAATATTTTATTTATATTTAAAGTATATGCATATTTCCTATTAAGGAATGACATATATTTCCTCGCTACACAATTTCATGAAAATCGGATATGAATGAATAAACATTTATTTTTTATTCTTTCATAATTTCACAGTGATATAATGTTCTCGTGTATAATATATTATAAACAATATTTTATGCCGTGAATTACATCCGGACATATAAACAGTCAGGCAGAAAGTCAAATAGACATTTTTTTTTAATTCTTATTTTAAAGTAAATTCATGTTAATGAATCGTAGGTATTTATATGGCATATTATATGGGTACTTGGGTCCACGTACAAAAACATCTGAATTACAGATAAGGAATTACAGAAACCTGTTAAAGTATAAATAATAATTAGTATAAATATACATTTGAAATAACTGTTTATTTTTATATATACAGACACACAGAGCAGATTTTAGTAATTCCGCTCGCGTGGACTACTAAAAAAATTTTTTATTTTTTGAACGGAACATTAATTATTTTTCCAAAATAAAAGCATCCTAAGTAATTTTTATAACATCATCTATTTGCCAATGAAAGTCTCTTCAAAATCGGTTCAACCGTTTCGGAGACTACCTGGAACAAACAGACACACAGACAAAAATTTTAAAAATGGGTAGGTTGTAATAGGTGACGTGTTTACTTTCATATGTATTTAGTAAATACCTGTTATTTTGACATTACAAACATACACTTCAATTTTATTATATGTATAGATAAAAACAGGTGTTCGTTTCATAAATAAAATAATAAGTGATTTCCTTTGGCAGCCATGATAGAGTCGTCGTACTCGACGCACCAGCCGCTGACGCACATGCAGAAGGACCTGAAGCTCGCTTTGGGTCTCGGCGACGCGCTCGAGCAGTCGCTCCCGCTGACGGCCACCACCAACGAGATCTTCAAGCACGCCAAGCGGCTCGGCTACGCGAACCACGACGTCGCCGCCGTCTACATCCGCGCCCGGTTCTGATCGTGCGCCCGGGCCCGTTAAATCTCGAATCACTTGCACCGGACTATACTGCCGGGGATATCGATCTTCTTCAACTATATTCATATACCTGTTCCAATTGAAAATAAAAACCGATAAACTTTTCTTCTTCTTGTCGGCACAAGTAAAAATATCTCGTGCCGTAGTGAAACGATTGGCCAGTCAGTGAAGTTGGAATCGAGACTGATTGACCAGGGTGTGCTGGAAGTATTCGAGTACTGTCACTCGCACGCACCCCTGCACCCTGCACTATGAAGTTATAATGGCTAAATCATGACGCGCTTAGACGTTACGGCATCGCACGACGTGGGCTCGAAACCTACGTAAAGCCTAATCAGTTTCGTGTAAGGAAAGAACCCCACCGGGTCGCAACCACCCTACACCAAGTAATAAATCCAGAATAGTGACTGTTTTGATTTATCGCGTTTCGGGATAAGCTAGTGTATAACCAGTTGGCGGGCAGGTCGCGGTTGTTTTTGGTTTTGTACTGTGCTTACCTTTACGCATTAGAAAAGAAATGTTCGATTTAGCATGTTATTTCTTCACTTTATTACGGACGAACACTTTAGTTTATAACTCGATAGGAAAATATATTGAACAAAAAAGTATAGTTATTAATTCGACGTCCCTAGTGTGTGTTTCCTACGCATGAGTCCGGTCGATGTCAAACGCCTTTTCATACAAATTAATTAATGTAATATAGTCTTATTAAGCTCTTTATGTTTGAATCAAATAGTGTAGTAAAATTTAAAAGAAAAAGCATTTTTGTCTGCTGTTTTGTTTATTATATAGGCTATGGAGTGACTGTATTTAATTTGTTTTCTATGTATTTCGAAGTGGTATAGTAATGTTGAAAACGTTATTAGCTGTGTTCACCGCTCGTGCACTTTTCATATTAATTTTAAACTTATCTTGTGTCTATTGTGACGATTAGTTGAACAGTAATAGTGAGTATCAGCTTATTAGAATCGATGTTTGTCAAAAGCATGCGCTGTTGATAAACTAGTTATGACACTTACGCTGTCGATAAACTAGTTATGATGCGCTCACTCTCTATAAACTAGTTTTGACGCATTCGTTTCTGATAAACTAGTTTTGACGCACGCGTTTCTGATAAACTAGTTTTGACGCATGCGTTTCTGATATACTAGTTTTGACGCATGCACTTCTGATAAACTAGTATTGACGCATGCGCACCTGTTAAACTAGTTTTGACGCATGCGTTCTGATAAACTAGTTTTCACGCATGGGCACTTGATAAACTGGTTTTGAGGCATTAACTTTGATATATTAGTTTTGATGCACGTATTCTGATACTTTAGTTTTGACACATGTGCTTCTGATAAACTAGTTTTAAAATTAGCATTAAACGCACGTACGTCACAAGAAGACGCAAGATGGGAGTTACGTGACTTGACGTAACAAATAATTCTATTTTTTTAATTTTATAATATATATTAATTAGTATAAGTCACCAAGAAATACGATAAATCAGTTTATGCAGTTTGACAAACTGCAACAGTTTAGTCATAGAAACTCAAAGAGATCTGTTATCTCTTATGAAAATATTATTTTTTTTCACACAAAATCTGAAGAGATTGTCATATTTATTGCATAATATTTAATTATGTTACAATCACTGTAATCAACAATCAGAATTAGCTATTTAACTGTGTGATAATACTTTTTGTGTTACATTTAACGATAATAAATAAAATCATCGTATTGTCTAATTGAAAGATTACGAATTGGAATAAATGTTGCGAGAACTTTACAGTATTATCTTTTTTTTTCAAATTATAATTCTTAAAAGACCTTCATTTCGTTTTTAAATCGGAAATTTATAGTCTACATCTTTGGACGGCATTGACGGTAATTTTTAGTATATTTTAATTTTATACTTCCTTTGTATCTCCCTCCCGTTCTTTTCTTTCGACCAGTGAAGCAGTGTTCTACAGGGAAGGGACTCGCTATAGGTAGTTGTGTCACTGGAAGAGGGCGGGTAGTTAAAAAAAAAGAATTCGTAAAAAGTTGTATACGGTAGAAATCTGAATATCTTTTAACATATATTAATTATGTTTATTATAGTTTAAAAAAGTACCACTCACTGTTTATGAAGAATTTGTAATTCCTAAAAGCGAGATGATCTGAAAAATACAACAATGTTAACAATAAAGTCGTATTTAAAAAATATATATATATTTGATTGTAAATTATAAATTACCGTTCAAGTGTTTCCAATATGTTTAATTAATATATACATTGTGTTGCTATAGGATTTTCTATTTTAAATATTTTCTGATTAGGTTGTATTTAATTTAACATGTGTGTACATACACAAGATTCAAACAACCCTTAAGAAAAGTACTGTACTGCTACAGTACAACGTAAAACAACATTATATTTATTACACTTTTCGTGAAGACAAAGAGAGAGAGAGAGAGATAGTGTAGGTATAACATCGATTAACGATAGATTTTAAGACTATCGACCAATCTCTTGTTGATTTCCAGTTCATAATTCGGTGTATCTTTATGATTACAAGGAAGATTTGCGCGAACGACCTTTTTTTAGCTCAAGTTACTAAAGTACGTAACCTTCGGACACAGGCCAGATCATGTTTTTTGTTACACGTCTGTTTCTTACGGCCGGTTAAAACTGTCGATTGTTTTTTATCAAACTATCAATGACCACCGATTGACCCAAAAAAACGATGTTTTACTAACACTAGAGAGAGATAGAAAGCACTTTTTGAATTTGTTTCATATATGGTCACCCTAGCCATCGTATCTGGCAATGTACACAGGATTTGCAGTAACCAATTAGTTTCAAGAAGGTATATGGACAATATAATATAGATAATCAAATTTATCTAACTATAATATTTAGTTGTAAACATTTCCAAAGTGTTGTCGCAATTTTTTGCTTTCTCAAATATAATTAAAAGTTTCTCAGTAAATTTTTGTCAATGTTGTAAGTATAACATTATTATGTACTGTTTTCTATTATTACTCGATTGATTTATTGAGACGAAGTAGTGCTTATAAAAATCGTAAGTTCTTTAAACTTTAATAACTTTTTATTGAATGAAGATATCGTAATAATTCTGTTTTGACAAGGACCAAGTATAGAAGGACTAAATAAAAAAAATCTATCGATTGGTTTTTGCGTGATGCGCGAACAACGTAAAACCGCAATCATTTTATCAAGATATATAGATATGCTTTTTTTATAAGCACACGAGGGAAAACGGTGGTCGAAATGCCTTGAGACTTCTCGCTACCCGAGTGTTCTTGTTTCATTAATTATTGATTCATAACCGCAGAGTACTTCCTAACGAAGAAAACTAAACTACTCAAGTTATTGACAGATTTCTACTGGGAATAAAAAAAATACGTTTTGTTTTTATAAACATAGATTAAGTTTAATTAAATATATAATAGTAAATAATTTCAACAGCTACTAGGACTTATTGGAAGTTCCTCGATGTTGGGGTAAAAGAAAAAAACGATAAGAATATCGTTTTGTATTTTACGATAAAAATTAGTAACAAATAAGTATTTTTCTAAATCGGAATCTTGGGGTATATGTTAAATAAATAAATATCCTCGGTAAATAATGTTAAAGGTGTTGATTACCAGTTATATTGTGCTTTGTATATTTGCTATATTAACTGACTGACGTAATCAGATGAAATACATTTACTATTGTAATTTATTATTATTGTTTTTTATTTATCTCCATGATTTTTATCATAACATGTCACCTTTAGGCTGGTTTTCTTCTCACGCTAACCGTCTGCGTTGAACGGTCAGCGGCGCCAACGCGCCTCTTTGGCCAGCGAGCTATTTCGTTTCGCGCTATCGCACGCGCATAGCTCATAGCATGGCGCACGCGGCGTGATAATAAAACCAGCCTTAGAGTAGGAAAAGCAATCACAAATTTTGAACATATTGAAGATTTTGAACATATGAATCAATTGGTACACATTTGTTGAACATTTGGTAGCACGTGCCGACATCGCACCGATCGCCGTGAGTAGAATCCCTGCAATGAGCCTGAATTTTCGGTGAATAAACATCGTGAGGAAATCATAGCCCGCCTGGCTAGCTACCACCCTCAAGTTGAAAATCTTTCGCCAAGCTGTAGTTTTTTTTTTTTTTTTTGAGGCCATGGTAGGGACCGCCCTCGGACATTCTCCTGTGTAATTTAACAGGGACGTTTGAGTTTTCTCGGTTTCAGGTTATTTTGTATTTCTTTTTTTCGGTTTATTTTCTTGTGTAGGTATCCTTTACTTTGCGTTGCTCCAAGGAGTATGTTCAGTTCTTGTTTGATCTCTTTTTTTTTTTTCGCCAAGCTGTAGTTGAGTTCCAGCAGCTGCACTTGAGAGCCATTTCCCCACTAGGCTTAGCATGTCAACATCTTGCCACGTCGTCAATAACATCAAGTGAGATTTTGCCTAAACGCTAAAATAAAGAATTAAGAAAAAAACAGGCGGTACCACACGGCCTTGCATGGTATGATTGTGTAGAAAGACACAAAAAAAAATCTGATAATGGTGTCTGGCTAGTATCTATTCCCTTATTACCTTTAGCTGGATGAACATGCAAGATGCATAATGTCTTATACATAAAATAAATAGAGTTATTATGTGTGATTCAATCGATGTTGACCTTCATAAAGCCAGATACGATTTTACGACAAAGTATTACGATCTAAAAATATGTTGATCGGTTGATATACTTGCTTCGGTCACGCTCACCGCCGCGCCGTGCAAGTCTCCGTTATAAAAATTGTATACGTACAGGTTGTGGTTAAAATTTCAGATTCTCAACCTGATGGTCTTGTTTTAACATCACTTCCGCAGGTCACGATGTTATATGTATTTACTAGCTTTTGCTCGCAACTTTGCTGTTGTCATTGACATGAGACGATTTGCGCGCCATCTATTGTAAACTGGTTGTATTATTACATAAACATCGCGCGTGTGCGCAAAATTAACAAGCAAAATTAGCAAGTTTCATCGAAATGGGATGAATGGTTTAGGAACCTATAGAATACAAAAAACTAAATCTATGAAGTATGGGCCACGAGTGTGTAGAAAGGTAGACCTTGTAATATAGAATAATTAGCCTAGACAATTGACTACTACTTTGGGTCACGAGTGTAGCTCTATAATTTTTAACATGGTTGAAGACGAGAGTTGAGTTTCACGCCATAAAAAGGAAGAACAGCAAGTGCCAATAGAATAAATATATTAGGTACAACATATCGTTCATATCACAAACAGGGATTCGTTTTACCGTATTGTATTTTTATGCACAGCGAAAATTTACTATTGGATAGACTAAGAGGGGAAGGGTTTTCACGCCCCTTAAATTCCTCCCTTGTATGCACCTGTGCTTTGCTTGGTGGCCGTTTTTTCAGTAAAAACTACACGTCTAGAGATATATTGAATTAATTGCATTTAGTAAGTACCTGTCAATATATGTATAATGTATATAAGTAGTTTATTTAATTTTGCTTCTTTCTAGCATTGTTGTCTATGTTCAGGTAACAGTTTTCATAAATTTATCCAAACTTTGTTCGTATAGCGTTAGAGTGGATCATGAGTAGTTGAGAAAACCACGGGAGACAATATTTTCTATAAATTCTCTTAATGTGATTGGATGACTTTACTACAAATTTGCAAAAGGTTGTAAATATTTCATTAAACAGATCATAACTTGAAAAATGTTGCATACCCCTGAATTGATTTGTGCTTGACATGCAAAACCGCAATAACTGAAGGTTTATTATGAAAGAAACTTGGATGGAAAAATAGTGCTCAGTCGATTAGCTGAAATGGAATTCATCACAATCATACGAACCTAATACCTACTGTCTTATACGAATATTTTTTTTAAATAAATTGTAAATAGTTTTAGTAATGCTCTAATTGACGTTTATTGACGTAAAAGTTGGGTTGTATTTTTTTCATAATAATTATTTTGTAAATAAAGAATAAATTATCAAGTGTGAATAATGTCATTCCTAACAGAATATTTCGATGAATATCGGCCGCATCCGATAAGGAAAACGAAAATGTGAGTTTTGATTATACAGCTTAAAATACATTAAAGTGTATATTTACAAGTCTTCAGTAATGTATTATCCTGGTCTCATCCTATTCTACCAAGAAACTTTCAGAGGTCTTGTACAACTTGTACTTGTTTCTTTTGTATGTTTTTATGTGGGCGATTTTTTCAGGAAGTACACGACTGATTTTTATAATTATTTTACTGGAACCATAGTAAAAACAAAATAATGTATAATTCTTATGTACGACTTATAGTTTGGCCTCGATCTCACCTGATGGTAAGTACCTAAAGATGAGGCCGACGATGCATCGCGCATACCTATTAAATGCCTGTTTACTCTTTGCTTGAAGACTCCCAAGTTATAGGTGGGCGGGGAGCCAGATGCCGAGAGGAGTTCCACTCCTTAGCCGTTCGCATAATGACCACATAAGGGTGGACACTCTTGCGGCGTCTAGTTGTCCTGCGGTGAAACGGGTTGGGCGGAATTAAGTCGTGCAATTCCTGTACACACTCTCCAAAGTGTAACCTGTGAAAGCCAACGTCCTTAAATCGATGCTCAAGGCTGAGAATTTTTGCCGTCATCAGTGCATAATTAAGTTATTATTGATCTTCAATTTAGTTGGTTATGTTTAAAAGAACATTTTTATTTTATTAGTAATCCAATGAGCTACCGATGAAGGATAACAGCCTAAAATGCTTTCCTAGTACCACATTTAGTAAGAAGAATACATAAATATCAAGAATGTCTGGCCATCTGAAATCGCCAGTACTTCGTTGACTGGTGTGTGTTGATTAAACTTGTGCCTTTCTTCGGAAATAGGTTAATAGGGAATACATAGAAGTTTATTTATATACGTCCGTAAATTACAATTATGCTTACCTTTGCTGTACCGGTATAATATCAACAGCTGTCGATGAAATCTGTCACCGACAGGTGCCATTATTTTGTGGTTTGTATTGTAGTGAATATGTATGGGATATGCATGTAGTTTAAAAGTCACTATGGACAGTCGTGGTGACCGACCGATCAAAAAAGCTTTCTTTCCTTATAAGGTTTAACAGGATACTTTTATATTAAATAGAAACATGTTCAAATATTTTATTCTGCACGTCTGAACGTCCGTTAGAATCTTCTCTGATATGTTCTATATTACAACGTCTACGAATTATAAAAATATGTTACACTATTTTTAGTCCTTTTCCAACCGGCCAGTATTTCTAAACTCTAAATTGCATAGAACATACATACATACACATAGAAATATACTTCATAATGTGTATTTTTTATCGTATTTTTACACATAGATACAGTACAGTACTTATAAGATCTACTTCCATCTATATCGGTATTAGTTATAAGCCATATCAATTTTGAGAAAAAATGAATAAAGTACTCTATAGTATACAATATATTAATTTTATTGCGTACGCTGACGTCACTGAAATTCGGTGAATTTAAATCGCCCTAATCTCATTGCAGTGTTAAAATATTTATGTTGATGTTAAATTTTAATATTTTTATCAGTGTTTTATTTTTTACGGCTATGTAACAACGTAAATAATTGATTAAAATGTAAAAATAATTCATGCATATTCTCTATTCTATGTTTTAAGAAATGGGTACAAAGTTTAAACAAAACGATTGATAAAACTACGCACATTTGCTAAGCGATACTAATTTTGAAGATGCAGTTAGATGGTCATTTATTTCTACTTCTTGCTTTGAGGTAGGTATTTAATTTTTATTATTTTATGAAACTTGGTTAAAGTTGTATAATTGTCTATTGTTTTCAGTTGTCGACCGGAAAACAGATGGGCAAAACTGGAAGGAAAATGGTTGGATGCAAAAGTTGGGACACAAGATGTAAGTAGGTAGGTTTAGTGCTTACTAAATTATTTACATATTTACTAATATTAAAAACACTGTTTTTTTAAATATATCCTCCTAAAAAGATATTAGAGTGTATAACTTATTAGTTAATTTTTTTTTTTTTTTCGTAAGGTGAGTGATTAAGTTCGGTTTAATTAATTAGGTATTAGCGATGGAAGGATATAATCGGGCTTATTCGCTATTCCAAAGTAATGTTTTCACCGTATTCGAATACTTTGTAATTTTATTTTACTATTTCTTTTTTTTTGATAGGTTGCGCCATGCGCAATATTTTTTTATGATGATCGTACATAAGTGTTGCTTATTAACGGAGGAGAATAATTCCATTATCTCAATGTACTAGAGGGATGCTTCTGCCCACTCCGGTGTGGTAATCGCATGATTATAAATGGATTATCTCTAGAGGAAAAGGAGGTAATGGAGTCACTTAAGCAAGAATCGATAAAAATCAAAAGTTTATTTATTTCAGGTTTATTAAAAAACACATTTTTATTACTATAAATAATAATTTATCAATCTGTAGCAGTTTTTTAATTTTAGAATCATACTTTGGTTATGATTACACTTAAAAAAAAGAAGTTTGTCCACCATTGCCCTGACATGTGGGTACTGGTAGTCATCATATTAGACAATGAGAGTCAACACATCTACAGCACTTGTCGCACACATAACCTTCTGCTGAATCCATCGGAAGCGGTCAGCGTGTGCCCACTGTCCACACGAAGTGCACCAGCGCGGTACCAAACTCAATGTTGCAACCAAACTCATCGTAAACCTAGGATCTATTTTCCTCATCTTTTGCATGGTCATCACATATATTACAGAAACATGTATCGGACTCTGAGGAGAAGTGTTTATCTTGATGAGAATGTCCTTTGGCCTTGCCTACAGATTTTTTGCTATACTGCGTACAAAAAGATTGTGTAGTATTTTACTTAAATAATAAAAAGTTATATTTTTAACAAAGATTAAAATAATATATAAGAATATAATAATATTCGCAGAAAACAACAATACGCCCTTTTCATTCAAACGTCGCGTGCTAATTAAACCCATAATCAGATGGGTGCCGGGTGTAGTATGGCCGATCATTTCGCTCGTTATTCCCTTGTCAAAGTCTTTTAGTTTTCTTATTATTGTAATGACTACCATTACTCGCAGACCACCATTACCTTTTTCTCCCCTACCTAGATTCTTTAAGGATAATTTTGCGATTTCATGATTAATCGTGTACCTACTAAAGATTTTTTTAATAATATTTTATAACAGAAAGCATGGACCGACGAGGAAATTGAGAAATTCATCAAACAATCAATGAAAAGTTTACGTGGACAGTCCACTTACTACAATGACTACTGTGCGCACTTATCGCAAGGTTAGTTCATCTTCATTATCAAGGAACACAGTAAAACAAAAATTTTTAGCCTGCAATTGTTATTTATTATTTTCATTTGAAATTTAATGATAATCAACTAATTTGTCACTGAACTTTAATTAAAATTGTAATCAAATCTCAACTTATAACAAAATTAACAAAACGTAATGACGTTTTGACTAACGTGAATGTAATTCTCCATAAGTTGTACATATGCTATGTAGAATTCAAAACCCGTCCATTCAAACCGCGCGAGAAGAAACGCAAGCCATGTGTGCCCCAAGGGGAGGAGGTGGTTGAAGAGGAAGCGCCACCAGTTCAAGCTCCTAAACTCGCAATGAAAGACACCGAACTGATGAAACTCGCGCGGGAGATATACGAACAGGATATGGATAAACCCACATTGGAACCGCTGCCTACGCACCTAAGAAGTTAGTTTGTAGTTTCATACTTAGATTTAGGGCCAATAAGTCAATAATAAAAAAATAATGAAACCGGTAAATTATTAAAAAAGATAAACAATTTAAAATGCAATATTATACTAGTTTTGTATGGACTTTGGCTATCAATACTATTTATGGAGGGAGATTTATCTTATCTAAACCGGAAGTCGAAAAAAAATTCTTGGCTAAAGCAATAGGTTTTCTATACTGCAAAATCTCTTTTTCATAATTCTACAGTAAGAAATAGTGAATGTATCTCCTTTGCACTTATAGTACAGCGCTGTTGCTATCTTTTTTATAAACTAAACTTTAGTTTGGCGATTGTCTGTTGAGAGCAAGCGTGACCGCCTGCAAGGAAGTTTCATGTTGGTGAAACTTCAGAGTTTGTATGTAATACGAAAAAAAAAACTTTACCTTTAATTCTCTGAAAGATAACAAAATCTTGAAGGTTTTGCTTTAGCATGGTGAGTGTTGCGTATTTAGCAATGGAATAATAAGTTATTTTTATATCTAATGAAATTATCTTTTACTAGCTGTTGCCTGCCCGCTTCGCTGAGTGATAAAATAATAAAATAAGTATTCTATGTTCTATTCCATATCATAATCCACTTCTTTACCAAATCCATTTCAATCCGTCTATTCGTTTAGCGTGAATAATGGACGAATGAAAGTACTTTGCAATTCCAGATTCATTTTCGTACTATATCTTTAAAGTTACTTGACTTTTGCAATACACAATAATTATCATGTAAAATATCACCAGAATTACATAATACAGAAAAGTCTATGAATTAAAAATAAATCATTAAATAAGAAAAACATTAATCAAGTTCACCTGAAAACGTTTAAAATAAGGTTAACCTGATTACATTAACACAATTTAAGTAATGAAATTAACCTTACATTGTATATTTATTTTATTTCTCATGTTTTATGTTAATCATCTAAAACGGATACTGAAATCGATCATCCATTCGAATCCGGTGAGGATTTGCGTTAGTATGTTATAGTTTGCTAATGAATACACAGATTCTTTGTTTATGTTTTTTCATGTTAAACCTCGTTAGCGTCCTATTAGTTTAAGTAAATATTTAAATATATTAAAAAAAAAAACAATATGAAAGCGCTATTATTAACAAATTTATTTCTTCACATTCAAATCATGGCCGAAAGTCAGGACTAACTAACTGGTTTTAATTTACTCTGTGCTAGTAAGATGAAGGCTTCTTTTGATTATAAACAAATTTATCCCCGTGAAAATTATTTCAACGGTAAAATAAGAATTTAATTTAAATGATTATAAATTCTTATAAATATATGTATAAAAATACATTTTTTTTAATATAAAATTTAATATAAATTTGTGGTTATGACGGGTAATGTGTTATAATATATATGATAAAATGTTTATGACTGTATTTAATATGCGTCAGAGTTGAAAGTTTTATAACAACGTCGACAGTCGAGCCCGCTTCTTCAGTGTGAAGAAGCATTAAACTTTTTGATTTGTTTTGCATTCCCGGAGCGGTAGTGACGCGATGCGCGGTAAGTGTTAGGTTCTGAATTACGCACAATACTAAACAAACATTGTAACAATGTATGAAAGAAAACTCATTTCCGTTCTCTAAATGACGACGTGTTAGTGAACCAACTGATTGAATATTCTTAAATCATTTTATTATATACTTTAAAAAAAAATAGAATATGTATTTCTTCGTGAATCTTATTTATATTAATAAATCTGTAGTTTTGTCTGTACATGTAATTTGTTTTCAAATTTCCAAAAATATTTACTATATAAAGGCCACTTATCACGAATATGACATTAAATATTTTTTGAGACTGTCCAGTTTTAAGTCTATGGTTATGTCCGGCTTTAACTAAAAAACGGCGTCACCGATTTTTATGATACGTTATACACGGGAAGCTTATGACATTGCTCATTGGTTGGTTATAAGATTTGTCAATATTACTATTAGAAATCGTATTTGTTCTATAGGCTATATGAAGTGTCAATAATATTAATAAAGATAAAGATTACTACAGCATGCGCAAAACGCGTGCGGAGCCGCGGGCGTTGCGGCTCGCACCGCTAGTATAATATAATGTGTTAGTTAACTTCTTAAATTTATTTTTGGCATTTTTATAGTTATAAGTAGTAGCGTACTAAGAAAATTGAATTTATTTTACATATTGATTGAGCTTAGTATATAACCGTTTTTAATGTTACTTGTCACTTGATGTTAAAGTGATGATGTCCTCGAAAGTAACACTTCAAGCTTAAGAAGAAGACTATATATTAAATACAGCAGTCGTAACACACCAACAGGTGCTTGGCTATCGATTTTCAAGGATCGTAGAATTTTCAGGACATGTTTCAGCGTTCGAGTATGTTACTCTATGTATATTAAAAGTAAGGTTAATATTTTCTTTTTATGGTCTACAGTTCTAGGGTACGTACGTCCCTGTCTCTATAAGACGGGTATCAGCGACTATCAGCACGGTATAGCGAGGTTGGCGTATGAAATGATTCGTGACGATCGCATTCCGAGGTATCACGCGCACAACGGCTGCAGGCCGCGGTGGGGACTACCACCTGAAGGTACCAGGCAACCAGAACTGGACGGAGCTCCATACGACGGAGAGAGGCTGTACTGAAATACCTACTATAGATTTTTTAACTTTAACCAATAAAATTACTGCTCAGCTTTTTTCCGCCTTTTCTATTTTACCTCCTTAACATACGAATATGGTTTAAGAATAATTAGCTACTAATGCAGTATCAGAGAGAAGCAAGAAACACTGTGGCTTTAGAATCTCGGCAGCATTTATATAATAATAGTAATATTGAACTGGAAGTATTTCTATTGACCAGTGGACCATATATCGGAATAAGTAGAATATATTTACCTAAACTTTGAAGAAGGAATTAACAGAATGGATACTACATCTCAATAATGACATTTTCATTCCGGAATATAAGAAAATACAAATTATTTATGCACTTTGATTATATTGGAAGCAAATTATTATTGTTACTACAACTGTTAAACTGAAGTAATTTTACATAAATATATGCAACAATATTATCAGGCTATAAGTGTCCCATTTTTAGGTTTAACCTCTTTTCTAAAAACAAGGGTTGATCGCTATTGTAGGTAAAACATCGATTAACTATATATTAATTGATAGTAATTACCACATTCGGACAATTGATACTTGGGATAAAACTATCGATAGTTCATTTTTAAGGATTAAAACAAAGACTTTCGGCGAATGAGCTTGTTTAAGCTCGTCAAGTTACCAAAGAAGGTACGCAACCTACGGAACAAACGAATGACCAATTTTTTTTTTGGGTTATCTTCACTCGTCATTCGACATGCATTCCGTACTAAGAAACAAGCGATAGTAAATCGATTAATTGATAGATTTTTTAATGAACTTTTTTCGTATTTGCAAACAATCGATGTTTTACAAACACTATTGATCGCCTTGCCATCTCACGATATATTTCTGATTTCAAACGCCAAGAAATCTATAGTTTCGTTGTTTGCCACAAGATGTGAGTATCGAGATTTTTCCTGAAGCATTTAGATTTCGTTACGCTGTTTTCTGTATTATTCGATTCTATTTCCTTTATGAAATAAATTCAAATCAGTATATGTAAGCGAAATAAGAAAAAGTTGTTGGTTCATGCCGAAGTGCTATTTATTCCATTGCTCTTACCATTCGATCACCACAACAGACTAAAGTCTGTTGTCTAAAGTCAAGACTTCCATTCAAATATACGTACAGAGTAACTAGTAAAATATAATTATGGAATATGAGCGTATCTATTTTATACATATTATGAAACTCAACGTCTCTCCGTATGTCTGTCCTTTTATGTTTTTTTCACGCGAAAACCATAATTAAATGGTTTTTTCTTTAATTCATAGTTATGTTACCTGGCCAGGTTATAAGATACATTTTGTTAGATAAAGTAACTTACAAAATAAGCAGTGACGATAATGGCGAATCAATTCGGAATAAAGACGCTTTTGAGGCGCTTAACTGGCTTACGCTGAGTAAGCCATAAGAGATATATCAAATTAAAGTAGTACATAATTAATTGTAGAACTTAAAGAGACCTACAAAAAAGTCAACGATAGCATATGTTTATTTTCTAAGGATAACCCACAATAGGCATTTTTTGTCTTTACAATAACCGGCGAGCGACTGCCGTGGGTGGCAGCGGGGCAGCAGGATACGCGTGTGCACTTGACCGAAGGCATTCCGTACTCTACGCGAGCGGAGCCGCATGCACAACTATTGTATGTATAAATGTAAGTAACGTTTTTAATTTTATAAATACAAAAGGGCATTACAAAGTTTACGTAGGTGGGTATATGTTTTTCAATTTTATTAACTGTTACAATATCTGTCAAGTTTACACGAATAAAGTTTACAAGTAAATGTGTTGCTAGGTATGTAATAAATACTGGGATTGGTGTGAAATAATCGTACAAACACCTAAATAGAGTTGGATAAGAGGAGAGACATGCTGTCGTGACCGCGACGGTACTCAATTAAATTGTGTTTTAGTGGTCATCACAGTTTTTAGACTACCACATTTATCATTAGGAGCTTGTTGTCCAGTCATTTTACACAGCTGAGACAAAAAGCATTTAGTTTACAAAACTAGATACCGAACCATTGGGATTATCTTTTACTTTTTTTACTACCAAGGTGACAAACAAGCATACGGCCCGCCTGATTGTAAGCGGCTACCTTAGCCTATGGACGCTTGTAATACCATAGGTATCATTTTTACCGACCTTGAACCCCTCCCACCCCAAAGAGCTCTGTAAACCCTGCTCACCGCTAACAACAAAGTAACCCTACAATGGGTTAAGGGACACAGCGGATCATTGGGAAACGACGAAGAAGATGAACTGGCAAAAAAAAGTTCGAGCAGTCTACGGGTCACCCACGTAATCCTGGAATACTTTGGAGTTACAACTTAACGGGTAGAAATCTGCAAAAACGCGAGGTCGCTTCGAGAAGCTTGTGAATGTCCCAGGAGGTTTCTGCGCTTTTAGTCAGAGCTGGGCTGGCTGGAGTAGCCGGCCGGAATATCTACGCACAATGGAACTATCAAGAGTCTAAGTGCGGACAGATGAAGCCTACCTAACATATAATAACCCTACTTACCGCAGAAACATAATACTAAGTTATTTGGCTGCGATCTTTTGTAGGGTGGAGGTATTCCACCAGCCGGACTGCCCCGAGTAGAGAGCAATTTCCAAATAAATTTATCTGTGCCCTACCTCTCTTCTATCCTTGCCCCTTGCCCGTGCCCTTCTACTTACAAGTAATGTAAGTAATGTAATGCCTGCTCCGAAATTTTCGGGTGCCTCCCTACCCCAGGATATGAGGTTATTAACCCAAAATTGGGCTTTGCTTTTATCAGCTGACGACTTTTAGGGGCCAGTCCAAAAAGTAAACCTCGATACAACAACGTGTAAACCACTTGATTTGTAGACACTACAAATTGTGCCTATAGATAGACTTCAGTATATCTGAAGAATCTTGAATTTATTGCATCAGTTCACCACACTCTGATCGAAACTGCGGCGCGAATACTTTTCCTTTACAACAGAAACAGTATAACCAAGTGTGGTAATACTTTCATAGTCTATTGCTCCATTGGTTCTGTTACCTTCATAATCCTAATGAAGTAAGACTTTTTACCATGAAAAGAAAAAAAGTACACGTGATAAACTTCTATGCCCAGAAAATTTCACGATATGTATCTATATAATCGGGAGATTTCTTCAAAATCAGAACATCTGGCAACAAAACGAACAAGCACCCGAATATAGCTACCAGGAACGCATAAGCGTTGATAGATGGCCCATTATCATATTATTTAGTGCTGCCAGCTCGTGTTCGCGTACTAACGATGATGGACACGCATAAATGTTTACATATTTTGAAATTAACTTCGCTTTTACTTTCTGTTTATACGTACGAATTATAATATTGTCCTAAAATACATTGCTACATCAAAGTATACAAGACATCTTGTAAACTAGTCTGAAAGGACGTTGACCTTACATTTTGACCTTCGTTTATTTTGTTTTTCTTTCTCATTTGCTAGAGCTTGTTGTATCTACCTTAGAAAAAGTCATTAAGAAACTAAATTTCGATTTGTACAATATCTTACTATAGAATTCTCTTTGTTACTTTCTATCGTAATATATAAGCTAGTCTTTGATAACCATCATTAATAAGGATGTACACAGGATTTTCTTCTGATGGAGGGTACGCAGACAAGAGTAAATTAATATTAACACGCTGCAGCATTGCCTTCCTTATAACTATTTAAAACTCCATGCCTAATGCCTTCAAGTTGTTCGTTAAAACAGAAACACTTATTTTCTCCAGATTGTAACAAAAAATTCTGGAGTATAGTTTCCGATTGATTTCAGCCAGCACTCTGCTTACCCACATCCTGCTGGTTGGATGTAGGACAGCAGAGCCCCTTTGACCGTGGACCTACACCTATTTCACGTAATTATGTAGTCGTAATTATGTACAAGTTTAACTATTTAAACGCTAAGTCTAATACAGACGCTCACTACATTCAAAACAATATACAATCATAATTATAATCTGGCTAAACAAAATCGTAGTGAATATTAAAAAAAATGGTGTGAACGATATTTATTTTTTATTTTTATCGTTTCCCATTACCAGTATTTCGCGTCTCACAGTTTAGAAACCCGGGTTTAAATATAAGATTATGTTTACAATGTTTAGTTTTTACAAGTAAACATGGAATCAAACGTCACAGAAAGTTGATTTAATTCATGTCTAATTTCGCCGTGTAACCGTTATCAGAGTAGGAAGAATTTATTAACAATATTCAAAGAGATTAAATTATATAGTGTCTATAAAATGGTTTTTCACTTAATTTTAATTTAGGACGTGTCACTTTAATTTATTTATTTTAGCATGTAATTAAAAACGAAATAAACGAAGTCCACTTTCAGATGTTTTAATTGTTCGAGCTTTACAATATTCGAATACACGAGTTGATATATTTTTCATGATTGAATATTTAAAATATACCAAGATAATATTTCGCCTTTACGCAATTAGTACTCGTAGATTGTGTGATCTAGTCGTAAACCGAATATATAAATGTACTCTGTGGTAAGATAATTCATTATTAATTTAAGATCTTTAAACATAATTTATTTAATATTAAAATATGGACAGAGGCACATACATTAAACAAAAGTCGTAATTAACAAGAAAAAAACAACATAGGAAAAAAAAACGAAGAATAATGAACAATAATACAATACCCAGATTAAAAAAGGTCAAAAGTTAATAATAACTAAAATTAACTATTTAAAATAATTAAATAAGAAAAATAATAATAATTACACTATTTAAATAATCAACTTAAGTCTGGTAGCTAGCCAGACATTAGAAAAAGCCCTATGACTATTCTCATTGCAGGGATTCAAATTCACGTTAATCGCGATGTCCTTAAACGCTGCCACTGAGCCATCATTTATTCATATGTTATACTGGTCTGATAACTTTGCAAAACAGTATAGTTAATTTTGTTGATTTACTACAAATATTATTTCTCTATAACATCTGATCCGATCGTAGCCGTTGATTTACAAGCTGACGTCAGTGTTTTCACTTAACACAGGTTCTCGCTTCGATATTAATTATAATTTGTCTGAAAATTTATTATTATGGGCTTAAGTTTGTGGAATATGTATATTACAAGGATGAATTATTGTTAAATTAGTTTTAGCAAAAATGCTGTATATTTAATACAGTCATGTTTGTTATTTTTATATATAAGTTTGAGATGTATTTTTAACTAGTTGTGCCCGCGGGCAGTGGTAGGTTAGAGTCATAGTACAGGTTAATGAAACTTAGTCTATTCCTGGTAAGGCCATCTGTCCGATAACCTTACACGGCAAAGGTCTTGGATTACTCCAACGCACAACCGTTGTCATGACCTCAAAGGCAAGTCTGGGAGTTATCCTTAACGTGGTTGCCGCCTGTTTTTGGTCTGTATAGGTCGGATACAGACACAACTGAAACCCCTAGTCGAACCTCACCCCCTTTTTTTCCGTTGCCTATCCTCATTCCACTTTTGCCTTCCAAATTCGCTGCAGAGTATCAGTAGCTGTGCTCTGAGGAACGAGTCTCACAAAAAGACGCTGAGGCTCGGGGGACGCTCCAAACAGGAGAGTCTATAGCTACCCGCGTGATTGTGCCGTGCGTGGAGACCCGTACGCAGGGATGAAGAGATCCTGGAGTCGAAGAACAATAGAATTATATACAGATCGATGGACAACGGCCAGGGACTGTAGACAGTCAAGGGTAGCACTGCCCATTCCAGAACCGCGATTGTCGCGGCGACTACTTAGTCTTAATAGAAGTGATCTACGTGTATTGGTAGGCACTATAACCATCCATTGTTCACTTAACAGGCACCTTTATGTTTTAGGAGTTTCTGACAACCCCATCTGCAGAGCATGCATGGAGGCAAAAGAAACCGTTACCCACGTAATCCTGGAATGCGTTGGAGTTACAACTCAACGGGTAGAAATCTTCAAAAACCCGAGGTCCCTTCGAGAAGCCTGTGAATGCCCCAAGGGCTTCTGCGCTTCTGGTCAGAGTTGGGTTGGCTGGAGTAGCCGGCCGGAATATCTACGCACAATGGACCTATCAAGAGTCTAAGTGCGGACAGATGGAGGCCACATAACATAACATAGCTGTGCCCGCGACTCCGCTCGGGTGGACTACAGAATGCTGTCGGTTAAGCGCACGTGCGAATTGTGCTACTCCGAAAATGTTTATTGTGGGTAATCCTTAGAATATCAACATATGCAATGGCAAACCTTTTGTAAACCTCTTTAAAATCTACAATTATGTAGTATTTTAATTTGATATATCTCTTATAGTTTACTCAGCGTAAGCCATTTAATCGCACTGAATGCGCCCTTTTTTCGAATTGAAAAGAACATAAACGGACAGACAGACAGAGTCTGAGAGAGCGTTGAGTTTTATAATATGTATAGATTAATGATATGAAGAAGCAAACAAGCATACAATCCACCTGATATTAAGTGGGCACTGCAGCCTATAATTATTTATAGTCAAGATTAGAAAGACCGGAGTGTAACTGAGGTCAGTTATTAATAGGTTTAGGTACTCCTGAGAATCAGTCCTGAAGTAGCACGGTAGCAAGTTCGTGTGCCAACTATACCCTACGGACCGGAACATCATAGTGCGATCGGTTATTCATTGCCGGCCGTCATTGCTATGCCGGCCTGTAAGTCTCTCGGCAACTGACTGGTCTCAGGTCAGTCCGGTTCAAATCCCTACCACCCCGCTTGAATACTGTTTATAAACTAGCTAAAACCGGAACGCGACACGCCTAAGTGTGCCACTATGGCAGATGTTAAACCAGGTGTATGGTGGTCGCGATCCAGTCGGCGGACACAATACTACTGTCCCCAACAAATAACCAGTATTTTATTTACCCGTCGATGTTACAGAAAAATATTTTACAGTACTTTGTAAAAAAAATGTTTGCCGATTTACTGAGAAAAATCGATAACTCATCGTCTAATGAAACAGACAGTTTTCTTGGAAAGGGTGTGTTGCAGACACTTACACGCTTGATATGTTTGAGGAGTATCAGGAAGTGTTCACAAAGGCCCACCCACATTTTCGGTTCGTGTTGCGGTGACGTCGCTCGCTGGAGATATGCCAAATGCATTTCCATTGTACGCGCCGCGCCGCACCGCGCTGTGCTTCGGCCGCGGCCGTGTCATGTTTTGTTTCGTCGTATCTGTTTTGGCGTGTAATCTGTCGTCGGTAGGTACTACCGCACTTTAGCGACGTCCAGTTCCTTTACTCTACGTCCAGAAAGATGTCATATGCGTACTCTAGGGTTGCCACCTTTATATATAGGTTTTTTACTATATGCTGCTAAAACATACATCATATTTTCAGAAGAACGGGAAAAGTAAAACAGATACATTTTATTTCATTTTTAATTTATTAAATACAATATATACAATAATAAACAGACGTTCATACATATAATATATAAACAAAGACTAGCATATAATGGACATAGTGGCAGGGTTTTTCTAATGCTCGTCTGGCTAGCTATCACCCTCAAGTTAAAAATCTGTCATCGAGCACTTATAGGTGTGTTTCGTGTCATCATCTTGGGCCACATCGTCACTTAACATCAGGTGAGATTATGGCCATAACGCTAAAAGCCATAAAGATTAAAAAACACTACCATCAGTTCGGAACATCTCAGTCATCGAGAAGTGTCGGCAAGAAACTTCATCGAGTTTTTTTATTGTGTAAGTAATGTTTACATTTATTAGTGATATTATTATTTTTATTTGATGTATGTGGACTCATATGTTTATTTATAAATCATCACACGACTCATCTTTATGCGACGTTATTAGAACATTATCATGCGACGCGTTAACGGGAATGGAGGTGACTTGTATCAAATTTGGATTGAAATCACGAACTATTCTGTGTTTTAACCATAGATTTAAATTAAATCTATGGTTTTAATACCACGATGTGTAGATTGTCCTACCTACGTGACTCGGCAGATTTATATGCTTTCAAAAATAATGTTGTGAAGTTCTTGGAAGACACACAAATTTAAATTTAATTTTAATAAAATATTTTTCCCGCATTTTGTATAATGATTTATTTTCTATGTGGTTTTTCTAAAGCATCCTTTATTTTCTTTATCTGATAGACATATTATTATACGTTTTTCTTGACATTTTCAAGTTTTTACACTACATTAGGCTAATGTGTTCCCTCCTTCTTATGACAAATGGTCCTTTAAGCGTAACGTGAAGAGATATCTATGTAGGCCGGCATGACAGCGGCGATCGCCGATGGATTTAGATGTCTAAGATCTATTGGTGGTCGACGTTGTGTTTGGATTGTTTAGTTGTGTTTAGTTTTTCTTCTAGGTAGACTTCTTAACATATTTTTTGTTATAATCAACTCTAACATGGTTTTCTTAAAAAACAAATGTTATATCAAGTTACGTTACAAATTAAACATGCGGTGGTGACTTTAAAGGGTTAATGCACTAAGAAATGTTTTTATTTTATAAATATAAATGAAATGTAATGTATTGGCCACTGATCATCCTTTTTATTAAATAAATCTCAGCCAACTCTCTCTCTCCCCACATCATATTCTTTTAAAATTTATCAATGTGAGAAAAACACAAAAATAAAATTGTACGTAACTTTGAAAATGCCTTACCACTGTTTATTTAAATGTTTACCTTAATTGAAAACTTGGACTTATTGTAAGCTTTGAATCCATCGACGCAGTGTGTAAAAGTGCTACTGTTCAGTCATCATCCCTTTAAATGTGAAATACAAAGAGAAGTGTCAATCGCAGCTTGACATCTTACATCGAACTGACGGATTCCGATTGTCCTGGTTAATAGCTTTTACGACCTCGGTCATATCAAGTTGCAATTGCTCGAACGAACTGAGAGTTAAACGCCTGGTTTATGTTATAAATGACAATTACTTTGTCTTCAAACAAAACAAACAAATATTCAAAATATGTCCATTATTTGAATTTGACAGCGGAACTTTCCCAACTGAACTAAAATCTGCGGTGTGTTGTGACTGAAAATTTTAGTCCACTGTGTAAAGAAACGTATATTTTTAATGCGTGTTAAGTAAAATATTGCATGGCAACTAACTAACGTTAAGTACGTTACCTTCCGAAAACAACGCCAAACTCTGAGGGAAAACTTCTTAAACAGTCATTGCCAACATGTCGCCATGTCGTTTAAAGGATCCTATATCAAAGTAAAAAGGGGAATACGCTGGCAAAGAGAGACGATTTCACATCTTCACGGTACGCCAATTATGAGTATCAGCGGATTTCTTTTCGCGTGCCGAGATGAATACTACCTATAAAACTGTAGCTTTCGAGATCAGATCTTTGTACTTGTTTTAATTTGTTGTTTTTGATACGAACCTTTGTGATATCAATTATTTTTTACGAAACAATATTATATAGTACTATATTGTAGGTTTTATAACATCTCTCATCATATACGAAAGTACACATTATTCTCGATGTTCCCGTTTATTTGGACTACTTTAAAATTATTTACTCATATTTCTTAGAAGCTTTCAGCTTAGTCGATTTTTCACCTTTAAACCAGCTTCAGCGGATCTGACTTCACAATTCGGTTCTTCGAAGAAGCATGTCTCAAGCTTATTAGAAAATTGTTAGTTTTTTTCTACATATTACCATAAAATTTTTAACGTTCCTTTTCCAGGAATTACATAGAACTCTGTTTTCCGTTTGTTCGGTATACTTTTTATTATAAAGTATGAAGTATATTAACATTTTTTGTGTGAGGTACGATTACTCCTTTGAAAGCTGGAAACCTCCATATATACCTTGGTTTTGATAAATAAACAACTCACGATACCTATATTATTCTGACCACGAATGTGGTAGAAGAACTGAGTCGAAACTTCTTGCAAAAATTGTAAGCGCTAGCACGCATTAGTTCTGCTTTCACGTTTTTTGTGTTCTGCTTAGCAGTTTTCTAGTATGCAGTAAAGGCGGCCGTTTTTAATATGTTTCAAAATGTATGTTTTTTACAGGTATAATGACTTTAGACAGACAGAGAAGTGGATTCTTAGATTGCCCACACGTTTAAGTAAAACCGTGCAGACTAGCTTGCAAAATATTGAAGCGCTTTTTGATTGAGGCTGTGTTAATAGACGACATCACCTGAGTTTTATAAATCATTCAAACAAATTATTATATAAGCTAGATTGTTCCTGAACCAAGGAGCTCTCCTTTCAATAATTTTCTAAGTAATTTATGCTAAAGCTAAAACTCTATATTAAAATATGAATCAACGTCCCACAAAGCTACCACTCAACGTGTTTGTAATATGCAGCCGCATCATCTTAAGGGCATTGCTCACACCTGTTCGTATTTTCTAATGCTTAATATGTATTTATATTATTTCAAGTAATGGTAAAAGAACTGCCGAGGCTGCCGAGGTATAAAGAATAAAAAAGTTTTCTTTGACCTTAAATTGTTTTACATTTTACCACGGTAATCTACTTATCAATAATCAAAAAACATATAATCTAATAGGTTACCATGATAGCGATGATGAGCGATGAATACCCGATCTCTCGGTGGTCACCGTTTTTTTTTATTGTACTGTGATAATGCCATACACATTTCCGTTACTCTCCGTGCTACTTTATATAAGACCTATATAAAAAAAATCACTATGCTTAAAATATCTAGAAAAGTCTAGAATCTACTCGAAATATCGAGTATGTATTCATAGGTAAGAAACACGTCACGGAACATGCACATATTAAAACCTTATCGATCCGTTTACATAAGCGAATAAACAGTTTCAAAAAATATCACACTTCCCCCATTCTTTAAACGATTTCGTTATGCTAAAAATAGATCTAGATTACTCTAGAAATTTCGACCCCGGTCGTTTTTTTTTCCCCGGTCGATTTCGATTTTTTCGGATATATAAACGAGACGTATTCCGATGGGAAACAGTTCTGTTTTGGACAACCGATCGAATACAGAAAGTGATTAAAGGAAGAAATTTACAAGACGACTGCAACCACAGAGTTGTGCAACCACAACCACGATTTCTCTGAACTATGATTACGACTAAGAGCATCTGAGGAGTTATTCCACGGTTACCTCGTTGAGTACGAATAAATTATAATTTATTGTTTACATGAAAACGACATTTTATTACCTAGCGGTATAAGAATAAAAAAAAGTATGACGGGGCAATTTCGGACAGTCCTTATGTTTCCTTAGAAATATACAAGTTGGCGAGAAAATTGTAGCGGTTGACCAAAGGATGTCCTCTCTTGTGTACTAAATGCTCATAACTTCTTTCCGAGGAAGAACACTAAATCATTTTAAACAGGCGTCGAGCTGTGAAGTGATGTATGCGTTGTTGGCGCTCAGCACAAAAGCGGTGCCACTCGTTTACAAGTTCACTGAATTTCAATGGAAATAATTGTTACGTAAAAATTGTTCAAGGAAATTGCTTGATTTATTATATTTTCAAATTCGCTCGCAAATGTATCAAATACATAAATTATTCAATTTTGAAACTAGAAGGACACGTCAGAAATCGAAATTAATTGCGGGTTATATTTATTTAAATTGATTTATTTCTGTGTGAAGCAATTATGGCTCAGTGGTAGCGTGTACGACTTCGCGTCGATTGACATGAGTACGAATCCCTGCAATGAGTCTGAGCTTTCATCAAAACATCGTGAGGAAACCATAGGCATGGCTTTTTCTAAGCCCACCTGGTTAGCTACCACCCTCAAGTTGAAAATCTTTCGCCAAGCACTAATAGGTGTGTTCCTGCAGCTGCACTTGGGAGCCAGTCTTCCACTAGGTTTAGCGTGTTATCATCTTGGGCCACATCGTCACTTAACATCAGGTGAGATTATGGCCACTACACCAAACCTATAACGATAAAAAAAGATGATTAATGACACTTTATAGTTAAATTATTTCAGTGTTGTTAAAGGTATAAACATCAAACTAAATGTCAAGTTAGAACGTCATCGACAAGAAATGGTTAATGCCGTTCCTTTTTAATAGACTTCATGAAAGGCCGGTTTCTGTCACCTTAGTACGAGTATGTCCGTATGTGTGCGATTTTTTCAAGAACTACACGACCCATTTTGATGAGTCGTGATATTCTATATTAATAATCCTGTCTATTTATGTGTTTTTCACAACTTTTTTACTGTGATAGATAACTATTTTCTAGGACACTGATTTCGAATTAGATATTTAAAAAAAATTGTCTGTCTGTCAGTATTTATGTCTAGATTTAAGACAATAATGGCTTCACCGATTTTATTGAAATGTAGTATACGGGTTGTATATATAATTCTGAAATTAAGAGGGTATATAAATTATCAATGTCACCTTCAAAAAATCATAAAATATGAGTAAAAATTAAATTATTAAGGTCCCATCCTTGTATGCCGATTTTCCGAATAGTACGAAAATTTCGAATTATTCGTGAATTTTTCTAATAATAAAAAAAAAACGAACTTTTTTACCGAAAAAGAAAAACGATTTAAAATGCGAATATTTTAAAAAATACAAATTTTCCGATTTTTTCAGAATAATTCGATATTTTTCAAATTGTCAAAGAACATACATACAAATATTTTGAAATTTGTGTATTATTCGAAATTATAGTTTATTATTCATAAGTAAAATTATTCATAAGTTCGAATTATTCGCACACCACTAATCTTTGTAGAATAAACTACTTCTTGAAAGGATATTCGAATCGCGAATTATACATGCCTCTTAAAATGGGAAATTTGAAATCATATATATATAATATAACGTGAAAATTTCGATACGTCATAATATACATTTTTATTAAATTTCAGCTTTTAATATTTATGTATATATATACGTATGTTTCTAAATAAATTTATATACAAAGTATATAAATTTATTCTATATTTAACAGCTCTTGCAATATCAATCTACATGAAAAAATATCCTCAATTTAGAATCACCGTTTCATAATCTTAGTAAAGCATAGAATATCATCATTATAACATCAAAATAACCCCGTTTTATAGCATTTGATTTCACTAAAGCAATCCAGCGAAATATCACACCGCGACAAATTTTGAATTCACACCGTGTTTATTCTTGTTTAAACAAACGCGTACATATCAAATTCGACTGTGTATCATGTTTGGCCAACGTTGGCCGTGACGTAGGCGTTAGCGCGACGGGCGGCGTACCCGTCAGTTACAGAGGTAAACGCGCGCGCGCCGGCCGATCCGCCCCCATTTCCCGCCCAACCGATTGACACTTCGAAAATTTCGAAAAATCTCGTACGATTTTTCTGTAGTGTTCGTGTAGCAGCAGTGATGTTGAAGTGATTGTAAAATATCGATCGATTTAATTCAATTTTGGAGTGTGACTTCGTGACGATAGATCAGTGATCCGGTTCCTACATGCGCGGAAGATTTTACACGGATTGATAATACGGTAAAATCGATGTTTATATTACCGTTATATTTCTAATGAGTATTCGTTATTATGAATCCATTAAATAAGCTTCAGTTAGTGGATTTGTTGGTGTTATTTAATTATAATTTTTATATGTCGAGGGATTTTGTGTCACTTCATTTGGAGATAAATTAGCACTACATTGACGTCACAGAGCAACGTACGAAGTTTAACTATACGCGAATTTATAAGATAGACTTTTAATTAGACAGTTTGAGCATAAAATACTTTTTATTTTCTTTTATTGCTATCACAGACAACTTTATTTTTTATTGAAGTGTATGACCACATTCTTATCTGATGTTAAGTGACATTGTGGTAGAAAATTGTAACACGTTAAGTCTAAAAAGAGGCTGGCTCTTGAAAACTACTGCTGGAACTTATCTATAAGCGCTTGGTGATAGAACTTCAACTTGAGGTGTTAACTCAAGCGAAAAATAGAAAAAAGTCACCCACAATTCGTTTCCATTTTAACAATTCGATATTTAGGTTCGTCATAATTGGTTTTCGTTTCTCATCTTCAGTCAACAATGAAAACTATTTACACTGATTTTATCTTCGAAATTTATTTCCATATATGTTTATTATTGCCAATACTAACAAAATTTGAGGACGATGAAAACTTGAATAATAGTAATGTCTGGAAATGACTATTTCCTTGTCTTTCCACTAAAAAAACCACGAAAAGCAAAAGAAAAGGCATGATAAGCCCAATCGAGTTTCTCGATGATTTTATAATTCTATGTAAAATCTATTTTAATATTTTAGTTTTTTAATATGGCTTACAGTAAACTTATTAAAAATTGCCAAATTCGTGTCGGGTCATGCGCAGTATAGGGTTCCGTATTTGCCCGTCACAAAATGCAGACTTGGAAGGGGGCTTTATGTAATTTTCAATGGATTTTGTAGGAAATTAATTCCCCAAGTGCATAAGTTGGTCAACTATTACTCGTTAACTTATAAAGCCTACTTAGTTTTGATAGTAAACTCCTTTTAACTTCGTTATATATGACTACTACTGCCGTGATTTTTTAAATATATCCTATAACAACCTAGCTGGTAGGGGGAAGACACTTGACTCTATCAAACATTTAAAGCACTTTAAAGCTTAATATTTTGCAAACGGACCCCTAAATCGAAAAATGGTTTTACACACCTACAATATTTTTGAACGACCTATCCAACGACAATACACACAATGGGATAGGCGAAAAACAAATTATTTTATCTGCAGGGGAGAGGTACCCTAAATTATTTCTGTCTAGATTTTATTTTATCACTTTGTAGGCGTGAATATACCCATGACAAATTACAGCTTTCTAATATTAATAATCTCTGAGCTAAACCGCAGACAGACAGACGGACATAGTGAAAATATAAAGGTTCATTGTTGACTTCTGAACCCTAAAAATGTGATCTTATATGCTAATATTCTGTACTGAAAATTTTGTGTACACATGTAATTGGCTAGCATATACATTACTTTATATGTATTAAGTCCTTTTCTTATTTTTACCAATGTATACTGTACTGTCTATTGGTGTTCGCATAATAAATAAATGACAGAGATATTTTTGAAACCAGTAGAAGTATTCTCATTGTCTAAATTGAATAATGTATATTGATTTCCACAAACATTTATTTAACTTGCTTTGTTAGAATGGGTCAAATCTTGCAACTGAATTTTAAAACAGTTATCCCAAACTGATTAATCTTAAATTTTTGCATACACTTTTACTTTGGATGACAATGTGTGGTTAGTTAAGTGACATCATTTTGAATCCATTATGGCGGATTCCCAAAGATGGCGGACCACTTTTTCATGCACCTCCATGATATGGGTATCAAATGAAAGGGCTTGTTGAGAAGAATACGAAAATAAAATAACGTTACACTAAATTCAATATGGTGCATGGTTAACACTCTTTTCATTTTGGAACAATTGAAATATTGAATAAAAGCTTGTTTTTAAAAAGGTTTAAAGATTGTTTATTTTTTATTTTAAGCTCTGTAAAATATCACTATAGATTCTTCGTGATATTTTCTTTAATAGAAATCTAATTGTAGTGTTGGAACCGACGCGATGTCCGTCGATACGTTATCAGAGCACGATAACACTAGTAAAGATTTTCGCACCTAAAAACAATTACCCTAGTGGGTATCATCACGGCAATGTATTGATCGTCTATAGATCGCCTATTTGTATCGTAAATGTATACCGACTACGGTCATCAGGAAAAAGTATGTTTATCAATTTTTATTTTCATGATTAGGTAGTCTGTTTGTTTGTATATTACCTATTTTTTGTATTATGAAAGTAGGTAGGCAATTTACTTATTGTTAATTGGCCATTGCAGCCTTTGATAACCAAATTCAAGCAGTTCTGCACTCTTATCTTAACTAATTAGCTTGCGAATCTCATTTTTAAGATCAGAAAGCGGTTACGCGAGAATTTAAAGGCATTAATTTGTTCTTTATTTTTTAGTATTATATCAATATCATCTTCATAATTAAATTTACAAACAAATGTATCATGAATGTTATATGCATCGATACAATTCATTTGAGAATATGCGGTAATATTTATAAAAACACATTTATACATCGGTCGACTCGTTCGATTCACGGTCACTGGGAAATGACAATTTTTAAAAATAAACTGAACTGATGGTTTTTAAAATAAAATCGACTGTTATACATATGCTTTACGTAAGCATGCCTGCGAATGAGATGTACGGGCTCGAAGGACTTGTTATTCGCACAAGAGCTACTTTCACTTTCTTTACTTTTTTTCCATTAATCATATGATTAATGCTGATGAGCTGTTAAATCTAATTTGCTCCTCTCCTTTCCACAACAGAACCACACGCGCTAGGCTTTGGAGTCAGTTTTACGGTAACCTCCATCTCTTCACGAACTAAAAAGTTCTCTGTGGTTTCTCTTTGTCATACCGTGAAACTGTGATCTCCCATCTAATGTGTTCCCTCCTTTTACGACATCGGGTTCTTTAAGCGTAACGTGAAGATATATTTATGCAGGCCGACATGACAGCACCGACTGCTGATGGATTTAGATCTCTTGATGGTCGCCGTTGTGTATGGATTGTGCTGTGCTTATCATCAGAGACAGTACCGTCAATGTGCTGAGCTGATATAACAAAAATCGTTATTTCCGTGCTAATTCCGTCTGAAATTACTTTTCAGGTGGAAGTAAATCGTTAATACTGGATTTCCGCAAAGTAGTGCCTTCCTCAATATTTAACTTACTTATATGCACTGTACTTTATTCGTGGGAATATTTTTGAAATGAAACTTCTTTAGACGCGGCTAGGAGGTAACTGGAAGACAATGCAACGGAATTCCGGTGGTGACCGTCGGGATGGTGGTGACCACTTAAGTTTTACTTCAATCGCGTGTGACGGTTACACGCTTTGAAATATATTTTTTGGGGTAAGTTCTGGCTGTAGTCGTCGTGAGATCTGCGGACGTCATAGTATAATCGGAATCCATAATCCTACAAAAGAGTAAGCGAGTTAGATACTAAGATATATCCGTGGTATCTCCATAATTTGTGTACACCATAAACCCATAATCGTGAATCTTATTTGGTTTGTCGCGTTTTATAATCAGCCAGGTATATTCAGCTGCCGAGAGGCTTAGAGGCCGCCATGACAGCGACTGGATTGCACTGGATGTATTGTCGATCGCTCGGTGGTCACCGTTGTTTTGAATTGTATTGTGCTTTCATCAGGCAAAGAGCTGTAAGTTTGTCGTGCTAATATAAAAAAGTAATATCTTATTCTGTTATTGGTCGTCTCGTTGGCTTCAAGGTCGATACGATAAAAGTAGATAATAAATAAGAAGCAAGGTGAACAACATAAACTTTCAAATGCACAATAGATTTCGACAAAATAACATCGATCATCAATATAAAGTATTCGCGCAAGTATACATAAGACGAGATCAAAGTGATGCAAGTTGTAAAAATCGTTCGTTCTCATCCGTTTTACAGCTTCACGTAGCACGTGATTGAGCGTCGAGTGATTTACTTTCTTCAGTGTCAAGTTAATTCCTTTTACGATAGTTTTACAATAAAATTGTTTCTGTATTTGTTATAATATCGTTCCAGTTGCAGATTGTTTACGTAAGCGTCCGCCCACGTTAAGATGTTGTTTTTAAATATATTTTTTTCTTTTTGATCGTAATATTCGATACATAGTGGTTTAGTTTTAGCTGTATGAGAAGCCACTAATAAGTCACACGGGACGTCAACATCTCAAACGGATGAGGTTAAATGAATTATACAATTTCAAAAATATCGATTAAAATGCGATACAGTTCAAGATATACATCACGGATTGATGGAATGTAAATAATTTATCAGAAATTTCTTTGCTACTTTCGCAAATGATTACACCTGCTTCGCCCCTCAACAAGGCATCCCAAGATCGATATTTATTCCTCCGAAGCTAACATCATCGATCTGAGGATGCCCCGTCTAGGGGCGAAACACGTGTTCATTTTCGCCCGCTAACTTCTGAAGAGTCAACATCGATTTGAGGAAGCCTCGATGAGAGGCTAAACACGTGTCATCGATTGCAAAAGTAGCAAATAAATTACAGATTAATTATTTACGATGAATTTCGGCAAAGTAAAGCCTTCTTCAGTGAAATGTCTTATTGATTGAATGTGTCCGGAACAAAATCGAGATGGAAAGTCTGATAGAGGTAGACCTTTGGTCAATATGTGGGATCAGGGAGGGTGCCTTCCATGCTATATTGTCAAAACGTGATAGTATTGACGCCCTTTCAGTATAACTTGATTGCTAGTTACTTCCAATAAAATGCATGAAATAACTATGCCGACGTAGCTCAAGGATTAAATTTGAAAAACCAAAAAAAAAAAAAAGAATGTAAATAATCTTCAATAAACAATTCTTAATCTACTTAATAAAATTCTTAAGACTAACTGAGAAAGCATAGCTTAAGCCGATGGGTCTAAAAGCATAACATTTTGCACATGAGTTCCGTAGTTGAGTACTAAGAAAGGATTTTTGTTTAACTCCTAAAGTTAACTAGAGATGATGTTGCGAAGAGGGAAATCTCATAAGGCTAGTATTTGTAATAATTTACTAAGAAAATTTCATAAAAATATGGCACAATTTTAGCGACATCAAGCAGACCGTCGATTGACTTAGAAGATATAGAAGCTTGTTAGTGAGCCTAGGCTTCATCATAATTATTTTCAGCGTATAATCTCCCATTGCTAAACATAGGCCTCTATTCTTGTACGTCACTCACTACGGTTCTGAGCTAATCTCATCCAGGTCTGACACAAGCATGAGCTTACAGTGAAAAAAGAAATCGTAGTAATGATACCATAGTTGTTAGGTATAAGTAATGCTCACCTGATAATCTACCACTTTTGCAAAACACGTGTGGGTATTTTCTGGTAGTCAATTATCTTTTAAGGTTTAGCATGTTACAATCATTAGATACATCGTCAGCAAACCCATTTATCTTTTAGAGCTATTTGTGATGAAGTTGAATGAGGTTTCTTAGAATAAAAACACTCAAAACAAACTCAATTTAAACCCTGAGATGGATATTCGGGATTCCTCATTGTATTTACTTGGATGCAAACATTTAAATTAATGAATTACGATCAGTCATAATATGATCTGAAGCAAAATGTCGATCAACCCTCATTGTATGCAAATTGTATTGAAATTTCAAGCCTGTTGGCTTATGTGAAGCAATGATGAAGCCGGTTTTTTAAGCAATGATGGCTCAGTGGTAGGTCAAATTGTAAGTGGTCATCTTATTGATTTCTCTTAACCCTTGTTTCTATTCGTATTTGCTGTATTACATGATGTAAAATAATAGTTGATAGGAAGCACTCTTCTAGGAATTTGAACATGAATGAAATAATATAATTATTCATTATTGTGTTGTTTAACTTATCTACTATTTTTTAAATGAAATTATGACATCAGACACTATTTACCTTGTGGAGGCTCCAAACTAATTTTTCACACAATATTATATTACAAATAGCTGGCCTGCCGACGCTGGTCTGCCCCTTTTTTATGACTAAGGCCCTGGTTAATATGGCTCGACCATAGCGCCACCTATCGGGTTCTAACATACCTATTTATAAACCATCGTCTTAATAAAACAAATATGTTAAATAAATATGAGCTCAATCGGTCAAGTTGTCCGGCAGTTATAAAATCACTAACAGATACTCAAGATTTTAATATATGTATAATATTACTATTTGCATTCAAACTTTTACCAAATCAGAGTAGTTATGTCGTGCACCGTTCGCGTGACTACGGGAACATATCGGCCGCGAACTATTCCGCTATCGTAACACTTCCCTAAATTTTCCGGATAGTTGCAGCTTGCGCTAATAAACTACAACAAAATAGTGGAATGAAGTTATTATTGCGACCGGGAGCGGGAGATCGGCCAGCCCGGTTCGCCCTCATCCGTCACTGATTAAAAGCTAAATATAAAACGCTGGAGTGCGCGACTTGTTTTTTTCTTTTATACGTCGATAGACATCAATGTTTTATTCCTTTCGATGAGAGAATTTGTCTTTCCACTGTTTCTCTCGAATGCTTGTGTACATTGAACTAATTTTATTTAACGTAATGTCATTTCATACAAAGTAGTAGTTATATTTATACCATTGCCACTCGAAAATGGCATTTGATTCATCAACAGTAAATAAAACTCTCTTTTACACACTGAGTGAATAAAAACATTTTAAATTTGGAACAAGCACGAGTTATGTACAAATAAGTTTAAATAGTTAAAACAAAAAAACACACTTTAATCACGCATTAAAAATTATAAAACTTTTAATCATGTAATAACATCTCGTTACCAAGTTCAATCTCTTTGATTTGTCCAAATTAATTATATTAGACTAAACTCGAGGGGTTTGCTAGCAGCCACTTAAGAGTTCCATTATCCACCTCCTGGCTCCATCACCAGAACCTCGTTACCAAGCCCAATCTATTGGGCTTGTCAAAACAAATCATATGAGCCCAAACTCGAGGGATTTACTAGTAGCCACTAAAGAGTTCCACTATCCACCTCCTGGCTCCATCATCAGATCAGCTCCGAGGTACCAAATTATAGTTTTCGTATCTGAATTACATATACATTTTAAGTTTAATTCACAATGTGAATCGCACACACACCTTTTTTTTTAATTACCTCCCCTAAGGAAGTAAATTTAAAGACGTAAACACATGGAAAAAAAGGTGATGAGGTCTATATATGTAATTTATTCATAAATTTTCTACTGTGATAGATAACTTTTTTCTAGAACAATTATTTCGAATTAGATATTTTTTTTAAATGGTCTCTGTTAGTTTTTATGTCTTGATTTAAGACAAAAACGGCTTCACCGATTTTATTGAAATGTTGTATACGGGTTGTATATATAATTCCGAAATTAAGAGGGTATATAAATTATCAATATCACCTTCAAAAATCATAAAATATGAGTAAAAATCTTGCATGCCGAATTTCCGAAAAGTACTAAAATTTCGAATTATTCGTGAATTTTTCTAATAATAAAAAAAAACGAAAGAACTTTTTAACGAAAAAGTATAACGATTTAAAAGTCAAATTATTTAAAAAAAAAGGTTTGTGTGCGACTCACACACAATAGAAGGGAAACTTCATTTTAAAAGATATTTTCTATTTAATTTAAACAGTGTGCAATATACATACACACCGACATTTACTCTCTCGCTATGGCTCACACAAAGATGAGAGACCGATAATGTGCGTTAAACGTTTAACGCTTCGAAGTCGCATAAGAGATTTCGCTTCAAAAATCACCAGAATCTTGCGTTAAGGTAAGATCAAGCTTAGGCAATGCGTAACGCGGTAATAGAATCGATTCTAGACGTATGTGTCGGTGTCAGTTCACTGCACAAGTTGCTTTGATCCGTCGCACACTGACGGATCTTTGATCTGCAAGCTCGTATCGTGGCATCAAACAAGCCCGTAAACTGGCTGCGTATCTACTATAATATTTGCTTAGAAATGTTTCACGCGGGAGTATTATTTCTTTTTATTTATACTTCCGGTTACCTTGCTTATTAATTTATTAATAGAAAAGTTAATCAATGTTAAACATGATCAAAGATTTGTCAATGTTTCTTGTCAGTTTTTCTCAAGGTAATATTCCGAATTGATGATACTAATAGGTATTTGGCAACATGTTAAACGATTGATATATGACTATAAATCATTTTATAATATTCTGGTTTCAAATTTAATATTTACTTTTGGTCAAGGGTAATGCCATTAAAAAGTGGTGGTCGAGGGGTTTAGATCGGTAGAATATAAATACGATTCGCAGGTTTCAACCCCGGTATGTACTTAATAATTTTAGGGAATTAGCAAATATTTACTCATTTATTTATATAACACTAGCGGCTGACGGTAAAGGAATTGTGTTGTGACGAAATCTGAACGATTGAGGTTGAAGTATCGGCATTTGATATCGCATATACGTAGTGGGCTGGCATAATGATTCCTTCCCTTGCGAAACGGCTTCATTGCTCAACAGTGGGACACTTACGGGATGGTATTATTATTATGATTTATTGTTTTAATGGTTAAAACTTAACAATGGTTAATAGTTACATATATACTTAAAATTATTGTTTAATTCTATCAATTAATAGTCATTTAAAATTGGAAAACATCTTGAGGGATGTTTGAGAAACTTCGGTATAATACTGCGTTTTTTTGGGTTTCTAAAATTATTATTGACAATTCTTATAGTTCAACAACTGAGGAATGACATATACTTCTCGTGTACAAAATTTCATCAAAATCAGTTTAGTTTCTTATGAATTAAATGCAGACTTACAAACAGACAGACAGCAAAAAAAAAAATTTTTCGTGATCAGTGATTTTTCATCTAGATATCAATCAAAAAAGTTGGAAAGAAAAATTACAATGTCATATTTATTAATATGGAAAATAAGACGCTTTTAAAGGAGAGAAGAGAGGTAGGGCTCAGGGAAATCTCTTTGAAGGTTTCTCTCTGCTTGCGGTAGTCCGACTGTTGAAATATCTATGAAATATCTCCACCTAACAGAAGATCGCAGCTAAATAACCTTGTGTTGTGTTCCTGCAGTGAGTAGGATTTCCACAGCTCCTTGGGGAAGGTGGCTTCAAGGTCGGCAAGTGATACCTCTGGTGTTACAAGCGTCAATTGGCTACAGTAACCTCTTAACATTTGGCTGGCTGTACGCTTGTTTGTCTTCTTAGTTGTATTAAAAAGGAGGCAAGTAGATACTTGACTAAAGGTACCTGAACTTATAGAAATAATTACTCCGATGTGTTCACACCGGAGTTGTAAACATACGTTCGGTCACAGTACTGCGACCGCAGCGACATGTTTAGAAAACACAGCTCGTATCGAATACGCATTACAGAAACATAAGCGATAATATATCACATTACATGACACCTAACATTTAGTTTTACTTGGCACTTTCCTGGCTATTCACAGTAGCAGCGCGATCGAAAGATATTGGTTCGTAGTACACAATGATACACACTTAGCTTCGCAGACTGAATAAGACAATGAAAATGCTGTTTTTAGTAATTATATTACGGACTGTAAGATCTATATCTGAGGATATTTCCGAGTTACTGGATAATAAATTCAAGGTCTATTCAAGGTAGAATTTAGGTACGGTGTAAAGGTTATTATAGGATGGATCATAAAAAATATATAGTGAAACTTCATAATAATTCCGCTATGTACGTTACTAAATTATACGCGGATGAAACAGCGGGGCACAGCTAGTACGTATATACGTGCAATCTTTGATTATTTATATACACGTCATACAACATTATATCTCTTCACTGTAATTGCATAATTATACTCGTATGTATGTATGTAATAAGATAGCATATCCTCCCAACAGACCGTGCATTGCATGACAGGGATGGTTTTCGCATTAATGCTTGTTTTGTAATTGTGCTCCCAGGATATGAATTTAATAAAATTTATTTATTTAATGAATTAAATATTTTTTATATTGACTTTCGCTAAAATAAGTTAATGCAACCACGCCGGTAAGGTATCAATCACCTGCAACCTACAAGGTGCAAGTTTATAGTCAAGCGAGATTGTGTATTCTGGCAGCTGCACTCGAGAGTCACTCAATTTTGAAAGCTTTATTTAACATGAGGAATGTGGTCAATCGCTAGCTTAGCAAACAAAAAAAACCTATACAGTTTCAAGGTAACAAAACCACCAAAGCGCTCAAAGCAATATGTCAACTTCTGTTCAAGGAAGATATTATTCTCATCAACATAGACCATAGCTATCGGTTGATCTTTTGTGATATCATACTCTTTTGACGTCACTCAGTACGTTTACTCTGTAACCGCATCACCGCGCCACCGGGTATTAAACAAATTTTACTGCTGTGGATATTTTCTCTCTTGGTAACGAACAAGGGGCTGGGAGAGTTGAGTCTTTAAACTTATTTATAATATATTGATTTATTACTTCCAAGCGGTATTTGATCATTTAAGTGAGTTTATAAAATCCAAGGTGGCAAAGTAGGTCTGACGGATAGACGGATATCTAATTTTCAAAGGTCAAGCAACGCTTTTATTATTAAAAATGTCCAGGAAGTTTTTTAGCAACATAAAATTTATGTTTTTAATTACTACTTATAATTAATTTCACTAGAGTACAATAACTAAACTATATTACGCAAATTGCTACCAACATTACGTAATATAGGCACAGATAACATAAGCTATGTATTAAAATAAAAACATGACAGATAAAGATCTGACTATACTGTTAACCTTAAAGACCTTGGAGCTATTAGATGCTTTGACAGCTTCACCGGGCTTGGGGCGAGTGCGGAAGCCACTCAGCAGCGAATGCAAGCCAACAAGCTCAAGGGTGCTAAGGTGCCAAAGTGGCCGAGTCTCGGCTTGGGCTGTTGCCGTACATGCAATTAAGTCTATGTGAAAATAATTGGACAAATATTTACATAGCATAGATGTTAAATTTAAATATAACAACAATATTCGACAACGTTGAAAGCGTAGTCTTTAAAAAGTCACTCACATGATAGTGAGATATGCATTTTATATAAAATTTTATTACAATACTAGCTGTGCCCGCGGATCCACTCGCGTGGATTACAGAATCTAAAACAAAAAGTAGCCTAAGTTACTCCTTATAACATAAGCTATCTGCCAGTTAAAGTTCCCTCAAAATCGGTCTAGTTGTTTTGGAGATTAGTTGGAACCCGGAACAAACAGACAGACAAAAATGTTAAAGACTGTTTTTATGTTATAAGTGTCATATATACTTCCATATACATTTAATAAAAAACAGTTATTTTGACATTACGAACAGACACTTCAATTTTATTTAAAGTATAGATATTAAAGATATATCTTTGATGAAGTTTTTAAATTACAAATCACTTTACATATTTTTTTAAATTTATACATTTTTTAACATTAAAGTATTTTGGTTACGTAACGTATCGCGTAACAGGACGTCACACAACTTCCATTTTTTTTTCTCTATTGTCAACCAAAGTAGCTTCCCTTCAGAAACTCTTATAAAAATTCGACCATTTTAGTGGTACCCTATTAGTATTTTAAAGAAACGGCCAAGTGACAATACGACCTTGCAGAGAGCGACACGATGCGACGCAGTGGCTGCATACAGTCCGTTGTAGTACTCGTATTTTAGAATTATATCTGTGACGTCACATCCACAGTTGAGTCATAATCCAGTACTTTAAATACTATTTTAATTATATTAACGCTACATAGTATTTTTCTCATCGACGTCGACAATATAATTAAATTAAATCCCACTTATCGTTGCTTATTTGCTTAAGGCAAAGTAACTGCACTGTAGGTACCTGATGGTAAGCATAGTACAATCCGGAAACAACAGCAGCCATCGAGAGATCGGTAATTTATCGCCGGTCTGCGCTATCATGTCGGCATTAAGTCCTCTTGGTAACTGGATATACACTGGCTGATTCCGAAGCGTGACTAACAAAAAGACAGTCACTGTGACGGGTTTATCACCATGTGCATAATGGTCGCGATCCAGTCGGGTAGAGATCACTACCACCACCTAAGCGTGCCTCTATGGAAATTGTCGTGTCCCTACTTTCATGACATAATTATTGGAATTGTTGCGTTGGCAAAATAGAATACTTACATATTTTTGTTTTTGTTAAAAGGATTTTTATAGCGAGCTTGACAACCATCCATCGTATGTATTTGTTTGTCTAGAAATGACAAATTTGTTAAACACGTATGTGATTCACTTGGGTACTGAGTGCATCTTCACTGTGAACACGTTGTGACAGTGCATCGTTGCAGTGATGCGGACTCTATTTTAGTAGGACGAGTGCACTTGACAAGTGGTTCGTAGAAGTCTGTCGTATAGTTTTATTTATAACGTTGTCGGTTCAAGAAGCCCGGGACGTTGCTCATTGCAAATATACATTCGGATAATTCCCGCTTATCTGATAAAATAAGTAAGAGTTCAGATATCTGAAAGGAACTGGGCGTATGATGCGTTTTTTTGTTTATTTCTAATCTTCTAGTCGTCTAATGTGTATAGTTGTGCTTGATTGTAAGAACAGTGCAATCTAAAAATAGCGGCGAAAACCGAGGGATTGACTATCTAGTTTCAGTCGTTGCCGCCATGCCGGCCTGCAAATCTCTCGGATATATACTGGTTGATCTCCAAACGTGCCACGCCTAAGCGTCCCACTATGGCGGGTTTTACACTGGCGTATAGTGGTTAATACCCAGTAGCTTGATATTTAGCATCTTTCTATGTTATTAATTAGATAAATAAAATTCTATTGATCGATTTTTTTATCGTTATAGCTTTGGCGTAGTGGCCACAGTATCACCTGATGTTAAGTGACGATTTGGCCCAAGATGACAATACACTAATCCTGGCTCTAAGCTTAAAGACTGGCTCTTAAGTGCAGCTGCCGGAACACACCTATTGGTGCTTGGCGACAGATTTTCAACTTGAGGATGGTAGCTAGCCAGACGGGCATTTGAAAATAAATTAATCGGAAAATCAGAAAATCGATCAATAGAATTTTCCTTCACCGAAAGCTCAGGCTCATTGCAGGGATTCGAACTCACGTCAATCGACACGATGTCCGTACACGCTACCACTAAGCCATCATTGCTTCAGTCTTCTGTCTGTCTATATAGAATCACAGAAGATACATTCTAGGTTATCTATAAAATGTATGTAATAAATATATAGTACAATTTTAAAAGCTTTAAAAACATTTAATAAAACATGATTGAAACTGTAGGATTTATTTCAAATTATTTACGTGTTTGCATTATGTTATGTATAATGAAGGAGGAATATTTAATAAGAATATTTAATTTCTTATAAGCCAGTTTTACTATGTGGTGATTTTAATATAAATATTTTAAGTTCGTTACCAGAGATCACTGTACACATCGGTATTTATCTCCTTTAACTTAGATCTGCTTTTTAATGAGCCAACCAGAATTACGTCCCAGACTGCGTTTTGTATAAACAAAATTTTTAGTAACTTTAGTAGTAGTAGCGATAGTATTATTACTGGGATACGGACTGACTATAAAGCTCACCCCCTTGAAATAAACTGTGCCGTTGAAATAAACTGTGACAGACTTAGCGGTGATTGTAAGAGAATGGTTAGACTTATATCAGAAACTATATTTGGATCGTTTAAATTTTAACATTAAACAGCAATTATCTACAGAGTTTTTAAATAATATAGATACGAATAGCAACTATGAAAATTTGTTTAATATCATAATTGAAAACTAGTTATTCGTTTCATACTTATGGTAGAGAATAAAGATTCAAAAAATGTAAACGTGTTTTAAAGCTGCTAAAGTGATATTGAAAAAAATATCTTAAATCTCGTAATATTACCAAACTGTTTGGCATATATAAAATGAGAAAACAGAGAATTAGGAAAAAATATAATTCGCTTAACTTAAACGTCGAGGGAGTACATATCTCAAATAGTTCAGATGTAGCAACTGCTTCCAAAGATTATTCCACAAATATTAGAAGCAACAAAAAATATAATAACATATCCCCATGGTGCCGCGTTACTTTTGGAAAATCTGATTGCACCTATAAATTCTATATTTAATTTTACATCCATTAGTGCAGGTTAAATAATAAGGGCTTTTAAACAATAAAATTAAACTTAAAACACACTGATGACATTTGGGGAATATCGGTAATAGTATTGCAGTCCTTAATTGTCAATATTTCACTATATCTGGCTAATATATTTAATCAGTGCATAAAAAGGAACTTTCCAATGTTTAATGAAAATAAGTAAAGTAGTTCCCCGGATTAAATCAGGCTGTAGAAGTAGTCTTGTAAACTATAGACCAATTTCTGTACTTCCGTCGATTATTTCGTTCTTATTCGTCGGTCATTTTAAAGACAAAAATGCTTATTGTGGGTGATCATTAGAAGATAGACATGCTATCGCTGACTTTTTTGTAGGTATCTCTCTTATGGTTTACTCAACGTAAGCCATTGAAGTGCCCAAATGCGTCGTTTGCCGAATTGATCCACCATTATCGTCACTGCTTATTTCATATGTTACTTTATCTTATAAAATATATCCTATAACCTGACCACATAACATAGCTATGAATTAAATTAAAAAACATGTAAGTCGAATAAGCGATTCGCATGAAAAGAACATAAACAACAGACAGACAGAGAGACGTTGAGTTTTATGACATGTATAGAAGATAAATATTGGATCGTGCCATCTCCTGTTTTGCTATAAATATTAACCAGTTACATTTAATATTTACTAAAATATTTGTTAAATTCTCTAATAGCAAATTAATCTTGAGGTTGAAATGGCAAATAGGCTGAAATGTTACAAAGAAAGTCGCAAAACAATAAGAAGCGCAAATAAATATTATCCTAAAATAACTTGTGCATCTACATGAGCTTCAATTAGCTGACTGCAGTTGGCATTCCGCCCGGTAGAGATTTACTGCCTTGCAGGGGAGTACCGAACTACCGCGGCCGTACCTTGCTGGCTAGGGTTCTGTTAAGCGTGACCGTACATCTTTCTAGATTTATTCACCCTGTTTACACAACTGTCTTATTTGATCTCGACTTTCTATACATATATATGTTCATGTGCCTTTTAAAGCTTCATAAAAGTTTAATTACAGTGATCATGACATCAGGATGAATACAGCTTGGTACAAATTATTTCTCTGGTTATCTAGCATTTTCAAGTTTGAAAATGTTGATGTTAACTGTTGTGTACTTGGGACCAAGTGCCCATTCTATTCAAACTTCAGCTTTGAATAATTAGATATGTCATTTTTCTTAACATCCTTAGTTTACGCAGGATTTATAGTGGAGTGTTCGTGGAGTTAGCGCCTACGAGTCTCTCGTCGTAACTCTTGCCGGAGCATCAGTACCGTCGCTTCTATTAATGCACAATATTTGATCAACGTTATTTAAGAAACTACTATGCAAAACTTCATGCTTCTAGTTAGATCGAGCGGTTTAAGCTGTGCACGGTCTGTTAAGAATAATATATTATATCACCTTAAGAATTTTATTAAATAGATTAGCTATGCCACACTGATTCTCTCGTGTTGAATTTATTGGACAAACTCTCCATCACGCTGGCGCCAACGCACCCGTGTACCCCTATCCTTCATACTTCCTGTACGTACCTACAGCTTGACAGATTGCTTGACGTTTATGGGTACTGCTCTTAGTTATATAGCCTATAGACATCCTCAATAAATAGCTATAAAATAAAAAAAAGAATGTTTCAAACTTGACTAGTAGTTTAACGCATTCATACAAAAAGACAATCTTTTAAGCTTTACAATATTAGTATAGAAGTAAATTGTAAATCTTTGTAACTCTGCTGGAATAAATATCTCATGACGCGATTAGTACAAAATGTATACTAAAACTACCTGATAATAATTCCTATCATAACAATCAGGAGAATCAATCGGTAATCTCATGTGCATTACTACGATGTCTGCCGGAACGAAAACTGAACGTTGTGTGACGTCAAAGGAAATTTTGCCCGAAGTCGCTGTTGGTGTGTGGTCCAAAAACTGTGTTCGGTGCATGTATCAGCGGGCAATTAAATTACTAATGGCTAAACAAAAGTTTAACGTGATCATATCTTAAAAAGAGTTTGATTTTAATACACCAATGAGGAAATAACTTATCCATACGTCTTAATCTATTCTAAAGAGGAAAACTTTACGCGTTTTGGATGTAAGAGGTAATATTCGAAATTAAAGATCCGATTCAAAAAATTGACCTACGGATAATAACATGGATATTATAAATGATTTATGTTTTATTTCACCTTATTATCTTGTGTAGACGAAGAGTTAAGATAGCAAATGTTTACGCGTATAACATTTTCAATTAGCACAAAATGCGCTTGTTTGATTTATCTTAGAATAGTCACGTTACACTATCATACTTCAAATTCTATATTAATATAATAAAGCGGAAGAGTGGTTTGTTTGTTTGTTTAAACACGCTAAGTAAGTCGGAATAAACAGCTCAACCTAACTACTTTATGCGCGTGCGCTGGCGTAATGGTTAGTGATACGTAGCGTACGTATGCTCTACAAAAATATTACACTTAAGTAAATCTAAAAAAAAACTCCGTGATGTATGCTTATCTCTTATATATAAGCCACAATAAGGTATTTCGAGACAAATTTTATTGAAAATTGAAAAGTGATTTATGAATTATTTGTAATAAAAGTTACTTCATCATCAAGATAATTTTATGTAGTAAAGGGCAAAGTGGCCTTTATAGCATGTTATTTGGACGAATAGTTAATGTAAATTGTAAATGTAAACGTGAAATTCAAATAATTCAACACTCGGCTCGGCTCGAACGAACCGTGTGAGTTATGAGTTGTGACGCATGGTCCTGGCCGCACGATAAAGATATTGTGTATACTGAAGTATTATAAATCATAAATAAGCGATATCTTTTAAATTATACGCGGGTGAAGCCGTTGGACATAGCTAGTTAGTTTATAACTTTATCGTGCAAACGCTGCCTCTTGCGGTCATTTTCAAAGCTGATTTTCCCACTGTGAGACGCAACATGCGTCAAGACGTCGCGTCGCGTCGCGTCCGGCGTTTATTGGAGATCGTAAACCCATTTCAAGAATATTGCGGCCGCGAGACCTTCGCTCTGACGAATTCGATATGTTCGCTTTATGTCTGTTTCTCATTAACTGCTGCGTTTTAATCGTAATAACTATTGCTTGATATTTTCGTGTTTCTCTGTAATACGAATGTGCGCCCCGTCATCTAGTTTGACTTGTACTAAAAACTGACATTTATTCTACTGCAAATTTTCTTTCTGCTAACCAGCGTTATTACAGAAAAAAATAACATTTTAGGCAGTGATATTTTTTTTTTAAATGAGCGAACACTAAATTATTTTATAGATTGATAGATAGTATATATATAGATAGTAGATACTTAATAGTGTACTGCATAAATAAATAAAAAAGCATGTATGTACATATATATAAATAATAATATATAATTATTAAAAAGTATATACACAAAATGAATTATAAATAAAAATTGTATAAAAAATGATCACTCTATGCCTTGTTAGTTACACAAATATCGGTACAGTTATGATTTGAAGTTGGTGATGGTTTTAGCTTTATATAGTATTTTGATGTCTATTTCAAGTGTATCATTTTACGGTTATGACGACGACCAATACATGAAGACGAGCTGATACACTCGATATATCTGTGAATACACTTGCAATAGACGTGAAAATACATCACCGATATTGTACAATACTTTTAATTATTGTTTTATCTGTATCATGAAAATTATTCAACGTGATGAAATCACATTATAGGAAAGTAGTGCGTACTTTCATTAAAACTTGGAACATTTTTACATGTAAAACTAGTAAAACTTTTATAGAGTTTAGACTCTATATAAATAAAAAGATTTCAGTTTGCCGTTGTGCGTGTATCACGCAAAAACTACTGGATAGACTTACATTTTTATTTCTATTAAATAGATACTTGTCCCTTACCATAAAAAAACACGATATCTTCATTCATTAAAAAGTGATTAAAGTTTTAACAAACTAAGATTTTTATAAGCACTTCGCGGTTTTCTGTCGCGTCGTCAAAATAAAAATGAAATGTTGTTCGTTAGTAGGTACCACTCTTGAGAACGGCTGGACCGATTTGGCTAATTCTTTTTATTTCAATAATAGTAATAGTCCTAATAAGGTATTTAGGGAAAGAAAAGTTGAGAAGTTTGGAAAATTATGGAATAACTGAAATTACTTTTTTAATGATCTTAATATTTGAACGACGGATATATTTAATTCTTATTTATTTTTTGTTACTTATAGCCCTGGAAAGTTTTCAGGAAATAAACGGAATAGGTGGCATTGTGTTCAAGTAATGGACAATTAGAAAAAGCAGACTAACGTCTACCGGGCCAGCTGGTTAAAATATAAAAAAACTAGAAGATCTATAAAGTACCTGTCAAAAAGACATCATAATTATTTTTCCATGGAGCAGTACGTTCGATCTTTTTATGCAACTACCCAAATAATCATTTAAGATAAATATAATCAGTCAAGAGTAACCGTTGCAATAGCAAGCACTATGTTGTGGAAACAAACAAACGGACATGTACTAAAAGCTCGTCTATTTCAAGCTTGCAATATAAGCTGTCCAGATATTTTTTTACGATCCGCTTTCATCTTCATTCAAAAGCGACGGCTAACGAAGAAATGATTATTTCAAAATAAAATTTACAGGCAGCAATACAAGCTTATTGATAATTTTATATAATTACGTGTAGTAAGAGGCTTTGATCAAATCGGGATACGCCCAAGCTATTATTACTAGCACCTGGTAAATCACAAAACAAACAAGGACATGGAGAAGAAGGCTGGTTCGAGGATGCAGGAGTGTCTGTCTGGGTAGCATCAAAAATAGGCATGACAAAAACCAGTCACAGTGACTCGCTTTTATTTTTCACGTTTCTGGCATGAAAACCACACGACACAGACTTCGATGCTAAATCTATGTTATATTAAGTCTATGTTAATAAAGCTGTAGCTCCGTTTGTACTTGTATAATTTTTCCAAATTTCATGATAGACATCCATTCTAGTCACTGTCGCACTGATCACGAATATTATATTACAAAAATGTTGGCTGTTTGTATGCCCGGATTTACCACGAACCGGTTAGACTGGTTGTTATGAATTATGTTATACACAAGAATTATGTATATATATGCCATTTTTCAATTGATAGGTAATATAAATCGTTAATTATATATTACTTTAAAAATAAAATAAAAAACCGGTTAATTGATTCTTAAACGAACACGAGAAGCATATGTCATATTGCCACGGTAGTTAGGCTATAATAAAAACTGTCAATAATACTTTTACGATAAGAGTAAAAAAAAACAGTATTTTAATTGAAATATCTAGATTCGTCTACAATGTAATTGAAACCTTGAGTATCTATTCGTACGAACTAAAAAACACAATAGTTCACTAACATATTCAAAGCCTGGTAAGTTCCGTTCTCTTCCCATCAAAAATATTTCCACCACACGTGACTAACGTGAAAATTTCAATCAGTTGCATGCCTTTTTTTTAATTTTTTACTCGTTTTTGTCGGCTTATTTCGCGCATGCGTACAGACGCCTTATTCTTTCGCGCTCATCTATATGTTTCGCAAATAGTTTTTAGGTTTTGCTTAGTTGTCTCTCTCCGGCTAAATATCTTATTTCCGTCCTTTTTGCGTTAAACTAGTGTCCCGCTAAAAACTTAAATGATTTTATTAAGTATCGCCGCGCCGCGCCGGTATAAAAAATAATGCGACACGACGTTTCATAAATCTCTCGTGTTTAATATTGAACTATTTAACTACACCCGTAAGTTTTCTTTGGCATCTACACTATTGGTGTAATAATTAAAATCACTTATAAACAGGCCACCTTGATTAAAAATGAATTTTACATTCACACGCATTACAATCTCGCATCGTAAGATCCATTAGCGAGGATCCCTTCAAATTTGGCGTTGGAAGGTCGACGAGTGAAAAAAACCAAATGTTTCGATTGACGTTCGTTTTAAAAGTTCGTTTGAATGAGTTTCGTTTAAGTACTGAAAATAAACACGTACTTGTGCCTCTTAATATAATATTCGCACACGGTCTCGCTCGCCTAGGTTCTTTCGATAAGATGTGGAAACACTAACTTTTCCGTTGTTTTTTCTTCCTACAGCAAAATTACATTGTGTTTATTAATGCCGTATATAATCGGGAATGACGCGTTAGGCAGTTTATCAGCGTTTTACATATATACAAACATATCACAAAGATCGATTGAGAGATCGATTTATAGAAATGGTCAGTATTCAGTGTTTATATTGATCCCAAAAATCGTTTACCTTTTTTATATATTGTTGCACAGGAATATGACTGCACTGTGCCTGATTGTAAGCATAGTACCATTCAAAAACAACGTCCACCGATGGCCAATCTATAGCCTGTTGTCGCTGTCATGCCAGCCTGCAAGCATCTCGGCTTAACTTATCTTTTTTTTTTCGAACTGTTTATACTGTTAGCCTTAGGGGCCCTGGAGCCTTTACGGCTTTTACAGCTTTACCGGGCTTGGGCTTAACTTATCCCGAAACGCGATAAACCAAAAGAGGTTAGTGTGACGAGTTTCTCACCATGTGGCTATGTACTTGGGTACATATCCTTACCATCCAGCTTGGTTACTGTATATACAAATACAATATGAATTATATACAATATAAATGTAATAAGGTTAAATAATTTAAAAATTAAAAACACGCTTTAATAACGCACTAAAACTTATAAAACTTTTTAGTCTTATAAGAACATCTCGTTACCAAAGGTCCAATTTATTGGACTTGTCAAAACTAATCATATGAGCCTAAATTTGAGGGGTTTATTAGTAGCCACTGAAGTGTTCCACTATCCACCTCCTGTATCCATCGTCAGATCAGCTCCAAGATACCAAAATACAGTGTTGTCATCCGAACTACATATACATACGAAGTTGCATTTCAATACGACAATTAGAAGTAGGTTAAAATTGATTTGTCTGATTTTATTACATTGTTTAATAGTTAGTTACAAGTGAAGCTAATGAAAGCGTGTTAATATACAAAATAATACATATACAGGTTGATACCGGAACGCGGCACTCCTAAACGTGACACTAAGGCGGGTGTTACATCTGGTGTACGGTGGTTGCTAACCAGTCGTGAAAATATAGGAGCTGCTGCCAAAAATTGCTGTCATAAAGAGTGCTGCTTGAAGCAAATTATAAGATGCATTTAATAAGTGACACACTTCTCACGATTTTAGGAGGATGGAGTTTTTGGCAACGAAGTCTAGATTTCAAGATTATCCTTGCTTGATCATCTACGCGTGGGCGAATTACCTATATGAATCTGTCGCTCACTTTTCAAATATTCATGTTTGTTTAACAATGTTGACTGGTAATGGTCAGAATATTGTTTCGCTTATTGTTTTCTAAATTTAGTTAATTTCATCAAACAATTTAATTTAGTATTTAATTTGTGTAAGTATAAACCAGTATCTAAATTTTATATTAAAGACGCGACTTAAAATACAAACTGAATAATATTTTATAAGTCTCATTGTTGATTTTATTACATAATATGTATCTATGAAATGGCATATTAAAATTTATGTATATTAGCTAACTTGTACAAATATTTCGCACATTGTAGATGTAAACAATCTAAAAGCTTCTGAGTCAATCAGATTGTTAATAGACGGCGCCTTTAATATATTTCATTATAAACAACAGATAAAGGTTTTAAAAAAATAACGAAAACATTAATTTTAAATAATATATTTTCTATGTATCGTCAATAGCGCGGAACACAATAACAAAATGGCGTTTGAATCATTAATTTTTATGAAGAATTAACGGAGTTATGGCGTTGCCAGGAAAATACCTTTAGAGAACTACTATGTGATTCACGGGAGTCTGCAAGCCCGTGTCGCCTTGCTACGTATCTGGTTTATACGTCTGTTAGCATGTTGGATCTAACCATTAGCGGTTCTATTTGTAATCGAACGATGCGTTCGTAGTATTCGCGAATAGACTAGCATATTAACCGCTTTATGACTCATTTTCTACGGCCGTATCTAAATTTATATTTAGATTACACCAATACGCCTTTTCGGTTATTTATCTGTCGACCTGTATCACGTACGGTTCTCGTACTCGACTGAATCTCAACCCCTATATTTTTGGTCAACTACTCATTATAAAACTCGTCACGAAGCATCTAATTTCTAGAAAAGCCAACGTAAATACCTGTAACAAAAAATATATTTAAAAGCATGTAAACGTCACACGCGATCGAAGTAAAACTTAAATGGTCACCATTATCCCGACGTTCACCACCATCCCGACGGTCACCACCACCCCGACGGTCACCACCATCCCGACGGTCACCACCCCCCGACGGTCACCACCATCTCGACCGTTACCATCATCCCGACAGTCACCACCGGACTTACGTTGCATTGTCGTCCAGTTACCTCCTAGTCGCGCCTAAAGAAGTTTTACTTCAAAAATAATCACCTAAATCGGTTAATAAACAAAGAAGTTATGGCTGAACATCCATAAAACAAATAATTTGAAATTTTCTATCTTCAGTTAGTGTAATTATTTGATGTTGTTAAATTGTTCATTTCAATACCTAATTATCCTTAATATTAATATACTGAACGCCTCTCGTATATTTATTTTTTCAAAAAGCGCTGAATCTATTTTCAAAAAATGTATATAGGACCACCTCTGAAGTATGACGTACCAAACAAAAAAAGATTCATCAAAATCAATTCATAATTGGCGGAGTAATCGCGTAACAATTATACAAAAAATACGAATTAGTAACTTCCTCCTTTTTTGAAGTCGGTAAAAATTCAAATATAGTTTTCTCTTTGAAATCCCTGTTACCAAGACAAGATAATATGTAGCTAATACTTTTTTATTTCGGTCATAATATATGTATCATAAAAATGTTTTAATAAAACTGATATATTTGTATGCTCTCTTGTGAATAAAAAATATATTTTTAACCCTATTTGAGTGTAGTACATTTTCACGGAATTCAATGAATAACATAACGTTTCGAATTTTATAAAATAAAGAAGCATTAACAAAAATTTAAAATAGTCATTTTATTATCAACAGTTTAGCGTTTTTCTTTTTAAATAAAATTAGCACAATTAACTCATTTTCGCGGTCGGTTTAGCGCGTTTTCCCGGAAAATAGTTGCCAACAATTAATACTTTAAGTAATGTAATGTGTATTAGAATTTTCCGTACCGGATAACTGATATTATAAATAATAATTAACTATATGTAATAATATAATAATATATTAGCTACAAAAGATACTAAAGTTTGATTATTTCCTTTCACCACTGACGCATGTGTTGTTCAGCGAAGTAAATACTATTACTAAATACATTCATCTAATGCGAATACGAACTGATTTACAATAACATAAAGGTGATGACGTTGTTAAATATTATTATGTTATATGTTTTGAAATTTAAACAAACGTAACTAAATTCATATTTAGTTACATAAATCACGGTTGAATGAGAGCAGATTGTTCATTTGATGTCATTTATTTATCTACTGATTTACAAACATTTTTACATCGATTCACACGACACGAATTTCTATTCGATATCGGCGGGTTCGAACCCCGGATTTTTCGGAATTCGGGTACATTTACTAATTCCAACTGGTAGCACTATCGGCTGACGGTAAAGGAAAACATCGTGAGGAAATCTGACTGCTTGAGAAATATTCTTGTAGACCACTGTATGTTGCGTTCTGTATGTGGGAAAAATATTGTTACAAATAGGTACAACGCGGCCGAGACGGGCAGCGTGACGTCACTCGGGAATTATGTTTATTTGTAGTCGACTTAATAACTGCAGGTCTTCACTATCCAACACCTCGAACTAGACTGTTACTATTCCACGGCTGAAGTAAGAATGCCCCACTCCTTTTTTTTTCGAACTGATTATACTGTTATCTTTAGCCCTGGAGCCTTAGCGGCTTTTACAGCTTCACCGGGCTTGGGGGCGCGCGGTTAAGACACTCAGTCGCGAAAGCATTGCAACATGGTCCGATGGTGCCAAAGTGGCCGGACCTCGGCTCGGACTGTTGCGCGTATGCAAAGAAGTCGCGATTCCCTATCATTCGATCTAAACTAACTATACATATATACATGTTTTTACCCCTGGGAGGAGGGAACATGTGTATTTTTTAATCTGAATTTTTTTGTCTAAACTAACTAGGCAAAAAAAGAAAAAAAAGGTCCCTTACAGAACCTATGTATCTATGTGGCGTGAACGTGTGTATAATGCAGTGTAATGTGTGTCTGTGATAGCTAGTGAATGTAGAGTCATTGTATCGCGCGAGCGGCTGCTTGGCTCAAAGACTCCATACCGATGGATCGGACCTAGACTTGAGTTGCCGCAGAGGAGGGTGGTCGTGGCGGGTACCCCGCTCCTTGTGCGTTAAGCCTTTTATACTTTTGCACTCGGCTCGTTTAGTGGGGTAGTTAGGAATATCCACTTATGAAATACCCCACTTCTCACTTCACTTCCAATAGTATATTATTTAATATGACTTGTTAGTACAGGAAGCCAGTCCTTGTAACAATATAGAACTGTTGATTTCTCGATGTGTGAAATTGCCAATACACCGTAGGCGTAGGTGATTAAGCCCGTACCTTTCCTTGGAAAGAGGCCTTTGCCCAGCAGTGGGACACTTACAGGCTGATATTTAATTTAAACATTTTTGACGGGATCTTCAGCTTTCATATGTTGTTTTTCATCATATAACTTCTCTCTACTAGGGGTAGCTCCACTAGTGAAATACTTCCACCTTACAGAAAACCACAGCTAAATAACCTTATGTTGTGTCCTGCATAGCGCTTTTGAGTAGAGTTTCCAAAACTCCTTTGGGGGGATTCAAGGTCGGCAACGTGCTAGTGATGCCTTTGATGTTATAAACGTCTATAGGCTACGGTAACCGCATACCATCAGGTGGGACGTACGTTTGTATATTATGTATAAAAAAGATATATTATAATTATTGGGTACAAGTAATTGGGCACAAATATAGGAACATACATTTTAACTTGCCTAAAAAGACTCCCTGGAAATATATTGTCACATCATGTTTTCTTTCACTGATACCTTTTTTTATAATTATAGATTTAGTATTGCGGCCACAATCTCACCTGATTTTAAGTGACTATGTAGCTCTAGATGGTAGCACGCTAGTGGAAAACTGCTTCTCAAGTGCAGCTGCCGGAATACACCTATTGGTACTTGGAGACAGATTTTTAAATTGAGGGTGGTAGCTAGCTTGGTCCTACCAGCATGCTTTGGTTTCATCACGATGTTTTCCTTCAACGAAAGCTCAGGCTCAGTGCAGGTATTCAAACTCACGTCAATCGACGCGATGTCCGTACACGCTACCACTGAGCCAAAATTGCTTCAAACTTTACTAAATACTTTAATGGGATCCCAATACACGACAAAGTTATTGAGCAAAACTCAAATAAGTCATGCTTAATAATAAAAATGTATGCGAATTTGATTAAGATTAAAACTACACTACTTTTTTTGCACATCTGCCTTATAACACGCACCGCACCGCACCGAACCTTCTCAACACTATTAGTTTATACGATTTAACTGGAATTCAATATATTACACTGAAGCTTGTTTTAACGAAATAAATTAACACGTTATTAAACTATTAAAGACTATAAAATTAGTATATTTGTATTAAATTTATTACATCCTTTGTTACTACAGTTTTCGCTCGAGTTCGATCAATCAATGAACAGTTACGATTAGGGTTGCCAACAGTCTCGTGTAATCTTGAATGTCCGATTACTGGAATATTGGATCGATATGTGCGGGATCTTCAGATCGAAAAAAAAAACAACGGAATATAAATTTCGCGGTGACTCGAAATCTGCTTATGAAGTTTTAGTAAATTAGCCACCAATTAGTATAACATAACCTGGTTGAATATAGATACACAGTAACTTGGAAATTGAAGAATATGAAAACTCACAGGATGGGTACGATACTGAACTGAACTTTACTAACATGATATAATATGTCTGACCAGGTTGTGTATATTGATACAGGATACCCTCTCATAGGGCGGTTTCATTTTGGATATCGTCACACAGGGTGACGCCATCTTTATTATCCTTGTCTGGTTATTATTATCCTTATCTGTAGCGATGTGAATGGCTCGACGATCCAAGCGTGAATGCTTCAGCTGTCCGTCGTATTAATATGGATTTTCCCGATAGTAGCCGAGTATATCGAATGTATTCGACATTATACAAACATGGTTTGACTATAGTAACCCATATTGATGAAACGCATAAAGAAATCACTTTAGAGTTTTTTCTCTACTTAGGGCAGTCCGATTGGTACCACGGATCGATCTCCACCCAGAACGGACTTCTGTGTCGGGTTGTATTTCGATTTTTTCATCCGCGTTACGCGTTTGTTGCTATTTTCTGTAAATGTGCATCCTAAAGTTGGTAACCCTACTTATGATGTACACGTGCTTGAATATTTCATTATATTTATAAAAGTAATGTTTATTTTTATTTAACTACATAAATCGAGTCTCATACGCGTAAACACTTACGATGTTAGCTCGATGTTACTTAGTTAAGCAGATCGTGGCTACGAGTAGACTGAAATATCCACCTTTTTTTTCAATGGTGAAAGTCTATTTGAGTATCCGCGAATACTTAACGTTTATTAAATGAATTTTTGAATAGTCTTTACTACCATGCAATGTATGCATGCATGAAATGTATGGAAATTTTTAATAGGCATCACGTTTACTTAAACCTCACCTGGTCGAAAGTAAAAAAGGTCTAAGAAGTAGCGAACTGCCTTAAAAAGGTTAAAAACAATTCGGTTCTAAATAATTACTTATGTGTACCGATAAATGCAGTTATTAATGGTACAAAGCTTTTTGTGAAATGAACATATAAATCAACCTTATACAATATGCTTTTAATATAAATATATTTATGTGTTTTGGACGGCGTGACCAAGAGTAATATTCGTAGCTATGTGAACGGTCCGACGGTCGGAGCGAGAATATCCTAACCGTAGCCACCGAGGCGTCGACCGCCTTTCAAAAGCGTTCAGTTAATAGTACAGATACTAGGTCAATACTACGATCGCTCGGTAAATAATATGATTTCAATAATTACACCGACATATCGATGTAATATACTATTTGTTTGGAAATTTCTCTCCACTTGGGGCAGCCCGACTGGTGAAATACCTCCACCTTATAGAAGATGGCAGCCACATAAGCTTGTGTTGTGTTCCTGTGGTGAGTAGGGTTTCCAGAGCTCAACGCAGTAGTGTTATCTCTAGTGTTACAAGCGTCCATAGGCTACGGCAACCGTTTATCATCAGGCGGGCGTAACCGTTTCTTTTTCACCGTAGATTTATTTTAAAAAATAAAACATGTAATAGAATGCCTACTTTAAATTCCAACAACATATTTGCGCCAACATGAAGTGAATTTGAAACGCAAATGTATGTATTACATTTTATATCATCATGCGATCACATTAACAAGGTAAGCAGTGAAAACTTTGTCGTGTACAACGTTTATTTACATCTGGTAAAACAGATTAACACCTGGCACAGGGAACTGGCATTGATTACTGTCCAGTGCGAAAACATTATATAAATAAACATAACGAACGCGGAAGAGTTCGTAATACGTTTTACATGGATGCATGAGTTTTTCTTTGCATCTGTTGTACTAGAGATCTTTAAATACGTTCAGTAAGCAGAACTTCAGTTTTTGTAAGTTTTGAGTTGATTTTGTGGGGCAGTAAATCGTTCTTAAAGACGACATTTTTTATGTTTCAATAAATGTTTTTTAGGTAAGGACCATATCAAGCCGGTTTTGCTGTCAAAAAGCTAGGGTGGATCTTTATGTGAATGATAGTGGTGTCTAAAATGACTCCCTCTCTGTACTTTCACAAAATTATTAATATGGGTATTATTATTGTATTACATTAATATTATTTTACAGTTAGAAAAAACCTGATCTTGCCGGTCCTTCTCGATTACTGGGATGTTTTCCGAACCGGTAGTAGTGTATTGACTTTCATAAGTGCCTTCTTAGGGCCTAAATTGATTAAGGTATTTATTTTAATTTTGATTCCCAAACAGATCGCATCTGATGCGGTCACCTTCACCACTCCTGGCCTTAGCTACGTCACTGTGTCGATTAACATCTTGACACGTCACGTGTGAACCGTTAAACGAGTTGAATTCACAAGGCAAATATATAGTTGCCACCATGAAGTGATAACGTCTCAGTGGTTGTATGTTCAGATGCAGTGACGATCGACATTGGTTCGAATGAAGCAATGAGTTTTGGGTGATGGAAAATACCGTGGTAAAGCCATAGCATTTTCAAATAGATGCCTGGCTAGCTACCTCCCTTAAATTGAATATTTGTTGCATATTAAATTGAATGTCATTGTCGAGGTGAATTATTATTCATTCATTGTAAGACTTGCGCGACACATGTCAAATGTTTATTTTAGAGACGTAGTATAATTTAAATTGTAAGTTGATTTTACGATTATTGATCTTTTTTTAGAACTAAATATAATCGAAAATACGATTATGCTTTAAATCAATACTTTACAATAATTGGGATCGCAATCTGGTACACTTGAATTATTGACTGCCTGATACCCAAAGAACAAGATTAATTCTTCCAGTCACAATATTCTTCGTTGCTTGTCGCTACAGTAAAAATGTAGGAATCACGTAAATATATTTGTTTATTCGAAATTAAACAAGAAACTAATAAATTAAATGTACAATGGCAATCAATCAATTCGATTAATTTTCCATTCGTATGATTAATTTTCGATTCCTTGGTCTTATTATTTTGGTCTACTGTAGTTTTAAGTCATATAGAAAGTAACAATGCACGTAGTAACAAAAAAAACTAAAATCACAAGAATTATTTTATAGAGGAAGTTACTTAGGATTTTAGGGTGCAAAATGTTTTAATAACGTTTATCAGTGTCAATTTTTTTTAATGATAATTGATAGACGAAATGCATATTTTTAGGCTATGTCATAATTTGCCGACGTAACAATTTACAAGACTGTAAGTTAAAGCAAAAGACGTAATCTTAGAATGTAGTGTCTGTAGCAAGTTAGAATTTAATTACTTATTAGTCTATAAATCATTTAATCATTAATCAATCGGTGTTGAATCTGACTTCCATGTCATGATTTGACCATCCATGTAATTATTATTTACGTATTATATCCATAATATTATCTTGGTATAGAATATGTAAATAAGTAATTTATTTCATATTACATATTACAAAATAGTCCCCCGTCGCGAATGACTGACAGTCTGTCTGAACGCGACAAACTCAAAACTACTGAACGGATTTTCATGCAGTTTTTTTCAATGGACAGACTGAATGATTCATGAGGAACGTTTAGGTGTATAATTCATTACAGTTTTTTTTATAAATTAGCTGAGATATGACGATAATTTTTAAAAATATCGAAAAAAATCTTACTGGTGTGCACCGCGTAAACCCATAGATTTATATGTATTAGAGAAATATTTCTCTCCGAAAAAAATGCTTATATCATATGCTTATATGTATACTCTGCTACCCGTGCGAAGCCGGGGCGGGTTGCTAGTTAGTCTATAAATTCAGGCTAGATAGTAATTAATATGAAAAAAAAATTGCTATGAATCAATCGGTGTTGAGTCTGATTTATAACCATCCATATCATTTATATTTACGTTTTTTATACACATTATTAACTTGGTATAGGATAGGTAATAAATAACTTATTTCGTATTATTACAAAATAATCTTACTAACATTATAAATCTGAAAATTTCACACACAGATACTTTATAATCTGAATTAACACATAGGTTACTGTTTATCACGGTAAAGACCCAAATCTGAAGTCTACGCAGACGAAGTCGCGGGCAGAACTTAGTGTTTATCATAAAGTGAATTACCCTCAATATATTATGGAAGCCCTTTCTCACACTAGAGACAAACCAGTCTAATTTGAGTCAATTTTATTCCTTCTAGTATTTTACTACTACCTACTACCTTACTTACTACCTTACGTACTACTTATTGTATAAGGGATTGTTAGGTAGACCACAGAGAAATTTCTTCGAAGATTTCTCTCTACTTGGGGCAATTCGACTAGTGAAATACCTCCACTATATAGATCGCAGCCAAATAACCTTGTGTCGTGTTCCAGAGGTGAGTAGGGTTTCCAGAATTCCTAGGCGTAAGGGGGTTCAAGGTCGGCAACGCGTTAGTTGATACCTATAGTATTATAAGCGTCCATAGGCTACGCTTGCCATCGGGCGGGCAGTATGCTTTTTGGTACCTTTGAAGTATAAAAAAATTGCACTCGTACTACCTTTTATTGGATGTACACAGGCTGATCTCGGAACACGCCACGCATGAGCATTATCAGGTATGTGGTGGTTGCGAGTCGTGATCCCTCAATGACCTATGTATTTTAAACAGAGCAGTATAGATTTCTTCACGTTTTGTATACATAAAAATCATTGCATTTCTTATTATCACGATACTGTTTGTTATTTTGGGTGAGATATTTATTCGTTTGTTTTCTAAAACTTTAATAATACTTTTTTAAAGTTTATTTACGCTGTAATAGCTTTATGAGAAATTTTATTGAAGCTAATTTGATTGCTCTGTTGGCAGGGAACCCGATATTATATGCACTTTTTTTCTTTTGTACTTGCAATCGTAGTATATGATAAATACGTTATTTAAAATTTTGGTTTATTTAGTTAACTTTTAAAATGGTTTTCTCAGCCAATAATAGTTTGGAAATATTTTGATTTATTTATATAATTAATATGAACCCACACGAAAATTTCATCGCTCTTTCACGTTTTAAAATTTGTATTCAATAAATAGAGAAAAATTCTTTTTTTTTTAATCTTACTTATCTTGAATTTAAGAGTCGATTTAAAAAAAAAGATTTCTTCAGAATTGGTAAATATGATAAGTATAACAGTTGTTAGAATCTTCCAATTAATGTTATGTCAAAACGAAAAATAATATTATCATATAAGTTACCTTATCTATATTCGTTAGTGCGAAACTGTGTAATTTGACCCTTAACTGTATTATTTAAAGCTTTTGTTTTATATAGTAGCACTGCATAGTGAAGGCATTATAATGCCTGATTGTAAGCTCAGTACAACCCAACAACAACGGCAACCACCGACATATTGGCAATACACACTGAACCCGAAACACAAACACGACACACCAAAGAGAGTCACTATGTAAATGTTATCAACATCTAAAGTATACATATCAATACATTATATCCATAAAAATTTAGAAAAATAATAGTGATGATCTCAGATAGTTGAATATTCATGAAGACTCATCATCGTCCTGCTGATGAAGCCTATAGAGCCAAAGTATAATGCCATTAAAATTATAAACATACATCAGATTTAGTGCCGATATTTTATCCAATTTATTGTACAAAATACAAAACAGATAAATAAAAATGACATGCTTTTAAAATTATGCGTGATCGTAGTCTGTAGGAAATAAACAAAAAACTAATATTTGAAATCAAAATAGCAGGAAGAGTCATCGTAGATGTGTCCCGTGAGACATATTAACTAGCTTCTACTTATAATCTGGAAAAATCAAGGATGCGTTACTGTTTAAAGAGCTTTTAACTCTTTTTTATTGATTTATGGTTTATAACATGTTAAAGATCGCAAAGAAATTGTGATTTCTTTTTTGTATGTTAATCTAGCTTTGGTCCACAATCACATCTGATATTAAATTATGACGTCATCTAAATGATAATGTGCTTAGTTTTCAAAGAGAATCGGCTTAGAAATGCAGTATCCGAAAAATGTCTCGGTGACTGATTTTTTAATCGACTGTAGCTAATCATGTTCTGGCCAATTCTATTCCACGATATTACGATTTGTATATGTGTGTATGTTCGTATGTACGATATTTAATAATATTATAAATTTTGCCAATTTATTGCAAACAACTTTTTTAAAGTTATTTTGTAACGATTTTGCTGAAGCATAAGCCAGTGTCAAACAATTTATTTGTCATAGACGATTATTATAGTTTATTTTGATATATCCTCGCTGTCAACTCCAATGACTAACATTCTAAGCCATTGTGAAAATGTTTTTATGGTTTTTGGTAGTTAAGTCATATAGTTAATAATGGATATATTAATGTGCTATAGTGTATCATATCATTAAAATTACAAAATATGGAGGTATATGCAGCCAATAAAATGGTTGTGTAATAATCAATCAAATAACCGGCAAAGTACTCGATTGGTGTATTTTAAATTATCAGGATATCCAACTGATATTTGAATGTATGTGGAGTTTGTTACGAAAATAATGTGTGAACCAGACGGTTGGACACGTAAGGCGACCGCTTCAGTGAATCACGATCACAAATGACGAAGCCCTTACTGCGAGGTCGCAGTTATAGCGTGTTTTCATTATACTTTTCTTTAAACTTAATTCCTATTCGTTATTTTTATAGTAGCATCGCATAAATATAAGTGACAGCACTATACCTGATGGTAAGCATAGTACAATCCAAAATACATTGTGTTGTATTACTGTGGTTAGTAGGATTTCCAGAACTCCATGAGTTAGGAGGGTTTTAGGTCGGCAACGCGCCTATGGTATTATAAGCGTTCATAGGCTACGATAGCCGCTTGCCATCAGGCGGGCCGTATGCTTGTTTGCCACCTTTGTAGTGTAAAACACAGTAGCTATGATTGGTTAGAATGAAGTAGATGTATTTCTATTAGATTCTGAAGAATATGTTCTGAACAGATTACAATAATAAATAAGTATTATGAGTTAATTAACGCATATATTAGTCTGTGGATAACTCTTTAACATGCAATCATCGTTTCAACGTCTTTACATACCGATTAATTGTTTTTAAACAAACCTGACTCATAACATAACCATCTCTTACTCATTTTGTCATCATTTTTTGTAAAACCACCCACGACACTTATATCGGTGTCGAGTGACTTGGCGTAGACATCACGGGGCACGTGGATAGTAACACCAGATACAAACCGATGTATTGGAAATATAAATGAAGCGTTGAAACATACTAAATGTCGGGAAGATTAACATTTTTTGGATTAAGTTCATTGACGTCTTTTATTAGAGCCTGCTTAATACTGTAGTCTTTGATGATTAAATAGTTAAGAATCATAATTTAGTGGTCAACTGTATCATAATAACGATGTATGTAGTAAAAAAAATCGTGCATTGGCTCGCAATTCTTCGGAACGAATTAGTGTATATTCTCTAGACTGAACAAAATCTACCTTATGAACCCAATGTACAAAATTATTATGCTTACAGAATACCTTTTTATTGTATCTGTTTTTGTATCTAATCTAGTCTGATAGGTACTATTAAGTGAGCAATTTGGTTTCTCGAAAATGGATCTAACGATCTGATAACGATAATATTAATTTAATGGCATATAATATTATACTTGAAAAAATAATTAATTTTCTTAAGACTATTTTGATTGGATATAAACAAATCAGTTATAAGTAATCTATATCCCACTTCATATTTTCTTAAGTTAATGCAGTAACTTTATCGCTATATGTGGGACCATACGCCTCGTAATATATTATAATGGTGAATAGACACGACCCACTCAGCTTAAAACGAGACATCGAAATAATTAATTTTCACATGAATAATTGGTTTAACGAAGTGTATATGTTTTATGTTAACTTGTGGTGGCAGATATTAAAATCTTTTCTTTAGTATTTTCATCCCACTATTGGGTGCCAACACAAATAAAAAAGAGTTACATTGCTAAAGATGAACAATTTATTTTTAATTACATTATTTTATAATTTCCGTTGAAATCAATTCAAAACGGTCGAAGTTAGTAACACTGTGAAATTTTTAGCGGGATCATAATCGGTTATATGGTGGTTATTATTTAAATTCATAAAGTTAAGTTATTTGACCCTATATTTAATAATTATTTGCGCTATGTAATTCAGTTAACAAATGGAAATGCGTTTTTTGCCACATAACCTTCCTGCACAGTTTTAACAAAGGAGCCGCCATCTCGTAGATCCATATTTGAAGATTAATAACATAGTACCATAGTAAAGCTATAGGAAAAAAGGAGTGTGTCTATCAAATGAAGGTGTACGAAAACACCATTAGGTCCATAAGTTCCTTACAAAGTTAAGTTCCGATTTTATCCTCCAGCTTCTATATTTGATTCACTTTGTCTACTTATAAGAATTTTAAAAGATAGTGATAGAAAAAGCATGACTTTAAAATTACAAAAAGTCCCATCCCAGTAAACCCGTCGTCCTGTATACGTGACGGTCGGCACACGCATCTCTCTGATACACAAATATAATCCACTTAATCCAAACATTTTACTGAACTCATTTGTATCTCTCTTAAGCTATTTCTAATCCGCACGTCACTCCACTCCAAGAAACTGTACGAAAGTTATTTTATATTTTTGAAAATATCTGTTTATGTTTTAATTCAGAACTCCTTATAACCTTTCACATAACGTGACCCATATAGTGAACGAGCGGTGCGCCCGTGGCTCCACACTCGTTTATTGCGTAGTAGTCATTTTCGTCCCGTAATTTTATTATTACTCATATTATTGACGATTCTTATAGACTTTCAATTATAGAATGACGTATGCTTCCCGTCTACTCGTACAAAATTTGATCAGAATCAGTCGAGAAATAATAAAAAAATATTCAACCCCTATTTTACATCGTAAACTGATAAATTTTGATAAATGCTGATACATGTGTTTCATTCTTTTTATTAAAGAGTATTATACTAAGTAGGTACAAAATTTCAAGTCTAAAAACAATGTTTTTTCCACCACCCCATACAAACTTTTAACACCCATTTTACACCCTTAAAGGTTAAGTTTTCCGAAATCTGTTGTTAATGAGCGTCTACATCGCCAAAGCAGTAATTATGCTAAATTTAAGTCAATCGGAACTATAGTTTAGAAGATCTCGTGATTAGTGGTATTTCGCTTTTATATATTAATATAGATTCGCATCTAATTCCATTGGTAATTTGACTCGTTCGAAATTCGATACAGTCTAATGAAATTGTAAACATATAAATGTTTACACTCAAAATTAGTTGCAACCATTTATGTTTTGATTAGGTTTGTTAAATCGTTGCGTGCTTTCCACTTACGAGGTCTTGGACAAGAAATCCCTTATTTTCAACAAAAGGTGATGGTTAGGTGGAGTTTCGGTTTCAGGGCCTATCGTATCAGTTTCCATGAGTAATGAGTACAGATCGCGACTATTTTATTATTCAAATTTAATTTATGCAAAATAGCTTCATTTTCAAGTGAAGCAACTGATAGAAAATATCTTCCGCGATCAATCTGACGTGATAGCTGCTGTAACGTTTAATAATAATGCGTTATGCATCACTTTACCTCACTGCCCTTTATGTCTTTTTGAATGTTATACGTTTATGTACCCATATATTATCCCACATAACGAAATAGACATATATACATACATTCCAAAAACATTACCCCTCTTTTCCGTCAGTTGGGTAAAAACAGTAAGTCCAGTGTTACACGGGAACAAACAGGTCCGTTAACTTAGGTGGCAATGCAACGCTATTATCCTGAATGACGTCATGGGCATCGTTTAGAAAAAAAATTGTTACATATTTAACTCAAAATTACACACTTATTATATATACACGCATATAATATATATAAATGCATAAACATATGGAACAGATAACAAATATAAAGCTTTTGAGAATATTTTCATAGTTTATTCATTCAGTAAAAAGACATGGTTTCTTAAATTTATAATGTTAAAATTCACGTTCGTGATGTCGTTTCTGGTCGTTGACCGGTGTTTTTTTCTTGTCTAACTCGCATCTAATTTTTTAATAAATTAATGTTACATTTTACAAGATAAATTCGTAATTGAGTGACGTTTCCTCTATAATTTATTGTATAAAACTGTAGGGTAAACCAAATAAATATTGATACCGTGACATCGATATATTTTATACACACCAGCATGCAGTCTTCCTGATATCTTCCTCTGCAGCCCATGGTTAGCTACAAAAAAGATTACGTCCATTCCGAGTTGGTTACCGATAAGTAATTGTTTTTTTTTAAAGCGGTAAGTGGTTATCGTATCCTGCAGAGGCTTGTAACGTAATAATAGCGCGTTGCCGACCTTGTACCGACTTTCCCCAAGGAGCTCTGGAAATCCTACTCAACACAGGAACACAACACAAGGTTATTTGGCTGCAATCTTCTGTACGGTAGAGGTATTTCTCCAGTCTGGCTGCATCAATTAGAGAGAAATTTCCAGAGAGATTTCTCTGTGTCTTACCTCTCTTAAATACCTCAAGAAATAGTGGAACAACTTGGTTGTTTACACAGCGTGAGTTGTTTACCATATAATAAATAGGGATGGCACACCATGTTTTCGTCTCCTACTCTTTTCTTTCAGAGGAGTGGATTATACAGATTATCAAAATTCTTCTATTGTATGCACATAATCTGTCACGTTTTAAGTAGTAATGGCTCAGTGGTAGCGTGTTTAAATACCGCGACGTTCGACGTTTTGAATCACTGCAATGAGCCAGAGCTTTCGGTGAAGAAAAACATCGTGATGAATCCATAGCATGATGATAGGACATTTTCTGATGCCCGCTTTGCTAGCTACCACCTTCACGTTGAAAATCTGTCACCAAGCTCCTATAGGTGTGTTGCGGTAGCTGCAATTGAATGCCAGTTTCTCCACTAGAATTGGCGTGTTACCATCTTGGGCCATATTCTTACTTAACATTAACATTGTTACTTGATTATGTTACTTAGATTATGGGAAACCCTTAAACATATAAAGCATAAAATCTTTTTTCGTGCACCCCAGATTACCTACGATTAGGGCAGTTACCCCAAATAATTCTGTATGATTAAAACAACGTATCTCTCAACGGCCGAGATCACTCCAACAATTTATAATAATTTACGTCACACAACCGCCAAGTTTGATATATAATCTAACAGTATGTTATTTATTTTGGCCGACGTAATTATTTCTCGTGGCAATTTTCTGCAGTTGAACCTCCATAATGTTATTAGAAAAATAAAGATTTGGCATCGGTTTCTTTGAAGTGGTATAAGTAAATTGTTTAATATTGGACGTGATTTTACTGTAAGTGTGATATTGTTTGGAAAAACCGAATGATTTGAATATAGATGGTTAACGGTGTAGACAGCAGATATCAATCAAGAGAAGATTTTCACGCAGTCACCAGAAGTACTGATGTATGTATCAAGAGATATTATTGTCTTTAGTTTTATTATTCTATATACAACATATTGAAGCAATGATGGCTCAGTGGTAGCGTGTACGACTTCGCGTCGATTGACGTGAGTTCGAATCCCTGCAATGAGCTTGAGCTTTCGGTGAAGGAAATCATCGTGAGAAAAACCATAGTATGGTGGTAGAGCATTTTCTAACGCCCGCCTGATTAGCTACCACCCTCAAGTTGAAAATCTGTCACCAAACACCAATAGCTGTGTTCCGGCAGCTGCACTTGACCAGTCCTTCCACTAAGTTTAGCGTCTTATTATCTTGAGCCTCATCGCCACATAACATCAGGTGAGATTGTGGCCACTACGCCAAAACCTATTCTATGGAAGTTATTCCATGGAAAAAAAATTCTTGGAAAAACTGCTAGTGACGCAATTGCTTTGCTAGATGTTCATCTTGCGATGATCCAACAATTTCTCATCTAACTTCGCAATATGAATGCTCTCAGTTGTACCTACTAATCGTTACCTCGGAGTTCTGATGACTAACAAAATTATACCGAGACCATATTCCATGCAAGAAATATTCAATCACCATATTGCTATTTTGAATATGCATAATCTAGAGAAAAAAATGTTGAGTAACAATATGATGTCACACAGTCAATATGGAATGTAAGCGATACACTCTTTTAAATAATAAAAGTCTACTACAACTATGTCATAAAAAAACAACACTTCGTTGATTGATCCTCAATTCCAATTCTCACGCCTGTTTTCTATAGTGGCATAACAAAGTGACAGTACTGTACCTAATGGTACAATCCAATACTAGTCATCGCTGTCATGCCGGCATAGTCAAATGTTTCTTTCCGTCATGTTTGAAGGACCCGATGTTGTGGAAAGGATGACAAGGTTGTTGTTGTACACTGCTCGGGAGACGGTTCGACAGTTTCACAGTCACAGTTGCACATCACAATCATTTTTATTTGTGTCGAGACGTAGGAACAGTTTTCATGCTGCTGTGTTCCTATCCGTAGGATGTGATTAGCAAACACACGACACGGCATTAGCCCACGAGATTCTCCATCTCGGTACTGATGAACAGGGACTTATTATTGACTGAGTTCCTTATTTGAGGTACTGATTGATATTTTTACTGCTTTAATTTAAAAAATACAGAAAACTATTTTCTTCTACTTCTAACTCTAATGCTACGCTAAGTAGCATCGGCATGAAATGTTTTCCTCTTCCACTGTCCTCTATAAGCTTTTATCTAAGTATTCGCACTTTTTATACACACAATCCATCTACCTTCTTCGGACTTTCTTTACTTCTATATTCGAAAACTATCTTATTCGGTACGTTTAAAAGTGATGCCGAATGAAAATAAAATATCATGAATACAATGTTACAGTGTCATCGAAACAGGAACGGCGAACACGATATCCGTTGACATGTATACATATGAAAAACATAACGTGGTTATAATACCATGTCGTGTACGTGACGCCGCCGGTGAAAAAATTATTTCTGTCGCTGACTGCCAAACGTGCCAAAACTTTCAGACATACGGTGGCGAACGAGCGACGCGCTTTCCTTTTTTTTATTTTTTACGTTAACTTTGGAAGGATTTCGCATCACGTAATGTATTGTCATGAATAGACCTTTTTTATATAAAAGTCGCATAGCAAAGTGAGTGCACTGTGCCTGATGGTAAGAAGAGTACAATCCATAACCATAGCGACTATTGAGAGATCGGCAATTTATAACTGGTCTTTGCTGCCATGCCACGCAACTGTTATACATTGGCTGATATCGAAATGCGACAAACCAAAAGACAGTCACTGTTGTCGCGACCCAGTCGGGTATAGACCTATACCCTACCTATACCTCAATTTTATTAAAGTTTAGTGGCTAATAGTTTTCCAAAAAATTAGCTTTCAAGATAAAATTTTACACATTTTTACTAGTTTATAAATTACTTTTATTATCTATTGAATTTTAAAAAAATCTGACCAACCGTTGATACTGACCCAGTGTTGTAACATTATGAATTAGATATATATAATGAGTGCATTTTTTGTGGCATGATGTCGGGTATAGATCACTACCACCCCGCTTTATAACTGGATATACACCGGTGAATCCCGAAACGCGACACGCCTAAGCGTGTCATTATGGCGGACGTTACACTTGGTGTATGGTGGTCGAGGTAAAGTCGGACATAATTTTCGGATAGATTCGGATACTCAGAAAACAGCTTTATCTTCTTAAGATACATCGTACGGTTTTATAGGTATGGGAGCTCATAATCCGGAGTCAGGTGGAAGGAACGAGTGAAGTATATGCCCTTGCTGTTAAAAGAGGGGCATTAAACATAATTTAATTACCACTTTCCGTGTTATTTATGGCTGCAGGAAATCGAGGTATAAGTTCTTTTGTATACATTGTGGTCGGGACTGTAAGGCAATTATTTAAAAAGTAAATTTAGCGTTACATTTCTTATGAAGTTATGAGTGTAACATTTATGAATATACGAGTACCATAAATACTTATGAGAAAAACAATAATTTCATCATAGATTAATGATTGGACCGACGTGCAGCGGAGACCAATCTATTAACCTATGAATTTCATATTACAAGTAATTTTGAAACGAGATATGTATAACATATAATTGGCAATGGAAAGTAAAATGACGTAGTCACATAAATACAAATTAAATGCTGTTCGTTGGTAAGCGCCTCACTTGAGAACGGCTGGACCGATTTATCTAATTATTTTTGAGAATGTTATTAATAGACCAAATAAGGTTTTTTAGGGAAAGAAAATTTTTAAAAGTTACCCGGAATATTGGAAAGTTTTGGTAAAACTTACATAACTTTTTGATGTTATTTTTTATGAACTTATTACCTACCACAACTCACAATTTGAAAGATGGATATATGAGTAATTCTTGTTTTGTTTTATTCTTTTAAGTCCTGGAAGGGTTACAGGAAAAAATCAGGAACGGTATCTCTGTAGTCAAGTTATTGACTATTAGAAAAGACGGAACAACGTCTTTTTTTCGGTCTGACTATACTGTTAGCCTAAGGGCCCTGAAGCCCCAGAAGGCTTGTACAGCTTCACCCGGGCTTGGGGAATAACATCTGCGTGCCCAGCTAGTATTTCAATAAAGAAAAGGAAGTTATAGTTCACGGTAATACATAAATAATGTATTACTATTTTGTATTTAATTTAGCATTTTGTAAAACTTAGTAAATTATTTTAATAACCTCTTTACTACAAATTGACAATTCCTTCTTGCGATATTATGTAGGAAATATATAAAAAAGAAACACTGATAAGCAGCGGTGACTTCGTAATGAGCTGATTAGTAGGCGGAGGAAATTTAGTTATAATATTTATATTTACTTCTAGCTGTGCCCGCGGATCTGTTCGCGTGGACTACAGAATTATTGTTTTTGAAGATATCGTGATATTTTTTTTAAAGGAATATATCTGACGATTAAAACAAAAAAAAAGGGAAATCTATCAAGTAATTTTGTGTGACGCACGCACAACTGTAAACCGCAATCATTTTATTTATATAGATTTTATACCGAACTATTACGCAATTATGGTTTCTGACCCCTCAAAAGAATTCCGAATACGAATTTTCAGAAGTACAAAGACGTATGCGAACGTGGGTTTTAATACTTTTAACTCGAAAATAAATTTACCTTTAAATCGTGTTGCCGACATGAATTTCCGCTATGGAATCGCAACACTGTACGTTTTATAATAATATAGATATCATAATTTGATTAGTGACTCATTCCGCTACAAATGTTGACAGTTATGAGAAATTTATATATTACATTACGTTAAATTAAGTTAAGTTATTGTACAATGTTGTGTAAATACTGCACTATTTGCAATTGCGAGATCTCGGCATATCGGTCCTTTACTATATTAGGTGGGTGCCGAATAATATACAAAGCAATGATAGCTCTGTGGTAGCGTGTACGGACACCGCGTCGAACCACGTGGATTCGAATCGCTGCAATGATCTTGTGCTGTCGGTGAAAGTAAACATCACGATGAAACCATAGCATGGTAATAGGGCATTTTCTAATGCCTACCGGGCTAGGCTTTCACTTTTAAGGTGAAAATTTGTCGCCAAGCATCTGTAGGTGTGTTCCGCCAAATGCGCTTCAGGTGAGGCTGAGAGAATTTCTCTCTACTTGGGGCAGCCCAACTGGTGGAATACCTCCACCATACAGAAGATCGCATCCAAATAACTTTGTGCTGCATTCCTGCGGTGAGTAGGGTTTCCAGAGCTCCTTGGGGTAGAGGAGTTCAAGGTCGGCAACACGCTAGTGATTATCTATGGTATTATAAGCGTCCATATTCTACGGTAGCCACTTACCATCAGGCGGGTCAAATGCTTGTTTGCCACCATTGTAGTTTAAAAAAAATCTTGAGAGCCAGTTCCCCTTTTAGGCTTAGCATCTCTTGAGCCAACAAAGAATTAAAAAAAAAAAAAATTATAAATTAATTTCATAACATTCAAAATTAATTTCATTTTGGAAAGTAAAGTCTTCACACTATCACCATATAGAGAACCTCGCTAGTCGTGTATTCACAAGCGACTGTATGAGAATTTGCCACTTGATCCTAATTTGGTACCTAACTTTTCAATCTGTTTTTTGTCGTTAACAATAAACCCACTAGTGCTCGACCACATCTGATAAAAAGTGACGATGATAGTGAAGATGGATCGCGCACGTGTGATGTCAGTACGACATACGCTAAAAGTGAAATTTTGAAAAGAACCTATTGGTACTTTGCGACGATTTTCAACTTGAGGGTGGTAGCTAGCCAGGCGGGCATTAGAAACAGTCCTACCACCATGCTATGGTTTCCTTACGATGTTTTCCTTCACCGAAAGCTCAGGCTCATTGCAGGGATTCGAACTTACGTCGATCGACGTGAAGTCGTACAAGCTGACACTGAGCCATTATTGCTTCATAAAACAAATGTCAATCGGAAGTTATATACAAGCAATGCTTAGTTTGGAAATAAGTAAACCCTATAAAAACTATAGAGTTACCGTGTACGGTTTTAAGATTATTCTACTACTAGCGGGAAAATAAACTACAAACTACATACACATTTAGTTGGCACCAATGTAACGTTGTAAACCGTATTATATACTTATAAATATAGTATCTATATATATAGTAAAATATGATATTGAACATGCCGTGTATTATTATTATTCCGCCCGATACCGACAGTGCCAAACTATAGAATCAGGTATCTGACAGCTTCCAATATATGCTTATGTAACTTCATCTAATAATAGACATCATCCAATTGCCAAGTGTTATATTTATCAGGGCATTAAAATAAATAATTTTAATTTATAATTTGTTAAAATTATAAATTCAATATTCAATTTTTTTAATATATGCTTGAGGCAATAGCGGTGTCGAAGGACATCTCAGATGAGTCCAGTCTGCACAGATGATCTCAAAGAAATAATATCAAAATCTCTGCAGTAGTTTTTGCGTGATGCGCGCACTACGGCAAACCTCAAACATTTTATTTATTTACTCAATCATTCCCTTGCATTTATTTTCGAATGCAGAAGTACGAACTAGCGAACATTGAATTTATAACCGATTGGTTTTAATTATACCACTTTAATAACGGCTTGACCAAACCCGTCTCAGTAACTCGCTTTGTCACATCCCAATTCGGAGGCCAATTAATTTATATATTCACATTTATCTTTTTTTTAACAGATTAAGGTATTATTTACTTTATATTCACGACTAAACACCCATCATTATTATCTATATTTATTTATTACAAGTCCAGTGTTGGACAATCAGTTGTATTATGAAGGAAAACTATGTTATGCGTATTAGATATTATTTGGAATAACATATTTTCCAGCTGTAATTTTGTTTTTCTTTTTAATACATTAACTTAATAAAAAATCCTTTCCTAACGTCAAACATTCACCAAATATTATTGACACAATTAAAAAAAAAATACTATATATTTATATTTCTCATAAAAAAAATCGCAGTTTAAAAAAAATGTTATATCTATACACTTTATTGCGGGAAAGTCGCGGTTTTGTTATTAGACTTATTGGCAGTAGGTAAATAAAAGAGAGTCCATGCGACTCCCAGTAAAACTGTCACTTTCCTACATTAAAGCGTGTTGGGGTTCATTAATCTTTTGTATTAAAAAATAAAGTGTCTGTGTTTTAGATATGAAATATGCTATTCCGACTTCGAACCTACACTAATATTTTTTTACAAGTAATATATTCAGTAAAGTCCAATCCAAGAACAGCGGCTTTGAAGAGGTGATGAGAGATGATGATGTGTTAATTGACGGTGATGAATATGCATAGATAGTCGCCGTCTTCTTAACACATTAAACACATATAGTGAAAGCTTCCGAAACGTAACGAGTAAATAAGTCACTGGGATTGGATTTTACAGTACCTAGAGACAAAAAGTTACACTATGTAAAAGTAAAGTTCAAAACCCACTGGTATCGCACAAAGATACGCATAAAGATCAAAAATATGTAACACTCGGCTCTAACATCCGTGTGTAGTGTGAAAAAAACAATTGTTTACAATTATTGTCAGAGCAGAAAAAAAATGTAATTCCGCATTCTACAAAATTAGCTATAACAAATATCAGGTCGTTATGTAATGTGCTAACGAATTTATTCAAAAATTACAATTTTCCGGCTGGTGCTAGCATATAATACTAGCAATCGCCTGCGACTTCATACGCGTTGATTAAACCTTAAGATATCTAATAATTTTTAACACTTAGATAACACGTTAGATATCTTTAGTAAATCTACATAAATCTATCTAATAAATATAATAAAATCTATCCACATAAAGGCCACACGCAGTGTAGGGTTCCGTAGTTACCCGTCACAATATGCCTACTTAAGGATGCTTATGTTAGCATGAATTACTTCATTAAAAAGGATACTACAGATGTTTAACCGTGTCCCGGCCCGGCTCCGGCCCGGTGTAGCATGAATTACGTCATACAAAAGTATACTATAGATGTTTGACCGTGGTCCAGCTGTCGCCCGGCTCGGCCCCGGCCTGGTGTAGCATGAGTTACTTCATACAAAAGTATACTATGGATGTTTGACAGTGTCCCGACCGGCGCGCCGGGTTCATTAAGGCCGCACGGGTGAAACCGTGGGGCACGGTTAGTATAATATAAATAATAAAATTTACGGTTAGATATCGCAGCTAATGTAAGTTTTGTTTGCAGTGTCGTTCGTGTAACTATGGGCAGAGCGACGGCACCGGTGAGCATGCGCCTGCGCACGCACTTCGCGCAATACTACGCGAACTGACATTCCAAGTTTCAACGTTCACTGTGCGGTTAGCTGCTTTCACATTGATTTTTATCTTTTCTTTTTATTATTCTGTTTAATGTAATTCAGTCAAACCATGTTCAGTTTTTCCGTGATATTTTCTTTTGTCACTATTAATTTAAGATTATATATACTGCTAATAATGTATTTTAGTTTCACAAATTGATTTCGATTTATATTTTTTTAGTTATAAAATACAACAGTTACATAATTTATGAAATATAAAATCAATGTGAAATACAATAATCATACATGTCGCACGTTATGAAGTGAAGTGATACTGTGAGGAAACAGTGAATTATGTGAAGTTATGAAGTGATTGTGAAAAAAGAGCGCTTTATGTAGCGATCCGTAAGCGTGAGCGAGACAGGGAATGAAGTGATACTCTAGTCAGGAAAATGGGAATACAAGTGGAGAATAGTGTGGATTATAATAGTAACGCATGTAAGTATTATTATATATCATAATTAGGAAGACTAATTATTAATAATGAAAAAAAGTTTATCAATTTAATTAAATGGGGACCGTATCATTATTTTGTATTTCTAATTTTGTAGTAATGAACCTAGAATAATTAATCTTCAAAAATATTACATAAAAACTATATATTCTTTTTTAAGTAAAGTTCTCAAGGTACACAATTCTTACAAATGCTTAGACAACGAAGAAAAATGATAAAAATTATTGATGCTACTAATAATAATGACTTTTTATTTTCCATCTGACTATACTTTTAACCTTAAGAGCCCTGAAGTCTCAGAAGGCTTTTACAGCTTCACCGGGCTTGGTACTGATAAATATCATGAAGTAATTATTGCAGTTAATAGATACTAGATATGGCTATTTATCAAAACGGGAATTGTGAGTTCGATTTCCGGTGAGAGCCAATATGAAAGATGATTTATATTAATGTTTATTGTGATGTAAAGAACAGGACATTTCGTAATTTGGATTTGTATCTAAATGTAGTTGTCAAGGGTACAACGTTACTGTGTACTGTTTTACTCTTGTGTCTATAATACAAGTAGTTTATATTTTTCAAAATAATATTGTCCATTGCCCAACAAATAGTCCATTATATTAAATATTTATTATTATTAGTAAAATAATTGGTTTTTATAAGTATTCGTTACATGCGTCAAATAAACATTTCATCAAATTAAGTGTACGTATGAAATTCAAAGAAACTTGGTACCTACGTAGCACTACCGAAATTGGTATAGGCAGTCGTAAAGAAATTAAAAAAAAATCTACTTTATTTGGTCGTATATTTTCATGTCTGCTTCAAACTTAATTATCATAAATTTTGATTTTAAATTATATTTTATGAATTCAAAATGTTTTAACAGCTTCCTCTTGCTTGAAATGTTACTCAAAAGAAGTACGTTTTTGTTATTTAAATTTTATTTTGTGTATCTTAAATCTTTTGTGTGTTTCAGGTGTTCACAATTTTTTTAAATTAATTTTCTTTATTGCCTTTGTGAGTGGATAGTGAATAAACCAAAAGGATATAAAAATATGAATAAACACTTTCATTTTGATACAGTACTTAAGCTTATATACTGTTGGGATTAACGTTTGTTACAGAACAAAGTTTTTCATTATCCGAGACTCACATAATTTAAATAATATTTTATTATTTTTACCGCCGTAAAAGAACTTGTGCGACTGCTAAAAGGACATTCGAATTTCCAATATGGTTGACAGTTTTTTTTTTATTCGTTAACGGATATGCAGCCAGAATTATTTATCAGAGTTTTTTTTTTTACACGCTTGAATATGACTCTGACGCAGCGAAACGTTTATCTTTTCACAAACCTTTAAAATTAGTATGAATAATAAAATAAAATTGTCTTTTTGTAATGTCAAAACAACAGCTTTTTATTAATCCGTATGAAAGTATAAAAAAATTGACGGGACTTTCACTGACAGATAGCTGATGTTATAAGAAGTAACTTAAGCTACTTTTATTTTTTTATATATTCTGTAATCCACGCGAGCGGAGCCACTTTAATTATAACAGCTAGTAAATTATAATTACATAATCGAAAAGTTAATTGATGGATAATGAATATTTTCTTCATGTTCACTTCCAATATGCAATCTTCAATTTGAAAAAAAAGACTACAAAATTCAAGTCTCTGTATAGTCTTTGTATTTTTCTTCTCAATTAGAACCACCTCGACAAAGGCTCAATAAAAGTTCAACGAACAATAACATTCAAGAAGTGTATAACGGATTAAAGTATTTGAGAAGAGATTTTTTACGATCATTCATCAATTATTATCCCAAGATGGGCCACTTATAAAAGGAATTATTGAAAATATATATTGATCGATAACTAGTATTACAAAAGGGATTTATTTCAGCAAGCATAAAAGCAAAAGTTGCACGTAAAGATTCTACAAGAAATACTATAATAAGAAATAAGTGTGACTCCCGAAAATACCCGAACAATAAGGAAGTATTAACAGTTGATTTAAACCACGGATACCATTGAGTGTTTATTCGTGTTAAATATATAAATATTAACATAAAAACACTTGGTTCTATGCTAATTCATCATTCACGACAGCGTCATTCAATTAGCAAAGAAAATTTAGCAAAATTTACATTTTTAACGGGCTGTGACAGTTTTCTGCCAATACTCCTTGAATTTCGCAGGTGTTTGCGTCGACGAGTAAATCCGGCCGGTCGTGCGAACAAACTCGATTTCGCACCGATATACTTATGGGAGATGCAAACAAAACGTCAAAATACCGTTATTATTAAAAAGTTATGACAGATGTATTGGATAAACACGAAATTGTTTGTTTCTTTTGCCCACTGGCCTGATTATTGTGACGGAAACCTTGACACGGTGAAAAATTGCGTAGTAAAATTATTTAATGAATACAGGGAAGATGCTTTGGATAACTCTCGGCCTTTTACTTGGTTTCTAAAGAAGATTATTTAATGCTTTAGATGTAAAATGAAATAAATAATACGTGAATGATAGTGATGTCTGGAAGTGACTCCCTTCTCTGTGCATTCACTAAATTATAAATATGATTATTAACTGTAAATATTATTTATACAGTTGGAAAAAATAATATAATATAAAAAAAGAATAGCTCGATCGAGTTTCTTGTCGGTTCTTCTCGACGACTGGGATGTTTTCCGAACCGGTGGTAGTGTCTGAAGTTCATAGGTGCCTTCTTAGAGCCTAAATTGATTTTTTATTTTATTTTGATGAGTGAGTGAGTTGTTCCTGTGATGGTCTAGTTACTGGGAGGTAAAGTGACAATGAACACCTTGTCCTATCATACAATCTAACTGAAACTTTGCAATGCGGAAATTATTTTCAGCAGTTGTTACATGTTGTTTTTTACTGTTAATATCTTTTTAATCGGCAAAATGAACTTAACCGATCATAGTAAGTACTTTTTTTATATATGTAGTATCACGGCAAAGTGACGTCACTATGTCTGAGATGGTAAGCACAGTACATTCCAAAAACAACTGTGATCACCGAGATATCAGTAATTTATCGCCGGTCCTTGCAGTTACATAGGCCAAGCGATGATGGCTCAGTGGTAGCGTGTACGACTTCGCGTCGAGTGACGTGAGTTCGAATCCCTGCAATTAGCCTGAGCTTTCGGTGAAAAAAAAAAACATCGTGAGGAAACCATAGCATGGTGGTAGAGCTTTTTCTAATGCCCGCCTGGCTAGCTACCACCCTCAAGTTTAAAATCTGTCGCCAAATACCAATAGGTGTATTCCGATGCACTTGAGTCTTCCACTAGGTTTAGCGTGTTATCATCTTGGGCCACATCGTCACTTAACATCAGGTGAGATTGTGGCCACTACGCCAAAGCCTATAACAATAAAAAAAATGATTCCGAAAAGCGACTAACTAAATGAGAGTCTCTGACGGTTTTATCAGCGGTATATAAGCTCAATACGGTGAAAGCTACTACTGTCTGGCTGGGTACACAGGGTTAATTCTGAAACGCAAAACAGTGAAACATATTACCGATACAGGTATTTTGCCATGTGCCTGGCGGTTAATGAAATTAATACCGGTGTTAAATTAATTAGATTAACTTTCCACGTCGTCGCCGCCAACGCATTCGTTTTCACTTTCCGTACTTGTCTACAGCTTTCCACATAAAATATAAATAGTTTTTTTTTTTCAAATTTGAATCGTAGTTCTGGAACTACGCTACGGAATATCTGTAGATTAGCGCGTTCAAACAAACAAACAAGAAAATAATTTCTTGAGCTTTGTTTAATAAGATATCGAACACGGAGGTGATGACAGAAATATATACATATGTATATTTAGATTGGAATTACAATTACTGGCTTATTAAAGGCCTTTACATTAGGTATACTAATATCAGCTCACATAATAATACCTGTTGGAAATTAAATAATTAATGCAAACAGGTGAAGTCGTGTGCTTTGCATTGTTTTTTACTCGCCTTTAATTTAGTTGTTAAAATGTAGGTAGAGTAAAAAATTGTAATAGCGTGGGTGAATTGATATATGATTCAATAGTTAGTGTGAAATCTTAGTTGGTGAAGGTTCGCGACGCGTAGTTTATGATAAAAACCCTTTTGTGAATTTGATATTAAGGAGATTTGAGATACGTTGAGAAGATTGTGTTATTGTGCGCGTGTGACAAAGGAATTTTGATACTGTGTAAACTAAGAGAAGCGGTCCAGGCTAGTTGTCGAGTTGGCGTACATCCAGCCCTCCTGGTTAGACCTTACACACATTTCACACACAAATCAACTGAACACGCACCACTGTACACGGTCTACAGGAAGTACAGTTGGGCGAGCGCCGGGTTATAAGGTAAGCTCACAAAACATTTGGAGTTGCTGTGGTATCGCAGTCAAAAGGAGATATTAATATCTCGAACAAAATGGTAGCAGAGCGTGGTTATTCTACTTGTTTAATAACCACTTTAGGTTAATTAGTTATTACAAATATATATATATATTTCGTTTTGTATAATAATATAATTTTGTTTGTTCTGTTAGTTAACTTTAAACTTAAACTTTACTTAAGGCTCTTAAATGTTAACACTACCCTCTGTATACGGATTCGCTTGGTATTTATTTTAATTTTGTTTGTTTGTTTTTTTGTTTAATTAATTTTTTATTTTATTTTTTTTTTGTTTTCGTCTAATTATGACGTCAATACATACCAAGCGGATTAAGACAGAGCTGGTATGGGCGACTTCCGCTGCCGCTTTGGTGAGTAGAGAAGACAGGCGGGAGGCCCTACTAGAGAGGTTTAAGACTGTCGAGAAACGACAGGCAGCAGTAGACGCCGCCTATGAGGCCTTTTTGAATACGTCGCCAGATGAAACATCAACCGCTACGGTGGAGGCGGATGTAAGGCAATTTTACGATTTGGTGGACTCAGTCACACAGAGTGCGCGTAGTATCTTAAATGAGAGAACGGCAGCCGGGGGAAGCTCGAAAGGAACAGTGCGATTTCCAACACATCCGGAGTTGTTGGGACGTCTTCCAACCTTAGACCTCCCCAAATTTGATAGCCGCATTGAGGACTACCCTGGGTTCCTGGCGATGTTTATGAGTTTAGTAGATGCCCGGAAGGACTTGGCTGCTAGTCAAAAGTTGGCATACCTTCGAGCCTCCCTTACTGGAGAGGCCCGGGATTTGGTAGCGCATTTGGACATGATAGATGACAGTTACCGCACTGCCATGGATTTGCTCGCTCGGCGTTACCAAAACGAAAGGCGCCTGGCGGATGCCCATGTTAAGCGACTTTTGACACTACCCCGGGTCATTAAGATTGATCGTTTGCGGGTTGACATTTTGAACCCGATAATCACAGCGTGCAACGCCTTAAAAGAAATAGGCCTACCTGTGGACCAGTGGTCCTTCTTATTGTTGCACGTCGTATTGAGCTTGCTCCCACGAGAGCTTAAGATTAGATTTGAGCAATTATATAGTGGTGATGGAGCCTCCTATTTGCCTCCATTTAAGGACTTGCTTAAATTTTTGGAGCATGAATGCCGGCTAATTGAAAACTCCGGTATTGCCAGTTCACCTCGAACTCCGGAGCGACCGCTGGAACAACGACGTCGGGATATTCGCCCTCCTATGGAGCCACGCCGTCCTCCACTTTGTCATGCCACATGTGAGGTAGACATACGCTGTAGCTTCTGCCGTGAGACCGGACACCGAGTCCAGGTATGTCCACGGTTCTTAGATAGGAGCGTTAGGGATCGGCGTGGGATTGCTAACGCGCGTAAATGGTGTTACACTTGTTTGGGGCAGCATTTTCAGAGGGATTGCAGGGGATCTTCTGCTTGTCCTCACTGCCAGGGTAACCACCACCCTATTTTATGTATGAATATGCACGGTGCTCGCCAATTCAAGGATGATGTGTCTGGGCCCCGCATGGGCGGGGGTGCTCATTTCGGCCGACGCCCTTCGGATAACAATCGGTCCCCAGTGGACAACCGCCGCTCCTCAGTGGAACATTCCCAACCCCAGCAAGGCTATGGTAAAGAATCTGCCCTCAGGGGCGGGGGTGGCTCCTCTCCGGCCAGCAAGGACGGAAGAGGATATTTGGCTGTTCAACGTTCGCCGAGGATTTCGCCACCCTTGATGGAACGGCCACGCTTAGAGCGCCGCTCTCCCCGATTTGGACGCCACTCAGACTATCGAACACCTGACTCTGCGAGGGTAGGCAGGTGCCAGGAAATTGAAGCGGACCACTATTTGGTATCTGCCCGGGAGCTGACCCCTCAGGCTGATCATCAGCCTCATAATGATTGGCAGTGTTAGGTAGATGCCGCCCTCCTTCCCACCACAGCCACCCCACCTGAAACTATCCTTCTGCCAACAGTTTCAGTTAAGGTATGGGGCCCGAAGGGTAAATTTGCGATTGCTCGCGCTCTTTTGGATTCGGGATCACAGGGCTGTCTTGTCTCCTCTTATTTGGTGGGAAGGTTGGGCCTCCCTTGGAGACCGCATCGTGGCCCGATATATGGTATCGGTGGGATTACAGCCACGGCTCTCAAGGGAAAGGTTGAAGTGTCATTTTCACCCTTGAAGGGTGGGCCACGTATTGTGGCCAGATCGGTCATTTTAGATGATATTTTGGGCAGACACCCGCAGATTAGGATTTCGGAAGCTGCGGTAAGATTGACGTCGCGTTTGGCTCCTGCTGACTCTAAGTGGTTTGTCCCCGGAACTGTGGACCTACTCTTAGGTGCAGACGTGTTGGGGTTGATCTTGTCTGGAAGTGTTCGGATTTTGCAGCAGAATGGCTTAGTAGCCGTACCAACGATATTTGGTTTCAGTTTCTTCGGTCCTGTGTTACAGGAGGTTGCTCCACCGTTAGAACACACGTCTTTAAAGATAGGGATCTCTCTAAGCGACGCAGTTCAGCGTTTCTGGGAGGTCGAAGAGCCTCCCCAAGTAGTCAGAGTTAACCCACTCGACCAGGAATGTGAGTTATTTTACCAAAATAACACTGGTCGTCGCGTTGATGGTCGTTTCGTTACTCGACTGCCCTTCCTAGCCTCACGCCCCCTCCTCGGTCAGTCTCGATCCATAGCTGAAAGGAGGCTTTTGTCAATGGAGCGTCGAATGCGGAGGGATTCGTCATTCAGAGATAAATACATTGATTTTATGCATGAATACGAAGTGTTGGGACACATGTCTGTATCTGACTTTGCTTGGCGTTCCTACGAGCATTACTTCTTGCCCCATCACGCCGTGTTGAAGAACCCCGGTGGCAAGATTCGAGTGGTTTTTGACGGTTCAGCCACCACCTCAAATGGAGTCTCATTAAACCAGTGTTTACACTCAGGAGCCAAACTGCACCAGGACATATCGGATATTCTCACACACTTCCGCCGCCATCAAGTGGTTTTCGTGGCTGACATTCGAATGATGTTCAGGCAAACAATTGTTCATAAAGATGATCGGCGGTACCAATTGATTTTGTGGCGCAAGCAACCTTGTGAACCAATGAAGGTTTACGAATTGAATACCACCACATATGGGCTAAGGTCTAGTCCCTATATTGCCATACGGACCTTGTTCGAGTTAGCAAAACGCGAGAGATTAAAGTATCCCCGTGCAGCTGCTATTCTAGAAAACTCTGTCTTTGTTGACGATATTTGTACTGGAGAATCCAGTGTAGAGAATGCTCGGATTTTGAGGGATGAGTTGATTGCAATATTGAAGGCTGGTGGATACGAGCTGAGAAAGTGGTTATCAAACTCTCCTGACTTATTGAGTGATCTTCCAGAGGACCATCAACAGGATCCACATCTTTTTGAAAACCCTGACACTCCGAATTTAGTAGCGGTTCTTGGCATACAGTACCAGCCTATTCAAGATGTTTTTACCTATCGAGTGAAGTTGGACTCCCCCAGGGACTGGACTAAGCGTTCCGTTTTATCTGCTGTTGCCCGCACATTTGATCCAAATGGATGGATAACGCCGGTTATTTTTTTGGCAAAATGCTTCCTTCAAAAACTTTGGATTGCGAGGGTCACCTGGGACGAATCTCTGCAGGGAGAGTTGTTGCAAGAATGGACATCTATTGTGTCTTCACTCCCCAAGGTCAACCATATTGCTATACCTCGATGTTTTCTTCCGGCCCAAAGATGCCGGGTCAGTCTCCACGGATTCTGTGACGCATCTGAGCGGGGTTATGCGGCCGTGGTGTATTTGCGGACTGTCAGTGTCTCTGAGCACATTGCGGTACATTTGGTGTTGGCGAAGAGTAAGGTAGCTCCTATTCGGTCACGATTAACTATTCCAAAGTTAGAGTTGTCAGGAGCGGCTCTTCTTGTTCGTCTTCTTAATCACGTTCGCTCTAGTTTGGGCACTGTTGTTGAAATATCTGACGTCTTTGCATGGTCAGACAGCGAGATTGTTCTCTGTTGGATTCGAGCATCTATTCACAATTTAGAGGTTTTTGTCGCGAATCGAGTATCCCAAATTCAGAACTCGGAAACTCCTTTAAATTGGAGACACGTTCCTGGAGCAATGAACCCTGCAGACTGTGCTTCACGCGGCTGTATAGCCTCCTCTCTTATAAATTATTCCCTTTGGTGGTGTCCACAGTGGCTATCGCAACCTGAATTGTCTTGGCCTCGTAACAAATTTTCCTCCCCCAGGGAATTACCCGGATTGCGTATTGGAGTTGCTGAGAATTCACCGCCCTATGATCTAGACACTCTTTTAAACAAATACAGCTGTTTTGATAAATTGATTGGGGTTACCGCTTGGATCCGACGATTCGTACATAATGCAAGGAATCCTCTGAATAAAATATTGTCTCCAGGATTATCATATTCTGAGCGGCAGGAGGCTCTAATATTTTGGGTTCGTGTGGTACAAGCGGAACATTTTGCGGACAGCATTGATATTCTAAAACGAGCCTCAACATTGAAGGGCTCTCTCGCTCGATTGAACCCATTTCTGGATGAAACAGGTCTACTACGGGTTGGAGGACGTCTTAAGAACTCTAATCTTCCTCATGGAGCTCGGCACCCTTTGTTATTACCTAAAGGGGGGACTTTTGTTAATTTATTAGTGACACAACGTCATATTAAAAATGCTCATGCAGGCCTCAATGCCCTTCTGGCTACTTTGCAACGGGAGTTCTGGATTTTGTCTGCCAGACGCGTTACTCGAAGCATCATTTTTAGATGTATGAAGTGTTATAGATTAAAGGCTACACCGATTCAGCCTGTTATGGGAGATTTACCATCAGATCGTGTCACAGAAACTCGGCCATTTGCCGGAGTAGGAACGGATTTTGCTGGTCCATTCACGATTAGGTCATCACACTTACGTAATGCTAAATCGCTCAAGTCATATTTATGTGTATTCGTGTGCCTCTCCACCAAAGCGGTCCATTTGGAAGTTGTAAGTTCCCTCAGCACTGAAGCCTTTGTTGCAGCGCTCGGTAGATTTGTTGCCCGCCGTGGGCTCCCTGCGCTGATTCGATCTGACTGTGGAACTAATTATAAGGGAACCGACCGATACCTTAAAGAAATTGTTGAATTCTTGTTTAATAATAAGAACAGTATAGATTTCGTCTTGTCCAAGATGGGGATAACTTGGAAGTTTGATCCTCCAGCTTGTCCTCACTGGGGTGGAATATTTGAAGCAGTTGTAAAGATTGCAAAAACGCATCTTCGCCGTGTTATTGGTGAAACTATTTTGACATTTGAAGAGCTTACTAACGTATTTTGCAAAATAGAGGCTATCCTTAATTCGCGTCCGCTCTGTCCACTCTCATCCGATCCTAACGATTTAGAGGTTTTAACACCCGGTCATTTCTTGATTGGCCAACCACTTAACGCCCTGCCCGAGTACCCCTTCAGGGACGTGAAGTTATCACGTTTGACTCGTTTTCAAATGTTGCAGCAAATGTCTCAGAGTTTTTGGCACCGTTGGTCTCTAGAGTATTTGCACACTTTGCAGCAGCGCGTTAAATGGACGGATAAGACGGACCCTCCTAAGGTTGGAGATCTTATACTGGTAAAAGAAACTAATTTGTTGCCGTTATATTGGCGTCGTGGACGCATTATAAATTTGATATATGGTTCGGACGGAGTACCCAGAGTGGCCGAAGTTATGGTTGGAGATTCAGTTTTGAAGCGAGCGATTGCCACCTTAGCCCGTTTACCAATTTATTAGCGGACATAATCCATATGTCCGGGACGGGGGTTTGTTGGAAATTAAATAATTAATGCAAACAGGTGAAGTCGTGTGCTTTGCATTGTTTTTTACTCGCCTTTAATTTAGTTGTTAAAATGTAGGTAGAGTAAAAAATTGTAATAGCGTGGGTGAATTGATATATGATTCAATAGTTAGTGTGAAATCTTAGTTGGTGAAGGTTCGCGACGCGTAGTTTATGATAAAAACCCTTTTGTGAATTTGATATTAAGGAGATTTGAGATACGTTGAGAAGATTGTGTTATTGTGCGCGTGTGACAAAGGAATTTTGATACTGTGTAAACTAAGAGAAGCGGTCCAGGCTAGTTGTCGAGTTGGCGTACATCCAGCCCTCCTGGTTAGACCTTACACACATTTCACACACAAATCAACTGAACACGCACCACTGTACACGGTCTACAGGAAGTACAGTTGGGAGAGCGCCGGGTTATAAGGTAAGCTCACAAAACATTTGGAGTTGCTGTGGTATCGCAGTCAAAAGGAGATATTAATATCTCGAACAATACCTTTGTCTAATAAATTACTGTTTAATTTGACTATGTTTAATTCTTTGAATCTATTTTTAATTTATTATGTATAAGTATATAAAAATAATCATATTATATTTAAACACATAAATAAAATTTAAGTGTATGTCTGTAATTTAGTAAAGGTTTTTTCTTATGTTCATACCGGTTATTTACATGTTAGCAAAGCCCAAACTGGCATTTTTAAAATTTTTGTCTGTCTATATGTTTGCTTCCGTGTCCAGGTTAATCTGCCAAAACGGCTAAACCGACTTTGATGGCACATTCATCGGCAGATAGAGTACTCTCTAAATAGTAACCTACGCTAATCTATCATTACTATTTACATAGGAGCTAAGCAGTAATTATAAAATTATAATAAAAAAGCAAACTTGCACACTTCTAATTCCTTGAATAAAGTTGCAAGTACCAGCTAGTATAATATAAAATAACATTTCATAAGTTAAAACATTCGAAAATAAATTAATAGATTTTATAATAAAAAGTCCTTGCATATAATTAAACCTTCAATAAACATTTGGCATCCGATCTATTGTCAATTGTTCTACGAAAATAAATACAGTGGTGACCATTCTACTGTTGGCAAGTCACAACCGTAACAATACGACTGTTATGGAATTACAAAAATTGGAGCGCGTGATACAATGCACTGGCGCGTGCCAAAATTACAGTGCGATTGATTCAATGGTCATTTACTTTACGTTTGATAATGTTTGTTGCTAAGTTCAAGGTTTTGTTTACATACCAATTATTTATTAAAAAAAATTTGGACTTTAATAGAGTAATTAATAAATCCAAATAATCTGTATTAGGAAAATTTTCGAGTAGATCCAAATAGGAAGCTCAGAGATTTTTTTTGTATATAATTTTGTCAAAAATAGATAGTTATAATTTTAAACTAAAAATTGCTTATTCAGTTTTTATTCCTTTGCAAAATAAAAACATAAATTTTTGTAAATCTAATTCTACGTTTAGATTACTAAATGAGAAATAATTTATTTGAAAATTTTATAAACTACATAAGTAAATGCTTATGTAGTTAGATGCTTGTGAATATTAAGCGTCATTATATCAGGTAATTGGTAAATGCTGGAGAATTTAGTACTGGTTGATAAAAATGTAGTTAACTCTTAGATGTACCTACGTAAAACACAGGTTTTAGGCACTATTCGAATAGTACTCTGAACCTGCTAATTATAGTCTTTTCCAGTTATGTCAATTATATGTTTCCTAGATTTGTATGCTTTTTAAGTAGCTCAATTCATGTTGTTAACAATTTTTTTGTCATATCACAAGTTTGTTTTGGTAAAATATAATTACACGCCAATGCCATCTAGCGAATAAATCATGAAACATCGCCACAGACTCAAACCATGTTTTACAAAACTGGAATGCGTCCAATTAAATTCATTCAAACATGTAGTACTAGATGTCGCCACTTGTACCAGACGAGGAAACCCCGAGTAATTTTGTTTACGTTACATATGCTTATGCCGAGAGTTTATTTTTAAAACGGAGCGTTTTATAAGTGGCCTAGGAAGTTATGTATATAAAGCTCGTGCAAAATTTGAACACAGACGTTGCAATCTCGAGTTTTCCACGACACAAACTCGTTAGACATTAAATTTTTTTATTGTTTTTAATGCGGTAATAAAACGTTTTTCACTTTGTTTTGATGTTCGTCGTGGGAAAGTTCCAATTCTTAAATTGTTTAGAGAGATAATGGGAATTAAATTATTGTTGTTACTATGTAGATAGGTACTTCATTAGTTTTGGGATATTGAATATATATTTGAAGGTCATGTATTATATAGCTGACATATTATTTCGTGGCGGTTTAAAAGTTTCTTAGTGAAACCCTGCTAAAATGCAGTGTTTTATTTCAATGCACTGAAATATAGGATGTTGTAAAAAATTACTTTTACCAAAAAATATATGTCGAAAATAGTGTCGAAATTGTTCACATTCAGTCTGTTAAATTGCGTATAACCCTATAATAAAGGTGATGTTTTATAGAGAAATTATTTGTTTTTCCTGATCCATGATCTCATATGATATGTCTTATACATCAAATCATATCTTTGATCCAGTTATGATATCTATATTTATAAAAGAAATCTGGCTTAGTAGTAGCGTATACGGACAGCGTGTCATTCGAAGTGAGTTCTAATCACTGAATGAGCCTGAGCTTTTGGGAAAGAAATACATCGTGATGAAACTGTAGCATGATGGTAGACTATTTACTAATGCCTGCCTGGCTAGCTACCAACCTTAAGTTGAAGAACTGCCTCTAAGCACCTATAGGTGTGTTCCGGCAGCTGCACTTGAGTGCAAATTCCTCCATTAGACTTATAGCGTATTACCAATTACCACCAGATAATAAATGTTTTTATTCTCTACGGGGTTAGCGTTTGGTCAAAATTTCTCCTAACATTAAGTGACATCGTGCCCATAATGATGACACTGTAAGCGTAGTGGGAAATTGGCTCTTAAATGCAGCTGTGGGAACACATATATATAGGCGACAAATTGTTAAACTTGAAGGTTGTTGTGACTTGCCACGCATTAAAAAATACCTTACCACCATGCTATGGTTTCATCACGGTGTTTTTCGCCACCGAAAGCTCAGGCTTATTGCATGGATTAGAACTCACGTCGGTCGGCGTGGTGTGCCTACACGCTACCACTGAACCATCATTGCTTACTTACGAGATTTACCTCAGCCACAGCTATTCTTCTTATCATATCCAAACCCAATATACAGATTGTTCTACTTGAACCCTGAGAATGCACAACCTAACGTCAAAATTACCACCGGTTCGGAAAACATGCCTGATTGAGACCAGCCGGCAATAAACTCAGCATTACAATATATTCGTATACAAATATAATGGTGATATTTGCTTATACCAGTATAGTTAATATGATGAGCAGTATTGTTAATATTTTGTTGTATTTATTTTATATGTTATTACTAAGATGTATGAGCAGAATTCATTTCTGAATATCGTTCACATATACAAAAGTTAAACTAGTTTTTTTTAATACTACTAAGTTTGCAAACAATCATACGGCCCACCTGATGGTAAGCGGCTACCGTAGCCTATGGACCCTTATAATATCAGAGGTATCAACTAGCGCGTTGTCGACCTTGATTCCCCTTACATGGAGCTCTGGAAACCCTACTCACCGCAGAAACACAACACAAGGTTATTTGGCTGCAATCTTCTGTAGGGTGGAGGTATTCCACCAGTCGGGCTGCCCCAAGTAGAGAGAAATCACCAAAAAATGTATCTGTGCCTTTATCTTAACTAACATGACTTTAGACAACAGCATCATAACAATGTTTAAATCCTATTATTAGTTTTTTTTTTCATAGCATGGCAAAGTAACTTCATTGTACCTGATGGTGAGCAGAGTGCAATCCAATAACATCGGCGACTACGCCGGCCTGCTCAAATGTCTCTTCACGTTATGTTTGAAGGTCTACATGTTGTATGAAGGGAACACACTGGCTGGGAGACAGTTCGACAGCTTCACAGCTACAAGCTGGGGTAGCTTGCTTGAACAGCTCCCATATCTAAGTGGGAAAACTGTCGCCAAGCACCTAGTTGTATTCTGGCAACTGCTGTACTTGAAAACTAGTCCATTTTTGGGTTTAGCGACGCATCTTCGTTTAATATCGGTATAGAACTAAATAGATTTTTGTCACAAATAAACAGAAATCGTATCGCTTTATGTACCATGTGTTGTATTTCCTAGAACTATAATTTCCTACAGTAAATAAAAACACATACGTGTAACACTTTCAAACCACATCTCCTGGAAAAGATCTATTATTGTAGACCCATTTAAATTGTAGGTGCAATAAAAATAAAGAAGAACGGAAACTCAGGAATACATTTAAAAAACGAATTCACTGCATGTAGAACTGTAACGACCATCTACATTTATAAGCTTGCTATTATATGAAAATAAGGATGTGGTATATGGAAAAATATTTAATTTCAAGTATTTATCGAAAATAGTTATTTATTAGTATCTTTAGGTTAATTTTAAATCAACTTCTTAAGGCATTTAATGCGACCACGGAGTTTTCCTTATCTTTGTGCGAAGCATTACATTTAAAATTATGCAAAACCAATTGAGCTATATCTATGAAGGATGTTCAAGCCCTGACCATCAGCAATCGAGCGTGTCGATGTATGTCACCGCATAGGTCAAGGAAGGGATGTGGCGCGGGCGCGGGCGGGGAGAGATGGTGTGAGGGCGCGCGCGGGGGGGTCGCGGGACGGTTTGGAAGCACGTGGGCGGCGCGTTTTGTTTACGGGCGGGCGGCAGTCGGGCAGCCGCCGCGAGCGCCGGACCGCGCGCGAGCGCACCCCGGATCCAGTTCACGGCCGACTATAACCGGACGGCTATTTCGGCGCATAATACACCGGACGGTGCGGAGCGATCAGTGTAGCGCGGGCAGGTGTGCCGGCCGAGGTCGGGAGATGCCGCGTCGTGAGCCCGCCTGACCCCATGTGACCCGCGGCCATGGAGCGCCGCCGACCCGCCGAGCCCATGACGAAGGCGCGCCGTCGCGATAAGCCACGCGAACGCTGGCTGCTCTCGCGCAAGACATGGCGGTACATGTCCGACGCCGGACGCCGGCTCATCCCCGATGGAGCGCAGAATCGCCCAGAGGATGTGCCGCGCATCGAGGCCTACTTTCAAGAGGTCTGCTCCAGGGAACCACGCTTCCTCCTCTTACGCAAGAAATCGTACCCGGGGGCATTACCGTGGCCGCGCCGAAAGAAGCGACCGCGCGGCGGCTCTGTACGTGCGCGGTCTCCGCCAGTGGACGCGCTGGTGCCGCCAGCTCGGCCCACAGATCTCTTCATCGGTCACACCTCTGGCGGCCGGTTTGATATCGCTAAACTACGCCGTGACTTTTTTGCTACGCCGCCTCCGTCCACCTCTGCCGGTTTTGGCGCGAGGAACACGCTCATCGACGTCCGTCCTACCACTGTCGAAGAAGAAGATACTAGTTTGGTAGATTTGTTGCGAAAGTACCTGAAATTGGAGGACGACGGTCCTTCAAAAACATCCGATACCGAGAATTTGGTGCGCGCATTACGTGAGTACCTTAAACAGCAGTCGGAGCGGGCTCCGGCAGAGTCCGATAGCGATCCTGCACGCCGTAACTTGTTAGAGACGCTCGCAAGATACTACCTCCGATCTCCGAACAGAGACAACGTAGTGCAAGACTTATTAGCCGATAGAAATCTGTTAAAAAGACTGTACCATGATTTGCGAAAAACGAAGCCGTACCGAGGTGCTCGGAGCGGTGGTGGCGGCTACGGAACCGGTGGCTACGGGACGGGGGCGCGTTCAAGGAATTCGTTTCACGGTCGAAATTTTGGTGCAGTTCGCCTCAAGGACGGCAATGACGGGCGTTCGCCGCCGATGTCTCCGCCACCTCTTATTGAAGTGTGTCACGAATCTTTCGAGGACAAATATGTGGATTGCGAGACCCAGACCCTTCCAATACCCGAAGAAGTGTTATCAGAACTGGAACGTGTCTACCGGGAAAAGCTCGAGGCGGCGACGGTGCCGACCAGTCCGACAAGCCCGCCGGCGGAGCGTAAGCCGGCGCGCCGTCGCTCCAGTGTAGACCATGATGATGTTTCTCAATCGGTTAGCGACACCATTAAGCGTTACCTGAGAATGGCACGGAAAAAGAGCGTTGACGCTGATAAAGCTGATCGCTTTAAGCGAATCAACTACGACAAAAATTTACGGTTCATAAAGCCCCGTCTGCCCGGGGAGGTAGATGATGATGGACCTCACAAGGGTTGCCAGACGGAGGAAGGGTGGATACTGACATACAGAGACTTGCAGTTTGCTTCGGTTTCGTCGACACCGACGTCTCCACCGTCGCCAGCGTCTCCTACGCAGTCGCACTCGTTCCTATCAGCGCTGCTCGGTCGCGGTGGTACAATGTCTCCGCCCGCAGGTGGCATGCAGAAGTCGCGGTCTTCGAGCAGCGTGGTGCAGAGCGTCAGCAAGCGACTGTGGCGTACACGCAGTCGGAGCTCCAGTCGAGTCTCTTCAACATGGACGCCTCAGGTCAGTCGCAATACATACTATGTAATTTTATTCTACAAAACCTAAAAAACTCGGTACCTTTATGGTAAAAAAGTCATTAATAGGCAGTAAATTTAAATAATTTAGACTGAGCGTACGCTAAAGAAAAACATAATTATGAAACTATTGCATGGACACCATTTTCTACTGCTCATCTGGCTATTTAGTCTAAGTCGACAATCTTCCACCAAGCACTAAGTCCCATTTATTTTTACTTAATATCTATCAGGTGACGTTTAAGTCAAATTGTAGTTAATAAAGTTAAATAACAAAGTATGAGTTATAAAAGTCAGAAAGGACTCTCACAATGCAATTTATTTCCAATTTAATTTTCGACAATAACATTCAAGCGCTGAAGAGATTGAATACAAATACATTCAGAAAAATATAATAAAAATATTTATCTTGAAGAGTTGTAACGCTGACCATCAAATAAAAACAAAGTGCCGACCTTCGTTAGAATTCGCGTAACATTTTAATACGCATCGAAGCCGCATACCACATTAATTTTCCTACAAATGTGCGAATAATTTCACTGGAACTCATAAATCGGTCTTCATACCGTTTCTATGAAAGAGATCTGTCAGTGTGGAAGCCTACAGCCCGTTATTATGGCAACCGCTGTATTTGCATTTATTGCTACACGGAAATCTTTGCACAGTAGCCTATAAGAAAACCACGAAAAGTGTGGTCATAATAATCATATTTAAAATGATGCACTATAGGAAAAAAATCTCTTCCCGAGTAAAAGCACTGGCACTTAACTACCAAGCCAATCTACGATGTATATATTACTAGTAACACGCCCCAGCTTTGCACGGGTAACACTAATACATATAACTCTTTTGGTTAACGCCAGTTAAGCTCCCATTCGCGGTGGTCATGATTTTTTCCGATATCTTCAACAATCGTCATATTTCAGCCATTTCACACAAACATTAATGAACTATACACTTGAACGTTTCTCGTTAATAACTCCATGCATTGATATAAACCGTATGAAAATCCGTTCGGTAACTATTGAGTTTATCACGTTCGAACACACAAACACATCTACAGTTTTGTCATTTCCGAAAATATTGTAGTATTACAAGAACATTTGAAATTAATGTTTTTTCTGTAACGCTGGCCTTAACGCTACGGTCTACCGAAGAGGTCTACCTGTGCAGTTGTGCCTAAACAGGTAGACCGGATCGTATATACGTGTGTCTATAATAGTCCTGTGCAGTTTTTTGAACCTGTGCAGGTGACCAGTGACAAATCGAAAATTATTTTTTCTGAGTGACACAGTACCTGCCTATACACGCTACGACGTTCGGTCGACTTACGCAGGCACACCTGCACAGGAAAACCTCTCCAGTAGATCGTAGCATACGTGGCTTGCGTAAGCCGATAGTTTCATAGTCTTAAATATTGAAAACAGTATATGCACGCAAATTCCTAAAAAATCGTTGACCACTGATTACACTGATCTTAACCGTCAGTGACTATTTGGATACTAGAGCCATGCTAAGCAATATTTATAAGCTATATCAAGATATCTCTTTGTCGCATGTTACTAACCTGACTCATGTCTTTCAAGTTTCTCATACTAGGTTAGTGCCATAAACATTGACTGCTTTGTAACTTGATTCACACGGAAATTCCATTTTCTGCGAATTTAGTAGGTGTCTGATAATTCAGGCCATTCATTCATTCATCTTTGATTTTATGTGATGCGCATAATATATTAATTTTTTATTTAAGCAAGTAAATTCCTTACTAACCTAATCGCTTACTAATGTACGAATAAACATGCTTTGTTGTGCCAACGGGTTTTGTGTCCGATAAATTCTTCGATATGATGCCAGAGGCTACTTTCCACCATCGCATCGCTCGAGTTCATCCTCACACTTTGTGAGGCTAAATGGTAATGGATAGTCACAGTTTCAGAGGAGTTTCCTTTCGCGAATGCTCCGATATGGAATTAGCTATCCTATTGGACTATACAATATGGGGTTATCCAAGAGGGGATTGAGCATGTGATGCTCCTTGTGCTACAAAGCGTTCATAGGCCGCGGTGGTAGCTTCCCATGAGGCGAACCATACACTAGGTTAGATAAGCCACTGTCATGGTAGAAAAAAAACAAAGTTGAAAAAGTTAAATTTAACATTGAGGATATTTTTAAGTATAACGAGTATCTTGACACTTTAACCGATTTTGTTTGTAGAATATAAATTGCACATAATAATTTTTTATAGTAGCACGGCATAGTGACGACACTGTGCGTGATGGTAAGTACAGTACAATCTAAAAGAACGGCGACCATTGAGAGTTCTAGAATCGATCGATGATCGCCGTCTGTAGGCCTGTAAGCCTGCCGGCAAATGGATATACTTTGCCTGATCCTGAAATGCGACAAACAAAGAAAGTCACTATGATGGGTTTATCATTATACGCATTGTGGTCACGACTCAGTCGAGTACAGATACCCTACCACCTCCCTTCATTACTGAATACGTGACACTCCTAAACGTGTCACTCTTACGCATGTTTCCTCTGGTGTATGGTGGTTGCTAGCCACTCCGACACAATTGGCGCATTCTACCAACAAGTAATAATAGACAATTGACCTATCATCGACTGATCTTCTACTTGAGTTGCGAGCATCAGAAATTCCCCTACAACCAGACTGGGCCTTCATCACTATGATATTGCAAAGATCAGGATCATTGAAGAATCCGGCATCGTTGAACGCTCATTGTAATAATCACTGTACTAGTCCTATCCTATTACTTATAATTTGAGAGATTAGAATGATGATAGTTAAATGATAGTCCCCTCGTATAATAGTTTCACAAACTTAAGTCCGAATCTGAAAAGGTCTATTCTTTATACATTTATAATTATTATTATAATGTTGGAAAATCATAACAAAACCATCATCAATATATATGTGACGTCTCGTATCGTTTCTTTTTGACATATCGTTTGGCCACGTGTCAGAAAGAGATCAACAGCATTAATTGTGTTTACATCGTTTAAAGTATACTCGTAATTCCTTATTTTAATGATCTTAAAACATTAAATTAAATATTTCATTAAATGAATTAAATAATATTATTTGGTTAGCTACCAAATAAAAGAATATTTGCGATAGTGCGGATGAAATGCTAAAGCAACTCTCATGTGCGATCTAAAGAGATCTACACCCACACATACTATTCCCAGAAGAGGTATAGTCGTTATCTGCCGACAAAGTCGTAAGTGCATCAAGACATGATATATGACTAGGCAGTAAGCTTTAGCAGTATGAGACAGTCACAATAGTTCTTGAAGAAACACTATAGAAAAATAATAATAGTTACCAACTCCAGAGCTCCTTGAGGTAGAGGTTTCAAGGTCGGCAATGCGCTAGTGATACCTTTGGGATTACAAGCGTCCATAGGCTACGGTAGCCGCTTAACATCAGATGGGCTGTAAGCCTGTTTGCCGCCCCCGAGTGATACCTAAGATACGATAGATTTTACGTTACGGTATCGTAACGTCATATTATCTTCACCGTGCGTGTTGCGCTTAAAAAAAGGTTAGCTCAGTCTACTACGTCACACATTGGTATTGTTGCTGTAAACTATATTATAGAGCTATTTACATTTACATTTTTAGTTGAACGTTAACTGTACATTAACTGTAAATTACATTACATTACATTACTGTTAATTAACTCTTTATTAATTTGACCTTTTCTCCATATAAAACAGACGCGTGTTTGTACTCAGCAAATTAAGACGCCATTCAGTGGTTCTTAATTTATAAATACGATAAAAGTTTTCGTTTTGTATTTATAATTTTAGTTCGGCGTTTTCGATAGGGGATGCCAGTAGATGTAGTAATACAAGCAAATTTTTGATAGTATTTGGAAGCTTTTGATTATATTAATAGGATATATGGACTAAAGACACAACTTCTTTGTGGAAACGTGTGCGAAACATATTTACATAATTAAGTTAAATAGCATTTTTCTTTGCTATCAGTTCGCTATCAGAAACATATCGACGAGTTCTCAATGAAGGCTTTTAAAATTCAACGTAGTTGAAGCTAGGCGAGGATTAGAGCTCCATGTAGCTCGTAGAACAGATGGCCGATTGGGTCAAAGAGTTCTCGAGTGGCGGCCACGTACCGGAAGACGCAGCGTGGGCAGACCCGCCACAAGGTGGACCGACGACCTGGTAAAGGTTGCGGGAAGCCGGGGGCAGCACAGGACCGGTCGTTGTGGCGATCTTTGGGAGAGGCCTATGTCCAGCAGTGGACGTCTTTCGGCTGAAATGATGATGATGATGATGAGGATTAGAGCATTGGTTACGTCATGATATTTGCCTTTGTTTGTTTAGAACTCACGTTATTCAGATTAGCGTCTGAGTTCGCATTATCACGGAACTTATGTAAACTTTTGTTTTTGAAATGAAATTTCTTTGAACGCGATACGACTTAAATTTCAAGGTAAATTTTTAATATGTCCTGGCCTTTCAAACGTTTTTGACGCAAAAGGGACGCGAAATAGGTACTTTGTCATAGAGAGAAAACAAAGAACTATGCTGCGGGCACATCTAGTAAACTTATAAATCAAGATTTTGGATCGCCAAAGAAGTTCCACTTCAGTGACGTAGACTGAATTGCACATACTCTTGGTTTCAATCTGTTTCTTCTTCCTTCCCTGATCCCGTGACCAGAGATCGACGTGAGTTCAAATCCCTACAATGAGTCTGAGCTTTCGATGAAACAAAACATTGTGTTGAACAATAGCATGGTGGTTGGCTATTCTCTTAATGCCCAACTGGTTAGCTACCTTCTATTTGAAAATCTGTCGCCAAGCACCAATAGATGTGTGCTACACTTGAAAGCTAGTCTTCCCCTAAACTTAGCGTGTTACCATCTTGGTCCACATTGTTACTTAATATCAGGTGAGATTATGGCCAAACGCTAAATTTATAAAGTTTTTTTTAAATCTCGTTATATGGAGTCGGGTCTTCTCACTTCTTTGCGCCAAGATTGTCTATCTTGAGGTGCCAGTTCTAGTAATTAGGCTTTTTTGAGGTCAATTTCAGCTCAATGGCTGGCTGTCTCTACATCTCTTTTCTGTTCATCGCGATTTGTACTTTTATGATCATCGCCGTGTTTTTTTTTTCGAACTGACTTTACTGTTAGCCTTAGGGGCTCCGGAGCCTTTACGGCTTTTACAGCTTTACCGGGCTTGTGGTCGCCGTGACATTTGACATGTTCATGCCACTTAAGTGTGACTTTATCTGTTATTGGTCCGACTTTATTTTCTATCCTAAAAGAATATACAATCCAGGACACAAAAAATATACAATCCAAGACACGAATCGAATACGAATAAGTGTAAAAGCGCCTTTAGACTCTTGGAGATCATAAAATACTTGGCATATAATGAACCACGGTATGTATCAACGATCTTATCTGAATAACGGAGAACATCGTGAGGAAAATTTTTCCCACGAGATATAGTTTTATAGTATTGCCATCTTACGGGGAAAATATGAAACTATAGAGGTATACCATTCTGTTGTTTGTTCACTATCAGTTACAGTACTGTCATTCTGCAGAGCTTCGGTTAATAAAGTCAACGACTTCTGTATACATTGAGAACATTTTTTTCGCATTGTACCGTGAGAGACTAAAGCCATAAATATATATTGAACACATAATTTAAATTTTAGAAAAAAAACCTCAAAATCAAGTAGAGTTGGCACAAACTGTTTTTGAAGTGAAACTTCTTATGCGACTTCCAAGCATTAAACGTTAAACGTTTAACGCACATTATCGGTCTCTCCTCATTGTGTGAGCCAGAGCGAGAGAGCAATATATTATCGGTCTCTCCTCTTTCTGTGAGCCAGAGCGAGAGAGTAAATGTCGGTGTGTATGTATATTCCACACTGTTTAAATAAAGTAGAAAATGTCTTTTAAAATGTAGTTTCACTTCTATCGTGTGTGAGTCGCACACACACTTTTTTTTGAAGTGAAACTTCTTATGCGACTTCCAACATATTAAACGTTGTTAAACACACATTATCGGTCTCTCCTCTTTGTGTGAGCCAGAGCGAGAGAGCAAATGTCGGTGTATAGGTATATTGCACACTGTTTAAATAAAATATAAAATATCTTTTAAAATGAAGTTTCACTTCTATCGTGTGTAAATCGCACACACACCTTTTTTTCCACTCTCCTCTATCAGCTTTCATCTCATTATTCTCACCTTTTACACGCATATCACTCCTCACACAAACCACCCATACTTTCTTCATTCTTTCTGTACTTTTATATCCGTCCACGTTCATACTTAACATTATACTAAAAAAATCCGCTCGTAACCTTCTAAATCACTGCGACAAAAAATCGGTTAATAATTTACTTATTTATTTGGCACACCAACAGAGTACCTACATAATTATATATGTTGATATTTTAGTTACATTACGAACAAATTACAATAACGTACCCTAATTAGAGACGAGCACTATATGCAATATTTTTAGAGCATTTAATGTTACCTTAATACTAAATTAACAAATATATTTTTTTAATCAATTTTATAGTTAATGAAAGCTAATAATAATAATATAAATATTAAAACATGCCATAATTGGTGAATTTTATAAATTAAAGATTTAAAAGAGATCCAAAGGTTTACAGTTATACGGTAAGGCCCATCACGGCACGAACGAATAAGTTCGCAATTCTTACCTTTGCGTACCGTGCATATTATGTGAAATGGTTCCAACGTGTTTCCTCCTTATGATATTGGGTCCTTCAAACGAAGCATTTCAGTAGGCCGGCATGACGTCGACGACTGCCGATGAAATCTGTGTCACCGGTGGTTGCCGATGTTTGTTTTGCCGTACTTAACATCAGGTTCTGTACAGTCATTTTGCCGAGCTAGAAAATAATGTGCAGTACAGTATGCTTGCCGACGTCGGTGGTAATGATGGTAGTGTGGTGTGGTGTGATGACGTCACGCGTTTTGTGCAGGGCAGCTGTTGCTGGGTAGACGGCACCGGGCGGTGCGTGCGCCTCACAGACACCTCGCTGCTGACGCTTACCGATGTGGAACGGCGGGCGCTCCAGCAGGCCGCTCTGGCGAGGCTCCAGCAAATCAACCTTGGCACCACCATCAAGATACCTCAAGGTAACCCTAACCAATAAGTCTCTATGTATGTTATACCTAAAGCTGCCATCCTTCCGAGTTATTCTGGATTTGTTCTAGTTTTAAAAGCGTCCAGGGAGAGTCAAATAAGGGTTTTTTAAAAGTACTTAGGTAAAACCTGGACGCATTTTGTATCAAGAGAAAATCGGATTAATTATTTAGTAAAGAAAAAAAACAAATTTTGTTTATTATGTTTTATATGAATTTTATGTAGGATTACTTATTCTACTCGTACATAGACATTTTTTTTAAATTAATTTGGTGCAAAAACTAAGAATTCTAATTTCTATTCTTACTAGATTACCTCACAAAGAGTTAGGTATTTCATTTGTTTTGCTGTACTATGGGTCGATGTTGTCTTTTGTTTTCCTCAGGGGTTAAAATTATACACACAAATGAAATATGTATCGAATATAATAGGTACGCTTACAGACGATGCATTGAAATTTAAAAAAAAAATTAAACGAAAGTTGGTACACACATTTTTTAACACATTACATGCGTTTCGGCGTGTTGTGGGATTCATTATTCAGTTTCGGTCATTCAGTAAAATTGCAATACTCAACGAAACTTGTTTCGTTTTACACTCATATATAGGCCCGAAGTTTTTGTCGAGATCTTAATCTGGCATGTCGTAGATTTTATTTTCATTCATAAACATCATTCATATTATGTCTTTTATAGCGACATTTTACGTGATGCAATTTGGCTATTGTGCACAAGTGAAGTGGATTATAAACAACTAACTGTGGCCCGCGGTTTCACCCGCGTATTATTTAAAAGAAATCGCTGATTGATAATTTATAATACTTCAGTATAGACAATATTTTGAAGCGATGATGGCGCAGTGGTAGCGTGTACGACTTCGCGTCGATTGACGTGAGTTCGAATCCCTACAATGAGCCTGAGCTTTCGGTGAAGGAAAACATCGTGAGGAAACCATAGCATGGTGGTAGGGCATTTTCTAATGCCCGCCTGGCTAGTTACCACCCTCAAGTTGAAAATCGTCGCCAAGTACCAATAGGTTCTTTTCAAGACTTCAATTTTAGCGTATGTCGTACTGACATCATACGTGAGCGATCCATCTTCACTATCATTGTCACTTTTTATCAGATGTTAAAAAAAGAAAAATGTTAAAAAAAAAATATCGGGCGGCCAGGGTTATGCGTCATAACTCACACAGCTCGTTCGCATCACTACATCTACAATCATAGGCTCGACCCGAGTGTTTACTTATTTTAATTTTACATTATCTACCAAAATATTCGCCCAAATAAAATGCTATAAAGGGCAAAGTTTATCTAAATAAAATTGTCTAGATGAAGTAACTTTTGTTGGTAAGGATTAATATGCCATGCCTAATAATAAAGCTCATAAGTCACTTTTCAATTTTCAATAAAAAAATCATAAAATACCTTATTGTGGCTAATGTATAAGAGTTAGGCATATAGTATCGCGGTGTTTTTTTGACGTACTAAGGTGCAATACCTTTGTAGAACATTATGTTTACGTATCACTAACCATTACGCCAGTGCACGCGGCTAAAGAAATTCGGGTGTGCGGTTTCGTCCGACTTAACAAAAATCAATATTTAAGGCTAGCTGAGAGGTCTAGCCTAATTCTAGCCTATACTATTCCACGTGAATCTGGCAATCAAATACAAAAATATTTTTTCGAAGACTGGTAGTTCCAGAGATTAGCTTGTTTAAACAAACAAACAAAAAAAACTCTTCCACTTTGTTACATTAGTATAGATAACTAGGAACGCGCATTTCCTGTTAGAGCTATCTTAGAAGATTACATAAATAACTAAAAAACTATTCTATTCACATGACGTTGGCAGAATTGTCAATGAACACAGTAGCCATGAAATAAAAAGAAAAAGATATATAGGCTCAACAATACACCTTTGGGCCGGACATAGTAACGCGAGCACTGATGTTTTGCGGCAAGCGATGGTAGACGTGCCAGTTTCCTGGTACACGTACCAGGTTTCAGGGTCTTGTATTATGTACTATGTAAACATTATACTGGCACGCAATAATATCAAGTTTCTATATCAATCAAGGCCCCAGCAGTTTTGTGCACCGAGTAGTTACAAAAAGGTTGTACGGGGTGGAAGACAGAATAAGGTCCTGGCGTTTGACAATTTTCTACGCCGACGAGCTAAAAAAAATAGTCCTCCGAGGTGGAAGAAGTTAATAAGCCCCTGGTATTTGCTTAGAGTACCAGCTTTTATTTTCAAATACCAACGTTTAACGACAACTGTATTACTATTATCGGACCACTGTCTACCATAACACTTTGCGGCAGGAATAGTTGTGGCAGAGGTGAGTCTGTACTCGGGCTTTGCATAGGTCTTATACTTCAGATCAGCACTGTAGTGGCACACAATTAAAAAAAAGTACTTTTCCGCATGATGTTAGTTAATATTTTAGTAAATAAACTAAGCATTGCCATAATACTGACGAAATTAGTTCATTGGCACGAGTAATAACTGGCAACTGGACGTGAATTACGACTTTGTATTTTGTGTCACGTCTATGATTTTATATTATAGTTTAGTGGCCAGTTATACGGTATTCACGCTTGATTGGTTATTACAGAAATCATTATGCGTTAATTATGTGCTTTACAATTAAAATCCCGTTCACAACTCTGAATGACGGACTTCAGTGGAAAATCCGACAGTATCGATTGTTTTGTAAAAAAAAACAAATAGTCGATTAATTACTTATTGTTTTTAGTGCCGTATTTAAAATCTGAGAGAACAAACTATGCCCTGTGTCTTGACAATAAGTCATTCGCGTGATATCTTGGTTGAAGTCAGACGAAGGCAACTCTACATTGTGTACCTTCCTGGTAAAACATAGCAAAATTCACAAATAGCAATCTTTTTCATGCCTAATACAGTCTAAGCCAGACTAATAGAAATCGTAGAAAATCATACTACGAAAATTTTCACGAGTTAAATCCATGGTAACGTGATAAGAAATATTTAAAAAGGCGCCAAAACGTAAAAATAAGTTGAAATAGATGAAACAAACTGCATTTTAAAGCCAAAGAGTTCCATTTTCAAATGCCATAATTAGTTTTAAATTTTCCTAATGTAAGTGTCCAGTTCCGGAAATGTTTAGTGCACCCTATGTACGTGTGTATTAGGTAACAGGAATATTAATTAATATATTTATATTTAAAAAAAAACTGTATTTGTTTAAAATATTCCCAAAATCTACGGTGCACTTTGATTCATAAATCTCATAAATGGTTTTTTAAAAGTCTCTTATGAATTTAATGCAAGTGGGCTTCCGGCAATCGCAAACTAAAACAAAAAAAAAAAACTTAGTTTAATTAGTAATAAAAAGCATCAACCCTTAATGGTTTGTCCTAAGCGAGTTTGGGTCGCTGTATTCCTTCAGACTGTGATAATTTTACTTTACTTTGATATAAAGTGTTCGTTATTGAATGCGATTTTATAGGGTGGCGTACATTTTTAGGTCTAGTAGGTATAGTAGTAGTAGGTATAGTAGGTTACTATAACATATTAATTGTTAATAATTATGTTGACGACAATAATAGAATTAACTGTGCTACGTCGTCAATAGTTTCTATACCTACTAAATTGTATCACTAAAATACGACAAGGTTAGAGAGAGAAAAAATGGAATAGACAGAAATAAGAATTACTAAGGAAATTTACATTTTATAAGGTCGTGTTGGATGTTTGGCTGAATGGTTGTGTGTGTGTCGATGTGTGAGTTGGGTGCGCGTGTGAAAATGTAGTATTTGCTTGTATAAGATTCTATCACATTATATTGTGAGAGGAATGTATGTGTACTGAGATGACAGCTGATAAAAGAGAGTGAAAGAAGAAAACATGTTTACTTCTATAGCATGATGTCTTACGGTATTTTGCTGTGAGGTTCAGCAGCTGAGGTAGACACCATATCCCTATTACAAAAGTGGGCAATTCAAACAATATACAACATGAGACCTCGCGAATCACTAAAGAACAAGTTCCAGGAATTTTATATCTTATCTTTGCCCTCCCAATACATTCTTGATAATTAAATGTATATTCGTTAAAACTTTGACAAGCTTGATTTTGTCAAAGGTCAGTACAGTTTTAATACTAGAAATAGGCAAAAATTAGTCGTACCGTGTTTTAGATTTAGTAACACTAATATATAAGTTTTTTAGGTAATAGTGTTAGGTTCTATAATAAGATCCCGAAGCACATTACTGATTTGCTAGACAATGAGTTCAAAGATCATGTCAAGCAGGTTTTACTGTCAAAATATCATTATAGGGTGAACCATTATGTATGTGAATGATAGTGATGCCTGGAAGTGAGTCCCCATATGTGCGTCCACTAAATTATTACAATGATTATTAACTGTCAATATTATTTATACCGATGAAAAAATATAATTAAAAAAATAAACCCGATCGAGTTGCTTGCCGGTTCTTCTCGATGACTTGGATGTTTTACGAACCGGTAGTAGTGTTTTGACGTACACAAGTGCCTTCTTTGGGCATAAATTGAATAAAGTATTTTTTTATTTTAATTTTGTTGTGCCGACCTGTCTATGTGATATAAAGGCAAAAAGAAGAATTCAAATGGGTTGACGGAACCTCTCAGTTATTAATTGCATTGGTCTAAGCATGTAAGACTGCGGAATATCAATGCATCTTCATCAATATGGTTTTATTGAAATATATATAGTTATGCTATGTTAAAATATATATAGTTATGTGGTCAGAATATGATGCTTGTTTACAGTATACAGGCCTCTTAAGATGAATCCGTTAGCACGTAAACCGAATTGCGGAATTATATTTTCTGTGCAAAATTTGGTCGTAAGCCAGTGGGCGTTTTTGTTTACTGTCGGCTATCTGTTACTGCCAATAGAATAGCTGGGATTGTTTCAGATAACCAAAAATGTACATGACTAGCTATGCCCTGCGATTTCACCCATGCTAATTTTATTCGACCAACTCTCCGCTAATGCTCCTGTTTAGCCTATCGTTGTTATGTCTACTCGTACGTGCCTACAGCTAGCCAGATTACTTGACTTTCATGGTTATTGCTCCGCTCCTTAGGATTGTCGCGTGAAGTTATATACAACCTACCTAACCTAACATATAACCTTCCTAAATAGTTCTAGAGCTTAGCGCGTTCAAGCAAACAATAAAAAAAAACAATTTCTTCAGCTTTATGTTATTAGTATAGATTACGCATTCGTTTTGTACACTATACAACAGTACTAATATTCAGTTAACAACCTTATTGCTCGGCATTAAGTGCCACTTAATATTAATAACTCAACGCTTCACGTGAAACGCGTACCTGAATACAAAACAACAACCGTTCAGGTGACCCACTCGCGCGTCTATGAATAGATTGACACATGCAAGACATGCGTTCGGATATTTCAAGATGGCCGCGTGTAAGACGCGTCGTGCGGTCCGTGCGGCCGCATCGTTACTCAGACGTGACGCGTAGTGACATCACCGTTGACACTGCCCAATGTTGTATGTTGTGAATTGTCTGTCCCTTAATATTCCTTCATCGGTAACGTCCAAGAAATTCTATGTTACCCCCTAAAGCGTTGTTCCGGTTTAAAAAGTGAGAAACAAATAACAAAATGCAATTGATATATGTCACTTGTTAGTAAGAATAGCTGGTTCGATTACAGTTTGGGCATAGATACACACACAGAGGCATATTTACCTTAGGGTCTTAGCGACCATCACTCGGGGTCGCATGCTGCGAAGGGCTGTTTATCACGCTCTTTGCATAAGTGTTTTCTACAGCAAATGCTATGATCCCCGCACTTACCAGACGTTACTTACCTTACCTTACGCATATCCCATATGTCCGACCATTTTTATTCAGTTATTTCCTCTGAAGTAACTTTTGCTATATTTCATAATCGTTACATGGGGAGCAAGTAACTTGGTTGAGTTGAATGCCAAGAAAACTCAGTCGTGCGCGTTTTAAAAAAAAAACTATTTTCTTTTCTCCCCACTCTTCAGAACGTCTCACTAGCAATGCGTGACAGCTTCAATATCCTAGGTATGAATATTCGCAGCGACCTCAACTCCAGGGATTAATTACATCGGGAATTTCATACCTACTGTATCTAGGAGACTCGGAATCCTGAGCAGAGTGCGATGGTTTTTTACGCCCGGTCAACTGTATCGTCTTTACAAGACACAAGTTCGGCCGTGTATGGAATACTGTTCGCACATCTTGGTTGGATGTACCTCGATGCTCTGGACAGCTTGCAGAGACGGGCTGTTCGCATTGTTAATGATGCAGACTTTACCATATGCATGGAATCGCTTCAGCTGCGCAGGAACATCGCCTCGCTGAGCGTGTTATACCGTGTGTATCATAGTGAGTGTTTTGAAGCGCTAAGGCTCTCATTAATAGTTTCAGTTCTGTCATGCGCACTGAGTATCACACGCAATTTTTATTTCGTTTTTACTCGAAATATCATAAAAATGAATTTATTGTAACGGTTTTTTAAAGCCATTCGACTGCGAATTAAGCCCTTGTCTATAGTTAAAAAAAAATTGACGAAGCATTAATTATGATTTCTTGGGTTGATGATTTGCTCGATTTTCTCGAAGTGTTGTAGAATTATCGCATTTTGGTTTAAAAAAAAACCACAAAATATACACACCAGAAAAATTATAAAATTAAATATCTCTATTCACATGTTTATTTTATGTTATGTTATTCACATGTTATTAGTATATATGTGTAGTATATATATATATTAATATTATTTACCAAGTAATCCATCGTTCTACAATTAATTGTTCATGAAGTCTTAAGCGAACATTTGGATATCAAATGTCTTTTATGAAGTGTGCCAATGATGCACTCGTTTGCATTTAGCATACCACAGGGCAGCAACAAGCCGGTTCCTCGGCGCCGGTCGTCGGTAACAATCGCGGCTCTCGCTAAAATTATCCAGGAATGCTAAGTATCTGTTACGTTTACTTATATTATCTTATAAACACGTCCTCTGGTTCGCGTCTCGGCGTGCGTCAACGTATTTTTCATAATTGAAAGAAAGAAATGACATTTATGTGTTATATACACGCATGTTACATACAACGATAAATGTAGACATGAATTATAAAGAGTTTAGAAGCATCAATTTTACTTTCGTCATATCTACAGCATAAGCGGTCCAGACACTATCAGTAATAACGATAGTGCTTTCTACATAGGGCGCACTGAAAGCACTGCGTCCTTATTGGAATATTAAAAACTAATTACGACATTTGAAGATGAAACTCTTTGGCTTTGAAACGCAGTTTGTTTCATCTATTTATCACTTGTTTTTACATTTTGGCGTCATTTTAAATATTGCGTGTCTACGGTATGTCGCGTGGACAATTAAATAGGTATAAAATACCAGAAAATAAAATATTGAAAGGTTATGGAATGAAATGCAAAATAGATTAATAAGTGTATTCCGAAGGCATTTCACAATAAGAGAGATATAAAATACAGAGTACCTTATTTATAGCCTAAAAATTTCAGTAAACCTTCACTAGAAGGATAGTCCACGTATATATCTATCCGGACCAGGGCTGCTTGTAAAATCCGTCTTGAGATGCTTGTGTATATATGAATTTGGTAATAAGCATTAGATAATCAATTCGCTCCATTTTTACAGCTGCATCGCCAAACCAGCATGAATGAAAGCGTCCGCCAGTTTTTCCACTAGTTTAATAAACATTCTTGACTCGTGACAATTTCGGGTAAATAGTTTCAAATCTTTCGAATATCGATTACAATGTGAGGGGTCTCTCTTGCAGTGTAAGTATGACTCCAAATAATAAAGTAGAATATGAAAATATAAATAAACTTGTAAAAATCTTGTAAAATAATGTACGTATTAGGCCACAAACGTCTGATCGGTAAGTCCTGAATAATGTCATATTTCAATTCTTTTCTAGTCTTGTTCTATATTTTAAAATTTGAAATATCCTTCCAGCGAATAATACAATCTTTGTATACGGACTTCTTACTTTATATATATACGAACGTAAAATAAGTTTGTTATACAATATTTAAATAACAAATGAACTAAAGATAAGATGCCTTCGGAAAGCAACCGAAAACACATTAAATGAATAATGAGAAAACAACTAAGGAGAAATAAATATATATAATAAAAAGATAAAATGGTTGATAAAACAATCATTACAGGTACCATAGATTTAACTCGTGAAAATTTTCCTAGTATGATTTACTACGATTTTAAGTATAGTTTGACGCCTCAACGAAATGTCGTTCGCCTTCAAACTGCTTTTGGCAATGAAGTACCATGCAAGTCGACTGTTTATAGCTGGTTTGCAGAGTTCCAACACGATTGTGTTAATCTCAGTGACGTATTTCGTGATGCTCGTCCGTCTACAGCTGTGGATAACGAAAACATCGATTCTGTAAGGTGTATGATCGAAACAGGCTTGCATGTGATCTACCATGCCATTCGGGCATCCTTAGGAATAATAATATGTTTACACTCCTACGAAAACATTTGGGTATGAAAAATTGTGTTCCCGATGGATTCCTCACAATTTAACTGAGGCTCAAAAAACGGAACACTCCATTTGGTGTAATGCCAAGCTTACCAGATTCAACGAAGGGACGTTAAGTTTGGTGTGGGACACAGTGACAGGGTGGAAACCAGGATTAACAGCTGCGATTCCAAAACAAAGCAGCAATCGACTGTTTGGGTCTTTCCAAATTAGCCGAAACCTGTGATGAGTGTGCGGTCTACTTTTTTTAATAACTGGACACGTGGCTTTTCTGGACGTGGAGGATCGTCGTACAGTGAATAATGATTAGTACATGAACATTTATTTGCCGGAAATTATTGACAACCTCCGTAAAAATAACCGAAGACGCCGTATCATCTTGCAACATGACAATGCCAGCTCTCACATGGCCAGATACACAAACGAATTTTTAAAAGGAAAAATGTAGGTATTGTTTTTTTTCCTGCAAACAACCCCGACTTGACATCTTGCGACATCTTGGTGTTTCAACACAAGAAGAGGCTGTTGAAAAGTATAAAAAGCATATTTCCGAGGTCACCACAGAGGAATGGCAGAAATATTTTGAAATTCGGTTTATTCGTATGAAAAAGTATATTTAAGATATTGCAGAATAGTTTGCGAAACAATAAATTGATTTTTGGCCAGTCATAGTATTTTTTTCTTAATCATTCCAAAAATTGTTAGTGAGCCTCGATTATTAATGATATTACTATTGACAGTGTGATATTTTTATTTCATTATTGTAATAATGGCATTATACCGATAGTGTGTGGAGCGCGTCATTTCATCCGTCAATATTCATTGAGCGATCATCGAGAATGGACGAGTTTGTTCAGATCAATCAGATGCAATTGCTTTAAATAAATGTATTCATTCATTCATGTATTAAAGTCATCAGCGTCAGTGTAGGGAATTTTCTTTAACAAATTCACATATGCATATTTTTCAAAGACAGCCACTGTATGGCCAATTTATCTTCTTTTTTTATACTACAATTGTGCCAAACAAGCATACGGCCTGCCTGATAGTAAGCGGCTACCGTAGCCTATGGACACTTGTAATACCATATGTACCTTGAACCTCCCTTCCCCAAGCAGCTCTGGAAACTGCTCACCGCAGGAACACAACACAAGGTTATTTGGCTGTAATCTCCTGTAGAGTGAATTAGGTAGACATTTTTCTCTGCACTACCTCTCTTACATACCGCTATTATTACTGTCACACATGCTTATTTTCTGTGCTCGTCTTCTCCTTTGACAAAGAATATTTATATTTAACAGTGTTTTAAAATTTAATTCTTGAACGTGTATAATTCTGAGGTAAATAATAATATAAATAAAAATTTTATGCGAGCAAAGCCGCATATTTCAATCAGTATAGAATACAAATGTATAGCAAGTATTCGTGTATTTATAGCTAAATGGCACTTCAAAAGACACGCTTTTTTACGCCTACATATCCTAACGCTAGTATTAATGATATACTAAAGAAATATAAACAGTATTCATCAAATAAATTACGTTTACATAGATTTTGAAGAGTGGTAGAACTTTATTTTTTAAATCTCTTTAGGTTTAGCGTTTGGCAAAAATCTCATCTCCATCTGGCTCAAATGGTAACACGCTTATTTAGTGGGTGGACTAGCTCTCAAGTGCAGCTACTGGAATACATATACAGTTGTGGTCATATAGTTAAGAACGCTTATTTAAAGGTTTTTTTTTTTTAAACTAACAAGTATAACTAATTGCATGTATTTTTTTTGTATTTCTCTTGGTATCGCAAAACTTATTCATACTAGCGGTACATTCGTTGATTAGCTAAAAAATAAATAGATAAACTTCATACATTAGGTCTGAACCTAGTATTACTACTTACTGGCTGGTCACATAATTAAGAACGCTGTATAGTTTTTTTTTTATTCAAATTTAAATAGAGAACACTCTGTGGCTCTGTGCTTGTAGGTCCACTATTCATATAATTTTGGCGCTATTTAGTGCTGTAAAAGTCTTAAAGGCTGTTAAATCTACAAGGGAAGTAATAATAAAACTTCGCGAGAAAAATTGGTCGTATAAAAAGATAGTCGACCAGCTGCAATGCTCAAAAACGATGGCATTCCACGCTTTGATGCATTTTGCCACGTATCAAAATACTTCAAATGTTCCACGTGTACCAAACAGAGAAAGTCATCAAGACGATGGAAATATCGTTCGTTTGGCGAAACAAAATCCTTTTAAAGGGTCTAATGAGTTGAGAAAAGAATATTTTGGTGAAGACAACCATTCAGCAACTTCGGCACGCACTATTCAAAGGCGAACGCGGTAGATTTTCAACTTGAGGATGGTAGCTAGGCGGCACTAGAAAATGCCCTACCACCACGCTATGGTTTCATAATTACAACGTATTAAAAAGTTATCTATGTCTTATCTTTGTAGTACCATGAAACTGTGGAACCATCTCCCGGCTAATGTGTTCTTTCCTTCCTACGACATCGGGTTCTTCAGGCGTAACGTAAAGAGATATTTATGCAGGCCGGCATGACAGCGGCGTTTGATTGCATTTTGCTTACCATCAAAGACCAAAAAAAAAACGATGTTTTCTTTCAACGAAAGCTCAGCTCAGTAGGGATTCGAATCCACATCGATCGACGCAGTGTCCGAAGACGCTGCAGCAGAGCCAACATTACTTCAAAGACTCTTCCGCGGTAACACCATCACCACACTAACTAACCCAAAACCGCAGTGCCTTGTTCTGTCTGACTTGGGAGGTGTTGGTTGATTTGTGATTGATAGAACTCAATTATATATTAGTGATTGATCTCAAAACTACGAATCAGTTTGAGATTAATTATAGACAAGAATAGATTTTGTATATTTATATAGAATATTCTGTATATTTGAAATCACTATTCCTTTGAAGAATATTTCTGTAACTGTATAGTGTCAGCATAAGACTGAATTATATCAATCTCTACTTTTTGTATGTCATTTTATATCACCCTATTTGGCTCCGTAGACGTTGTTCTACCATTCCCAACAGTCAATAACTCCACTTCAGCGCTATCTAACCCATTTTTTCCTGATAACTTTTCCATTACCATAAATAAACAAAATAAAAAAGAACTACGCATATCCATCCTTTGAATCGTGAGTAATGTGGTCTCGAGTTCATACAAAATACCGATAGAAAAAAAGATGTACAGTATATCCGGGATTTCAAAATTTTCTTGTCATAAAAATCTAATTCGAATAATTACCATAATTTTAAAACAAAAGAAAACCAAATCCGTCCAGCCGTTTTTAAGTGATGCCTTTACCAATGAACATCAAATTTATATATTTAAATGTAATGTAAGAGTTTATATGAACTGTGAAGTTTTACAGTCTGCATTTTTTACCAGAATTCTATAACATATGAAAAATCATATAAAAGTACATTCATAGCGCAACTTAAATCAACAGCGCGAGCCGAGGTCGGCCACTTTGGCACCCTCGGCACTAGTTGCATGCTTTCGTGGCTGAGTGGCTTAAGCGCTTGCCCCTAAGCCCGGGTGAAGCTGTAAAAGCCGTTTGAGGCTTCAGGGCCCTTAAGGTTAACAGTATAGTCAGTACGAAAAGAAAAGCAACTTAAATCTGCGCGAAAAGCAAATTTACTTGAGAACCGCGTACTGCCGTATAATAGTTTAGGGTAATTTTTTAACAAAAAATACTATTCTCGAAGCGGTATTTTTTTTAATGGAAGTAAAAGAATCGTGCATTGTATATCCGCAGTCCGCGCAATACTTTAGCAATCTTAAAAAAATATATTAATCCTATTTTTGTCACGAGTTTACGAAATGTCAATTGCGAACTCAAACCCGAGTGTGAGTCATCTGCGGAAGTCGAGTGGTGAATCAGATACAAAACTATATAAAATGTCTGTAGTTGTGTCAATTTATACTAAAATTATAAAGATGTAGTAGGTACAGTTTATTTTGTTTGTAGGAAGTAATCTTTAAAAGTACCTACCCGATTCTAAATATTCTTTTATTTGTAGAAAGCTACGTTTAGACTGGTGCATTGCAAGACATGTACCCAACATATACTCTATCTTCTTGGATTGCTTATTCTATTTCATTTACAATTTATGGTAAATCTGTTTTTTTTTTTTTAATTCCTTATATATTTGGCCACAATCTCATCTGATATTAAGTGACGATGTGACCCAAGATGGTAACATGCCAAGTCTTTTGGGAGCACGGGCTCTCAGCTGCAGTTGCCGGGGGCGAAATAGAAAACACCTATAAATGCTTGGCGACAGATTTTCAACTTGTGGCTAGTAGCTAGACAGGCGGACATTACAAAATACCCTACCACCATGCTATGGTTTCATCACGATGTTTTTCTTAACCGAAAGCTCAGGCTCATTGTAGGGATTCGACCTCACGTTGAATAACGCGCTACTACTAAGCCATGTTGGCATCCAATGTTGGCTGATGAATGCGAGCATTGCAGAACCGGTCGTGATGATCTTTTGGGGAGGCCTATACCAGCTGTGGACGTGATTCGGCTAAAATGATGGTTATGATGACTTTCATTGTCTTGAATTCTTAACGGTTCTATATATTCCTAGCAGTTAATACATAACATAACACAGAAGTGTAAAAGAAATTTAATTTAAATACTAAAAACCGTTGATATTTATATAGTTTTATTATATAATCGCATTTTTTAGTTAAATTGTACAAAAGAAATGTTTAAAATCGAAAAAAGAACATGTTTCACACAAACTAATTTAGTTATTCAATAATCTCTATAATATATCTCGCAGGTTCTCGCCAGTAAGATCTAATTATAAATTAATATTAAATTATATAGTTAAAAAATCCTAAAACTTGGTAGCGTAAAACCAGTTTTGTCGGTCAGGGTTGCCAACTTTCGTTCACAGATTTGCGTGAATTAGATAGAAACTCGGAAAGATTTTAAATAAGTAATAGAAAGGTAAAAATAAAAAACAGTAGTCATTAGTTTTTGTTATGACTAATATTTTTAATGTATTTTAAAAGTTTGTCTAATAGAATACTTTCCTTTTTGACAAGAGCATGTCAACGCTACGTTCAGCATATACAGTTAGCGACACCACTCACAATTAGTTTCGCCCAAAGGACGACAACCCTAGTGTTGAACGGATTTAGCGACAAGCATTGCTTTCTGCACAGGAAACGGTCCGTTACGGAGTGGCTCAAGAAATATGTGATTTATATATATTTTGTTCAAATAGAAAAAAAAGCATAACATTTTTTTTTAAATGCCCGTAGATTATAAATTCTCGGAAACTGACACAATATTTTGTAAACATCTATCTTTAATCGATGTATCCGGTTTTGTAGTAGTCGAATTTATACACATTAATTATTTTTATGATCTACATCGAAGTCATGATGGCCGTACGTTAAGACTGGTGGAATACCATACAATATACGCCCGTTCATGAATTTGCTTTCATTTTCGAATTTAAATTTATATAATAACAGTTTGGCGGTTGAAGATTAATATTAATTCCCTTAACCGTAATAATAATATATTATTACATATATTTTAATTATATTCTCCTAACAATCCAACAACAACAACGATCCTAACAAGATGGTGGCTTCCTTGTTAGAACTTTCTAGAGACTTTTTGGGGCTTCTCAGAATTCATGATCCATGTTATTATTTCCAATCCACTTCACTTGCGCAGAAAACTAATCTTTACTATTCAAAATGCCACCTGTATTACAGAATAGACAATTCATTAATAACTAGCGGACCGCCCCGGCTTCGCACGGGTATTTAACAAAAAATTCAAAAATTATAAATTTTCATACGGATCCCTAACTTTTTATTCTATCGCCTATGTTCACGAGGGGTAACGTAGGATTCTAATGGTGAAAGAATTTTTCAAATCGGTCCAGTAGTTTCAGAGCCTATTCAATGCAAACAAATAATCAAATCTTTCCTCTTTATAATATTAGTTTAGAAAAATAAAAACCACTACACGACAGTTTGAGATTCCGCCAAAAACTCATGCCCCGGTTCATTTTAACGTCGTAGAAGTTTGTTCCGAATCAGTCCTGACTGACTTATCATCACTGAAACCATAGTTTGATTAAAGAAAGGAGGAAGTTGGAGGAAATATATATGAAATTTTGGTAAAATTTTGTTTTTATATTGTAAGCATCATAGGCATGTTTTACGCATACTATGTTCCAGAGTCAGTTTCAACAGTACCCTGATACACTGATACCCGAAACAATATAATCACTAATGTGGTATACAAAGAAGTATGCTTTATTTTATTCTAATTCTTTGACGGTAGTTTTGTTCACATTAATTAGTTACACAGTTTACGCAATTTGTTAATTTATATATGAAAAATATACATATAAAAATAAATAAATACAAAAATAGTTATTCTATCCTTCAGATTTCGTAAGACAAATAAATGTTTTTTAGGTAATTGTGTTAGGTTCTACAATAAGCTTTCTAACCACATTACCGTTTTGCCGTAGAATAATGTCAAGATTCATGTTAAGGAAGTTTAATTGTCGAAAGGGTATTATTATAGAGTGGAACATTATGTGAATAACGGTGACGTTTGGAAGTGAATCTCGCTCTGTACATCCACTGAAAATGATAATAACTGTAAACAATAAAAATGCTGTAAAAATAATGTTGATAAATCGATCGAGTTTCTTTCCGATTCTTTTCTACTAAACTATCGATGTTTCTAAAACATCGAGTATCGTTTGCATCCACAAATTCAATCGTTTTAATAAGAATTCGAATTAAGTATTTGAGAATTGTTATTATTTAATCTGGCGCACGTCATTTATAAGAACCTGTTCCATTCCTTCACAATTATTTACAATGATGTAAATTATACCAACGTTCTGATTAATAGCTTTCTGTGGACCAATTAGTTTATTAACAATCTTGGCAAAGCACCCGCAGTACATTGATGTTAACGCGAAATAATGAAATTTGACAATTAAATATTACACTTTAAATCATTTATCTATTTAACACAACTCACAACTTATACATTGCATAATAATGATGCATATGTAGAAATATATTTAAATTAATGTTTCTTTGTTTATTTGTACCCTATCCGTTCGTAAAGCAATCATGCTTTTGCGATAAAACTTTGTTATATAATTATGCGCACGTTCGCGAAGATTTCTGTATTATTACAATAGTTTACAACAGATGGCGTGCAAGTCGTATCATTTTCGACATAATAGGTGCGTAGTCTTGAGTAAAAGTAAGTAGGTATTTGATAAAAAAATATATGAAGGAAAACAAAATGAATTAACTTCTCTGCTTAACCTTTTTTACGTTATACAAGCGTATATTAGTTTCCGATGACACTCGTTGATTAAATTTAAATGTAAAACTGGCATCCTTTCTTAAAGATTTAAATACAAGATTCCTGCTTCATTAAAAAATATATATTTAACTAGCTGTGCGGGCAGCATCTTCGTTCATTGTGATTCCAAGTCAGATCATAAAAAAGACAAAATTGTTGCTGCACAAGACAAAAATACACAAGAACAAAATTATATTGAAAAGACAATTTCTTGTCTACTCAAAAAATTGTCTATTTTTGATTTATATGTCTTTAGAAAAAAAGAAACTATTACAAATATGATTTACTTGTCTTAAGTGGTATTTTAAAGTAGAAAGACGACATTTTTTTTTTCAAAATATAAATATGTTATTATATCATGTTTTAGTCTTATAATAACATCTCTTTACCAAATCTATTGGACTCGTCAAAACGAATCATATGAGCCTAAACTCGAGGGATTTTCTAGTAGCCATTTAAGAGTTCCACTATCCACCTCCTGGCTCCATCAGCTCCAAGATACGAAATTATAGTTTTGTCATCTGAACTACATATACATACAAAGTTTTATTACGATACGACAATTAGAAGTAAGTTGAAATTTACTTCTAATATTGTATTACATTGTTTGTTAGTTAAAAGCTAATAAAAGCGTGGACTGCAAGCTTGTTTTTCATTTCATAGACATTAAAAAAAGTTACCATCTGAACCGAAAAATATTATTTCCCACATTTTGTTACCCCTTCTGACCCCCTGGCAAATGGCAAAACTTTAAAAAAATGCTGAAATATTGTTTGTTTATAACTCGAAGAGTGTTAATAACAAATTTCCGATACAGACTTTGGCACCTACTTTCACACCCTTAGCGGTTGAATTTCGAGAAATCTCGTCTTAAACGATGCCTATAATATAATATCCACATGTTTTAGAAATTTTTAATTTATATGTAAATGAACTGGTATTTATATATATAATTAATATTATGAAAGTTTCTGAGAAGGTTCATTTGTTTTTAAAGTAATTAATTTTCGAATCAAAATATTTTTTGATAATAAACCAGAATTTTCTGTAAACGTAGTACTTCATAGGAACCGGGAATTAATTCAGAAACACATAATAAGGAACGGTTATCGTCACCCCGATTTAAACTGCAATATACGAAAACGACCCAGTGAGTTATCTCTCATAACGTTGTAAAATAAGATAATTTACGCTATTCGCTCGCTCTTCATATCTCATGATTTAAATGTGTTTGAAAATGTTAATTTAATGTGTTACTACACGAGGTTTATAGATGTCCCCGCCATTGATGTTGTCAAATGCTTTACTCGGGTGTTTTGAGACTTTATAATATATAATGTAAATGTTGACAACTTTTCTAAATAAATATTGCCCAACGTCTCTGCCCTCTTGTTCGTTTGTTAATAAATGTTGTGGCTCAATGCTAGAATAATAATATAACTGATTTATTATAGATAGTTAATATATTTCTAAATATATAGTTAGAACATATTAGCAAGTTTTTTTAATTCTAATAGGTCACTGGATACACGTCATTTAAGTCTAACTTCGTAGTGAATACGTAAAAAGACGGATTTTATATGTTTAACGTGTGTAATTTGTGGGTTTGTCTGTGGCATCGTAGCATTAGGAGTATCGGCTGAACCGATTATTATCTATTTTTTTATGTTTGAAAGGTGACTTGATCGAAAATGTTCTTAGCTATGATTTAAGAAAATCTGTTCAGCCATTTGAAGATTATCAGCTCTTTACTAGTTGATAAATGGATGTGAGCATCTTTCAGAGATCTGATCGAGTCGAAATTTGGTATTCTGTCACTTCAATGATAATAAAGGAACATGGCGACATTGAGCTGATGCAGCAGCATTACCTGAATACCTAACTCTTCACCAACTTACATTAGAGATATCGTGTTTGGCCTCATTGAAATGGTCTCAATGAACAGGTTACTTGTGTCGGGGTTTCAATTTTTTTTATTTTATATCTTGTTGTAATCATCGTAAATCACTTCAAAATGATGGCGTTTCCGCGTTAACACTTCCCAGGGAGTTTTTGTGCCATCTCAGAATTCATGTTCCATGTCATTATTTCCAACCCACTTTATTTGTGCACAATAACTTTGCGGTATTATGCATAATGCCACAAATATTACACAATATACGGACAAATAACTAAAAACCACCACATAACATTTTAAGATTCTGTTAAATACTCCAATGTTTAACACCAAGACAGTGTTGCAAGTTACCGCAGATTCCAATGCACGTAAAACATTCAACCTGTATACAAATTTCAACATAATGATTAGTAAAATTATAATAAATTTATTCAAAATAAAGTATATAAGTAATATATATATAAGTAATAAGTATTATTTAATAAAAATAATACAAAGGCCAAAGGAGAGGGCCTATGCTCGGAGTTTCTCTTCGCGGTCGAATCAGAAGTGAGGAGATCCGCAGATAAACTAATTTCACTGACATAGCTTTCAAAATTGCTGGGCTCAAGTGGCAGTGGGCGTGGCAAATCGCTCGTTAACTGATGGGGCTGTAGTTTTCTCGAGTGGCGGCCACGTACCGGAAGACGCAGCGTGGGCAAACCCGCCACAAGGTGGATTTTAAAACTCCATAGGACTGTTAAAATATAATTTATAGTTATATTAGCTGGTCCGGCAGATATCGTTGCCCTTTCTAATAGAACATATCTCGACTATAGCGCCTCTATCCCGACTGTAATAAACAAAAAAAAATTTAATTATGCGTAATATGCATTGTTAGAATTATGAGTCTTCTTGAGTTCATAAGAAAATCAAGTAGAATAAAGCAATTGCAGTTTTTCCAATATCCAAGGTACCTTATCTAATTCTTCTTCCTTTAAAAAAACATATTCAGACTTATAATTAACATAAAATATAATAATTACTTAAATCTGTTCAGCCGTTCTCAAGTGATGCGCTTACCAACGAACCGCAATTTATTTATATTTTTTTTAATTTAAGGTCTAACTATTATAGGCCAATCACGTTTAAAACGTATACAATTTTAGTGATCGAAAAATAGAAACAAATTATAAAATGATAGAATGTAAACACACATTACTGTGGTATTTAAGCTTACACATGAGTAAGACGCCTCAATAATGTGCAGTATGAATATAGGAATTGTGACAACATATGACTTATATTTATCAAAGTCGAGGAGACTAAACCGTGATCACCATTTACCAGGATCACCAACCGCTATAGTAGCATTAGACATGTCGCGCTTCGAGATTAACTAACTACTGAGAGGCTTCAGCGACATGACAGCGTCGACCGGCTAAGGATTGCTGATTACTCGGTTATCGCCATTGTTTTGTGTGTATACAATTAGGCACAGTAACGTTACACTTTGCCTTGCTACTACTAAAAGAACTGTAACTTGGTCGTTGCAGTACGTCGCAGAAGATACTGCGAACTAACATATATAAAGGAAAAGAACATTAACAAATAAATATGTCAGAACTCTCTTAAGTTTAAGTAAACTTATTTTTAGATATAGTAAATCAATGAAGCGATGATGGCTCAGTGGTAGTGTGTACGACTTCGCGTCGAGTGACGTGAGTTCGAATCCCTGCAATGAGCCTGAGCTTTCGGTGAAGGAAAACATCGTGAGGAAACCATAGCATGGTGGTAGGGCTTTTTCTAATGCCCGCCTGGCTAGCTACCACCCTCAAGTTGAAAATCTGTCGCCAAATACCAATAGGTGTGTTCCGGCAGCTACACTTGAGAGCCAGTCTTCCACTAGGTTTTGCGTGTTATCATCTTGGGCCACATCGTCACTTAACATCAGATGAGATTGTGGCCACTACGCCAAAGCCTACAACGATATAAAAAAAAAAAACAAATATATATTTATTTTTATATGAATGTGTGTGTAGTAAATTATTGTTTAAAATAAATGTGGGCCAAGAGACTGCAGAGTATACAGTAATAAATAAATAAAAACAGAAAATATCGCACAGATCTCTTTGCTACAAAGAGATTAAAAAAACAACATGGTTGAAGCAATAATGGTTCAGTGGTGTACGGACATCGCGTCGATCGACGTGAGTTCGAATCCCTTCCATCGAGCTTTCGGTGAAAGAAAACATCGTGTTGAAACCATAGCATGATGGTAGGGCTTTTTCTAATAAATGCCTGGCTAGCTACCACCCTCAAGTTGAAAACATGACGCCAAACATCAATAAGTGTGTTCCGGCAGCTGCACTTGAGAGCCAGTCTTTCACTAGGTTTAGCGTGTTATCATCTTGGGCCACATCGTCACTTAAGACCAGGTGAGATTGCGGCCATAACGTTTAAACTATAAATGATTTAAACAGAACAGATAAAACTATGTCGACATTTCTCTTCGTGAAATTAAAGTCAAGAATTTTTAGTTATGATACTTTTCTATTTAAAAGTCGATCTGTAAAATCAAAACAAGTTTCAGATATCTATTACGCATAACTCACTTGTTTTTTTGTCAAGACGATCGCTTTTAGTGGAATATTTCCATCTTTACTTTCTGAAAGATAATAGCCGTTTGTTTTTCTTTGACTATTTATAAGAACAGACTTCAAGGCTTTTATGTTCTTTATTTTAGTGTCAGGTCAATCAATCCCCGACTTCGGCTTTTATTTGCAACGTGTTTGGTAACTTTTATTATTTTCCTCTACGCGATGTGAATTTTTTTTTAGTTACATGTCATGTGTCCAAACGATGTTTTTTTAATGTAAAAATGTAACATTCGTTAGGCGCGGCATATGAGTACATATAACTCAGATCTTTTTTGACAATGGATTGCCGATTTCTCGGTGATCGACACTGTTTTTTTTTATAAGTTTGGCTTAGTGGGCACAATCTCACATGATGTTAAGTAACGATGTGGCCCAAAATAATACCACACTAAACATAGTGGAACATTGGCTCTCAAGTGCAGCTGCCGGAACACACCTATTGGTGCCTAGCGACAGATTTTCAACTTGAGGGCGGTAGCTAGCCAGGCGGGCATTAGAAAAGCCCTACCACCATGCTATGGTTTCCTCACAATGTTTTCCTTCATCAAAAGCTCAGGCTCGATGCAGGGATTCAAACTCATGTCAATCGAGGCGAAATTGTACACTTTACCACTGATCCATCATTACTTCCAACCTTACACTATTACCTAAAAAACTTTTATTAGTCTTACTAAGTGGTACGACTAATTTATGTCTATTTCTAGTATTAAAACTGACTGACTGACAAAATCAAGCTTGTGAAAGTTTTTACGAATATACATCAAACTATCAAGAATATATTGGGAAGGCAAAGTCAAGATATTAAACTCCTGGAACCTGTTCCTCAGTGATTCGCGAGGTCTCCTGTTATATATTGCTCGAACTGCCCGCTTTTGTAATATGGATATGGTGTCTACCTTAGCTGCTAAACCCTATAGTAAAATACCGTAAGACATTATGCCATGGAAGTAAGCGAAGTAGACTAACCTAGAAGTGGCAAACTCATTGCAGGGATTCGAACTCACGTCAATCGACACGAAGGCGTACACGCTACCACTGAGCCATCATTGCTTGCTGTGTTCTATATATAACTATGTTTCATTTTCATTGTATTATATATTTATTTATTTTACAGAAAATGCAGTGGCCGCCGTCACTAAGCCAAAGAGGCGGACATACCTTATGAAGAGGAAGGCGCTGACGACTGGTTTCTTTGACCAAAACCGGGCTAAGGACGCCGAAAAAGATAAAGGTTAGTCTTTACAATTGATAGAGTTTTATAAAATGTTCGGTGTAATGATATTAAAAGATTATCTAATTAAAATGCCTCAGGAGAGAAGAAGACAGAATCACAGTGTTTTGTCTCTTTCGGCATATGCGGTGACTTTAAAGGTCGGTTTTGTTACATGAATAATGTGCAATAGTGGGTGATTTTTACATTAATTCCTAATATTAAAAATTTCATGCGATTGTAGTCACATATAGATTTTACAATGGAAATTAGGTTGGGTTATACTTTTGTTCATAGTAGTGTGGCGCCCGATCTCGCGATAATACATCTGTGTAAACTTTTGAACGTTTGCCCCAGATTTGGATTCGAAGAGATTGATCACTTGATGTTTTGTAAAATCCTTCGTGTTTCCCCCCTCGATCTATTAGAATTATCCAACAAAATGTCAGCCATCAAGTCTTTTTACACATCGTGGTCAGTATTAAGGCATTCAATAGACTTTAATGACTTTGACTATAAATACTTATAATTATCATATTACGACTTACCTTTATGCGCGATATTATAATTTTATCAGGCGACGCATTAACGAGCAGGGAAGTGGATCGTATCAAATTGCGGCCACCTCCTTCTCACAATATTTTGTTTATTTGTATCAGTGCGAAATAACACAAAAATGACTTGACACCCAAATATAAATAATATTTTCCATTCAATAGCATTACTGTATTAATAAAGTGTTTTATTTTGTACTACAAAGGTGGCAAACAAGCATACGGCCCGCCCATGCTAAGCGGTTACCGTAGACTATGGACGCTTGTAACACCATAGGTATCACTAGCGCGTTGCCGATCTTGAACCTCGCTACCTCAAGGAGCTACTGGATACCCTACTTACTGCAGGAACACAACACAAGGTTATTTGGCTGTGATCTTTTGTAGGGTAGAGATATTCCACTAGTCGGGCTACCCCACGTAAAGAGAAATTTTCAAAGAAATTGCTCAAGAAAGAAAGTGCCCTACCTCTCTTTGAACCCTCCCTTCCCCAAGGGTGTATTTGATCTGAATAAAAAAGAATTGTTCAATAAATTGACTTTAAAAGAAAGAAATAAAATAACAAAAGAAATTGAACAAGTGTCACGTTGTTCTTGAATTTACTCGACGGTAGGTCGACAACATGCATACTAAAAGTTTATAAAAGTCTATACAAGGGAACATTTGTGTGTAGTTAAACGTAGCCGTTTCGTAGCACGCTACGATATTTGTACGAATGTCCCAACATGGGTATGTTACACAGCATAAATGTAGGCGACTACGGCGTAGTATACGTTACAGGAAAATGAATTGATCCATGTTTATGCTATTCTGGTACTTCAATTAATTAAAGTATCACGCTTACCACAACACATCTTATTTAAATATCCTTCTGATTACGATATATAATAAAATAGTGAGTGAAGTATGAGAAATATGTCGGTTATATAAGCCAGTAGAGATGTAGGTGATTACAAATCAAGCTTTTGCAAAAAGAAACCGTTGTTACCTACCTTTTTAAAATTTAAACTGGTTTTCTAGGGATGTAAAACCTTTGAGCAGTTTTTTTGTAACTATGTCATGTCGGTGTGCCATCCTGCCACCTTGACGTCATTTCAGTGCTTCGTTTCTGTTTATGTGTAGTTTTAATAATTCACCGTATAATTAATAATATTATTAATCAAATGTTTATATAAAATATATTTGATAAACCGTAGTTACTAATTTTTTCCTTTTACAAAATTGCCCTGTGAAAACATTTCACAAGCGGCAATATTTCTTCAAGGTCTTTAACTTCACAATTGATCAATAATAGTGTTAATGAATATATTCAAAATTTATCAAATGGGTGGATTCCACAAACACTTTAATACATCCCAAGGCTCCAAACAAGCACCCACTAAGTATATATTCCACTGCTTTAATCATTCAATTCAGTATTAGTTATTAATACTTATTATTAGTTATTCTTTTGAAATATTTCGATAGCTATGTTTTCATATTAGCTACAAAAAAAAAACGAAACACGAAATAAAAGAAAACACAAAAAATCCAAAAATCTTTATTATTTACCGTTGCTCGTGCACTTTTACAAATATATCTGTCGAACAATGCCAAAGACATGTCTCGTCTGCTTTTCATGACTAAGGTTATTTATACGAAAATATAATGTGTGTATTATATCACAAACATCTTTGAATAGTACTCAATTTTTTATAGAGCTACTGATATCAAGTTAGCCGCTTGGTAAGATGATTGTCGTTTTAGGGTACGCTTTTTAGGGTTCCTTATCCTCATAGTTTTGCCATATCCGTCTGTCTGTCAGCCTTGGCTCACAGATTCTCAGTACCGGAAATCTGTAATTGGGTATGGATATACTCATTACTTATGCCGACAGAGGTATGGCTTGAAAAAAAAATGGTTGCTCCTACACGTAAATTGGGGATTTTTTTTTCTCCTCTATCCTATGGTATAGAGTGTCGTTGGATAGGTTGTTCAAAAATATTATGGGAGTGTGAAAACATTTTTTTCGATTCAGGAATCTATTTGCGAAATATGAAATACTATATGTGAAAAAATTCAAAATCCGAAAATTCGAAATGAGGAATATTAGATACCAGCTGTACCCCGTGGTTTCACCCGCGTATAATTTTAAAGAAAACGTTTATTGATGATTTATTATACTTCAGCATAAACAATATTTTTATCGGGCGGCCAGAGTTATGCGTCCCAACTCACACGGCTCACGTTGAATTATTTTAATTTTACATTACCTCCCAAATTATTTGTCCAAATAACATACTATAAAGGACAAAGTGTATCTATATAAAATTGTCTTGATCATGAAGTAACTTTCGTTTGTAAGGATTAATAAGCCATGCCTAATAATCATGCTCATTAATCACTTTTCAATTTTCAATAAAACTTGGTCACAAAATACCTTATTGTGGTTTATGTATAAGAGATAGCCATATAGTATCAAATATTTTTTAGATGTATATAGGAGAAATATTTTTGTAGAAAATTGTATTTACGTATCATTAACCATTACGCCAGCGCACGCGGATAAAGCGGTTAGGGTGCGTTATTTATTCCGACTTACTTAACAAAAATTAATACTTAAAGCTAGCTGAGAGGTGTAGCCTAATACTAGAGCGCCGAGCTATCATATACAAAAAGAATTTTTCCAGTCCGACTTGTAGTTCCAGAGATTAGCGTGTTTAAACAAAAAAACTCTCCCGCTTTATTATATTATAGTATAGATTATACATAAATATATGCAAGTACCGAAAACTCCTTTTCGGTATCCAAGTGCAAACGACAGGACATCGGATCGTTATTTCACTAGTTAACCATTCGCTTACCGACTTGAACGTTGAATAATAAAACGTAAAAAAAAAACATTAAAGTTATTTCTTAAACTTTCTGATAGTGACCATACGCCGTACTGAACAATACAAGCTATCGAACATTACGTAAGATGAATCCCAGCGCGCAAATGACTCACGGCGTATTAAATTCTTTTACCAGCCGCTTCGTAAATCAGAGAGACGCGGTAGGCCGCTACGCCGCGCCGCGCCGCGCCGCACAGTATAGATATCTGTCTAGATTTTACGTTTATTCTGATTTATATAGTAACGATAAAGTTGTAACAAACTGACAAACAGTTATTTTGCTGGAATTAGGAATGTTATTCATTTTGATGTATTATATTATCAGGTGTACGTACTTTATAGCGTTGTTCGGGTTTATGTTATCTATGTAAATAAATTTTTAGTTTTTCAGTACATGTAATTTTTTCCAATTTTCCTGCCAGACAAGGACATTGATCAGTGATCAAGAATAAAACGTTAAATATTTTTTGTCTCTCTGTATGTCCGTATTTAAATCAAAAACGGCTTGACCGATCTTTATGAAATTGTATACACGGGAAGCATATGCTATTCCATAATTGATAGGCAGTATGAATCGTCAATAATACTTTTAGAAATCCTATTGAAAAAGTAACTGTATTATTTGTCAACTGAGTTTGTTGAAATGTTGTATACAATAAGATTATGTGATTCCTAAATTTAGATAGACTATAAAAATTGCCAATAATATGAGTGTAAATAAAATTACTAGACGAAAATAATTACTGCGTAATAAACGCACGCTAGTGTAAAGAAAAAATATTGAGGGGTGTAGTCAAGGTCCACGTCGTAGATTTTCCGCGAAAACGTCGTTTTCATTTCCTTTTCGACGCAGCCGTAACTCTCGCATTTGCTCAGCACTGGACTTGTTAGGTTTTTAAATTCGTTTTTACAATTTACAATGAAATACCGGAATATATATTTCGACGCACATTTTTATTGTTTTGAGTACTAGTAGTTTTTCTCAAGCTCTTTACAATGACATACGAATCAACATCCTAGCTAAACGCGTTCTCACGCTATACTAATTTATAATTTTACACAACGTTAATTCACAACAATCACTCGCAGGCGCTTACACTATCGCGATGATGTCACAGACAAAACAAACGCTGCACGACAAACACGTATAGATATACTCTATCCATTGTGACCTTAACGGTTGTTATCGTATTATTAGTCTCGTAGTTATTAGCGATAGAAATTTGACGGTATTTTGTAACACAATAAACTTTGACCGATTATCACTGTATTTAACGAGCAAATAGACGTTTTAACGTCAATATGACCGTACGGTATATTATAAGCGTTTCTAGAACCATATTGTACATATCGGACGAATCATATCAAATGGATTCATTAAGTATAGAGCGATTGTTAAGTATAAAACGTTCAATGTTCGCGTTGGTAGTTGTATGCGTTAATTCTGCCTGCCCACGCATCGCTTGTTGATATGAGCGTCGGACGCGTTACTCACTGTTATTACGGTGACAGATAGATGATGCCAGATGCAAAATATTATGTCTACACTATACAGATGTGGGGCTTTTCAAAAGTTATTCTAGTACTAAATTCTATAATTATACATATATCACAGACCATGTTAAATAAAAATAAATCCTAGCGTGAAAGTCATAGGTTATAAATTTTCATACATAAATTTTCTTCTGTACTTTTGCTCTCATTTAGTTAAATTATCTATTGGCAGCAGTGACATCTTATCTGCTATTTTATTTTATAAGAATTTTGTTTTACTAATAATAGGTCTTTACCTATGAAATTGTCGATTTTTAATACTGATTAGTGTGAAAACGATATCTTTATTTCTACTTAAAATTCCAAATTCATATTAATTTTATAACATACATAGCTTATGCCATTTCTTTTTAAAAATCACTTGTTTATTTGTTTTTCGCCTATCGATTTTTCTTTGATATCGCTGTTTCTGTGACCATCGAAAAATCAACATTCGCATTTTTTTCGAATAAGAGTTTCGCTGTGGCACCAACGCAGCATAGACGGCAAGCAATATCAACGACGTGTACAGTTCAGATACGACAAGTGAACAAACGTTATATTTTTGGGTAATTCGTTTCTGTTTTGGAAATTTTGATAAGAACAATGAGTCGCCTGGCCAACTGGAGACGAAAGTCGATAACGATGAATTGAAAGCTGTAGTCGCAGCAGGTTCATCTAAAACCACGTCGGAATGAGCGGCAGCTTTCAATGTAAGTGATAAAGCAAAAGTGATTAATTTACGTCAAGTTAGGAAGATAAAAAAGCTCGGAAAGTGGGTACCATATGAAATCATTGAACAATAACAACAACAAAATCTTGTCAAAACTTGGTTTAACTTGTTGAATAGGCACACAAATGAGAGGATTCTAAATCTGATTGTCACTTTTTATGAAAAGTGGATCCTGTATGATAATCCAAAATGTCCGTCGCACTGGTTGCACACAGGGGAGGCAGGCAAATCATGTCCTAAACGCATAATATTAATGAAATTTTTTATAGCTTATCAGAGTTATCAGTGTAGAAATATCATGTACTTCCCGTATAGAATTATGATCAAAATCGGTTGTATTTTTTTACGATTTCTAAAACTATTATTAAAGCCTAGCCTATCATGTGAGTGATGACATAAGCATCCCGTGTACAAAATTTCATAAGAATAAGTAAATAGAATAGAAAAAAAATTTGGTGATCATTTGTTCAAGTGACGCACGTGTTTAGACAAAAACGTATATGTAATTAACACTGGAACATTTTTTATCGTTATAAGTTTCGCGTAGTGGCCACAATCTCACCTGATGTTAAGTGAATATGTGGCCCAAAATGATAACACGATAAACCTAGTGGAAGACTGGCTCTCAATTGCAGCTGGCGGAACACAGCTATTGGTGCTTGGCAACAGATTTTCAACTTGAGGGTGGTAGCTAGCCAGGCGGGCATTAGAAAAAGCCCTACCACTATGCACTAGATGACTAGACGATGTTTGTTGATGTGTATTTGTTTCTGGATGTTCAAAGTCCTTTGATTATACCATCAAAAGCTATGATGATTTGATTTGATTAAGAAACTGATTTTTACACAGGCAGCGTCACAAGCCTAGGCTAGTGTCTGCTTCTAAACATTCTTAAGCTTGATGCAAAGTAAATATTTATAACAGCAAAAGGTATTATTTTGCTTATTCGATTCAATTTTATTACACGATTTCGTTCGGACGGTAAAGCCATCGCTTGCGAATCGCACTTTACACACATTAAAAATAATTCATTGCGGGGGTAGGCACGATTTTTCTTTTCAAATTGAACTGGAAAAACTTTACAGACTTTTTATATATATATTTTTATATTTATTTTTAATAATGTTTTAAAATAAACATTCCTTTTGAAATTTATTATCAGATCATTTTTCCTGAAGACAAATGTTTCTAATTAAACAAATTTACGAGTTTTTTTTACGCTAGATTTGTATAAGTGTTTTTACTGCTTTACGTTTGTTTTGTTAAAATAAAAAACTTTTTACCCCTTATCCCACCTAAGTAGGGTCGGGACAATATGTATTCCTTTTCACTGTACTCTATCAACTCTCGTCTCAGTATACACACCTTTTATACACACAATCACATTTCTCACAACATCATTTGTCACACAATCAACTCATATAATCTCTCATCGAGGGTTCGGTAAGATTTCGTGTAAGGTAAAAGATCTCGACGGTGGATTGCTATGCGGTCGTTTAATATGTTCAGTCAACTAAAAGACATATCCATGTAGTATTTTTAGTCAGTCTGTGGTTTGTTTGACAAGCACTTACTCTCCGATGTATTTGAACTCCATGCATACACTCTGATTAAATATTTCGTACGCACCGGTGTTCTTTTGATTATGGAAACCCTAACATAACATCACAGGGAGGATCATTACGACATATAAATAAAAACACATAGTTAAAAAATATTGATAAATTCGATCAAGTTTCTAGTCAGCTCTTCTCGATGACTGATGTGATTTCCGAAACAATGGTAACGTATTGACGACTCACGCTTTTACAGCCACACAAGCACAACTAGTTCAATATTAATGTATATATTTGTGACATGATATTTTGTACTATAATCTGGAACATAGTTTCGGCCTCTCTCGGTACGTATTATGATTATGTTAGCGACATATTTTTAATGACAACCATAAGCCGCCTACGAAAACGAATACGAAAACTTACACAAATCAAAAGTATTGTGATAAAAAACAACGACGACGCGGGGGCAGAGCATACCAGTCAAGTATTTAGAATATGTATTGTATTTGTGCCAAGTACAGACGGGAGTACCCTGTCACAATAAATACAAGTTTTTAATTATCTTATTAAAACTTTATACGATCACAATTTCGGTTTCAAATACGTATCATTTTACGTCCGTGGGTAAATAAAATGCCATTACATTTCGCGCAAATAATTTATTCGTACTCAGTGAAACAAACTACTATACTGTGGACGTACTTACAGTATCTCTCTCTATGGTCCTCTTGCAGATCTTTTCCTTTTATCGTTTGTTGTTTCCACTTCGTTGTCCAAAACAGAAATGACTTGGATCGTTTTTTTTTTTTTTTTTTCGAACTGACTACACTATAGCCTGAGGGGCCCTGGAGCCTTTACGGCTTTTACAGCTTTACCGGGCTTGGGGGCGAGCGCTTAGGGCACTCAGCCACGAAAGCTAAGCAACAACATCCGAGCGTGCCAAATGGCCGGACCTCGGCTCGGACTGTTGCGCGTATGCAATTAAGTCGTGATCTGACTAATTCCCTATCCGTAATTCGATCTAAACTAACTATACATATATACATGTTTCTGCCCCCTGGGAGGAGGGAAGGAACATGTGTATGTGTATTTAGTGGTCTGAAATTTTTGTCTATTCTAACTAGGCAAAAAAAGAAAAAAAAGGTCCCTTACAGAACCTATGTACCTATGTGTGTTGTGCATGTGTGTATAATGCAGTGTCATGTATGGCTGTGAAAGCTAGTGATTGTAGAGTCACTTGTATCGCGCGAGCGGCTGCTTGGCTCAAGGGCTCCATACCGATGGATCGGACCTAGTATTTTTTCTATTTCCTCATTTATTATATGCCAAAAATATCGCGTTTGCAGATACACAAACACGTTTAATTTTTTTTTGAATAATCTCTATCATAAGTCGGATATGAATCACTAGTTGTCAATGATTTCCTATCATATAATCGTTCTCTACTTTTTATAATTTCTCTGGTTGCCCATTCACTAAAAACCATTTTATTTCTAACACTAATAACTCTAGCAACCGAGAAGTGTGGTATACTAAACGACATCTTATCAGGTTTAAACCAGGTTTCTGTAAAACATAATACATTTGATCTCTCTCTACCTAATAATAACTCTATATCTAATCTTTGCCACAAAAACGATTAATATTTTGATGGTATACTGTTATGTTACCATGCTCCTTTGTCATATCTATTAGTTTAAAAAAATATCGCAGTATCATTAGTCGAACTATATGACACTGCTGAGTCACTTAATCTATTTATATTATAAGCTATCAATGTAGCTATGTCAAGTCTATACTTTTTGGAAAGGCACATGTTTTCCCGGGCTAATGTAAACTTATTAATAACACCTATTACAAGACTACTCTGCAAAATTACTTTTTTTTATATGTATATATTTTTATACATCTAAATTGGCAAACAAGCATACGGCTCTCCTGATGTTAATCGACTACCGTAACCTATGAACGTTTGTAGTACCATAGGTATCACTAGTTAGTTGCCGACCTTGAACCCCATACCCAAGGACCTCTGGAAACCCTACTCACCGCAGGAACACAACACAAGTTCATTTGGCTGCGATCTTTTGTAGGATGGAGGTATTCCACCAGTCGGGCTGCACTAAACACTTTGAGGACAACACAAGTAAATATATATTTAAAACAAAACTAGTATGTATATAGTGAGAAATAATAAGAAAGACATCGCTATGACCTTGGGTAAACACGGTCCATCATAGTTCAGGGTAATTTAAACAAACCATTAAAATTATAATACATTCCAGAACTATAGAGACTGTTTTAGATTGTGTACATGACGGAGTTGATTCCAAGAATGTTTTGTTCGTTGTTAACGGCTGTTGCTAAATGGAAACACAAACTTTGGCGGCTCTAGTTTTCGGGAAAGGTACATTATAATTTTATACAAAATATTTCTTAATTTTCAACGTATTAAGGGCTTCACTCATCTGAAAAATTATGATCACAAGGCAAATTCATGCTGTAATTATGTCAACTTATAAAATTGATAACTACAGGAAGACGACTCCCTCTCACCTTGATTTTAGTTACCTACACGTGACTGCACCGTTAGGGCTGGCAACAATATTATTCTATGAAAATTTAGATTCGAGAATTTAAATGAAATACATTTGTTCCGTATCATTTAAACACATTTATTTCTAAATAAAAATATATTGATTGGTTAGTGACATACGTTAAAAACTTTGAAACGTTAAAAACGTGAATCTCTCGACCTGCTTTGCTTTTATTTAACAGCTCGCTGTCAGAAAATAAGTATAAAAGGGGCAACCTCCTCGAGATCATTAACCAGAATCGGCGTTCCTCGGGGATCGATTTTGGCACCGTTTTTGTTTCTCGTAAAGTGGTTAGCTAGTGGTCGAGAACAGTGCTGACATGGTTCACTTGACTTATATTGAAAGTGAAAAGAATAGATTCAGAGGTTAAGCAATTAAATAATTCATTAGTTAAAATTTTTGAATGGCACTAAATAATTTACTACTAAAAGCAAACAAAACCAAATGTATGTAATTTGCCTTGCCCAATATTCAGAGTGTTGATAGTCATATCAAGATAGAAGGTAATTTAGTAGGCTTAGTTGATAATACTACTATCTTCTTGGGTATTACGCTTGATTCAAAATGACTGTGGGGCCCGCATATTAAAACTTTGGCAGGAAGATTAAATTCTGCTGCATTCACAGTACGTAAGGTTCGCCAGTTTCAGATTATGCCACTGCTAGTCATGGTTAGTCTACTTCGCTTACTTCCATAGCATCTTACGGTATTTTGCTGTAGGAGTTCAGCAGCTGAGGTAGACACAATATTCATATTACAAAAGCGGGCAGTTCGGGCAATATACAACATGAGACGAATCACTAAAGAAAAAGTTCCAGGAATTTAATATGTTAACTTTGCCCTCGCAAATATATTCTTAGCAATTTAATTTACATTCGTAAAAACTTTGACAAGTTTGATTTTGTCAAAGGCATGCACAGTTTTAATATTAGAAATGGACATAAATTATTCGTACCGTGTTTTAAACTTCGACTAATAAAAGTTTTTTAGGTAATAGGGTTAGGTTCTAGAATAAGATACCGACGCACTTTACAGATTTGCCAGACAATGAGTTCAAGGACCATGTCAAGCCGGTTTTACTATCAAAAGAATGTTATAGGGTCGATCATTATTTGAATTATAGTGATGTCTTTGTGCTTTCACTAAATTATAAATATGATTAGTAACAGTAAATATTATTTATAAGTTGGAAAAAAAAAGATAAGCCATATGGAGTTTCTTGTCGGTTCTTCTCGATAAATGGGATGTTCTCCAAACCGGTAGTAATGTAGTAGCACTTGACGTTCATAAGTGCCTTCTTAGGGCCTAAATAGAATAAAGTATTTTTTGATTTTGAATGCGTTTCGGTTTTATGTAGTATTTAAAACAACCAAATAAACCATCTCGTTAATATAATTTGTTTATTGTCTGTTTATATGCTAGCTTTACACTCAAAACAATAGTTATGAATATCGCCAAAGTGCACAATTTCGCGATTTGCGGTACACCGACTTGACCCGAGATTATCGTACGTACGTGTATGTCATTAACTACAATGAGGATACCCGTAAAAAATATGATCTGATTTATTTCGTTAAATGATGGTATTTAAAATATCCTTACTTAATGCATCCTTAGGTATATACGTCACAAAAAGAACTTATTGTTGCTTGAATTTTTGTATATTCTATCCTTTTTTGTATGTTTTGTCTTTCAATTATTTCTAATGTAATATTTTTCATAATATTTATATAGGTTAAGCGTTAGGCCACAATCTCTCCTGATGTTAAGTGATGATTGGTCCAAGTTGGTAATAAGCTAAGCCTAGTTGGAGGACTGGCTCTCAAGTGCAGTTACCGGAACAAACCTATAGGTGCTTGGCGACAGATTTTCAACTTAAGGGTTGCAGCAAGCCGATATTTTCCTTCGCCAAAAGCTCAGGCTCATTGCAGGGATTCAAACCCGCGTCAATCTCGGCGGTGCCCATACACACTACCACATGAAAATGTATAATATGTTCTATCTAGACGACATAATTATTTAAGCATGGCACTTGTATCGTGATAAGATATTTTCTAATGCTAGGTTTGTTGACTACCACTCTCAAGTTGTTTCGATTTGTCAGCAAATTCTTACGGAAGTACCAGAGGGCCAGTGCCCTCTCTAAACTAAACATAATACCGATTAACATCAAATAATACCAGAATGTGGAGAAATGCTATCGCAGACTTGGCCAACTTTGCAACTTTGACGACCTGTTAAATTAAAGCGAACCGCTTTAAGTAAATGTTCCCATAAAAATATAATTACAAACAACAAATAAATAATGATAATATAAATTACAACAGTTTTTTTTTTTTAAATTACGTTTGGGGATTGAGGTTTGACAGTCAATCTGATCTTTCAGATTTAAAAAAACCCATTAAAATCCATCTTTATAGATGTTAAATCTTAAAAATGTTAACTTTAAGATACTTTAAAAGATATCGGGATGCATTACTAAACGAACCAGGAGACTTACGGAGACAAGTTTTCCCCAAAAACTGTAGAAAGCGTTGTGTATTTTTCTAAAATACGATTTCTTGGTATGAATGTGTATCGTGCCAAAACTATTGAATGGATTTTTATGTTTATTTTCTTTATGCTGAGATGCTATGCATTGAAATAGGCGTTAATCATTGTAGATGATGACTTAGTGATGGTGAGTTGAATGAGTTTTAGCTTCCAATGAAGGAAAATATTGTGATAACATTATAGTATGGTGGTTACACGTTTTTTACTACTTGCTTGGGTAGTAAGTTGATATTCTGTTGCCAATCATCTATTCGTGTTCCGACAACTTCATTAAAAAGGATATTATATATATAGGATATATTATTACAATAACTGGCTTCCACTACCAACACGTCGTATTAAATAAGATACAAATTAATATAATCAGTGCTATAGTGACTTAGTATTCGTAATATTGATTTTACTATTGACCATCACTTTTAACTGGGCACGATGGTATAAGGTGTGATCTATGACCGCACGTACCTACCTTATAAGCAGGCTACGATCGCCTTGAAGGCATTTTCGCTCGAGCCGTTGGATAGTGAAGAGTTCAGTTAATAAATCGACTACAATAAACATTGTTCCTAAGTGCCGTCTCGCTACTCATTTCGCTACGTATTACAAATACGTCGAGAGAAGATCAACGATAAAGGACTCACCTTCTCTAGGATATGTGTAGGTTTAATGCCCATTTGTAAAACATGTTGTGTAAAATATAAATACACGTCATTTTTAGTCATATTTTTAAGCAATGATGACTTAGTTGTCGCCAGTACGAACATGGCGTCAATCGACGTGAATTCGAATTCCTGCAATGAGCTTCAGCTTTCGGTGGAGATCATCGGGATGAAACCGTAGCATGGTGGTAGGGCATTTTCTAATACCCGCCTGGTTAGCTTACACCCTTAAGTTAAGAATCAGCCGCCAAGCATCTATAGGTGTGTCCGTAAGCTGCACTTGAGAGCCAATCCCCCCACAAGACTTAGGGTGTTACTATCTTGGGCCACATCGTCACTTAACATTAGGTGAGATTGCAGCTAAGCGCTAAAACATATAACAAATATTTAAAAATATATATTATTACTACTGTGTATAACGAATAAATCTAAAGAGAGGCAGGGCACGGAGAAATCTATTCGGAAATTTCTCTACTTCGAGCAGCCCGACTGGTCGAATACCTACACGCTATCGAATATTGCAGCCAAATAATCTTGCGTTGTGTTCCTGTGATGAGTAGGGTTTTCAGATCTCTTTGGTGAAAGGGGTTCAAGGCCGGCAACGCGCTAGTGATACCTATGATGATATAAGCGTTCTTAGGTTACGGTAACCACTTACCATTAGGCAGGGCGTACGCTTATTTGCCAACTTAGTTTTTTAATAAAAATAATCTATTTTATTTTTATTATTTTCTCAATTAAAAATAAAACCTTCAAGTAAAATAGCTCAAGAGTTGGTGTAATTGCTTGGCCTAATAGAAGCGCTTGCCTCTAAGATTTCAGTGAGAACAAACGCCGTGGGTGTCGCGACCTAAATGGAAGGAATTATAAAGAATTAGTAAAGTGAAATATGAAATAGCCAGTAAGCGGCACGGGAACGGCACGAGCACGGGCACGGCACGGTATTTCGCGTACACAAACGTGTAAAAATAGTTTCAGCACAAGCCAACTGAATGTACGTGAGAATTGTCCGTCATCGCGGCCCAATATATTGCTCCAGGCAACAACTAACACAAACATACATACAATCCTGATGGGATTCGTTACAATTTTATTGCTATTTCTTAAATTAATTAAAATAAAATGTTCGATTCTTTTTTGTCTCATAGATTTTATATTTATGTTATACTTGACGCGTTAGTAGAGGGTAAAATTAAGAGCTGCGGTCGCAAAATTTGAGGGAATTGCGACATGATAAATTACGCATCAATGATAATAATGTGAATTTATTTAACTGACTTTCATTTTTATATTTTTGTTTAAAAATAATTTTATTCTACTAAGGTGGCAAACAAGCTTACGGCTCATCTGATGGTAAGCAGCTACCGTATCCTATAGACGCTTATAATACCATAGGTGTCAAGTAGCTTGTTGCCGTCCTTGAACCTCCCTACCCCAAGGAGCTTTGGAAACCCTACTCATCGTAGGTACACAACACTTGGTCATTTGGCTGCGATCTTTTGTAGGATGGAGGTATTCCACCAGTCGAGCTGCCCCAAGTAGAGAGAAATCTCCAAAGAAATGTTCTGTGCCCTACCTCTCTTAATTTAACATTGCACAAATAAACATTATTTAAATTTAATTAAAATTAAACAAAAAGCTACTTCATCATGTTGCTGGCTTTTTTACACCAAAGAAGTATAACTTCTTAAGTGCTTACAGATGTTGTTTTATATTAAATTTTACTTTATTCAGTAATTCAACAACATTACGCGTCCACCAAACATTCATAAACAATATTATCATTAATACTAGATAGATGAAAATTCTAAATTTTACAAAAAATCCCTGTTTTCCCCCTTCGCTACTCTTCAAAACGTTTCGCTAACACTGCGTGCCAGCTTCAATATCTTAACTCCAGGAATTGGTTGACATCGGGACTGTATCTCCGCCACTTCTCGGAGACTCGCAATCTTGAACAGTGTTCAACGGTTTTTCACACCCGATCAGCTTTATCAATTTTATAAAGCACAAGTTTAGTCTTGTATGGAATACTATTTGCACCTTTGGGACGGATCCGCAAAATATCTCCTCGATGCCCTGGGTAGGTTGCAGAAATGTGCTCTCTGCATTGTAAATGATGCACCTGTTACTAATTTCATTTTGTTGCTTTAGCTGCGCAGGGGCATTGTCTTGCTGAGCGAGTTCTACCGTCTGTATCATGGTGATCTAAAGAGCAGTCGAACTTAATTCTCTCCTCTCCCATTCATAACAGAATCACATGCGCTGGACGTCGGAGCCACAACAGCTTTACGGAACGCTTGAAGTGAAATTTCTTTAGACACTGTAACGCAAAATTTGTGTAACGTGTCGTGAGGAGTTATTGGCGGGATCTTAGTTTGTGTGTGTGTTTGTGTCGTGTTAATTTTTGTTTTTGTTTTTATTCATAAATTTGTGTTATTTGACCCTATATTGTGTAATACAGATGGCGTTTTGCATAATAAAGCTTGGTTATTGTGCACGAGTGAAGTGGATTGGAAATAATAACATGGATCATGAATTCTGAAATGCCACAAAAACTCCCTAGAAAGTTCTAACAAAGGAGGAAATCGTCATAAGACTGGAAACCATAGTCACTCGATAATGGCAGTAATGGTTTTCAATAAAAAGGACCGGTTGCCAAGATAGGAAGAAATAGAAAGAAATAAATATAAACCACTCTATGCCCAAAAATGTTCTAATCCTATATCGAAATGAAATGATATTTATAATATTATTATATTTTTTATAAAATTCTGTACAGGTATCTTTACAAATTCTATAAAACGGGTCGCTTCCTAGAAAACGATCTGATAAAAAAATCTAACAACCGATAACCGATAAACAGAGTAAAAGAAAATGAAAAAGTAGCTATCAATCGAACATAAAATAATATGATTTATGTACACATCGTAAATATTAAACGTTCATTTGGTTGAAAAACGTGAAGTACCACGATAGTAGCGTGTAACAAATAAGGAAGCCTTGAATAAACACTATTTCAATGTAGTAGTATTATTTCAAATCAGTTCATATCGTTTTTAAAATATACAAAATATTTGTTAATGCCTCGCGTTATGGATCTTGCACCTCTCGCATTGTTTATAAATTCGCTTATTTTTAATACTATCTTTGAACTTGAGCCAATATTCCCAAATTTTTCACGAGACATCTAGTTTCCTTATATTATATTTGGGTTATGCATGTACGCTTGGTGACTAAGTGACTAAGACGGACTAAGTCCGTATGATCCGTAATAATAGGCTAAAATTAGTCATCGACGTGCTATGCGGTTGTGAGGCAAAACGTTGTAAATATTCTTGTGATAAACATTTAGATGAATACTTAGAAGATTATAGTGAGATCGTTTATGTTTCGAAAGAACTTTTAAATACCATAAAAAACGCGGCCGACGCGTCTGATTATTTTACTGTAAGGTATTTCAAAGCCTATAAAAGATTATTTCTGAGGTTCTGGCAGATAACATGTTTGAGCAACATATTGAACTAGGGTTGTTATCACCTAAATTGTTGACGACGGACAATAACTTGAAAATCTACGAATATTTTCGGTGAAATAGATTGTTCTCCGCGGGCTTCTTAAAAAAATCTATTTAATCACATTTATTTTGCGTTTTCATTTACTTAAACTGCAGGCTTTTAGTCCATAGACGACAAAACAATTTGAATATCTATATAAGTAATTATTAATAAGCTATACTGTTCTGTCCGAGGTAATCTGGTAAGAAAAATAATTAGTAACGCTCTTCTTTTATGGCATCAAATTAATTACAAATAAATAAATAACTATCTATATGGATTAAGTTATGCTACATCAAATTTGAAATAGCCCATATTTTATATAATCTTTTTTTATTTACTTCCTAATAAATTAGTGCGACTTGCAAAACCCGGACACTTTTTATTACTCCCGTCCGGACGCTCTGCGGACGCTTTTCAAACTATGACGAATACGGGGAAACCCAAACAGATGGCAGCCGTCTATTGAACTAGATGCAAACAGCTGATAAAAATGGACAAAGAATATTACTATTTACGTCTAAAGCGATGATCGCTCAGTTGTAGCAAGCTTGAACACTAAATTTTTTTTTAGTTTAGTAGGTTGACATACTGACAGCAATGTAGCTGATGGTAAGTACAGTACAATCTCAAAACAACGCCGACCATCGAGAGATCGGCATTCAATTGCCAGTCCACTGTCTTGCGGTTTGGAAGACTCTGGGCAACTGCTTGCTCCCGAAATACGACAAACCAGAAGACAGTCACTGTGACGAGCTTATTCACTATGTGCATAATGCTTACGAGGGGTACACATCCCTACTACCCCACTTGATTACTGCATGTATACAGGCTAATCCCGGAACTCGATGTGCCTTAGCTTGCCACTATAGAGTGTGTTACATCTGATGTGTCGTGATCACGATCCGGTCTGACACAATTGTGGTATCCTACTACCTATCACTCTAATACTCACCTAACTCTATCAACTATTTTCAAGCTGAAAATCTGTCTCGAGCTTTCCATTGGTGTGTTTAGGCAGCTCCAAATATATCAGGCTTATATCTAAACTTGACATATTACCTTCCATCTTGGGTTACATTGTGGTCAGACGCTAGCTTATTAAAAAAAAGGTCATGTTTGCAGACGAAGTCTAAAAAGTTTACTACTGATTATAAATTTGCATAAAAATAGCATTCAATAGCTATGTGATTTGATTTGTATTTTTTGAAATGTTAAGAAAAGAACTGACTTCATGGCATTAACCTATTTATAGCTGAAAACGTTGTTTCAATTTATTACAACAAGAAAAAAGTATTGGCATTTAAGAAACGGTTCTAACACATATGTTTTAATTTATTATCAATATAACGCTTTATTAATAGTGTTGGATAATCCGGGAGAATTTGAAGAACTTAAAAGAAGTTTATTCATGTGAAAGAATACGCGAAACATTTCTTTTATGCAATTTAAATTATGGTTTGTTTAGACGTCGTTTAAGTGGCAGCGGGCCAGTCCGACCAGTTCGGCCACTGGTTTTAAATGAATTTATTTTGTTATACATTTGTAATCTATTGGTTAGTATTCAAAGTTTACTGTTGTCAAACAAACCGTATCTAAATTGTGAAAATGATGCTCGTTGCATCTACGTTTTGTTTATTTCGCAATCTTATTGATATTTTTATATATATTATGTTTTTATATTTGGGATTGAAAGGTCGTTTATCAGTTTTTTAACATCTTAATAAAGCATTGAAGTCATAATATTGTATGATGTTACGACTTCATATTTGTGTGGTGATTTTTATATAGTTTGCTGAATCAACAATTGTTACTATATTTTACAATAATCCAACGTAAAATTTGGATGCTTGGATGAAATTCGGGTAACTAATTGAAACAAATCATAAATGAAAATTAAAGTAATTGTAGATAAATATGTTATTGTGTATCATTTCATTGGCTGCAAAAGAGATACAAATATTCTATACCTACCAATTAATATTAAAGAAAGAGTGTGATTTTTGTTAGTTTGTGTTTATGTGGAGGATAATCTTTGGAAACACTCCATGTATTTGAAAATTTCTTTTTTACATTTTATAGACTATTTATTCAGAAAGGTTATAGGCTAAATAAATTTATCATGGGTGAAACTGTAGAGATCAGCTAGTAAATAATACATAATACTTAACACATGACACATATTACTTAACTCATAATCCATAATAAACAATACATAGTATACAGGTGTAATATAGAAATGGGTCAGTTAGGGGAACTCTGAAACCATAAGTGATAGAGAAATATGTTCTAGAGAACCATGACATCGTTTTAAAGATATCTATAACTGCATTCATATATTTTAAAAAACTTATACACGAGAAAATCTTATATTATTTTATTAATATAATTGATAGTGTATGTTGTGAGGAATAATTGATGTTAGAAAACCCTGTGTTTAAAATTAGAAGAAAATGCTGTATCTAATTAATTTGTATTGATCCAGCGTATTGATCCAATTCGTATTGAGTCTCGGTAGATAGGTCGTTCAAAAATATTGCGAGTGAAAACTTTTTTTGTCGAAACAGGAATCCGCTTGCGAAATATTAAGCAATAAATTACTCATTTTTGTTAGAGTTAAGTATCCCTCTACCTGCTAGCTAAATGGTCGTTTTTGAGTATGTTTAAAAAAGTCATGGTAGTAGCATATATAATGAAGTTAAAAGTATCAGAGGTAATTAGGCTTTAAAAGTTAACGAGTTATATTCAATCAACTTATAAAATATACTTGGAGAAGTAAATTCGTACTTATAGCCTACTCTCTAAATCTGCATATTGTGACAGACAACAACGGAACCCTACACTGCGCGTTGCCCGACAGGCACTTGTCAAATTTTTCAAACATACTGTAAACTCGCGGATTATCGCGAATGAAATCGCGGTCAGTTGCAGGGCAGATAAGAAGAAAGAAATGGATACCAATAAAAATTCCTCTTAGCTATATGTGTATATATTCATCATTATCTTCATCCATCGATCTGCTCAGAATGAACTTTATTGTAATGTCGACTCGCAACTGCCACACCTCGTTCACAACGTTTGTAACGCCCCCTTTTAAAATTTCTCACATCATAAATAACGTGTGCTTCCATCTCGTGAGCTTTCGAGATCTGTGACGTCGATGGGTTCACAAACACCCTCGACCGTAACATCTCTGCGACATGACTATAGTGACGCTTACCGTCTAAATGCGAGTTCTATTGGACTATTGTCAGTTATGCGTGTGTCTGCGTTACAAGAATAGATTCGATCTTTAGCAACGATTAGATTCTTATAGTTTGGCAGTTTCTATAAACGTTATTTTAGTGTGGGAAAATGGATTATAAACTATGATTATTTTGCGGAATCATTCTACAACTATTACGGTGAAATCTTCAATAATATTTCTATTGGGTATAGAAATACGAGATGTAGAAGAATCAATTAATTTGTATTGGTTTAAGTCAGTCTTTGGACTACATTCTGGAGATGATGCAAGTGGTATTTTTTCTGTTGGTCTTCAATTTTAACATATAATAAACGAAGTATAGTAAAGTAACTTTTCAAGATATCAGTAATATAACACGGACAAGTACAGGATTTTTAAAATATATAAAGCTCTAAATTCATGTGAATTTCTCATTTGTGTAGATTATAAACAAATTAAAACACTTTAGGTACCAATATTGGTGCTAAACTAAAACGGTCTTGCAGTTACTGCAAACGATGAAATAAACAAAACATTTTAATAATGTCTTCCTCTCTCCTGAAGTTATTTGCCATCTCTTTTACCTCGTGAAGAACGCAAGAACTCGATGAAAGCAGTCTTTCAACAACTTTCGACAATTTTTATCTGCTCGACAAAATGGAAAAAATATAACAATACAAGTACATTTTATAGAACAGAAAATTAAACAGTGTGGTTTACTTAAAAGTTAAATGCCCTATTTAACTATAAGATATCTGATAATATGAAGAGATGGGGTTATGTGAGTAAAGGACTTCAATGCGTGGATGTGTATAACTGTGGTGGAAGTACGTGTGTTTTTTTTAATATGTTTGTATGTTTGGCGTAGTGGCCACAATCTCACCTGATGTTAAGTAACGATGTGGCCGAAGATGATAACACGCTAAACCTAATGGAAGACTGGCTCTGAAGTGCAGCTGCCGGAACACACCTATTGGTACTTGGCGACCGATTTTCAGCTTTAAGGTGGTAGTTAGCCAGGCGAGCATTAGAAAAAACCCTACCACCATGCTATGGTTTCCTCACGATGTTTTCCTTCACCGTAAGCTCAGGCTCACTGCAGGGATTCGAACTCACGTAAATCGACAAGAAGTCGTACACGCTATCACTGAGCTATCATTGCTTCAATCATCATCATTACTTGTGTCAGTTTATATGTTAGAAGTTGAATGTAAAAATGTATGGCATGATACTATTTAACTTAATTTTCAAAATTTTATGCCGTCCTTTGTATGACAAAAACTAATTTCTCATTATTATTTGCAGAGGCACCAACGGGTAGTGTATTCGGAGTGCCACTGTCGCAGTGCGTGGAGACAGAGAGGGCACTGCGGAGACAGCAGCACGGAGGATCGAGGGCTTCTCTCGCATCTCTCGGAGCATTGGAGAAAGGAGACGATGTAAGTAGTTTTTTTTTTTATGTTTGACCTTAAACCCGGCATATGTTAAGCGAGTATGTGACTGAATATGGGTGAGTGACAAGCTTATAAAGATACTGGTCCTGGAGTGTAGTTACGCTGATAGGTGCTTGAAAACATATTTTTATCTAAGGGTTATAAGCTAACTTGATGAGTACTAGGCAATGACCTGCTGCCATACTCTAATATTAATACAATCTTTTCCATTCACACTCATTGTAGAATTGGAATTCACTAGGTAGCATTTGTTAAAAACACTTAATGCAAATCTCCTAGAGGCACATACTCCTAGATGCATAAAACCGAACTATTTTTTCGAATCGATCATTAATTTTAGCACCAACTACTATGAAATCACACCTGCCTGTGTAAACGATTTAGTTGTTTTACTGACTATATCATTAAACCTATCACGAGATGATTTTACTATTTGTAATACTGTTACAATAGCGTAGATAAATGTAGAAGAATTACTCTCGTTTATATATACCATTGTAATGAAGACCCCAGACATAATTCTAGACGACCGCAACAAGTTCACAAACAAACCAATGACAGTCGGGGATCACACAACCGATAAATGCGCGTAATGACACAACCGTGTTTTGATTTATGTCTGCCAGATCGACTGGCAACGTGGATTAAGACATCACGTCTGGCGTAAATGTAAACACGTGCGCTTATGATTTAATGTCAGTGAGTGATGTGGTTACGCACAGCTAATTGTGGAGTTACTAAATTTCACAGTAGTCATGGTGAATTGCGACCATTTATCACCGTACAGTGTTCCCAGTATATTAAGTAACAAGAAAGAATGAATTTTTTATTCGTGTTATGTGGTGCCAGGAAGATGGAGACGAAAAGAAGACTCTTCCAGGAGAAAATGTGATTTTATGAGTATATTGATAAAACACGTTAGCAAACGGTTTGTTTCCTTATTACAAATATTACTTCGAAATATGACGGTCGGATATTAATCTACAATAATCATACTCTGAAGTGCAACATATCTTTAAATTATTTTAATGTAGGAGTAAAGTAATTTATGTGAATTTGGAGTTTTGTTCTAATTGAAACTAAGATATACTTTATGTCCATATGTTGATTTTCTATTTTTCCTTTGTTGGATAAGCAATTTTTCCGTTCTTCACTTTGTGTTTACATTTGTAAAATAACTACTACCTATTTATTTGATTCTTCATGCACGATTAGAAGACTTAATGCTAAAAAGCATTCTCTACTTTTCTTCCAGGGATGTACGAAAGGTGTGCATAATGCTTTATAAATAAGTCTACTGGGTATTTAATTACTCTAAGTAGAATCTATATACCAAATGCTTGACAGAATACCGATAGTTTGCTGATTAAATGTAGTTGGAAGCGAATTCCAAGGTCACGCTTCAGTTACCGTGAACGATCGGTCGCGGAAATTATGATGATTTGTTATGAAGACTTTAGCTGTCTATTGTGCATATCAACCAGATATTGATATAATATTTAGTCCTGCTATTTGACAAAAGCATCTTACCGAAAGGACCCAGAATTATTCAACCCCAAGCCAATGATACCTGCATGTGATAAAACATATTTGAACAAAATACGAGGAAATGGTAGAGAGGGCTGGTAGAACAAATGCATGTAATAGGTTCGCGATTATTATACATATGGTGAAAATTAGTCACAGTGAGTAACTTTTGTGAGTCTCGTTTTGACATAAGCCCGTTATAACTATCTAATGACCTAAAATAGATCCTCATCGTTCTGCAGCGGCTGCTGTTATAAGTCTCTTACTTATCGTTAAATGATGTGATGTGATGATGAGGTTGGATTAACTTAAGGTTAACTCTTTCAATGATCAATGAATTCAATGAACCTTCATTTTTACTATTAACAAACTTGTTTAACTACGGAACGCTTTACTTTATTACATGTGGTACTGTCCGAGATTGGATAGTGATTAATTGTACTCGTACCTATTTCTGCTGTGTTCCCGCTGCTGTGTTTCGGTCCTATTATATGATTAGCAAGATGTACTGGCACATCGGACGTTTCGAATTACTTTTCAAGGTGTATTAGTGACTGATCTCAGGACTAGACTCTTTCGAGGTTAGCTGTAGAGGCACGTACTTGTATCTACTTACTATTCATAAAAAAGTAAAACAGGCAAAGAAAACAATGCTTCTTCTGTTTTTATATTTTCCTTTTTTGGGTTCTGAAGTCAACAAGGAAACCTTATAGTTTCGGTATATCCATCTGTCCATCCCGTCTATCCCGGCTTCATTGTGTCGTCATCGTTGGATAGGTCGTTCAAAAATATTGCGGGTGTGTGAAAGTCATTTTTCGACTCAGAGATCCGTTTGCGAAATATTAACCTATAAAGTGCTATTTTTTGTTAGGAGTCAATTGTCCCCCTGTCACCTAAATGGTTGTTTTTAGATATGTGAAAAAAAATATGGTGGTAGTAGTATATCTATTGAAGTTAAAAGGAAAACTATCAGAGTAAGTAAGTAAGGCTTACAAATTAACGAGTTATATTCAATCAACTTATAAAATGTTTTTGTATATGTCAATAATTGTATATGTCACCGGATAATTGTACGAATAGTTAGGTTATAAATAATCTAGTAAGATTGTAAGCAATCGGTAGATTGTGAACAAACACTAAAATTTGCAATCCATCGGTTACATTTTCGCAGGTTTATAAACAGTATTGTTAGGTGACATTGAAACTGTGGTCATGGTGCACGAGCCAAGCGAGTGAAGCGAGCGGGCTTCGCTAGCGGCCGGCAAGAGCCGAAAAAAATTAGCCGTTAAAAAATTACATTATAGATTGTTTCTATACATACAGTTCGTCGTACAATATCTGGTGATATATTATAGGCTGTAGCTGACTGCTGATCGTTGATGCTATCGGGATCTTTCAAGCGTTATAGCAATTGGGTATTTGAAAAAAAAAGAATATCGATTTTTTTATGTATTTTATAGCTTCATCATAATTATGATAATAGTCAATTGGAAAAACTCATAAAACATTTTTTTTATTAATAATGAACATTGAAAATTGAAATATTTTAAAAAGAATAACATGACTACGAACGCGCCACGATTGATCGCCAGGTTTGTGACGTCATAATATTATAGGAATTTCATCGATTAAGAGTCAAACCACTGTATCAGCTGTGTGCTACAATGAGTAGAAATTAACATTGTGACGTCACACACGCTCGGATTTATTCGGGAACGATCAGCTCGTTTTCGGTACTGAATTAAAAAATTAATTTTTATTTTGTAATAACTTGATATATTACGAAAATAAAAAGTTTTTATATAAAACTTATAAATGATCTTTCCATTCATCATAAAAAAAATATGTCTATTTTGCAGGAGATATTTAAGGAAGGAATATCATTATTGACATACTAACAATCAATAACATGGAAATTATTCGTAATTAAAATTAAGTATTATTATTAAGGTTGAAATAATTGGTAAAATAGACGTGAATTGCTTACTAGTGACTGCTAAGACAGAAGAAGTTTTTGCCCAGTATCAGCAAGAAGTAGTAGTGTATTTATTTATTTTTTGTATCAATATTTATTCAGCACGTGATTCCATTCCGTATATTTCTTTGCCTTTGTACAGTTCTATGACTTGCCTTAAGTTTTTTTTTTCATTAAATATTTAATACCAGAAAAAAAATCATTTTCACTCATGTTACATTATTATTACAAACACCTGCGACATGCAAACTCAACTCAACAAAGTAAGGTCGTACTTTATAGCAAGGAAAATAAATAAAAAATCGAGGTCGGGTCATATGTGACGTGTGATGACGCAGCCATGACGTCACCAGTATCGGGTTACCTGTTCGGCCTTCCCGTCGGCTTGCTTTCATTAAGGCCACGATAATTTTATCGCATGACGCTAACACTCGGCTATATCTAAATCCGAGAATAACTGAGCTATAATAATACGAAATTGCTTGGTAGTTGCTGGCCATTTATGTACTCCTGGTAACAACTTTTACTGCGACCGAGTGATTATGACTAGTAAGACAGACAGATGAAAGAGTGATTTTTTTTAATATTAATTTCTAATTTTGTCGCGCGGGTTTTATATATGTTTTATATATCCTCATTGTTTTTGCTTATTTGACTATTAAAAACATTTTTTTGTTTCCTGCGGACTCTTAATTATTTTTCTAAAATAAAACTAGCCTAAGTTATTCCTTATAACGTCAGCTATCTGCCAGTGAATGCCCAGTCAAAATCGGTCCAACCGTTTCGGAGATTACCCGAAACAAACAGCCAGCCAAACAGACAAAAATTTAAAAAGTGGGTTTAGTTATAAGTACCGTGTATACTTTCATATACATTTAGTAAAAAGGTCTTTTTTGACATTACAAACAGTCACTTCAATTTTATTATATAACATAGATGAGACCTGCGGCTTTTATCTAATAAGGAAAGGTTTTTTTGCGACACTCTTGGATAATATTATCGTGTTTTGGTATGTTGTACGAGTAGAAGCTAATGACTTCTATGTTTATAATGAATTAACTTCATTGACAAAACAAGAATCAGAAATTGCTAAACATTTTTTTTTAAATATAAAACTTTTATTCTCTTCTGATTTGAAGAGCCTATGAGCCAGAGATGATGAACAAATAAAAACAGATTTTTTTTTAATGTTGACTTTTCCCAATCGGGTCCATAATTCTCACATAACGCCTGCATAAAAAGATTAAATTGAAAAAATATGTAATTTTATAATTTACAAACTTTTTAATATTACAAAAACAACAGAAAGGTCCAATAATGGTAGCCATAAGTGATAATATGTTTATAATAAGAAGATTTCTAAAACTCCTGATAGTAGAACTAACTGATGATATTTTAAAAATTCTTTCAATCAAAGAATAACACGTTCAGGCTGATGGGTATAGTATGTTTTACTGTTATTCAATTTTATATTTTAATTAATAACAAGGTTGCTAGTGACTATATTATAGTTTTTTTAATGATTATATTTGCTATACCTATATTATATTTTTACTATATTCTATTTATGTAGTATTGATACTTTGACGTCCTGCCCTTGCTTCTTAAAAAATAACAAATAACTTCTCGGATACTTTAATTAACAAAAAACTAGTAGTAGCATTTGTTCGCGAAAAATTCTGAATAAACTAAAAACATAAACAAAGAATAAAATATAATAAAAGTTAAACCAATTTAATTTTAACGAATATAATTTTCAAAACATTGATACGATACAGACAAGTAAGGATGCAGACAGTCTGACGACATATGATTGATGTTCTGTGTGAGTACGAACAAACAAACAACCGCACTTCGCACTGTTTAAAACGCTATGTTTTTTATTACTCTTAAATCATCTCACATCAAACGGTACAACCGGAGAAGTTGAATCTTTAATTTTTATTTTCCTTCGCTATAATAATTATTCTGATGCTCGTGAAGAGGATTATAGTGCGCGTAGACCAACCGTTTTTAATCAAAGTTACTTGTAAAATAATTATTTATTATCTAAAAGACTTTAGGTTATTTTATCCCTTCTTCTTATTTAATGGCAACTTTAACGTTGTTAAGGTTTAAAATACATGACGACGCTGACACTTGACACAAATGTCGACATTTGTGTCGACGGCATTTACACGAGAAGCTATATTTTGTTTCGCAATCGGTTATAGAGCCATTGTCCGGACCACAGAATAGTAATACCTACTCTTAGCGGGTTTTTTGTTTTTGTTGTTTAAACGCGCTAATCTCTGGAACTACCAGCCGGACTCGATAAATTTTTGATCCATGAGAAATAGTTTATCATCATACTTTATAGGCTATCTAGAATTAGGCTACACCTCTCAGCTAGCCTTAATTAATATTGATTTTTGTTAAGTAAGTCGGAAAAAATAGCGCACAGTAACTGGTTTATCCGCGTAAGCTGGCGTAATGGTTAGTGATACGTAAATATAATGTCCTTCAAAAATATATTTCCTTCATCTAAATAAAAGTCTGCGATACCATATGCCTATCTCTTACAAATAAGCCACAAAAAGGTATCTTGTGACCAAAATTTATTGAATATCAATAAGTGTTTTATGAGAATTATTATAAGCATGGCATATTAATCCTTGTGAACCAAAGTTATTTCGTCATCAAGAAAATTTTATATAGATAAACTTTGCCCTGTATAGCATGTCATTTGTTTCTTATAGTTTGGGAGATAATGGAAAATTAAATTAATTCAACACTGGGCTCGAGTTTATGTCTATAGCGGCGCGAACGAGCCGCGTGACGTGTGACGCATAATCATGGCCGCCTGATATTTTTTTTTTTAAATTATACGGAGTTGAAATCATGGAGCACAGTTAAATTTTTGCATATAGTACAGTGCAGATAGATTCTTGCTCAGGGCTCACTTTTGTTTGGTTACATTTGTGCAATTTATGTGGAATCATATAACCACGTGTGGGATGGTCCATCAATTATTATTATTATTTTTTCAGAGTGAATCATGCGATTCAGGAGATTGGGGCTGGAGTTTGGAGGAGGCGGGTGGTGGCGGGCCCAAGGTGCCGGCTCTTGTCTCAGCCTGCCTCGCACATCTTAGGAGACACGGCTTGCATACAATCGGTCTGTTCCGTGTCTCCGCTTCCAAGAAGAGAGTTAGACAGGTAATACAGGAACAAACACTGATTTTTTGTACTACGAAGTTGGCAAACAAGCATACGTAGCCTATGTGCGCTTGTAATACCATAGATAGCACTAGCGTGTTGCAGACCTTGAACCACCCCTCCCCAAGGAGCTCTGGAAACCCTACTCACCACAGGTACAAAACACTAGGTCATTTGGCTGCGATCTTCTGTAGGATGGAGGTATTCCACCAGTCGGGCTGCCCGAAGTAGAGAGATTTTTTTCTGTGCCCTAGCTACGATTTACTAGAGATAAAAAAAAATGAAAATTTTGCGCAGTGGTAAGCTTGAATGGATTGCGACCACCATGCATATAGTGAAAAAGCCCGTCATAATGATTCGCTTATGGCGTCACGTTTCGGGATCAGGCGCTGCATATTTTATATACAAAGGCTGGTATGACAGCGGCGAAAGGCGATCGTTTGTATGTAAATATATCGGTGCTCGCCGTTGTTTTTGGACTGCACTGTTTACATCAGGTAGAGTACCGTCACTTTGTCAGCTGGATATACATTGGCTGATGCCGAAACGCGACAAACCAACATAGAGTCACTGTAACGGTTTTTTCACCATGTGCATGTTGATCGCGACCAGTCGTGTACACATCACACACATCGTGTACACTCCGCTTGATTACTACGCGACGCGATGATCTTTGTAGTATAATATTTAATTAAATGAGCACTACAAAATCCTATTTTATAGGTAGTAAAGTTAAATATTTTATTTTATCTAATTAAATGAATGCTTTAAAATTACACATGTATCTCACTAATTAATAATAATATCTAGGTTGTTCCGAAAATTGTTAGCAACAGAATAAATACAACTCTTTTTTCTTGAAACTATTTTAATATTGATATTGATAGCTAATTTAATACAGATTTCTTTAGTGAAAATCACTGGATATAGTGATGTATGTGTAGTTATTTTTGAAAATATTTTTAAAACTTATAATTATGTCACTCTTCTTTTATTTGCAACAATGGACGTCTTGCAGAAAGATTTTTGTGCTTTGATTTTTTATGATTATCAACGAGAGTAAACCTTCAAGGAATCTCACGAAAATTTACAAGCTGTATTTCGTTTCATGAATTGCAACGTGGTCGAGAGAACCTTAACGATGACCCCAGACCCGTCCGACCTACAACTGCAGTATGTCATGAAAATGTCATCAGGGTAGAGTCGCTATTGCGGGAGAATAGACACATTACACATCGAGAGGTTCAGGCTGAACTGAAGATTGGGTCACAAGCAGTTTCCACTATCCTGCAAGAACATCTTAAAGTTAGGAAGCTTGCTTCGCGATGGATACCTTATTCTCTCACCGAAGAGTAAAAATCCGGTCGTGTTGATTGGTGAAAATGTATGCTAGGAGGAACTTCGCAAAACGTTTCTCTCACGAAGCAACAATTCATGCAATGGGTGTTTGAAGAAGAAGAGTTTCCCACAAAAGTTATTCGCAGTCGGAGCGTTTCGACGCAGTGGACCTATAGCAGTAATTGCGCTAGAAGATCGTAGAACAGTTACTAGTGAATAGTATTGCGAAGTTTTGCTGCCTCAAGCTTTCGGGGAGTTGAATAGCAAGCGACCCAGGAGCGGTGAAATATTTGGAAAAGCTATAAATAATCTTTATTCATATTTAACTATTTTTCATTTCATTAAGAATTTTCGGAACAGACCACGTATATAATATTATTTATAGATAACAAATTGTAAAATTATTTACATTGTAATAATAACTAATTACTAAATCATGCTTATAGGAATGACGTCGCGACTAATCGATTGGCAAGATTAGACTGTTTCCTGGTTTATTCATCTTACTACTCGTGTGCTTGTACTCTATATTTATATATTTTTAATCTCAATAATTAAATATTAAGATGATAATATTTAGTTAAAACATTTCACAAACAACAATAAAAAGTAAAAGACGTTTGAGATCATAAACAATATAGAAATGTCTAAAGTAGTAATGAGAAAACATAGCATAACTCTGCATTTGAGAATTAGCCAATACGATAATTCCCTTTTATCCCATTTATTTAACACCTACAGATTCTTTGTCCGTACAGTTAATATATATTGCATTTAAAATATGAAATATATTATTTTTGTATAACTAATTAATACTGACTTCCTGACGGATGTTTTGAATGGCCCGCAACTGTAATCGCGTAACGCTGCGGTGTTTCCTTTTGTTTAAGTCCCCGGTCACGCCAGATGAGGTCTGTTCTATCATTAAAGGCCTTAAGCCTAGGAAATCTCCCGGTCCTGATGGTATCAGGAATGAAGTACTCAAACTTCTTCCTGATCATCTCATAGCTCTTTTGGTCTGCATCTTCAATGCAGCCATAGCCCACTGCTATTTTCCAGCCGTCTGGAAAAAAGCTATAGTTATAGGTATTCGTAAGCCCGGCAAAAAAGCTTCGCTTCCCGAAAGCTATCGCCCGATCAGTCTCCTAAACACCCTAGGGAAACTCTATGAGCGGATCCTTCTGAACCGTCTCAAGGTCGTTATAGACGACAAGAATTTATACCCGCCCGAACAATTCGGTTTTCGCGCCCGTCACTCGTGTACACATCAAGTGCACCGCCTCACGGAGCACATCACGAGTAACTTCGCCAAGAGCAATATTGCTCCCGCCCGCACGCTTGCGGTCTTTTTCGACGTAGCCAAGGCCTTTGATAAGGTCTGGCACGCCGGACTGGTCCACAAGCTATATCAATTAGAAGTCCCGGATAGGTTAGTTCATCTAGTTCACGATTTTCTACGCGACCGCACCTTCCACTACCGAGTGGAAGGAGTACTTTCTACCGCCCACCCTATACGCTCAGGCGTCCCGCAAGGTTCCATTCTGGCGCCTTGCCTTTTCAATCTGTACGTCAGCGACCTCCCGAAGCCCCCCGGGGTTGAGGTAGGGCTCTACGCTGACGACACAGTCATATACGCGTCAAACAGACATAGAAAAAATCTCGCCTGCGCAGTCCAACGTGCCGTAACCACTCTCGGGGAGTGGTTTCGAACGTGGCGAATAGCTATTAATCCGGTAAAGAGCGCCGCGATTATGTTCGAACCGCATACATGTAAACTACCACGCACGGTAGGACCCCTCTCATTATTCGGTAGGAATATCCCTTGGGCCACCAAGACTAAATATCTGGGTGTCACCCTCGACTCGAAGCTTAACTTCAACGCACACGTTACTATAGTCCGGAATAGGGCCGTCTGGATCCTTTCTCGCTTGCGGCCCCTGCTCAGTTCGGTAAGCAAAATGTCCTTAAGACATAAGCTTACACTATACAAGATGTGCGTCCGTCCGGTCTTGACATATAGCTGCGCAGCGTTCGCACATATGTCCAAACATAACTTTGTCCGCATGCAAAGAGTCCAAAATCGGTGTCTCCGTCGCCTGCTTGACCCTCCAGCCTTCGTTAGGAACATGGACCTCCACAGGGACATGAGGCTTCCCTCGATAGAAGCCTATGTGAAATATCTCACCAGGAGATACTTCGATAGCGCTTCGAATCACCCCAACCCGCTCGTAAAATCCACCGCGAACTACGTCCCAGACAACTCGATCCCCGTTGCCAAACGTTATAAACGCCGTCCGCGAAATCTCTTTGTCGATCCCGACGACGACATCGAGAAAGCTAATAATTACTACGCGTCCGCTCCCGCAACATATGCGTGCTCGCGCCCACGCCCGCGAAACCACCGTTCCCTCCGCAGGGGACGTACGGTTAACTTCGTTCCCGCACACCCGCCACGACCGCCCTCCTCTGCGGCAACTCAAGCCTAGGTCCGATCCATCGACATGGAGCCCCTGAGCCAAGCAGCCGCTCGCGCGATACAAGTGACTGTACAATCACTAGCTTTCACAGCCATACATGACACTGCATTATACACACATGCACAACACACATAGGTACATAGGTTCTGTAAGGGACCTTTTTTTTTCTTTTTTTGCCTAGTTAGAGTAGACAAAAATTTCAGACCACTAAATACACATACACATGTTCCTTCCCTCCTCCCAGGGGGCAGAAACATGTATATATGTATAGTTAGTTTAGATCGAATTACGGATAGGGAATTAGATCGCGACTTAATTGCATACGCGCAACAGTCCGAGCCGAGGTCCGGCCACTTTGGTACCCTCGGATGTTGTTGCTTAGCTTTCGTGGCTGAGTGCCCTAAGCGCTCGCCCCCAAGCCCGGTAAAGCTGTAAAAGCCGTAAAGGCTCCAGGGCCCCTCAGGCTAACAGTGTAGTCAGTTCGAAAAAAAAAAAAAAAAAAAAAAAAAAAAAAAAAAAAAAAAAAAAAAAAAAAAAAAAAAAAAATTTGTTTAAGTTTTATAATAGAATCCACAAAGACTAAGTCGCTGTTCTTAATAGCCATCTTCATGTTGTAATTTAGGATAGCCAGCTTTCGTCGCCTGCTTAATAAATCTGTCGATTTCGTATTCCGAGTGTGCCGTGATATTTCCATAACAACGTGCGACTTTCATGACAACTTTTATTCTTTTAAAACAAATGCTATTGTGATATATAATTAATATAACAGGAGCGTTTTTGGATCATATAACCTATTGTAAAGGGCTTGAGCACAAAGTCACAAAACACGTAAGAATAAAACATTGATCGACAGAATTAGATGTTTTGGAATACGCACACTGCAATAGTGTAACGCCTCTGCGACCTACTTCGTCGAGATTTATTACGAATTTTGTTTTCGTACCGTAAACTAAGTATAAATGAAGTTTGGTAATGATTGGCACTCGGTTGCAATGTAAAAGCAGTGAATGTAAATAGAACAAATTCCCCAATGCGTTAAATACTATGTAGGTAAGTGTATTGTTCAAGGACTTCGCGGAAATTGTGACGGTAGTCGCGTTGCTTTGTAGTGTGCATACCTACTTTGTTTTTTTTTTAATTATTATTCTATAGGCTTTCATTTGACCACAATACCATCTGATGCTTAGTAATGACGTAGTTGAAGATGGTAACAATGGACTGAATCTCAAATACAGAATAAGAAAAAGCACCACCCTAGTGGTTTCACTTATTTTTCATCAGAAGCACTACTTTCTTTCTTAACGAAAATTAGATTACTAATATCGAAATATTTACATTAAAAATTGTATTAGATTTGCAGTATAAGTATAACTATTAAGCCATCCTAATCTATATATAAGGATAACTAACTGACTGACTAACATATCAACGCACAGCCCAAAGTACTAGGGCTCGGACCGTGAAAATTTACCTTTACACACTGTAGGTGAGCAGTAAGGAATGATGTTGGGGAGCGGGCGTTTAGTGGACTGTATTTTTAATTGCGGGCAAGTTATCTGATTTGTGATATAAAAATATGGCGTGCTGGTGGTGTTTCGATATCTCTCATAATAGAGTAAAACCACTCACCTGGACCTCCGGCTTCTTCTTCCGTATGAAGAGCTCTTGCGCAGGATCAATCACACTTGGTTTGAGGCACCTATACTTTATACTTTCTTTATCTCTTATCAGCATTATTATCAGAGATGCTCGCGGCGCAAACGATGCGATAACACACACGTAATGACTTTCACCCCCGCGAAGGGTAGTTGGGGTCCAAGACAATTAGAGTTGCCTCAAGGACACGGAAAAGAGTATGCCATTATTCTAGGGAGGGCTGTACTCGGGTACATAGTCGGCTATGAGAGTATCGAATACACGTTTTGGCGCAAACAAATGATTTTTCGACATTCAACCCCTAAGGTGGTGAAAACGGGAATTAAAGATTGTATGAAAATCGGTATTTAAATGTTTTTCTACCCGTGCGAAGCCGGGGTGGGCTGCTGGTATATATATAAGCGTAATACCTCTCACTCATCATGAGATCTCTGTATAGTTCCGATTGACTTGAAATTTAGCATAGTTACTCCTTTCCGATGTAGACCCTCACTAAGAACAATTTTAGCGCAAATCATATAAATAATAAACACGGATGAAACATTGAGACACAACTAACTAGTTATGTACATTTTTAAATCATTTCTCAGTTAAGAGTAGTGATGTGTCGTATGAGACAACAAATTACAACCTTTTACAGTAGAATTACGCGAATAAGCAAAGTTTGTAAATACATTGATAGTATAATAATCATAATGTGTTATTTAAAAGTCATGTGCAAATCTGCAACAAACAACTTTTGTTTGGTTAAAAGAAATTGAATTGGAATGTGAATAATTTCCAGTTACGTGAAGAGTGGGAGCGAAGTCAAGAAGTAGCGCTCGACTCAGCAGTCTGTCCTCATGACGTGGCCACGTTGCTTAAGGAGTTCCTGAGAGACTTACCCGACCCTCTGCTATGCAGAGACCTGTATCCAGCGTTTTTGCAGACGCAAAGTAAGTATATATTCTATAATATTAATTCTTATCTTTCAAAAGTCACTGTTCTTTGGAATTTACCAGTCGAATCTAATTTTTTCCGCCCTTATGATCAAATAACAGCGTGTAAATAATTCATTTCTCGACGCAAGTATTATTTCCAAAAGGCTAGAGAAGGACGTATCACTGATTTCCGATGTCGAGGATATATGTAGTTCAGTTTACTTTATTAGAAAATTTCTTCAGGTTATCTAATAAAGTTTTATATATAAAGCAGATTGTATGACCGATTATTACTTTTTAAATATACGTTAGAAGATTATATTTTTGATACACACTAACCAGAGGTATATCAATTAGGAGATTTTGAATCTAAATTTCACTGAGAAATTAGTTGGAATTTTTGGCGGGATCTTGGACTGTCATGTAGTGTTTTTGTTTTTATTCATAAATTTGTGTTGTTTGGCCCTATATAATGCACAATAAAGCTTAGTTTTTATGCACGAGCGAAAGTTAATTAGAAATAATAACATAGACCATGAATTCTGAGATGTCAAAAAATCTTCCTAAAAAGTTCTAACAAGGGAGCCATCATCTTATTAGGATACTGAAATCATCATAAGACAAGACACTCTATATTCACTTAATTACGGCAGTAGATATATTTAATAAAGACGACTAGTTGCCCAGTTAGGAAAAAGAAGAGAAAAGCGTTGGAAAGCCAAAAGTCTCATAAACTTTAATGCCCCTTTATCCATCTGGATCGCGGCCCCCATTTATATAGTTATAAACACGCCACAGTGACTTTTTTGTTTTATTGCATTTCGGGACCAGGCAGTATATATCCAATTACCGAGAGGCATACTGGCCGACATGACAGCAGCGACCGATGATAGACAGCCAGTGTCACGGTGGTCGCCGTTTTGTTTTATTGTACTGTGCTTACCATCAGGCAGAATGGAATCACTTTGCCGTGCTACTATAAAAAATATAGAAAATTAAGAACAATGCATATTAAACATTATAGAAATCCACAATCGTCGGTTTCAATGGGAAGCTCTGCGGCTGATCGTTCAGTTGCTGCCAGCCGCTCACCGAGACACCCTCAACGCTCTGCTCTCATTCCTCGCGCAACTTGCAGCCCACTCGCAAGACAACGCCCAACCAGGCAATAAGATGGACGCAGCCAACTTAGCAACTATCTTCGCACCCAATATACTGCATAGAAATAAGCCAAACGAGCCTGCAAGGTTTGATTTACTAATTTGATAATTTTGTTGTTTATTCTCGGCAAAAACAATTGCGTTTTACCTGATCGGCTGTTCATTGTATTACTATTCTGTAGATTGATATGGAAACTCTTCATAATCAAAATCAAAAATTATTTATTCAATTTAGGCCATAAGAAGGCACATATGAACATCAAAACACTACTACCGATTCGAGAAACATCCCGCCATCGAGAAGAACTGGCAAGGAACTCAATCGGGTTTATCTTTTTTATTTAACTGTACAAATAATATTTATAGTTAATTATTATAATAATTAAATGAATGTACAAAGAGAGAGTCGTTTCAAGACATCACTATCATTCACGTAATGATCTACCCTATAATAACTTTTGACAGTAAAACCTGTTTGACATGATGGTCCTTGAACCAATTGTCCGGTATTTTAGTCATGCACGAGGAAACTTGTAAAATCTAATACTATTACCAAAAAAAATGGTCTTACTGAGTCTAAAACATGGGTGATCCATTTGTGTTTATATCTAGTTTAAAAAAAATATCAACTTGAGATCGATGGCTAGTTAGGAAATACTCAATTACTGTTATTTCTTTTTCTTACCCTTATCCCACTTAAGCAGGTTCGTTAGAACATGTTTCCCTCTTCTACTCTCATCTATCAGATTTCTCATGCTCGTTGCGGGATTCCCTCTTTAGGACTTCACAACAGAGAATAAGCGATGAAAATGCACTATCTATAACTTCCAGTGTGGAGCAGATGTCAGAACGCTCGGATGTCATCAACGTGGTCCGGCAACTGGTGGAGAAACAAACGGAACTCTGGACGCTACCAGCGGAGTTACTGCACGAGGCGTATATTCACCTCGCGCATAGTGCGCCTGCGCATCTCGACTCCTTGCTATTAAGGAGAGCTGAGTGAGTGTTCATGTATTTTTAATGCTTGGAAAAAGTACAGAACTACTACATATCTCTGTATAATCTAGTTATATTAAGCATAGGTATAATAAACCACACACTGATTTACATTGTTAATTTTGACCGCATTTTTCTCGACAATTCGAGGTGTTACTGTATTTTTTTTGGTCGTTTTAGTTTTATTTACAAATAAATTTGCTAGAAACACACTAATTATTACATAAAGAAGTGGCCTTGTGTTGTGTGGCTATGGTGAGTAGGGTTTCCAGAGCTCCTTGGAGAAGAGGGGTCCAAAGTCGGCAATGCGCTAGTGATACCTATGTTATTTATTACAAGCGTCCATAGGCTACTGTAGCCTCTTACCATAAGGCGGGTCGTATGCTTGTTCCGACTTATCATTGTGATGATGTCCGACTTATTCATTCTGTACTATAAAGCATTAGGGATAGCACGGAATCAACTTCGTGTGAAACTCTATTGCCAATCTAATCTGCTAGTAAACCAAGGGCCTCTAGTAACCAAAAATGACTATCAAATCATACAACTTATTGAAAAATCAAAAAAGGGGAACTTTTGTAACGAGTCTTCTTTTATTGTTCTTTTATTGAGTGATTCTTTTATTTTATTCTGTACGCTACAACTTTTTAATATTTATATTTAATTTTATTGCACAAGGATTCTTATTTATGACACGAAGCGTGAGATTCGAATTGCCTCATAATCACCTCATAATATTTTAGGAAAGTAGTTACAATTTTACTGTGATTTTGTTTGACCACTTTAAATATATTTGCTCATTGGCTATTAGGTACTTCGAAAGAATATTGATACCGGGAAATATGCCAATAATGAAAGAAGACTATGGAAAATATCAGTCTCCGCAACAATATATCAAAGAATCCTTTCTAGACTTTCTCTATGTAAGAAACAATACCATGAGTACAAATCTTTAGCACGTGGAGAGTTATTGACATAAGAATTTGTGTAAAACAGTTCTTTTCAATTTGAGACTAATGGAAATGTTTGATAATAAAATGTAATGAATTCCAGATGCGCTGCTGAAGCGAACACAGAGAATTCTGATAACGCTATTAGACGCGTATGGTCGAGAGAACATTTTCTCCACAGCGCGGCCGCTACTGGAGGTCCCGGGAACGTTCCACTTGTAAGGTACGCTTCTCTTTGATATTCACATTGACATTCACATTTGTTTCACAAAAAGTAATAAAATGTTATACTGTCTTGGTGTAATGAATAAAAATATTGATTCATTATCTGTTAATTAACCTTTTTATTAACAAACCCTGTTAAATATATATAAACAACTATGTATTATACGATTTATGTCTACAATAGTTGAAATTTAACAAGATTTAAAGTTTCAACAATAGATTTTAAAAATTCTATCAATTTGTTTTATATTGTATGCGAAATTGTTTGGCCGTAAAAAGTATCTATATTTGCTAATCCATCTGCCTTTTGCCGGCAGACGCAGTGAGAAAACTCACCGAAGAAGAACGAGAGAAACCGCCTCTGACACCTCGTCCGGATCCGTGTCTTCGGCCATGACCATCGTTACAAGGTTAATTCAACTTATGCCATAACACATTGTAATAAATAACTTATTGTATTGTCAGACCATGTATCACGCGTGTTCTGTAGTATCAAGATCCTCGCAGATTTTCGCTGTTGACTGTTTAATTGAATAAGTAAGAGAAAAATACAAATTGTACTTTCTTAGTAAATTAAATAAATTAATAAACTTATCTATTCGGAAATCTCAACATTCTAAGAGGATTTAGATATTTTCTGTTTCCTTTTTTTATCACGGTCTAATTGATAATTAAGCCTAGCTATGAAATACATTACATATAAAAAAATGTGTTTATTTAGTAGAAAAGAGAAATATTCAAATTATAGTTTTTTTGCGAGATTATTAACTGCCAATTTATAACTTGCCAACAAGCGCATTTCGATTTATTTTCACGTTCGTTTATAATTTTTTTATGATTTGATATTTATGTATGTATAGTTATGTGAACTAGTTACTCGCTCGCGGTGCCATATTTGAGTACTGTTTCGCTGATGTAGTGATATTTCTCAGGGTCCGCAGCAGCGAGGAGTGCACGAGTAGCGGTGTGGCGTGCGGAAGCAGCACACCCGCGGCGAGGACAGATTCTGCGCCAGACTCTAACGATTCGGCCAGTGACTATAATGAGGTAACTGACACCAACTTGTCTCAGAAGAATTCCTAAGACGGTGCTCCCATATCTAGTTGTTTGTTTACAGCTAAAACATCATAATTGAACAATGACGATGACTGTTAAATTACTAATAAATTTGATCTGATATAATGTGGATCAGTCTTAAAAAAACTTGGTAACAACAGATTTAACTGTTGGATATTGCAGCTGCTCAGAGTAATTAAAAACATATCTATCGAAATAAAGGAGATCCAGTATTGAATAGCTACCAATGGAGAAGTGAAAATAATATTTAAAAAATACAAATAAACAATAGAAACGAAAAGATGGCTAAAGCGTCATCCCTCCAACGTTGCTTGGAGGCAGAAAGATGGGATTGGTAAAAGTAACTTTAATAAAGCACGTAGATAAATTTTGTAGGAAATGTGTTTTTTTTTTATTTTGATCTACCATAAGGGATAGTTTTTGAAAAAAACATTACTGAAAGATTACAATAATGTTAATAATTTCTACAGACGGTAGGTGGTTCTGATGACGATAACTGCGTGATCACCGCATCTCTGCACATACCGTTTCCAAAAGCAGCGCCACCGCCGCCGCCTCGACGCCGATCTACGTCAGGCTCCGAATCGTCGGCCAAGCGTGACTCAGCTGTTGGGTCTTCATCGCCAGCGTCAGCTTCCAATGCGTCCTCGCCTCCCGCGAGTCCGCCGCCTGCACCAATCCTAACCACGCCACTCAGGGTAACACTTACCTCAACCGGTGAAGTGCGGAGGCCACCTGATATCGATAAGCTGTTGGGACTTGGAAGGTTTGTTGAACTCTTTTACTTTTTAAGCTGTATCGTATTAACTTAGTAAGAAGTTTGAACGCATGCAGTGTTCGTCTGCTGTAACATTACCGCCATACCTTTCTGCTCCAAAGCATTGTCTTATATTACGGTTTGAAGGGTGTGATTAGAAACACAAAGGGGCACACTAGTTATCCCAATTCAGTCCTTAGGAATAGTGACACTCAGAATGGAAGTCTTGTTTAGGTTGATTAAAATATTGTGGTAAGGAATAATAAAAAGAAATGTAACTTACATTACACTAACACTAGAGGCATTTAAAAATTCGTAATCTATCACGGGTCATGATTTTTGACTCAAATCGTCACTCAGCATCACTTATCCATGTCTAGTCAATGTTAAATAATAACAATAATAATTTCAGAGGAAAACTACAGGCTCAACACTATGTCAGACCAAGACGTATATTAGTAATTTCAAACGCAGAGAAATCCATTTTGCTATATTTTTCTCACGTACAGAAGTGCAAGAACATTTCTCAAGAGTTGAGATTTGCTAACAATATTTTCTTTCACCGTCAGCAGATAGTGTTACCCATTTAAATTGGTAAAAGTACACGAATTCCTAAAAATTCGTTGGTACGTGCCGACACTTGATATTCCACCGGTTTAAACCAGTCAACCATCATAACTTCAACTAAGTCAAATGCTGGCGTAGAATAGACTAATAAAATAGGCATATTTCATTTCAGAGAACGCAATACGTCAGACGCCCGAGCGGTAGTCCTCAGGCAGCACGACGAAACCACAACCCGTACGAGGGTCTCGCGGCAGGAAAACTCCGTGAGGAGAGAGGAACAGTTAATCAGGAAGGAGGAGCAGATAGTAAGAAAAGAGGAACATTCAGGAAGAAAAGAAGAAAAGAGGGAAGGCGTCACTTTGTACAAAAGGGGTGAACTGATATCGAGTGCTCGGTCGCACCCCACATGACACGGTCTTCACGTGTTTTTATACATAAACTTCTATTTAATATTATTTTCTTTTATTATAATTATTATAATAAGGATTTTTTCATTTTTTTTCTCGACTACGGCCACTCACTCAACTCACGATAATAATACTGTTTTTGTGACTTGTGTGTGACATTCCAAACTGCATGCTTCCAGTAATTACCTATTTATAATAAATTGCACTTGTGCACAATAACCAAACTATATTACATAAAATGCCACCAAAATTACATAATATAGGGCCACATAAAACAAAAACCATCACATGGCATTTTCAGATTCCGCAAAAAAAAACTCACGTGATATTCGAAACGAATCGGAAATGTACTACTCTGTCAAAAATGTACCGGGAAAAGAACACACAAAATACACACGGGAAATACACAAAATGTTAGTTATTCATCCAAATTTATTTTATCGCCTTCAAAGTATGCTCCTTCAGAAACGATACTTACGCAACGAATAATCCAATCATCAAAACATTTTTTAAACGTTTTTAACGGAATTGAGTTTAGTTCTCGTCGCGAATTCTCCTTTATGTCTTCTACCGAATGAAGACGAGTGCCACGAAGTGGTAATTTGAGTATAGGAAAAAGAAAGAAGTCGGCTGGAGCCATATCTGGTGAATAAGGTGGTTGATTGATTGTATTTGTTGATTTTTTGGTCAAAAATTCGTTCACAATGACAGCCTTGTGCGAAGGCGCATTATCGTGGTGCAAAAACCAAGAATCTTCTTTCCAAATATTTGACCTTTTTCGTCGAAGTTGCTCTTTTAAACGCTAACGCTCAAATATTTCAGCATATCTCGACTGCATTTGAACACTTTGTACCACTCATAACTACGTATTTTTGATAAAGTCGATTAACCGTAAGCCTTCTGTAACATTTTCAGTGTCGAAATTCCATTGGCGATGCAAAATTTAAGACACAATTTAAGACTCTTTGTTCGATGTTTTGTCCATTATGAAATTCGCATCACACACTAGATATAATCTAACTAAAAACAGTCTTGTATTCAATCTAAATGACAGATGCAAACTCAAACTCCGCATCAAAATGAAAAACAGCCAATCAAACAAAAAATAAATAAATAAAAAAGAATTTGGAACAATACAAAAATCATCCATTCCCGATACTTTTTTGACTGAATGTATTTCATACTTTGCCAGTCTCTCATTTGGCATTCTGTAGAATGCCTAGGCAAAGCATGACATATTAATCATTTCATACATTGCGGGCTAGTTTCAGGGTTTCAGGTATTCTATATAATGCCTATAACATATATACTCTCAGCAAAATCTGTTTGTAATTTACTTAATGAAACAAACTCTTTTCCGCCAAGAGACGAGGATACATAAAGTTTTGTATATCGTAGAAAAACCAATCCATCTGCAAGTATGTTACCATATGTCCATCGATCAATAAACTCACAAAAGAATCCTATTCGATCTCGATGACAGATTTTTATTCCCTAAGGACTTATTTCTATCATATGTCGTTGCATGTTGCTAATCACATTTTACACACCAAAATACATAAGCGCGAGCACTATGCTTGATAACAAAGAAAGATATGCCGATAATATTTCTACGGTCTGACCTTACACAGTTTCTACCACCATCAAGTTACCTAAATTGCTTTATCACGCTGGACTAAAAGATCATCATCAAAATTACGGAGACTAATCCTGAAACCGCGACGTACCAACGCAAGTCATTATTTTGGGTTTTTCCTATGTGTGCGATAATTAATATACCAATATCTAAGGTAACTTACCACGCAGCTATTTTCTCCTTTCTGGTTTAGACCATAATATACCACTATGTGTAGAGCAATTGACTTGGTGTCTGAAATATTATTAGTTTTTTAAATTTTTGATTATAATGTAAAAAACAGTAATATATGTCCAATAGGTCCTTTAATTAAAAACGTTAAGTGAATTTAAAATGCGGAATTTTCTTTATCTTCTATGCAGTTTGTCCCTCATGATGATTGCACCGAGCTTCGACACACCTTCTTGGTATTCCGTCTTGCCTAGTGGTGGCACCGCCGATGTCGTTTCTGTTGAAATGTTACAGTGGTCAACAAAATAGTATTTATATACCGCAGTTTACCGCAATAATAACCTATTTAATTCAAAAAAGGAGCATTTCTCGCACTACTGTATTATGGTTCGAAGGTATTATTAACAACATGCATTGGTACACGAGACGTTCCATACAGTTCTTAGGAGTAACAACTTATTAAAGTCTTAGGACTCTGGACTTTCTGAGGCTGCAGTGACCATTAATAGCAGGTGGACTGCATGTCTGTTTGATACTTCTACATACATATGATAAAACTCAACGTCTCTCTGTCTGTCTGTCCGTTTATGTTCTTTTCACGCGGGAACCACATATCTGATTTACATAGTTTTTCCTTTAATTCATAGATATGTTATCTGACCAGGTTATAGGATATATTTTGTTACATAAAGTAACATACCAAGCAGTGACGATAATGATGAATTAATTTGTAAAAAACGCGCTTTAGCGACTTACGCGCAGCAAACCGTAAGAGATATATCAAATTAATATTCTATATAATTCTAGATATTAAAAAGACCCACAAAAATGTCAACGATGGCATATATCTATCTTGTTGGATCGCCCACAATAAGCATTATATATAAGCCCACAAAAAGTATGAGCGAGAGTGCAGTACGAAACGCGCATGCGCTTGACCGACGGCACTCTGTAGTCCACGCGAGCGGAGCCGCGGGCACAGCTAGTCATATCATAAATGTTCACCGGGCTGGTATCTCTAACCGAGAGAAAAAACCTACACAATAAATACTCCAACCCCACAATACTTTGCTGATTTCAGATGTGAAGTAATTGATAGTTCTGTGCCTATTCCACAGTACATGATACAAAAATAATATTTTTTAAAGCGTACCATTTTCTTCAATGGCAACCTATCATAGTCAAATTATAATATACATAAATTAATAAATTTCTAAAAAAAAATTATCAGGGCTCCAACCTGTGGACATCGGTTTCATTATTCACTTGTCTTGAACAAGTTGTCTTACTTGTTGATGAATTAATTTGTAATTGTTTCTATTAAAAGATACGATACTAAATGATGTGTTGCTTCCCAAATGTTTAATGCTAATTCATGAACATTGTGTTTAGCACACAATTTGAAATTTCCCGTATGACGTGTAACATAATGTAAGTTACGATGGGAAAAAACGAATTAAAATGAACAGAGCAAATTGTTGTCGTAATAGAAATATTATAGGAAAAAGCATTAAATTTCAAGTAAGCAACTGACCGCATTTAGCCCTCGGGTCACTCGCAGCGCCGCCACCTGCTTGCTTCGACATAGTCTTTGGAGCCGCCCGCCTTGGCTTGGGGCCTACTCTGCATGGGTCTCCAGGTAGTCGCATTGGCTGAGCGCAAGGCCCGCTGCCACTTTCATCCGCTGCTCTTTGCAGTCCTTCGAACTTTGCTCCAGGTCCTGTAATTTACATTATAGGTATTATAAACTAATTCAATTATCCAAGCCCAGCAAAATTACTAGTCTTTATCTGATGGTAAGCCACAATTTTTTATATTTTTTTATCGTTATAGGTTTTGGCGTACTAGCCACAATCTCACCTGATGTTAAGTGACGATGTGGCCCAAGATGGTAACACGCTAAAACTAGTGGAAGACTGGCTCTCAAGTGCAGCTGCCGGAACACACCTATTGGTGTTTGGTGACAATTTTTCAACTTGAGGGTGGTAGCTAGCCAGGCGGGCATTAGAAAAAGCCCCACCACCATGCAATTCAAGAATTACCACAAAACCACTTGATAGGCTTTCAAGTGCACTTGCATCGTATACAAATAATTTCATGGATATAACGAAATGGTCACACGCTTCGTTTCAGTTAATTTACAAAATGAAGAAACGATCACGAAAACGAATAGGTTGTTATTTAAGAAAATCCAACGTTACCAGATTCGCAGTAATCCACTTGGTACGTGGTTTTATTTCTATCTCTGTCAATACGTTGCTTCAATTCTGGAGACGCCTCGTTCTGTAGAATGCTGTACAGCATTGGGTATTTCGACTGGAGCTAAAAAATATTGGTCATTTATTATATAAAAATGCAATACATGAAATAAACTATAGAAAAATATAATAGTATATTATCAAAAGTCCGATGTTTTACTATAGGTTAATATACTATCTAAAGATATTTTTACTTAAAACTATGTTACAATTCCATAATTCCATTGCATATTGTCCATCAGATCCAACAGATCAAAGCCGATAATAATGGTAATAAGACCTTGCAAAGGTTCTAAAACCATTATTTTCGTTTGTACAATTAATTTTCTCCTCAACTTTTTTAGTCTTTTTTATGTCAAGAAAAATACGGTTTATAAATATTCATATCGGTCGATAAAACATTTAACGATATTCTGTTTTTTTAATGCTCTAGAATATTAATTTTGGAAGTCTTAGAAAAATACAAATTAAATTATGCATTTAATTGGTGATATCGGCAATCTACCTAATTATCTTCGTGTTTCCTACGCAGTTTTATATTTTGTATTAGAATCAATAAGTTTGAATACCTTATCCAAGAATGCATTTGGCTGATCATATCGTGATGTCGGCGTCTCTGGACTGGCTGCGACTCTCACCGGGTACAGCTTAGGGTCCAACATTGGACCCATGATCTTAAAAAGGCAAATATTCAGTTAGATCAAATCTGTCAGTTTATCATTTACACGAGGAACATTTATTTTCTTAATGATGGTTTCGTATAATTCCAGAGATTTAATACATATTACTCCGTTTTATTTCACAATAAAACATATTTCACTCCTAGAAAAACGGCGATTGTCAGGAGTTGAATTTGCATCGACAATCATTGCATCATGACAGTTTGAAAGAATCACGACAAAAATTAGATCCTAAATATGTTCAAGGATTACTTCATTTCTACTCCATCCACCTTCCTTTCCCGGAGGCAGTTGGGGCATCTCCCCTGCAGAATACTGCGGACAGCGGCAGTCCGGAGGTCTGCTGTGCTGCATGCATGCTTGGTAGAAGGCTAACTCTTCACCAGAGAGCTTCGGAACTCTGAAAATGGTCAACTAATAGTCTTTCTCATCGTTTAATGCCATGGAGACAGTAGGGTCTAAAAATGCTCGCTTGGCTAACTACCACTCTCAAATATAAAACCTGTTAGCTTGCATCCATCGGTGTTCCGGTAACTGCGTTTGAGAGCTAGTCCCCTTTCTTTAGGCTTAGTACATAAGGGCTAGCGACCACTGGCGGCAGGGCACGGGAAGAGATTTTTAAGTAATAAATAACAATAGACGATAATTCCATGTTGTTAAAGTTGAAATTTCAATGATAATTGTCGTAGAAACAAAATGCTGCGGTAAGCATGTTGTGTTGGTAGTCTTCAGAATTTCTTGGCATCCCTCGGGACGCTTCGGCATTTTTCGGGATGTCGAGGCAAGGCAGAGCCCCCGCGACCCGTGCGCGTTTTTCATAACCTAAAGACGACTCGGCATGGCTAAAGACGTCGCGGCATAAATCAGAATACCGCGGCATAGTTACCGTCAATGTGCGCTTATATGTAGGGATGCCGAAGGATCCCATACCGTGCCGTGCCGTCAGTGAGCACCGGACCTTACTAAGTGACGAGGCGGTCCAGGGTTGTAACACGCGAAGCCTGGTAAGCCAGGAGCACTGGTTCGTTAAGTGTAGCTGCTGGAAAAGACCTATAGGTGCTTGGCGACAAATTTTCAACTCGAGGGTGGTAGTTAGCTAGGCGGGCATTAGAAAATGCCCTGTAACCGTGCTATAGTTTTATCACGATATTTTCCTTCATGAAAAGCTCAGGCTTATTGCATGGATATGACATCGCGTCTAACGTTGCGGCAATCGCATCGACATTTAGTGTGAGATATGATTGTGTTTAATTAAGGGCCTAAACAATTGTAAGGTCTTGGAATGTGTCAACTGTAGCATTAAGAACAGTAGCGTGTTTTTAAATGAACCTACGTTCAGCAGTAGGTTGATATAAATCTCCATGACCATAAAATTGATATTAATTACGTACTCAGCTAAACCGCCATCGCCTTTGCTGGATGCTCCTGGTAAATTTGGCCACAAGTAGTCCTGCCTGTACGTTGTGAGGTAATGATCCATTTTTGTATCCCTGTATCACATTACTAATAATTTTGCTTCATTCTTATGATAAATGAATTCTTTATTGTATAACATTTATTTCACATTACTTATAATTTGATAGGTAGTGTCAAAATGTACTCTGTGGGTAGTTTTGTGTTCATAATGTCATTTCAGTGTGACATTTTTATATAATCGAAAATTATATAATTACACAAGTTAGACGAGATAAAAAGGTTGTTTAACTTTCATAACACATATTATGAATAAACTATACTAAATAATAGATGAGTATAAGAAAGTAAACTGATTATATACTACTTGTGCTGCGCGGCTCTGCGCGCGTTTATTGCGCTATTAATTAGTTTCGTCACGTTTTTTTTCTTATATTATTGACGATTATAGTTTATCTCAATTTAGGAATGACATATATATGCTTCCTGTTTACAAAATTTCATAAGATTCAGTCCAGTCGTTTTTGCGGAAATCCGGATATACAGTAAAAAAAGTAATGTTCAGGAAATTTGGGGAAAAACGACATGACAAGAAATGTAAAATTATTTTATATTAGAGGAATGGAGAAAAAGTTCTTAAAGAAGCCAAAACTACAGTCAAAGTTAAAATTTCTTCCTCTACTTTCCACAAGAGAACCACACGCGCTGGGATTCGGAATGATATTTTTACGGTAACCTCCATCTAGGCATGAACTAAAAAAATCTGTTTTTTTTTGTTATTCTACTATGGTGACAAACAAGAAACGGTCCGTCTTATGGTAAGTGGCTACCGAAGCCCATGGACGTTCTTATAATATCATAGATATCAACTAGCACGCTACCGACCTTGAACCACGCTACCCCAAGGAGCTCTGGAAACCCAACTACACAACACTTGGTTATTTGGCTGCAATGTTTTGTGGTGGTATTCTGCCAGTCGGACTGCCGCAAATAGAGAGAAATCTCCAAAGAAATTGATCTGTGTCTATGTCTTATTTTTGCCGTACCTTGAAACTGGAACAGTTTCCCGGCCTTCAAGCGTAAAGTGAACAGATATTTATATGCAGGCTGGCATGACAACAACGACTGCCGATGGTTGCCGATCTATTATTGGTGGTCGCCGTTGTGTTTGGATTGTACTGTACTTACCACCAGGGACCGTGCCGTCAATTTGCCGAGCTACTATAAAAAAATACAATTAATGTTCTACGAATTAACAAACAATAAAAAAAACGCGTACTTTATGTGACACATAATATCGAATGTTATACTATCTGCATCACAATTAAACAAGAGGTTTAGCATACAACTTGATTGTGTAGACTTTATTACAATACAATACATCGATAAAATTCACACAAAACAAACGTTTATTTAAATTATTTAAAAATCTAAAGTCTATATGTGTATAGATAGGGGTTGAGCCATCGTCCATAACGTGGCTCCTCGCGTGGCGGCCCGAATGGATTGTTCTGGAGAACCACCTCCCCGAGGAGACCGTGGCAAGCGCCGTACGACGTATCCCCTGTTCTTACGCGGAGTATGCGTCGTAGCTCCTCTGTGAATGAAATTCAATCGTAAGAAATGCGGTAAATCAGTTTGGTAAGTACAAATTACCGACAAACAACACATAAGAGACAGAATCGTTAGTCCTGATTAGACCTGCTCAAATTTTAAGGAATAACTCGCATGTTATAATTAACTTATTCCAAATAGCTTATATTCATAGTAAATTATCAAAATAATACTAAAAACTAAAACTAATCAAACTAAAATCGGCGTGTGGCTATGTAGGAGCCTATATCGTATCCGTTCTGACACTTTTATAAGTTCCTGGTACCGCTTCACTCTATCATATGGTGTTTTATGGGTATCACTGGACTCTGGATGCTCTTTCCAACCGTATATGATATATATTTTGATTTAGCTTTTTGACTAGTAAAAGCCGAAATTGTATAACGTTTCTTAATTTTCAACTTTAGCACCACATTTATTCACAATAACTATTCCACACTAACGTTTTGTATACGCTATCGACAAATCTTGACGAGAGCTGTCGATTAAGCCAAAAACGAACGTTGTAGCTTCTTCGAGGCATAATTTACACAAAATGGAAATTATGTGCCGCGACGTAACGACCACAAAATGGCAGCAAGTCCCCATCTCTACGCATAATGTGTCGCAGTCCACACTCTTAGTAACGAATTATTTGATCCTTGCACTATCGACTAGTGTAATTATTTTTTTTATTTCGATGATAGATTTGTAGCTGCTATACTAAACTGTATCCCTCGATTTTGTTATAGTCTGTTTTTTGAATTGCCTTTCAATATGGAAGCAAATTTTTATAACGTATTCACGTCAAAAATAATCAAGTTCAACACACAAAAATCTTTCCCTTGTGGGACACTCGAAACCGGTATAAATTTCATTACTAAAGGCTTCTTCTGGAAAGAAAGTGTAGACTCATAATTAGCACGCCTGCCCATGACGTAAAGGCAATTTCGAACGTCGAAATATCTGCATTTCTTTTTTCGTCTACATATTTTAGGTGTCCTCATGATGTACTTCTAAGCTTAACAGCAAATATATCAAAAGTTTTTAACCCTATCAAAAATTATGTAAAGTTGAAAGTACTTTGTAAATTGTTGTCGAACTTCGGCTTCATGCACATAGCAGACGGCGGCTCGGCGTATTTCTCAGGTTTTGGCCAACGATAGGAACCTTTCTGACTGGTGTCCGGTATATATATGTCATCTGGAAGCCGCAGAGTCTGAAGCGCCCTAGCTCGTCTAGCCAGATTCACGGACATAAACGGCAACTCTAAAAATTAATAAAACTTTTTTATAGCGCCTTACTAAAAGTGTCGATCAAATACCGTGCAGGACAACTTTACAACATTATCTTTTTCAACAAGTACGATTTAATTGAATTAATTTCAAAATTTGTGTTATACAAAACGTAAAAATAAAACCTTCACCTTAAAAAATATTAAGTTAGATCTAGATCTAGACATAGATAGTTAGATTTGCTTTCTTTTGCTTTTTATAGAGAAGATACAAAGTTCTAAGAAATAAGATTTAAATTTTCACTAATGATAAAGATAAATGCACAACCATTATTTACAGCCTGCAAGTATTTATATTGTTCCTTATATAACATTAAATAATATTAATGACAAGTTGTATTAGAGCGGTCCTATGTAATCGCGAGCAAAAGATAAAATGTCGCGACATAAAGATAACATTGACTTACATGAATGACCTCGTGACCGTTTAAATTTATACGATTACATATAAAAATAACAGTTTATCAGTTTGTACTTTCCAAGTTGATTACGCTAAAACTCCAAATCTGCTATATAGAAAATATTCTACTTTCATAATTGAATTGGGTTTAATTTGAATAACGATCGATTATAATTTTCGAAAGCTAAATATATTTAGAAAATATATTTATCCAGCAGTTCATACATGTCAGAAGTGAAACCTTCAAAAAAAAATATGTTCTTTAAAAAGTCTTTTTAATTTTTAAATATCCTAAATCAGCGGGATTCGATCTATCGACCACTCGTGCGTACTGCGTATGAAGTCTGGCCGTCTCGCAATACGAGACAATCTGACGACGATCACAATCATGAAAAGCAGAATTTGCATTAACCGTGTATAACGTAAATGTATTCTATCTCATTATCTCGTAGGCTATAGAGTGTATGATAGTCCCTTTTACTGTCGCTTTTTCGTTTCATTGAGTTTCAAATCACAACGGTGGTAAGGAAGTTATCACTTCAAAAAAATCACGAAGTAATACCGAACACTATACCAAGTCATGCCGGACGTCAGCTTGTACGAGATTAGTATGGCTCTCAAACAGCTTAGATACAATAAGGCCCCAAATGATGACGTAATTACAGCTGAACTCTTGAAGGCAAACCGGTACTTGGTGCCCTTCAGTTTCTGTTCAGTTCCGTCATTCACTAAGGGAAAACGTCGCCGGCATGGAATAGAAGTGTGTTAGTGCTCTTCTTCAAAAAGGGTGACAGTGCTCTGCTAATGAATTATCGGCCCATTTTCCTACTGAATCATGTCTACAAACTGTTCTCGAGAGCTATTATTAACCGTATCGCAAGCAAGTTTGACGAAAACTTCCAGCCTCTCGACAAAGCCGGTTTACGATAAGGTTTTAGTACTGTGGACCACATACATGCACTACGGCAGGTTATATAGAAGACCGAAGAGGAACCTCCAATATAAACAGCGAGTATATCACTCACCTTCGATTTGTCGACGACATCGTAGTCATGACTGAAACCATGGAGGACCTCAGAGTAATGCTCGATGCCCTCACTTCTCAGTAGAGCCTATGAACGAGTTGGTCTTAACAAGACCAAGGTCGTGTTGATCACCCATGTAGCACCAACTCTCATAAATATCGGAGACTCTACGTTTGAAAATGTTAATAACTATTTTTACCTACGACAAACTGTCCAATTCGGTAAGTCCAATTTCGAAAAAAGAGTTAATCGTCGAATCCTACTCGGTTGGGCAGCGTTCGGGAAGCTACATATCACGTACGAATCAGAAACTATTACACAGACTTCGAATACACGCAATAAAGTACTTTATATATATGTATATTTTTATAATTTTCCTTTTTTTAAGGTTTATTATAAATATCAGATGCATGTAAGTTAATGAAAATGTTTACCTAATATCAAAGACAAAGTTCTCAATAAAATATAAAATTACTGAAGCAAAACCTATGTATTACATTAGTGGTATTATGATAAAAATGTTATACCTCGATAAGGTAAATATAACGCCGTCATGAATTACGTTAGTGTATTCTCATTCGGCAACACTCGGTAATGTTCGTTGTACCTGCTACTTTTATTGTTTAGCGTATAAAATTGTTAACAATGTATATCGCTTTCAGTTTGATAATATTTTTCATACACGTTACAATACAGACAGAAGTGTCGACTACAAAAATGGCTTTACCGAAAACAATGAAGGCTGTTGGACTATACAAATACTTGCCAATATCAGATACGAATAGTCTCCTAGATTTAGTGATACCAGTGCCAAGCATTAAAGTGGACGACGTACTAGTTGAAGTGAAAGCAACTGCGGTTAATCCCATAGATACAAAGTTACGTGCACCAAAGCCAATTGTTGAAACCAAACCACGTGTATTGGGCTGGGATGGTTCTGGAATTGTTGTAGCTAAAGGAAGCACTGTGAAAAATTTTAAAATTGGAGATGAAGTTTTCTTCAGTGGTGACCTCAGAAACAACGGTTCAAATGCTCAGTACGTCGCACTTAATGAAATTTTAGTCGGACCAAAGCCAAAATCTTTGACATTCGAAGAAGCTGCAGCAATGCCGCTAACCTCAGTAACAGCGTACGAATCCCTCTATGACCGTTTAGGCTTATCTGAGAAGGATGAAGGCAAAAGTCTGCTTATCATAAACAGTGGAGGTGGTGTAGGCTCAGTGGCTTCCCAGTTAGCCAAAAATCTTAAACTCAAAGTGATTGGAACGGCATCGAAAACTGAAACCCAAGAGTTCAGTCTTCAACATGGAGCTGATATTGTTCTTAATCACACCGCAGACTTAGTGCCACAATTGGAAGCGAAAGGTTACAGCAAAGGCGTAGATTTCATTTTAGTGAACTACGATCCGTTTCCATATTGGGATACGCTAATGAAAATAATTAAACCTCAAGGTAAAATATGCCTCATCGTGGATAGTTCAGGTCTCGTTGATTTAAGGCCGCTTAAAGAGAAAAGCATAACTTTAGTCTCAGAGATGATGTCCACGAGAATAAAATACGACACAGAAGATAAATACAGACATCATGAGATATTGTTGGAAGTATCGAAAATGCTCGACAGTGGAAAATTGAAGACAACGCTAACGAAAACTATATCACCGATTAACGCGGCAAATTTAAAAGAGGCACACAAACTTTTAGAAGGCAAGCATATGGTTGGTAAATTAGTTTTGACCGGATTTTAATAATCATTATGTTACAATTTTGTATTTTTACGCTTGCAGTAAATGCCACTTCTATTAATATTCAAACCAGAATTGAATAAATTTGTTTGTCTCTCTTGACTGTTTTTTCTTAATTGATTTGAGTGTTTTGTCAATAGCTGAGGTAATAAATAATAAAGCTAAAAAACCTTTTCTTAAATTTTACAAATGATAATATTAATGTTGATCTTGTATGATGATGATGTAATCTTTATGAAACAAATTTGACTAAATTTTATACACTTTATATTGTATTGATATGTAAAATACAGTGCAACAACAGCGACTACGGCTGAGAGGTAAGGCTCGATTGACTTTAGACTTCGTGGCTTTATTGATTAGGCCCATTGCTTTCTTAGCTTTGTAATCTTAAAAATTTATGCACTGAGGCGAGATAATGTTTACGATAGTTTTTCTTATGCTATAAAATAGAAAACAGGCTCGCAGTTCACTAGATATTAAGTAGTCAATGCAGCCTACAGCTATTTACAACCACGCTAAAAAATAACTGCAATCTTAACTACGACTGGTGATAATAGCTTCTACTACTAAGGTCAGTAGCAATGATTTTTTTCGTAGTCTAACCTTGCACTGGTTCCAGCACTCTTAAATTCTTATCCCTTTCTCCAGTAAACGCGACCCAATCGAACATAACAGCCACATAAACCCGCTATGCTCGTTTGTCATTTATTATTTAAAACAGGTAGGGAACAGTGAAATTTCTTTAGAAATTTCTCTACTCGGGGCAGACAGACTGATGAAATACCTCCAACTTACAGAAGATGGCAGATAAATAACCTTGTATTGTGTTCCTGCAGTGAGTAGGGTTAGCGGTTGGTAGGAGGAGGCGATTTGCTCGCCTTCTCCCGCCGCCCTAGCCGAACCAGGGAGGACGGGTCCGGGGCCCGTCCTTCCATTGCACTGGTTCGGCGGACAGGGGAGACAGTTAGGGTGTACCGAACTGTCTCCTGTTAATGCCGGGGGCCGGGCAATTTGCTTGGCTTGCCGTCGGGGCGACGCGGTAGTATGCTACCAGCGGTCCCACGTCGCCTCGTTAAGGCGGCGGATGGTACACCGTGGAGGTTTAGTGAGTAGGAGTCTCACATAACCACTCGTCCCCCCGGGCAGGTGTGTACCCATGAAGGGTTCCTCCACGTTAAAAAAAAAGTGAGTAGGGTTTCCAGAGCTCTTTAAGGAAATGGGGGTTCAAAGTCAGTAACTCACGGGGATACCTCTGATGTTACAAACGTCCATAAGCTACGGCAACTGCTTAAAATCAGGCGGGTCTTATGTTTAAAAAAATTGGACGTACCATCGTGCACGACACACCCTAGAAATACCCCAATATAAAAATATTTTTCTTTTTACAAAAATTCATCCCACAGTTAATGCATGTTTTAATGATAAGGTTTTATGTACCAAGGTTGTTGTATTAAATACCTCTAGAACAATATTTAGTTAAATATTCAGTTCTCTTCAGATCCTGTATTTCATGGTCTACCGGTGTACTGTCCAATTCAGCTGACATGTACTTCTTAGTTAATTTCGGATAGTCATTTGCAAACTGTAACAAACCAACTCTAAAATCTTTATCTATATAAATACATATAAAATACTAAACCGATTTGGACAATTTTTCACTTGAAATGTTAGTAATAGTCCGAAGAAGATTTTTAGGGAAATAAAAATCGGAAGTGGTATCCATAAAATTGGAAAATTAAGAAAAACTGAAATAGCTTGGTCTATTGAATTACTTTATCAAATTTTTTTTTAGAACTGACTATAATGTTAGCTTTAGGGTATTGGCACCCTGGAGCCTTTGCGGCTTTTACAGCTTCACCGGGCATGGGGGCGACCGCGGAAGGCACTCAGCCGCGAAAGCTAGGCAACAAGCTCCAAGGGTGCCAAAGTGGCCGAACCTCGGCTTGGGCTGTTGCCGATCATGCGAAAAAGTCGCGATCTGACTAAATCCCTATCCATAGAAATTCGAGCTAACTAACTGTACAAATATACATGTTCCTGCCTTCTGGGAGGAAGGAAGGAACATGTGTATATGTATTTAATGATTTGGTAATTTTTGTCTAAACAAACTAGCTAAAAAAGAAAAAAAAGGTCCCTTACAGAACCTATGTACCTGAGTGGTGTACATGTGTGAAGTGCAGTGTTATGTGTGTGTGTCGATAGCTAGTGAATGCAGTGTCACTGTATCGCGCGAGCGGCTGCTGGCTCAAGGGCTCCATGCCGGAGGAACGGACCTAGGCTTGAGTTGCCGCTGGAGAGGGTGGTCGTGGCGGGTGTTTATCAACTCAAGACCATAACTGACTATTCGTACTATGGATATGCGCAATTCTTATTTTGTTTTGTTCGTTATGGTCCTGGAAAAGATTTCAGGAAACGAAAAATTCGGGATAGGCGGCCTGTGGTCGAGTTATTGACAACTGGAAAAGGCAGAATGACGTCATCCAGTATTTATATAAAGAATGAATCTTGATATATTATGTAGATATGAGATTGATAAACTCCAACACCATTTGACAGATCACCATAAAAGTTTGTAGCTATAAGTGTTATTACACGGAGAAGGTTGTTATGGTATCCCTGAACGAGAGAATTATTGACTAGTGGAAGAGGCAAAATGTCTGCGTGGCCAGCAAGTTAAAAGCTAAAATTACTTCAATAAGCCAAAAAAAATTAAACCACGCCTCGTAACTACTATTTTTGATTACCGGATATTTAAATTAATGTAATTATTATAATTAATACTAATAGTAAGATATTTAAATATGAAGTATTTTTATAACTCATTTAGGTTAATAGTCCTCAGAGTGAAACGAATTTACAACAATAATATAATGCTATGTTTATTACAGTAATTTCAATCACATAATTAGTAATTTATGACTACGGGATAATTAATAATTTATATTATGTACCTTCTATCAAGGTAATTTTGTCTTTTAATAAACTAATTACTGAAAAATTCTTTATTCTATAATTATATACAACATGGAAAATTGATTTACGGCTTGAACAAGTTTGCAGAAAAATTGATACCACGCGTCACAAAATTGTTTCTTTTTTGTATTTCGAAAATTATTAATAATTACTACTTTGCTACTACCGTATACCTGAGATATTATACTATATAGTATAAAATAGCAGCAATCTCCCTCGTCGTCTTATTCCGATTTAATTCTAAATAAGCATTTATAATAATAAAATTGAATGCCATAACTGTAGAGCAATGACTTCTTTTTTTGTGATCTGACTATATTATTAGCCATAAAGGCCTTGAAGCCTCAGACAGCTTTTACAGCTTGAAACGAACGACTGTCTACATGTTATTGAATAGGAAAAGAAATTCCAGTTAGAGACGAGGCTTTAGATACAATATCAGAACGAATTATCAATAACATATTTTGATTTATTGGATAAAACCGAGGATGAGAATGACCTTGAAAAGTCTGGAGTTGAAGAAATTCATTATTAAATATTACGTTGAATATGTTTAATATTAAGTACCTACCTATAAAAAGAATAAGTATTTGTTAATTTATTAATCTGCCGACCGTACACTACCTTAAACTTTACCTTTTTATAACATAGTCTAGTCAACAAATTCAAAATTGTGTTCGAGATAGAGCTCCTAAAAATATGAGCGATAGCTCATTCGATTCGGAATCACATTTACAAAAAATTATCTCGAGCACATAAAATATTGCAATTGTTATTAAAAAAATGGAATGTAGTTTTTCAAAAATTATTAATATTTAAGAAGTTTTGAAAAAAAATCCTTCAAGAGAAGGAATTTCCCATAAAAATTGTTTATTCTCGGAACTCTATGCACATAAATAATATTTTTTATTTACCGCCGAAAATGTGTCTACGCGTGAACATTACGTCATTGGGCGCACTGCTGCTGAAAACAGGTTAACACATAAAATATTTTTTTATAGTATTAAATGTCAATTTGAATATCAACACCATTTTGAAATTGTTGATTGGACTAATAGTAATATATAAGTATAGATAAATATTTGTCAATATTAATTTATTAATACGACGATAAACACCACAGTGCCGCTCCTTGGGTTTGTCGCGTTTTGGGAACAGCCAATGTATATTGCGCCGTCGCGCGTCGAGCGGTTTGCAGGCCGGCATGACAGCTACAACCGACGATTGTACTATGCTTAACAAAAGATAAAAATATAATTTTATATTGTAGATTAAAAAGAGTTACTCTTTCAACTGCTTTCTTGTAATACTCATGGTCGACAGGGCACAGAACATCGGGGCAGTGATGAGAGGTATCTTTTGCCTTTAGAGAGTCCCGACTGAGGCCAACAATGAGACAATTGTCGTCTATAGCTTTTCTCCTTGGGCTCTTTCTGTTAAACAAATATATTATATTAAATCTCCAACATAGTTATTACATGAAATCAGACAGAAACGTATTAATGATGAAAATAAGACGAGCATGATTTCCTATGTCGAAACGATTTTTGACCGGAGGTTATTTGACAATAAAGCTGATTTAGCATAGTGGATCTAATTCTAAATCGATCGAGCCTAAATTCGGATAGACGGAAATAGGCTCATATAAAATTACATAAGCGTAAAATTTTGTTTTTTGGGATCCTAAGAAACTGTCCCTCAAAGTTAGAGCAAAATCTAAAATTAGTTGACTTTGCCAATCAAACGATTTTATATGGAATTACTCATTATCGTGTTACACTCATTACGTGTTAGCGGGTCACATCGTCACTTAAGATCAGGTGAGATTGTGGCCACAAAGCTAAACCTATACCGACAACAAAATAGTTTTACATTAGTATTTTTACATGTGGCTGGCTACAAGAACATTTTTCAAATGTTCAGGCTTCCTCTTTCCTCGCGAAATTTTCCTTCAGCGTTACTCGATTATGTTACCAATTAAAATGGGTACATGCCGGGACTCGGGTCCTGCGAACATCGAATCGATTACGGAGCTGGTCTAAACTACTCGACCGCGATGACTTTTCTCATCTTTAAGCTTTGGATATCGCTATTAAATTTATTTTGGTTAATGTTTTTTTTTAACTGACTACACTGTTAGGCTTAGGGGCTCTGGAGCCTCTACGGCTTTTACAGCTTTACCGGGCTTGACATTGGTTAATGTGCGTTTAGAACAACTGTGAGATAGGAAGTGTATATAGCGGGAGAACTGGTAAAGATTTTTTTACGTCTATCAACGACCGCTCCGATTATGCCACGGCACATAAGTACTACGGCAAAAATGTCTCTGTAGCCTGCATACCTGTAGGTACCTGCTAAACTCATCCTGACGCGTCGAAACACATCTGGATCGTTTTTATTACTTTTTTTGAAAATTGAAATTTTTATAGCAGTTTTTGCAGGCGCAACTAATATATGGCGCATCGAAAATGAATAAAAACAATGTATTATACTCGTTTAAAAAAATGCAATTAACAGAGTTTACCTATTTTGCAATAACAAGGTAGGTAGGCGTTACAATCGCACAATTATTTACTTCTATCTAAATTAACTGCAATTAAAGAAAACAAAAAAATATCAAAATCTATACATAATGATAAAAATAATCTCATGTTATTTAACTATTTTTTTCATTGATAATTCAAAAACGTGTTTATAGATTCAATCGGTATGTTTATCTATCGTAAATATTAAGTTAATTCACCAAGAGATTGCTTTAATTTAATCATTGTTATTTGTATATATTTATCACACAGTATAAAAAGTTTTTTGATAACTGCTACAGAAATAACATAATCCAAATTAAAATAAAACTCAAAAAATCCTGAATCGCGATAGTGATATTTTCTTATAATTTAATATAAGTAGATAATTGATAATCTATAAAGCGGCGGACAACTTTCGGTTGTAATGGTATAATGTCGCGATATAATTTCGTGAGGCCACACGAGGTTTGTCTCGACGGCATTTAACCATGACGGATCGGAAGTTGTTGGTAGATTTGCGTGTAAACTTACTATTTGGACTTTGGACCCTTGATAAAAAGTATTTTTTCAACAAATATGATTTTTATTAACTGCTGCGATAATATGATGACTCAGTGGTATCGTGCTCGGACACCGCGTCGATGGACGTAGGTTCGAATCCCTACAACGTGCCTGAGATTTTCAGCTTTTCGGTTATGGAAAAGGGATTTTCTAATGTCCACGCACTCAAGTTGAAAATCAGTCGCCAAGAACTCACAGTTGTGAGAAAGCTGCACTTCAGAGAAAGAGTCTTTCTAGGCTTAGCGTGTTTAACTATCTTAGGCTAACATCTTCACTTAACATCACGTCACTTAACACCAGTCTTTACTTATAAAATCAGTCAAACTTAACGGCGATTAAAGGATTTCTCTCGTCGTCTAATATATGCCTTTAGAACTAAACAGAACTAAAGATAAGCATTGCTTATATTCAATCAAGGTTTACAAATAGGATCGATATTTTATAACAAATTTGTCATTGATGTATTTTGATAATTATCATGTATTATTTGTTAAAATAAATACTAGTGATGTCGGAAAATGAATGCTTGTTTATTGATATTAATTCCAATTTTATGATCTAATCAGAGTGTCTTGTCATAAGATAACCTATTAAAAAACTCAACTGTGTATACCTATATATATATATATATATATATATATATATATATATGTCGTCACATTTTTTATTGGCGTTTTTAATTTCGTAGCTATATGTCTGGGACAAAAAATATTAATTTTCCCTAGGGAATATTAAATAAATGTACAAATATTTTTCCACATTTGTATTTTTTGTTTATTTATAAATGAACTAATATGATTAAATAAATTACTTTAATTTTAAACATATTTTCAACTTGCGAATTAGGAAATATAAAACATTGAGGTATTAATGATATAAAACGAGTTATTATATTGTTCTTTTTTTATATAGTAGCATGGTAAACTGATGGAACTGTAGCTGGTAAAAACAGTGGCGACCCAGAGATCAAAAAGCCATCGCCACTCACTGCTGTGAAGCCTGCGTTAATTCACTGGATATGAACCGGCTGATTCCTAAACGTAACTCGCATAACCGAATCGCAATGACGTGCTTTTAACCATATGCACGGTGGTCGGACCCCAGTCGGACGGGCTGTACAACCCTACCATCCCAATATCGCCATTATTTCGTTCGTAACTCAGCTGGGAGAACCACGTACATGGGTGCTCCGAGAAGGGATTACTCTCAAAACATTTTTCGACGGTTTCTCTAATTATGCAAATCTTCCATTAGCAAGATTAGGCAACATGCATGTTTTACGGTTAAAAATGTACTGTTTATATTAATGACTTGCTTTGCCCCGCGGTTTCATCAGTGCATTATTTAAAAGAAATCACTGATTGATAATTTATAATACTTCAGTATAGACAATATTTTTATCGGGCGGCCAGGTTTTTTTTTTTTTTTTTTTTTTTTTCGAACTGACTACACTGTTAGCCTGAGGGGCCCTGGAGCCTTTACGGCTTTTACAGCTTTACCGGGCTTAAAAGGGCGGCCAGGGTTATGCGTCATAACTCACACGGCTCGTTCGCGCCACTACACCTATAGCCATAAACCCAATCCGAGTTTTGAATTATTTTAATTTTACATTATCTCTCAACTGTTCGTCAAAATAACATGCTATAAAGGGCAAAGTTTATCTACATAAAATTGTATTGATAATAAAGTAACTTTCGTTCGTAAGGATTAATATGCCATGCCTTATAATGCTCATAAATCACTTTTCAATTTTCAATAAAACTTTGTCACAAAATACCTTATTGTGGCTTATGTATAAGAGATAGGTAAATGGTATCACGGACTTTTTTTCAATGTACTAAGAAGCAATATTTTTGTAGAACATTGTATTTACGTATCACTAACCATTACATCAGCGCACGCGGATAAAAAAGTTTTGTTCCATTTGACTACACTGTTAGCCTTAGGGGCTCTGGAGCCTTTGCGGCTTTTACAGCTTCACCGGGCTTGGGGGCGAGCGCTTAAGGCGCTCAGCCGCGAAAGTAAGGCAACAAGTTTCGAGGGTGCCAAAGTGGCCGGATCTAGGCTCGGGCTATTGCGCGTATACAAATAAGTCGCGATCTGACTAATTCCCTATCATTCGATCTAAAGTAACTATACATATATAAATGTTTCTTCTCCCTGGGAGGAGTGAAGGCACATGTGTATGTGTATTTAGTAATCTGTAATTTTTTGTGAAACTAACTAGGCAAAAAAAGAAAAAAGGTCCCTTACAGAACCTATGTACCTGAGTAGCGTGCATGTGTGTGATGCAGTGTAATTAGTCTGTTGATAGCTAGTGAATGTGGTCACTGTATCGCGCGAGCGGCTGCTGGCTCAAGGGCTCCATGCCGATGGATCGGACCTAGGCTTGAGTTGCCGCAGCAGAGGGCGGTCCAGGCGGGTACACAGTTAGGTTGAGGTATTATTTCGACTTACTTAACAAAAATCAATATTTAAGGCTAGCTGAGAGGTGTGGCCTAATTCTAGATAACCCTATTTTACGTGAATTTGGCAATCATATACAAAAATAATTTTTCGAATCTGGCTGTTCGACTGGCAGTTCCAGAGATTAACGTGTTTAAACAAAGAAAAAACTCTTCCGCTTTATTATATTAGTATAGATTTGCCTTCGTTGTGCTTCAACCGCAGAGAAGACTAATTAATAATCTAAGAGGTAGTAGTTATAAACAATTTCTGATTTGCTTTGCTTATACAGCACACTATGTATCTGGTACACTGGTATCAGAAATCCTAATCGGATATAGACATCATAAATTGAGCTTTTTAATAAATTTTAGAACGTCGATACTCACAGTTTATTTTTTTTCTCATAGTCCACCATATATACAGATTGGAACTCTATTTCTCCATCGAATACGGACATTTTTATATTTATATAAAAAATATGCAGAAATTATTGTGTCAAACGTGACAAATATTGTTGAAGATTTCTTAAATGGCACAAGAATATTTTGAAGGGATCAAAAAGAAACAAAAAAGTTTTACATAATTGTTTTTTATATTTGTTTACTTTCTTAACACATTTATTATTTCTCAAATGTGTTTTTCCTGGCAACGCCATATCTTCGTTGATTTTTCATCAATATTAATGATTCAAACATCATTTTAAAAATGTTATTATCGATTATTAAATAAATTGATTAAAAAAACCCTATCGAATTACATTCCTATCATTATATTATATTTCTTAAGGATGTTTAAAAAAATGTTTAAAAGATGGATAACATGTAGAAGGCGTCATCTATTAACACTCTGTTTAACTCACATGATAGCTGTTAGAGTGTTTACACATTATATAATGTGCAAAATTCCTAAATAGTCTGATCAGAAAAGTAGCATTTCCAACAGTTAAGTTGTTTGTGGTACTAGTTATGAAACTATCAGTTTTCCACTTCACAGTACATTGAGATGCCTATACCTTAATAACGACAATTTAAGTTATTCCACTCTTCTATTATAATGAATGCAATTGTTTCAAAAATCAGTTAAGTTTTACACACATCTAACGTAATCATGGAATTAGGAAATAAGAATACCCAATTTCATAGAAATTATTTAATACAGAATTAATATTGATCGTTTTCATTTTACAAAATAAATGAATTCTATTAGTTATTATTACAATAAATATTCAGGTTATACGCGAGACTGTGACAAATAAAACGGCCCATCTAAGGAAGTATAGAACAAATTGCGCCATCTAGTGCGATAGCAGTAATACTTGAAACAGGTCTAACGTAAAGAAAAATCAAAGCTTTTCGTATATGTTTGCTCTAATTAAACAGTAATACTAGCTTTACCCGTGACTTCGTCTGAGTGTTTTATATATTATGTCCTTCTTCAGGTATCGGGCCACCTGTATCCCAAATTTTTGTTGCGATTGGTTCAGAGTTTTAGTCGTGAAAAATTAACAGACAGACAGAGTTAATTTCGTATTTATAAATATTAGCGTAGATTCATCTGTTGATAATTATCATCTTTGGTATTGGACTTATCCTTAACACTGTCTCGACTTTACCGTAGTTCCACTATCGTAAAAGATCTACAGTTACGCGTTTTTAAATCGATTGTATGATATCGATTTAAAAATATTACTATTGTGAAGATAATAGCAATTAAAGAAACGTGCATTCTTAAATCGATACCACAGACTCGATTTATTGTATATTGATTACATTATTCTTTAAAACTCGATCTTAATCGATCCCTCCTTAATACTTTGCACCAAAAACTACATGTTCCGCCGTGAAACAGCCAGAATGGGAAGTGCACGAAGTTTACATATAAATATAAGGAGAACGATCGTAATGTATTATAATTTTTTGCATATTGAAGGAGCGCGTTAGTGTCGCGAATATCATAAGTTATCTACAAAAAAAAAACACATATTTTGAGAATTATTCAAATAAACATTACTACCATTTCTAAGACAGCAATAGAACATATTACAACTAGTTATAAAATGAAGTTACTTTATATTTACTTTTGGAACGGTAAACAAAGAAGTTTTTCGTAGATCCAATTTGGACTTTTTATTACGGTCTCTACTCTCCTGTATTCACCCATTTAATGCACACTTGTTCACCATATCAAAATCACCATAATATGTTTTTTTTTATTAAAATAGAACTGTAAAAATTTTAGCATTTAAGTAAACAAAGTTATAATAGGTACAATAAAAAGACACAATTAACCTGACATAAGCGAACGCAGCACTACCCTGGTGATAAATGTAGGACAATAATCTAGCATACATTTTGTAGACATACAGTACAATCGTGTATGGCGATAGTTCTCCTTATATATAGACTCCGTGGGATAGTGACTGGAGTTGTTTGACGGGCGTCAAGTTAATCCAAGTTGAGTTTCTCGCCAGGACTCATAGTGTCTGGTGGTTTTTGAAACCAGTCAGTTGAGACGGTGTCCTCTTAAGTATTTAATAAATATCAACAAAGCTACAAAACCCAATTGGTACTTCTTATCGTTATTTATAACTCTTATGTGCAAACATATACGAAAACAGTTCAAAGATATCGCAGTGATTATATTATTTTTATTAATACTAGAGTTCTATTCCATTATGTCATTTACAATTATTGATCTCTATATATTATTTGTCAAAGGTGTTTTTAGTGGCAACGTCATATCTCACTTAAATCTTCGTCGAAATTAATGATTCAAAGATGATTTTAAATCGTATGTTCCCAGCTATCGACAAATTATTAAAAAAAAAAAACACGAAAAGATGTTTATGGCGCTAATTAAAATGTATTCAATAAACATTTAGGAGGCGCCATCTATTAACTATCCGTTTAACTAACACGATAGCTGTTTTATTGTTTACATTACATAATGAGCGAAATTTAATTGCTATAAAGAAGATTCTTAAACTTTTATATCTTGGTACGATTCGATGAATAAACGATGTCGTATCGGATAACATATACATTGGATAACGAAACAGCCTCCACGCAAGCGATACCTACAATAAATTGAAGAACAGTCGATAAAAGGAGTGATATCTAGAGAGATGTGTACACGGGCATAGCAATAGCTTGCACAAAGGGGCTGTCCCAAAATGCACAGAAATAAACGACTAGTTTTTGCCCGTGACTTTACACCATAAAAAGCAGAACTTTAAACACTAATAAAATCAATCAGTTGAAAATTACAGTTTAGTTCTATAATACATTTTGTGGCATGTTTAGAAAAGGTGGATATACAGTGTAGACTAAGGGAGGGGGGGGGGTCCGGACCCCCTAAAATCTCATTATATAACTCCATGGACGAGCTACTTTAATGGGTAATTAAACAGAGTAAATCAGTGTTAGTTAAATATGCGTGATATCAGATAAGTATCGATTAATTATTTATCTTCGATTATTATAATTGTTGTAATAATGATTACAATGATGATTATTATAATATGTTTATTAGGTTATGTTTAAATATTTAATTACTATATGGTAGATCTCAGGTGAGCAAATTAATTTACTTTAAAATATCTCATTATTAATGAAATATAACTCTTTTGGTTAATATCCTTTAAATTACAGTTATTACAAAAGTATATAGTCTATAAACATATAATCAATTATTGAAAAGCTTTTTACAAAACATCTTTACTTAGTTTATACTTAAATAAATTCAAGCTCCTTATACTTCGCAAATCATGATATTCTTCTATAAATTGTTAAGAGACTCCATTGATTTTTAAGTAGAAATTAATCCTGTTATTTTTTTAAATAACATTAATCGAATAGTACATTACTCTATAGTGCTTGATTATTTTTTCCTCGCGAGGAGGATCCTCTTAGCGGCCCTCTCCGATACAGACGAGCGGGTGGTAGGAGAAGGCGATTTGCTCGCCTTCTCCCGCCGCCCTAGCCGAACCAGGGAGGACGGTTCGGGGGGCCCGGCAACTTGCTTGGCCTTCCGCCGGGGCGACGCGGTAGTATGCTACCAGCGGTCCCGCGTCGCCTCGTTAAGGCGGTGGATGGTACACCGTGGAGGTTTAGTGAGTAGGAGTCTCACATAACCACTCGTCCCCCCGAGCGGGTGTAAACCCATGAAGAGTTCCTCCACGTTAAAAAAAAAACAATGATGGCTCAGTGGTAGCGTGTACGACTTCGCGTCGATTGACGTGAGTTCGAATCCCTGTAATGAGCCTGAGGTTTCGGTGAAGGAAAACATCGTGAGGAAACCATAGCATGGTGGTGGAGCTTTTTCTAATGTTCGCCTCGCTAGTTACCACTTTCAAGTTGAAAATCTGTCGCCAAGCGCCAATAGATGTGCTTGCAGCTGCACTTTAGAGCCAGTCTTCCGCTAGGTGTAGCGTGTTATCATCTTGAGCCACATCGTCACTTAACATCAGGTGAGATTGTGGCCACTAAGCTAAACCTAAAAAGATAAAAAAATATGCGTACTTTATGTGACACGTAACATCGAATGTGACTATCTTCATCACAATAAAATAAAAGGTTTAGTGAGCAATTTCATTATGTAGACTTTATTAAAATACAATACATCGTTAAAATTCACACAAAACAAACGTAAACGTTTATATTTATAACATTGCAAAATCTAAATTCTATATGTGTATAGATAGGGGTTGAGCCATCTTCCATAACGTGGTTCCTCGCGTGGCGGTCCGAATGGATTGTTCTGAAAAACCACCTCCCCGAGGAGACCGTGGCAAGCGCCGTACGACGTATCCCCTGTTCTTACTCGGAGTATGCGTCATAGCTCCTCTGTGAATGAAATTCAATCGTAAGATATGCGGTAAGTCAGTTTGGTAAGTACAAATTACCGACAAACAACACATAAGAGACAGAATCGTTAGTCCTGATTAGACCTGCTCAAATTTTAAGGAATAACTCGCATATTATAATTAACTTATTCCAAATAGCTTATATTCATAGTAAATTATCAAAATAATACTAAAAACTAAAACTAATCAAACCAAAATCGGCGTGTGTCTGTGTCAGGGACTACATCGTGTCCGATCTGACACTTGTTAAGTTCCTGGTACCGCTTCACTCTATCATATGGTGTTTTACGGGTATCAATGGACTGCTGTTGACATGCCCTTTCCAACCGTATACGATATATATTTTGATTTAGTTTTATGACTAGTGAAGGCCAAAATTGTACAAAGTTTGTTAATGTTTAACTTTAAAACCATATTTATTCACAATAACTATTCCACACTAAAGTTTAGTATACGCAATCGACAAATCTTGACGAGAGCTGTCGATTAAACCTTAAAGAAACGCCGTAGCTTATCCGAGACATAATTTACACAAAATGGAAATTATGTCTGGATATTAAGTCCCCATCTCCACGCATAATGTGTCGCAGTCCACACTCTTAGTAACGAATTCTTTGATCCTTTAACTATCGACTAGTGTAATTATTTTTTTTATTTCGATGATAGATATGTAGCTGCTATACCAAACTGTATCCCTCGATTTTGTTATAGTCCGTTTTTTTGAATTACCTTTCACTATGGAAGCAAATTTTAATAACGTTGTCACGTCAAAAATAATCAGCTTCAACACATAAGTCTTTTCCTTGTGGAACACTCGAAACCGGTATTAATTTCATTACTAAAGGCTTCTTCTGGAAAGAAAGCGTAGACTCATAACGCACGCCTGCCCATGACGTAAAGGCAATTTCAAACGTCGAAATATCTACATTTCTTTGTTCGTCTACATATTTTAGGTGTTTAGGTGTCTTCTTGATGTACTTCTAAGCTTAACAGCAAACATATCAAAAGTTATTAACCCTATCAAAAATTATATAAGTTTAAAGTACTTTGTAAATTGTTGTCGAACTTCGGCTTCATGCACATAGCAGACGGCGGCTCAGCGTATTTCTCAGGTTTTGGCCAACGAAAGGAACCTTTCTGACTGGTGTCCGGTATGTATATGTCATCTGGAAGCCGCAGGGTCTGAAGCGCCCTAGCTCGTCTAGCCAGATTCACAAACATAAACGGCAACTCTAAAAATTAATTTAAAAATCGAACATTTTTATAGTGCCTTACTAAAAGTGTCGATCAAATATCATGCAGGACAACTTTACAAACTTATCTTTTTTAACAAGTACTATTTAAAAACACTATTTATACATACAATTTTATTTTCAATTTCATACAATTTCTATGATAAAAAACGAAAAAATAAAACCTTGACCTTATAAAAATATTAAGTTAGATCTAATTTGCTTCAAGCCCTTATGCTATTTATAGATAATAAACTAAGTTCAAAGAAATTACATTTAAATTTTCAGTAATAATATAAATAAATGCACAACCATTATTTACAGCTTGCAAGTATTTATCTTATTTCTGAGAAAATAATATTAATAACAAGTTGTATTACAGCGGTGCTATGTAATCGCGAGCAAAAGATAAAATGTCGCGACATAAAGATAACAATGACATACATGACCTCGTGACCGTTTAAATTTATTCGACTATATATAAAAATAACAGTTTATCAGTTTGTACTTTCCAAGTTGATTACGGTAAAACTCAAAATCAGGCATACAAAAAATATTCTACTTTCATAATTGAATTGGGTTTAATTTGAATAAAGATCGATTATAATTTTCAAAAGATAAAACATATTTAAGAAATATATTTATCCAGCAGTTCACACGTGTCAGAAGTGAAACCTTCAGAAAACAAAATGTTCTATAAAAATTATCTTTAATTTTTAAATATCCTAATTCAGCGGGATTCGATCTATCGACCACTCGTGCGAACTGCGTATAAATTCTGGTCGTCTGAAACCATGGAGGACCTCAGAGTAATGCTCGATGGCCTCACTTCTCAGTAGAGCCTATGAACGAGTTGGTCTTCGCTCGCCCCCAAGTTCAGTGAAGCTGTAAAAGCCGCAAAGGCTTCAGGGTAAACAGTATAATCAGTTCGAAAAAAAAAGAGTTGGTTTTAAAATGAATATGGACAAGACCAAGGTCGTGTTGAACATCCATGTAGTACCAACTCTCATAAAGATGAGACTCTACGCTTAAAAATGTTAATAACTATTTTTATCTGGGACAAACTGTCATATTAGGTAAGTCCAACTTCGAAAAAAAGGACAACTGTCGTATCCTCAGAAGACCTAAAGTCACCGACAAAGCTCAGAATTGCTAGACTTAAGTAGTAGTGGGCGGGGCACATCGCTCGTAGAATGGATGGCCGATGGGGCTGTAGAATTCTCTAGTGGCGTCCAGGTATCGGAGGACACCATGTGGGAAGACGCGCCACAAGGTGCCATAACGACCTGTTGAAGATTGTGAGAAGCCGCTGGAAAGCAGCACAGGACCGGTCGTTGTGGCAATCTTTAGGGGAGGCCTATATCCAACTGTAGGCGTGTTTTGGCTGAATGGATTATGAATAGAAGTTATCTTTAATATTGATGAACAGTTTACCTTATCTATTATAACTATTACTAAATTTTAGGACGTTGAGTAATGTCAAGGAAAATTTTGTGATTTGGAAAACCTACTATTAATATAAATAAAAATCAAGCAGTTATGACTTTCAACTCACAATATATATCTCTCTTCTGCCTCTCTCAGTAACCGATCGAAACAGAGATTATTACACAGACTTTGAATACACGCAATATAGTACTTTATAATTACTTTATTTATAATTTCATTTTTTTAAGGTTTATAGTATATCAGATGCATGATAGTTAGTGAAAATGTTTACTTAAAATCAAAGACAAAGTTCTCAATAAATTACAAAATTAGTGAAGCAAAACCTATGTATTACATTAGTGGTATTATGATAAAAATAACCACGATCAGGTAAATATAACGCCGTCATGAATTACGTTAGTGTATTCTCATTCGGAAACACTCGGTAATGTTCGTTGTACCTACTATTTATATTGTTTAGCGTATAAAATTGAACACAATGTATATCGCTTTCAGTTTGATAATATTTTTCATACACGTTACAATACAGAAGTGTTGACTACAAAAATGGCTTTACCGAAAACAATGAGGGCTGTTGGACTATATAAATACTTGCCAATATCAGACACGAACAGTCTCCTAGATTTAGTGATACCAGTGCCAAGCATTAAAGTGGACGACGTACTAGTTGAAGTGAAAGCAACTGCGGTTAATCCCATAGATACAAAGTTACGTGCACCAAAGCCAATTGTTGAAACCAAACCACGTGTATTGGGCTGGGATGGTTCTGGAATTGTTGTAGCTAAAGGAAGCACTGTGAAAAATTTTAAAATTGGAGATGAAGTTTTCTTCAGTGGTGACGTTAGAAACAACGGTTCAAATGCTCAGTACGTCGCACTTAATGAAATTTTAGTCGGACCAAAGCCAAAATCTTTGACATTTGAAGAAGCTGCAGCAATGCCGCTAACCTCAGTAACATCGTACGAATCCCTCTATGACCGTTTAGGTTTATCTGAGAAGGATGAAGGTAAAAGTCTGCTTATCATAAACAGTGGAGGTGGTGTAGGCTCAGTGGCTTCCCAGTTAGCCAAAAATCTTAAACTCAAAGTGATTGGAACGGCATCGAGAACTGAAACCCAAGAGTTCAGTCTTCAACATGGAGCTGATATTGTTCTTAATCACACCGCAGACTTAGTGCCACAATTGGAAGCGAAAGGTTACAGCAAAGGCGTAGATTTCATTTTAGTGAACTACGATCCGTTTCCTTATTGGGACACGCTAATGAAGATAATTAAACCTCAAGGTAAAATATGTCTTATCGTCGATAGTACAGGTCTCTTTGATTTAAGACCGCTTAAAGAGAAAAGCGTAACTTTAGTCTCAGAGATGATTTTCACGAGAATAAAATACGACACAGAAGATAAATACAGACATCATGAGATATTGTTAGAAGTATCGAAGATGCTCGACAGTGGAAAATTGAGGACAACGCTAACGAAAACTTTATCACCGATTAACGCGGCAAATTTAAAAGAGGCACACAAACTTTTAGAAGGCAAGCATTTGGTTGGTAAATTAGTTTTGACCGGATTTTAAAAATCATTATGTTACAATTTTGTATTTTTACGCTTGCAGTAATTGCCACTTCTGTTAATATTCAAACCAGAATTGAATAAATTTCTTTGTGTCTCTTGAGTGTTTTTTCTTAAATGGTCTGAGGGTTTTGTCAATAGCTGAGGTAATAAATAATAAAGCTAAAAAAAACCCTATCTTAAATTTTACAAATGATAATATTAATGTTGATCTTGTATGATGATGATGTAATCTTTATGTAACAAATTTGACTAAATTTTATACACTTTATATTGTATTGATATGTAAAATACAGTGCAACAACAGCGACTACGGCTGAGAGGTAAGGCTCGATTGACTTTAGACTTCGTGGCTTTATTGATTAGGCCCATTGCTTTCTTAGCTTTGTAATCTTAAAAATTTATGCACTGAGGCGAGATAATGTTTACGATAGTTTTTCTTATGCTATAAAATAGAAAACAGGCTCGCAGTTCACTAGATATTAAGTAGTCAATGCAGCCTACAGCTATTTACAACCACGCTAAAAAATAACTGCAATTTTACTACGACTGGTGATACTAGCTTCTACTACTAAGGTCAGTATCAATGGTTTTATCGTAGACTAACCTTGCACTGGTTCCACCACTCTTAAATTCTTATCTCTTTCTCCAGTAAACGCGACCCAATCGAACATAACAGCCACATAAACCTGCTCTGCTCGTTTGTCATTTATTATTTAAAACAGGTAGGAAACAGTGAAATTTCTTTAGAAATTTCTCTACTCGGAGCAGACAGACTGGTGAAATACCTCCACCCTACAGAATATGGCAGATAAATAAACTTGTGTTGTGTTCCTGCAGTGAGTAGGGTTTCCAGAGCTCTTTAAGGAAATGGGGTTCAAAGTCAGTAACTCACGGGGATACCTCTGATGTTACAAGCGTCCATAAGCTACGGCAACTGCTCAAAATCAGGCGGGCCTTATGTTTAAAAAAATTGGACGTACCATCGTGCACGACACACCCTAGAAATACCCCAATAAAAAAATATTTTTCTTTTTATATAAATTCATCCCACAGTTAATGCATATTTTAATGATAAGGTTTTATGTATCAAGGTTGTTGTATAAATACCTCTAGAACAATATTTACTTGAATATTCAGTTCTCTTCAGATCCTGTATTTCATAGTTTACCGGTGTACTGTCCAATTCAGCTGACATGTACTTCTTAGTTAATTTCGGATCATCCTCATCATCATCATCAACCTATATTAGTCCACTGCTGGACATAGGCCTCCCCTAATGAGCGCCATAGCGCCCTGTCTTCAGCTGACCACATCCAGCATCTGTCTGCAGTCTTTCGCAGATCGTCATCCCATCTGGCCGGAGGGCGTCCTACACTACTGCTGGTCCTGTACTTGGACACTCATAGTGGCGGCTTCGTAGATACATCTCAGCACCTCGATATAGCGATAGTCTACTTGGCATCGCTGTAAGGATTCCAGAACAGTCAAGTTTCGACAGAGTCAAAGGCCTTCTCATAGTCCACAAAAGCAAGACACAGGGGCTGATTATACTCTTCGGACTTCTGTATGATCTGCCTCACTGTGTGAATGTGGTCTATGGTGCTATATCCTCCGCGGAACCCGGCCTGTTCCGGTGGCTGGAACTCGTCGAGTCTCCTGGCGAGACGATTCGTGACCACTCGTGTAAACAGCTAATAGACGTGGCTCAGGAGAGTGATGGGTCTGTAGTTTTTAAGGAGGGCTTTATCACCCTACTTAAAAAAGAGCACCACCATACTCCTGCTCCACGCCTAAGGAGTTCTCCCACTGTGAAGGACGGCACTGAAGAGTTTCTGTAGTTCCTGTATAACAGGAGCTCCTCCTGCCTTCAGAAGTTAATTTCGGATAGTCACCTGCAAACTGTAACAAACCAACTCTAAAATCTATATCTATATAAATACATATGAAAAACTAAACCGATTTGGACAATTTTTCACTTGAAATGTTAGTAATAGTCCGAAGAAGATTTTTAGGGAAATAAAAATCGGAAGTGGTATCCATAAAATTGGAAAATTAAGAAAAACTGAAATAGCTTTGTCTATTGAATTATTTTATCAACTCAAGACCATAACTGACTATGGATATGAGCAATTCTTATTTTGTTTTGTTCGTTATGGTCCTGGAATAGATTTCAGGAAACGAAAAATTCGGGATAGGCGGCCTGTGGTCGAGTTATTGACAATTGGAAAAGGTAGAATGACGTCATCCAGTATTTATATAAAGAATGAATCTTGATATATATTATGTAGATATGCGATTGATAAACTCCAACACCATTTGACAGATCACCATAAAAGATTGTAGCTATAAGTGTTATTACACGGAGAAGGTTATTATGGTATCCCTGAACGAGATAATTATTGACTAGTGGAAGAGGCAAGATGTCTGCGTGGCCAGCAAGTTAAAAGATAAAATTGCTTCAATAAGCCAAAAAACAAATGAAACCACTTCTCGTAACTACTATTTTAGATTACCCGATATTTAAATTAATGTAATTATTATAATTAATACTAATAGTAAGATATTTAAATATAAAGTATTTTTATAACTCATTTAGGTTAATAGTCCGCAGAGTGAAACGAATTTACGACAATAATAGAATGCCATGTTTATTACAGTAATTTCAATCACGTAATTAGTAATTTATGACTACGGGATAATTAATCATTTATATTACGTACCTTCTATCAAGGTAATTTTGTCTTTTAATAAACTAATTACTGAAAAATTCTTTATTCTATAATTATATACAACATGTATATAAGTACATAAGTACTACGGCAAAAATGTCTCTGTAACCTGCATACCTGTAGGTACCTGCTAAGCTCATCCTGACGCGTCGAAACAAATCTGGATCGTTTTAATTACTTTTTTTTTAAATTGAAATTTTTATAGCAGTTTTTTGCAGGCGCAACTAATATATGGCGCATCGAAAATGAATAAAAACAATGTATTATACTCGTTTAAAAAAATGCAATTAACAGAGTTTACCTATTTTGCAATAACAAGGTAGGTAGGCGTTACAATCGCACAATTATTTACTTCTATCTAAATTAACTGCAAATAAAGAAAATTAACCAAAAAAAAAAATATATCAAAATCTGTACATAATGATAAAAATAATCTCATGTTATTTAACTATTTTTTCATTTATAATTCAAAAACGTGCTTATAGATTCAATCGGTATGTTTAGCTATCATAAATATTAAGTTAATTCACCAAGCGATTGCTTTAATTTAATCATTGTTATTTGTATAATTATATTTATCACATAGTATAAAAAGTTTTTTGATAATTGCTACAGAAATAATATAATTCAAATTAAAATAAAACTCAAAAAATCCTGAATCGCGATAGTGATATTTTCTTATAATTTAATATAAGTAGATAATTGATAAACTATAGAGCGGCGGACAACTTTCGGTTGTAATGGTATAATGTCGCGATATAATTTCGTGAGGCCACACGAGGTTTGTCTCGACGGCATTTAACCATGACGGATCGGAAGTTGTTGGTAGATTTGCGTGTAAACTTACTATTTGGACTTTGGACCCTTAACAAAAAGCATTTTTTCAACAAATATGAATTTTATTAACTGGAGCGATAATATGATGACTCAGTGGTAGCGTGCTCGGACACCGCGTCGATGGACGTAGGTTCGAATCCTTACAACGTGACTGAGATTTTCAGCTTTTCGGTTATGGAAAAGGGAAAAGGGATTTTCTAATGTCCACGCACTCGAAGTTGAAATTCAGTCGCCAAGAACTCACAGTTGTGAGGCAGCTGCACTTCAGAGAAAGTCTTTCTAGGTTTAGCGTGTTTAACTATCTTAGGCCATCGTCACAACATCACGTGAGATAGCATTCAAATGTTAAATCTATACAGTCTAATCTTATAAAAATCAGTCAAAAAGAAACGGCGATTAAAGTATTTCTCTCTTCGTCTAATCTATGCCTTTAGAACAAAACAGAACTAAAGATAAGCATTGCTTATTATTTAATCAAGGTTTACAAATAGGACCGATATATTATAACAAATTTGTCATTAATGTATTATGATAATTATCATGTATTATTTGTTAAAAAAGAATAATAGTGATATCGGAAAATAAATGCTTGTTCATTGATATTAATTCTAAATTTATGATTTAATTAGAGTGACTTGTCATAAGATAACCTATTAAAAAAACACCCAACTGTGTATATTTATATGGCGTCACATTTTTGATTAGCGTTTTTAATTTCGTAACTATATGTCTGGGACAAAAAATTGTAATGATTAAATAAATTACTTTAATTTTAAACATATTTTCAACTTGCGAATTAGGAAATATAAAACATTGAGGTATTAATGATATAAAACGAGTTATTATATTGTCCTTTTTATATAGTAGCATTTTACCATGCCATGTGATAGAATTGTAGCTGGTAAAAACAGTGGCGACCCAGAGATCAAAAAACCATCGCCACTCACAGCTGTGAAGCCTGAGTAAATTCACTTGATATGAACCGGCTGATTCCTAAACGTATCGCGCATAACCGAATCGCAATGACGTGTTTTTAACCATATGCACGGTGGTTGAACCCCAGTCGGACGGGCTGTACAACCCTACCATCCCGATATCGCCGTTATCTCGTTCGTAACTCAGCTGGGAGAACCACGTACAGGGGTTACTCTCAAAACATTTATCGACCTTTTCTCTAACTATGCAAATCTTCTATTAGCAAGATTAGGCAACATGCAACAATTGAAAGAGAGAAATCATTGATTGGCCCGTTGGGGCCAGCCGCCTGGGCGACGCGGCGAATGCAACCGCGGTCCCGTTTCGCCCCACTTTGCACTTTGGCAGACGATGATACACCGTGGAGGTTTAGTGAGTAGGAGTCTCACATAACCACTCGTCCCCTCGGGCGGGTGTTCCCATGACGGGTTCCTCCACGTAAAAAAAAAAAACGGAGAGAGCGGTCCAGGCACAGTTGGGTTGCGGTATTATTCCGACTTAACAAAAATCACTATTTAAGGCTAGCTGAGAGATTTAGCCTAATTCTAGATAGCCTATACTATTTTACGTGAATTTGGCAATCATATACAAAACGAATATTTCGAATCTGACTGGTAGTTCCAGAGATTAGCGTGTTTAAACAAACAAAAAAACTCTTCCGCTTTATTATATTAGTATAGATTGGTCTTCGTTGCGCTTCAACCGCAGAGAAGACTAATTAATAATCTAAGAGGTAGTAGTTATAAACAATTTCCGATGTGCTTTGCTTATACAGCACACTAGGTATCTGGTACACTGGTATCAGAAATCCTAATCAGATATAGACATCATAAATTGACCTTCTTAATAAATCTTAAAACGTCGACACTCACAGTTTATTTTTTTTCTCATAGTCCACCATATATACAGATTGGAACTCTATTTCTCCATCGAATACTGACATTTTTATATTTATATAAAAAATATGCAGAAATTATTGTGTCAAACGTGACAAATATTGTTGAAGATTTCTTAAATGGCACAAGAATATTTTGAAGGGATCAAAAAGAAACAAAAAAGTTTTACATAATTATTTTTTATATTTGTTTACTTTCTTAACACATTTATTATTTCTCAAAGGTGTTTTTCCTGGCAACGCCATATCTTCGTTGATTTTTCATTAATATTAATGATTCCAACATCATTTTAAAGAGTTTGTTTCCCGCTTTTAGCGAAACACAACAGTTTAAAAATGTTATTATCGATTATTAAATAAATTGATTAAAAAACCCTAACGAATTACATTCCTATTATTATATTATATTTCTCAAGGGTGTTTAAAAAATGTTTAAAAGATGGATAACATGTAGAAGGCGTCATCTATTAACACTCTGTTTAACTCACATGATAGCTGTTAGAGTGTTTACACATTATATAATGTGCAAAATTCCTAAATAGTCTGATCAGAAAAGTAGCATTTCCAACATTTAAGTAGTTTGTGGTACTAGTTATGAAACGATCAGTTTTCCACTTCACAGTACATTGAGATGCCTATACCTTAATAACGACAATTTAAGTTATGCCACTCTTCTATTATAATGAATGCAATTGTTTCAAAAATCAGTTAAGTTTTACACACATCTAACATAACCATGGAATTAGGAAATAAGAATACCCAATTTCATAGAAATTATTTAATACAGAATTAATATTGATCGTTTTCATTTTACAAAATAAATGAATTCAATTAATTATTATTACAATAAATATTCAGGTTATACGCGAGACTGTGACAAATAAAACGGCCATCTAAGGAAGTATAGAATAAATTGCGCCATCTAGTGCGATAGCAGTAATACTTGAAACAGGTCTAACGTAAAGAATCAAAGCTTTTCGTATATGTTTGCTCTAATTAAACAGTAATACTAGCTTTACCCGTGACTTCGTCTGAGTGTTTTATATTATTATGTCCTTCTTCAGGTATCGGGCTATCTGTATCCCAAATTCTTGTTGCGATTGGTTTAGAGTTTTAGTCGTGAAAAATTAACAGACAGACAGAGTTAATTTCGTATTTATAAATATTAGTGTATATTCATCTGTTGATAATTATCATCTTTGGTATTGGACTTATCCTTAACACTGTCTCGACTGTACCGTAGTTCCACTATCGTAAAAGATCTACAGTTACGCGTTTTTAAATCGATTGTATGATATCGATTTAAAAATATTACTATTGTGAAGAAAATAGCAATTAAAGAAACATGCATTCTTAAATCGATACCACAGACACGATTTATTTTATATTGATTACATTATTCTTTAAAACTTGATCTTAATCGATCCCTCCTTAATACTTTGCACCAAAAACTACATGTTCCGCCGTGAAACAGCCAGAATGGGAAGTGCACGAAGTTTACATATAAATATAAGGAGAACGATCGTAATGTATTATAATTTTTTGCATATTGAAGGGCGTTAGTGTCGCAAATATCATAAGTTGTCTACAAAAAAAAAACACATATTTTGAGAATTATTCAAATAAACATTACTACCATTTCTAAGACAGCAATAGAACATATTACAACTAGTTATAAAATGAAGTTACGTTATATTTACTTTTGGAACGGTAAACAAAGAAGTTTTTCGTAGATCCAATTTGGACTTTTTATTACGGTCTCTACTCTCCTGTATTCACCCATTTAATGCACACTTGTTCACCATATCAAAATCACCATTATATGTTTTTTTTATTAAAATAGAACTGTACAAATTTTAGCATTTAAGTAAACAAAATATAATAGGTACAATAAAAGGACACAATTAACCTGACATAAGCGAACGCAGCACTACCCTGGTGAAAAATGTAGGAAAATAATCTAGCATACATTTTGTAGACATATACAGTACAATCGTGTATGGCGATAGTTCTCCTTATATATAGACTCAATGGGATAGTGACTGGAGTTGTTTGACGGGCGTCAAGTTAATCCAAGTTGAGTTTCTCGCCGGGACTCATAGTGTCTGGTGGTTTTTGAAACCAGTCAGTTGAGACGGTGTCCTGTTAAGTATTTAATAAATATCAACAAAGCTACAAAACCCAATTGGTACTTCTTATCTTTATTTATAACTCTTATGTGCAAACATATACGAAAACAGTTCAAAGATATCGCAGTGATTATATTTTTTTTTATTAATACTAGAGTTCTATTCCATTATGTCATTTACAATTATTCATCTCTATATATTATTTGTCCAAGGTGTTTTTTGTGGCAACGTCATATCTCACTTAAATCTTCGTCGAAATTAATGATTCAAAGATGATTTTAAATCGTATGTTCCCAGCTATCGACAAATTATTAAAAAAAAAAACACGAAAAGATGTTTATGGAGCTAATTAAAATGTATTCAATAAACATTTAGGAGGCGCCATCTATTAACTATCCGTTTAACTAACACGATAGCTGTTTTATTGTTTACATTACATAATGAGCGAAATTTAATTGGTATAAAGAAGATTCTTAAACTTTTATATCTTGGTACGATTCGATCAATAAACGATGTCGTATCGGATAACATATACATTGGATAACGAAACAGCCTCACACGCAAACGATACCTACAATAAACTGAAGAACAGTCGATAAAAGGGGTGATATCTAGAGAGATGTGTACACGGGCATAGCAATAGCTTGCACAAAGGGGCTGTCCCAAAATGCACAGAAATAAACGACTAGTTTTTGCCCGTGGCTTTACACCATAAAAAGCAGAACTGTAAACACTAATAAAATCAATCAGTTGAAAATTACAGTTTAGTTCTATAATACATTTTGTGGCATGTTTAGAAAAGGTGGATATACAGTGTAGACTAAGGGAGGGGGGGGGGTCCGGACCCCCTAAAAACTCATTATATAACTCCATGGACGAGCTACTTTAATGGGTAATTAAACAGAGTAAATCAGCGTCAGTTAAAGATGCGTGATATCAGACAAGTATCGATTAATTATTTATCTTCGATTATTATAATTGTTGTAATAATGATTACAATGATGATTATGATAATATGTTTATTAGGTTATGTTTAAATATTTAAAGACTATATGGTAGATCTCAGGTGAGCAAATAGATTTACTTTAAAATATCTCATTATTAATGAAATAGAACTCTTTTGTTTAATATCCTTTAAATTACGGTTGTTACAAAAGTATATAGTCTATAAACATATAATCAATTATTGAAAAGCTTTTTACAAAACATCTTTAAAATTATAGGTTTTATGATATAATTTATATATATTTGCTGTAACATTTATTTAAAACTATATAAAATTCCAATTATACATGTATATATATATAAGATGGCATCTTTACTTAGTTTATACTTAAATAAATTCAAGCTCCTTATCATTCGCAAATCATGATATGTGCATTCTTCTATAAAATGTTAAGAGACTCCATTGATTTTTAAGAAGAAATTAATGCTGTTTTTTTTTTTAAATAACATTAATCGAATAGTACATTACTCTATAGTGCTTGAGTATTTTTTTTTTCAAAATACTTATATCGGTTCTAAAGCCGCGTTCACATTGAAAATGTACAGTAAAGTTAATGACGCGCTCAGCGTGACGATATATAAGAAAGGTTTCACTAAAAAAATATCTGTTTCAGTTCCTCTTTCGGTAGCGAAGAGCGATAAAACAAATAATTCTATTGTTAATTCCAAAAGTGTCTAAAACTCAGGGCCGGGTTTATACTGTGAGGAACTCCGGACTAACAAATAGACCTCGAATAATTTTTAATATGAGTTATAAAAGCACTTCACGATAGGATCCTTCTTCTGTTAGCACCCGTGTTAAATTTTCTTATTAAAAATTATTCAAAGACTCATATCGTGGGGCTAAAACCGCTGTTACGCTTGCCTAATAAGGACCCTGCTAAAACGTATATTTAGTTAAATAACACAATGCATAAAACACAAGCTTTCTCCTAAAAAAACGAATTAAAACGTAAAATATTTTAAAGAAAAAAAAAGAGCACAATTCCCATTACTTGTTTCTTTATTAAAACTTTTAAATAACCCCCAGTCTTATCTAAGCCTTCGTTATCTCTAAACACAATATAGACGAATGCAAATCCGTATATTATTCTATATATATAATAAAAACTAACTACATTCAGTCAGTCGTTTCGTCCACGTTTAATTTTACAGGGATCTACCCAGAGTTTATTGATATATTAATTTCATACCCGCGGTAGAGTTTGCGAGTGTAGGCAGACATACCCCTGCGAAATATTAAAAATTTAATTAGCCTTTGAACACTTCTCCCCATTATAATTTATATCAAGCAGCAGTTACGATAATACAGATTATCAACGAGCTAATTATTTTCTTTGATTATTTTTTATTGTTAAGGCCACTGGAAACGAGTTTTTTAATCCTAACTTCATCAGTATTGTACATAATCTTGGTAGAATTTCCAGGAAATATTTGTGCACATCTCAAAATTCATGCTCTGTTTTATTGTTTTCAATCCACTTGTGTGTTCATGCATGCACAATAGCCAAGCTATATTATGAAAAATATCATTAATATAGAGTCAAAAATGCAAATTAATTAATAAAATTTAAATATTTTACCGTGGAGGCTCCTGGGTAATTTATATTTGTATGATAAAACAATTATATATTTTTCAACTCACTAAATTTATATAAAGAAAGTTTATACACGTGTTTATGCATGTACGACATTTATATAAGATCGTGTTTAAACAAATTTTGGTAATATTTCTTACTCTTATCCCAAAAATTAGACAAAAAATCCAATAATTATTAAAATTATTTATAACAATCTGTAGCGTAAATCGGCATGTCAAATACTGAAGTCATTAGAAAGAGATAGGACATAGAAAAGAGCATTAGAAAGAAAAGAAACGCATATCAGGCGCGACACTACTCACTTCAGTTTTTGCTTAATACCTTCCGAAGGTTTATTTTATATTTTATTCACTGTTTCGTTTGTTAGCAAACAAACATTACAAATTCTATTTTATAACATATTAACACAATTCGCATATTAATTCAATGTCGTACATACAGGAAGATCGTCTTCAGATTCGAACTGCAGAACTAGGACAACAGATTCTTATTATTTCAAAAGCCGATAAAAAGAGTTTTCATAGACCACATGATTCCCTTTTGACCTCCAAATCGCTTGTATCCCAATCTTTGGCTTTAAATTGACACTCCTCTCAAAATCTGACGTCAAACCCGATTATTTCTCCTAATGCTAGGGATTTTTCGTTACTAGAAATTATATTTGAGGAATGATCCATATACTTGGTTTTACAAACATTTAACAACAATAGATTAATAATACAAAAACTAAAGAACTGTTATATAACTTCTTATTTCTTTTTTACAATTTTTTTTTTTAACATAACAATGTGTCGTAATTTATGAAAACATTATAAGCAAAGTTAACATAAACAGGCAACACTGTATTACTTATAAATATAGAGATGTTCTAACAATAAAAATATTTGTATAATTTTTTTGTTAAGTAAATAAAAATTAATATGACATACATGTAATGTTTTTTATAAGTATACAATTCATATACAGGTAACATAATTAGCCAATAATTTTTTTTTTATTATCTCGGAGGTCGCTGACGATTTTTCTAAATGTATTCACTTATCTGTCACAACACAAACAGTTTACTTTCAAGTTAAAAACGTTCGACCGAATTTTCTGGTTCGGCCGCCAAAAGTCCGGAGAATAAAATTCGGTTCCAGCTGTATGTTAAAAATAAAATGAAATAATGACTATTAATGAATGAATGAATAATCTGACTAAATCAGAACTGTTCTATTAAATAATATTTGATTATCTTTAATTTAGAATAGTCTCGAATACCTAATGGCTAGCCCGTTCATCCTCCGAGTAAGAGGCTGAACTCCTCTGCTATGGGACACGGAACGGCACCACCAGGTCCTCGTGGTGTTCCACTCGCAGCTCTGATATGGCGGCCGCTGCTTTCTTCACTGCATTAGTGATCTGTGGAAATAAATCAAATTCTTATTCCTTTTTTGGTAATCGGACATACTGTGGATATAATAATAACATACTGTATATGTCCCGCTGCTGGGCAAACGCCTTCTCCCGAAAGAAAGCACGGGCTTAATCACCACATCAGCCTATGACGTAGTCCCCCCCCCCCCGCATACATTGGTATTACAAGATCATTTCTCAATTGTTTAAATATTCTCATGATTTCTCCTACACCGTCAGCCGATAGTATTACCAATTATATTATTAAATGTATTAGAATTTAGAAAAATTCGTTGGTACAAGCCGTGACTCGAACCTGTGGACATCGAATCGATGTTCCAACAAATTAAACTAGTTAACCACTACGACTACAGGTGTCCCCATAACACTGGGATATAGTGGTCTTCAAATGTTGCAACATATCTGTGACTTTACTAAAGATAAATAGATACAAATGGACTCACAAGATCCTTGTCGACGGTGGCGAGCGGCGGACGGGACAATAGTTGTGCACGTTCTCCGTTAGGTACGTCAGCCAACAACCTCGGCTGGGTCCGAGGCGCAGGCACTGCAGCCGCGACGCGAGCAGTATACAGCCTCACGCGCTCGCTGTAAGCACCAGGTTCCAAAGCGTAAGGACCCAGTGCCCCCACGTCTATCACGTTACTGGAAAACATTTCATAAAAACAATTGGACAACTTTTTAGTTGACTGTGTGTAGTGGTTCCTAAATTTTTAAAACCACTCTACAAATCTCTTATTTTTACGGAACTCTTTATTAAATAACAAGGAAAAGACAAAGCAATCTTTACTAATACTAACTGGGCCGCCATACATTCTGTTATTTTAATGACTCGACCACAGTGCCACGTATCGGATTCTAACATAGCTATGAACCATGGTATCAATAAAACAAATATATTGTGGCCACTACGCCAAACCTATAACGATAAAAAAAGTCTTTCAAAAGTTACACAACCACTAATGGACGCATACAAGATTACAAAGACCAGTAGTACCAGTCATACTTGAAATAGCGTGTTTATTGAGGAAGGCTATATAATATCGCGCGACGACCCAGAGGAGCAGAGCAGTAACGAAGATCAAGCAATCTGGTAAGCCACAAGTATAGGAAGTAAGAACAACATTAACACATGGGTGTGCTCGCTGTTCCGCGGTGGAGATTAAAACAATTCAATTGTGAAACCGTGGGGCACTGCTAGTATAAAAATAAAAAAATTCAGGCAATATAAATCAATGAATAGTGTGATAAACGTAACTAATTCAACTAATTCGTTTTGATCATCAAAAAAGACTTTCGACTGCCATGATGTGACAACGATAAGGAGTTCCATCATGACTGTTTTATATAAATATGAGTATGCAGTTAATTAATAATTATAAAATTTGACATATTTTTCGCTATTTAATATTTAGGCGAGTGGCATTCCAGAATCAGCTGGTTGTATATAGCTGGTTGGTGTACATCCAGTAATCAAATGGGATGGTAAGGATCTCTTTTGATTTCACGCGTTTCGGGATCAACCATTGTATATCTAGCTGCCGAGAGGCTTGAAAGAAGGCATAACAGCGACAAACAGCGATAGACTGCCGATGTCTTGGCAAAAATAAACGACATATTTTTGGATTTTACTGTGTTGGCCATAAGGCACTGTGCGGTCACTTTGTGAAATATATGTTATTGATTCTTTAAATCAGGGGTCTCCAAACTTTTTAGGTTGGCTGGCTGGCTGGCTAGCTCACCAGATTAATATATCATTACAGTTTTGAATATTGAAGCAAATATACTGACTATTGAATTTCGCGTACATTTTCGTTTCGGGAATACACAGCGTGTGACGTATGAATTTATGTGAGTCGCGGGTCAGATTGGTGGTGTTCACGGGAAGGTTCTGGCCCAAAGGCCATAGTTTGGATATATCTGCTTTAAGTAAAATGCAAAACAGTACAGACGTGGCAGTCTCATGCAATATCCTGTTCAAAGCACTCTGTTCGTCTGGCTTGCGGGGAGGTGTCGACGCCGATGCTGCAGGCACCGGCGTCTCTTGCTGTTGCTCTGTCACTTCCAGCAAGTGTGTCCTTTCATTAACAATGTTGTCCTGGAATATAAAAGTTCGATTAAATCTTTTATATCTAGCTTCAATGTAATATAAGCAAAAATATCATGACACTTAAATAAGGTTCAAAACAACTTGGAAATCACCTTAGGCAAACAACAGATCAAAGTAACTTTTGTTAAAAATAAAAAGATTTGATTAATAGAAATATAATAAACCAAACATACATTTGTAACATATTTGTAATTTCAAATTAAGTTAGTGAGTCCTAATCGAAAAAACCTTGATGTGGCACAAGGTTCAAGAACAAGAGCTACAACAACTGAAGACAATAATATCCTCAATTCTCACTAGTTTGTATAATAATCATGATGATTTTCATCTATAAACTCATATATAAAATCTCTAGTATTTCATAATATGTTAATAATCACTAACTAAATAAGTAAGTCAAAGAAATGTAAATGTAATGGAAATGTAGAGGGCTATGCACGAAGTTTCTCTGCTTGAACGGATCAGCAACAAGGAGATTTGAAGAAGAACCAAAGTCACTAACATGGCTATCGAAATTGCTAGACTTAAGTGGAAAGGCATAGAACGGATGACTGATAGATAGATAGGTTGTAGAGTTCTAGAGTGGCTGCCATGTACTGGAAGATGTAGCGTATGCAGACCCGCCATAAGGTGGACTGATGACGTGAAGTGAAGATCATGGGAACCCTCTGAATGCAAGCTGCACAGGAGTGGTCATTATGGAGATCATTTGGTGTGGCCTATATCCAGCAGTGGGCGTCTTTTGGCTGAATGAATGGAACTAAATAAGAAATATGGAGTTTACAAACACCACATGGATGTTTAATGAACCTTTATTTATTTTTTTAATTTAACAACAAATTCATTGCTAAATTTTATCAAAACTATTACTTTTAACCATTTGCACAGAGGAAAGATAATTAAGGAAACAATAAATGCTAAACAAATAATCTTGATTTTTATAACCTATTTAAAGGGGCGGACATGCAAATTATATTGTTATTTGACTAGATAAGTAATAAAATATTCTTTGATAACTACTTTTAGTGTATTATCTTAAGTATCATTCATTAAAGAATTACAACATTTATATGCAAATTAAATTCAGACAGAAGTTTAGAAATCTACTATAAATCTGATTATTAAAACTAATACAATTTGAACCTTATTACTCATATGGGTAAGATATAAAATAATATCACCCACTAACATCTTTGCATATTATTTGCTTTCATTTTCCATTTACAATTCAGCATGCAATTATCCAAATAAGGACTAAAACACAAGACTTTTATTAATTCAAATGCAATACATGTTTAAAATAGTTAAAAACGAGCGATAAAACGTGTAGGTACTGTAAAAAGTCAATCAACTATATAGGAATTAGCGATAAAATATGATAAAGTTCATTGTGTCATTGTCATATGAAACGGGAAGTATTTTTTTACACACAAGCACTGCATCTGTTTGTATGTGCATATTTCTTTTTGCACTTTATCATAAAATAATGTTAATTGTAAACAGTTTATTCTGGTAATTGATGTTTAGCGGAATTTGCTATATAAATATACCTGAGGATCGTTGTCTTTATGGCAAATACTGTAGCAACACCCCATCACTGCGGTTTTCAAAGAATTGAAGCATGAATGCAGTGATACATTTTCTTCGTCAGCCTGCATATGGTTTTTATATTTTAGTTTGACAAAGGTAAAAATAGAAAATTCCGTATTGCAACAATAGAAATCACAAACTTCGCAAGATTGACATAATTTATATGTCAAAATTGTCAAAGTAATCATAGGTAAAATGTTTCTGATTTTCATACAGAAATGCATCTATGGGAAAACTGGAACATAACTTAGAAATTTTAATGTCATTCAAAATAGTAATAATAATGATAATACTGTAAACTCATGCATTGATGAAATATTAACAAAAATGCAGATAACTTACATAGTTTACTCAGTCTACTGTAAAAGGTTAGAAGAGAAACAGTGCCACGCCGATGTCTCTCTATTTATAACATCATTTTGTTATGCTTAATATATTATCTATCATGACTGAAACGTAAACGCTCAGTCAGCCGTGAACTGCCAAGTGTCAAACCTGTAAAGTCAAAAACACGTCAACTACCTCCAAGTTTACAGTAATAGTTTTCTAAATAAAACTGAATAAAAATGTTAAGATATAGGGGTAAGAAAAAAGTTTTAGACAAAGTAAAAGAACTGGACGCTTTTCCAAAAGTTCCAGAAGAGTTCGTGGACAGTACGCCGGTGGGCGGCACGTTTTCTGTTATCACATTTTTTATTATTATGTGGTTGATATATTGTGAAGTAAGTTATTATTTAGACAGTAATTTGGTTTTCAAATTTACACCGGACACTGATATGGATGAGAAATTGCGAATAAACATTGATATAACGGTAGCGATGCCATGTTCTAACATAGGAGCGGATATTCTGGACTCTACTTCCCAGAGCGTGTTTGGTTTCGGCGAACTACAGGAAGAGGATACATGGTTTGAATTGACACAGGAGCAGCAAGACTCATTCGATGCCGTTAAGTATATAAACTCATACCTTAGAGAAGAGTACCACTCAGTATGGCAATTGCTCTGGAAAAAGGGACATGGATCAGTTCGCGCAACTATACCACCACGCAAAACAAAACCGAACCGGCGACCTGACGCATGCAGACTCCATGGTGTTTTTACCTTAAATAAAGTTGCCGGAAATTTCCACATCACAGCAGGAAAAAGTTTACAGTTACCCAGAGGACATATTCACTTAAATATGCTATTTGATGACACCCCACAAAATTTCAGTCATCGAATACATCGGCTCAGTTTTGGTAGCCCGGCGAATGGAATTATCTATCCATTGGAGGGTGATGAAAAGATCACCAATGACGAAAACATGCTGTATCAATATTTTATTGATGTTGTTCCAACTGACGTAGACACCACATTTGAAACAATAAAGACCTATCAGTACTCCATAAAAGAATTGGAGAGGCCAATTAGCCACAGCCAAGGGTCTCATGGTGTACCAGGAATATTCTTTAAATATGACATGGCAGCGTTAAAGGTAAAGGTTTATCAAGAACATGAAAATTTATTACAGTTTACTTTAAGACTTTTTGCAGTAATAGGTGGTATATATGTAATAATAGGATTCATAAATGTAATTGTATTGACAATTAAGACAAATTTGTTAAAGAGAAATGCATCACATATAGTACCAGTACAGAGGGAAGTTGAGTCTAAATTACACATCTCTAAAACAAACCCTTTGTTTATCACTCCAGAGTTAAGTGTTCCTCTTGATCTAGTGAAGCAATGATAGTTAAATATATTTAGATTTAAGATAGAGTCATCTAATTTTTAATGTATATGTATATATATTGTAAATCAATCTCATGTTTGATAGTCTTGTTTATTTAATTGTCAATGAATGTGAATATTTTTGTGGTAGAATGTATAGTTGTCCTATTATGTTGGTACAAAACTGTAATCAGTAATACTTGTGTTGGAGCTCGTCAAGATATATAATTATGTTACTGGCCAAACTGATTTAGTCCTAGGCTGCCACGGCCGCCTCCTGCTGTTACTTATCACAAGTGAAACCTAACCTAACCTAGCCACATCTAATCAATAAATAAGACTATATATGTTTTAATAAATATTATTCATTTAATTGATTGCATTCAAACTAATATGTCCTAGGCTGCACTAGTATATCCTGACATGCATAGGCCAAACTAGTTATTAGTAGTTATATAGTGGTATATATAATTTCTTTTACATTGAACAAACCCGAGAATATTACTGTAGTCTGCACTTTCAAACTCTTCAGCATTCAAAATGAATCTTTTTAAGTACTTAAACCATGATTCATGTTACATCGGGCCGGGGCAGGGCCATGGCTCGGACAGGATACATTCAAACATCTACAGTATACTTTTGTATGAAGTAATTCATGGAAGACCAGGCCACGTCTGTGCCCCAGCCGGGTATAGTGTATTATGAATCTCCTGAAAACAACACATCCTGACCAGGGCACGGTATAACGTGAATCAAGCTTTAATCTCTCAAATAATTATTGTTAATACAAAAAAAGGATAATATAAAAACTGACATTCTATTTTTTTATATACAAATTATGTTTATACAAATATATTATTATTATTATTTTTAATAAAAAAAAATTCTACTATAAGTTTAATAATAAATCTCAATACTTGTGACTGTTAAATAATAATATAATAAAATGACAATTATCTATTAGATACTTATATTCTTGTACTCATTTTTTTACAAATTATATATTCATCGTATTGCATTTCTTAAAAAAAATCGCCAATATAAAACCTACAATTTTTTTTATACAATCACGTGATATGTGTTGGTGCTAATTATGACCGACTTTCGGTCGGTTGTAGTGAGCGCTAAAATATAATTATTAATCACATGTAAATAAAGTATATAAGTAATGTGAGAATGCAAAATGTATTTTTGTGAGTAGGTATGTAAGACGAAAAAAGACCTCGAGATTACTCATCTGTGCCCTTAACCCAAATCGCACCCAGTTTCTGTAATTTATAGATGATGACTCTTCTTTCTTTTTCTTATTTTATTTCGATTTCTCAAAGGAAAAGTAAACATGTTTACTAAATCTGGAACCAAAGTTTTGATGAATTGTAATTTTTATTTTATTTATGAAGTTTTTATTCTTGTATAATACGTAAATTAAAATGTACTATTTCGTCGAATTTATGATTTTATTAACCATTGTTTTGTAATCAAAGCCTGCTTTTAAAAATAAAGAATTATTATAAGAACATTAAACTTCGTTTGGCACTTTATCACCTTTTTTTACGTAACAATTCAATACGCTATCAAATTCCATTAATTAAAATCAACAATTGTAAACTATATACTACTGGTTTTATAGTAGTAAATGTAATAGTTACAGCGATAAAAACCAAGTACCTATGTTATGTACGTTGACAATTGTGTTCAATTAGATCACGACCAGGCGTAACACTCGCCATAGTGGAACGCTTAAGCGTGTCACGTTCTGGGATAAGCTGGTGTTTATCCATTCAGTAATTAAGCGTGGTGGTAGGGATCTGCTCCCGACTAGGTCGCAAACACCATGCACACGACTCTTTTTGTTAATCACATTTCAGGATCAATCCAGTGTATATCCACTTGCCGAGAAGCTTTCAGGCCGACATGACAGCAAAGACTGATCATGTAGTAAAATAGACTTTTTATGTAACAGGCTGCCGTTGCCACAATTTTACCTAATGTTTAATGACGACGGAGTTGAAGATGGTAATTAAGACACCATATACCTAGTACTTAAACTTAGTCACGAACAAAGAAATTTGACGACTGAACATGGATTGTGGATCCCACTGTAGTCTCCGTTGTTATTGGATTGCATTGTAGGGGGAAGTGGGGCAGATTGATACAGAAAAATTCAATGTCGTATTTTATGCATAAATAATTAATAAAATATTATTATTTTATGTTTATTGAATGTTAAATTTTATCAATATTATAATATGAGTCATAAGAATCATTAAAGTTAAATAATAATGAGAATAAAATTAATTTAATAAAAAATGGGTTTTGTATCATTGTGCCCCATACCTGGTGCACAATGATACATAGAATGAGGCACTTTAGTACGACAATATATATGTACGAATATATAATAGGAAATAAGGTTTAAGTGGTGGACATTATAATAGGACTTAAGAATATTAATAAAGGAAAAATTATATGTTTCAAAGGCCTTTCTCTTTAAAACAAAACTATAGAAACTACTATGGATTTAATTATTTAATAACTACAATAAAACATGTTTAGGTACAGTTAACCTTGCACTATTGGTAACAGTTCCAGGTATAAGCTGAGCTCTATTCAGTAATGACAAGTTCCTAAAGGTATCTCAATTTATGCTGGCACCATTACCACCGCTGTGTGGTTGAACGTTATTTACGTTTAAATTATTTCAAAAAGTACAAAAGAAAAAAGTTCGAGACGTTCCCTTTAAAGAAATAGTAACTGCTAAAGCACAGGTATTGCAGTTGCAGCTGCAAAATAAACGCTTGTCTTATATTCACACAAACACAAACTTACTAGATGCAGGTTTTTTCGTAGATATAGGGTCAGTTTCAATTGCAGATATTTCATTTTCTTCACAATTTCGGCAGCATTAATAATTGCACTAGTATCAGTATCCACAAATACGACGTCTATTGTATTTACCGATTTTATCACATTCGTATCGCTTACATGGATGTGATTAATACGTATCAATGTGCCCCGCGTATTGATGTATCAATGTGCCCCAGCAGATAATTAAAAAAAAAATTAAAAAATTCAATAAAACCATCGAACACATTAAAAATTACTTCTAATACCAAATGTTGGATAGATTAACTAACGTTTCGTAAGTTTAAATCTTAATTATATCATATAAAACAGCAGAGAAATACTTTTAGATACTTAAGTATTTTTTAGTTAATCGCACTAAAACACACTTACTCTGTTCCAACGCTAACGGTTAACAAGCGGTCAGCGTGGTTATAGCTGTGGAGCTAAGACATGTATATGGACGTTTTAGTTTTGTCAGGTCTCCAATAATGTTTGTTAATATTGAAATATTGTTGGTGTATCAATGTGCCCCTTGTATCAAAGTACCCCACTCCCCCCTACTAAGTATCAAGTACATTGTAGTCACTTTGCCGTACTACGATAAAAAACACTGGTAGATGCTTGGCGATAGGTTTCATTTTAAGGGTCGTATCTAACCAGGCGAGCATTCGAAAATGCTTTACCACCATGCTATGGTAACATTACAATGTTTCTTTACTGAACATTTTAAAAAACTTTAGCGTTTGTGCATGTTATTAATTATGGTTGTACTTCGATCTAAGCTTGGAAGTTCCAACGCTCATAGTTAGCATTATTTTACCAATAGCCGGTGAAATATTAGTTACAAAGCAAGGACGTATATATCTACATCCAGGTTGAAAAGTTTTATTATCCTTCTAATTATTGTTATCACATTGTTAATAAACATCGCGCCTGTAATCTTAATATTTTAGTTAATTTAATTATATATTTCCAACAAAAAATATGTATCACAAATTAAAATACGAGCAAAATAAATTATCTTCATTAATTAATGAATAATGATATATTTTTTATTAAATGGTAAGTTATAGTTCAAAGCAGATGAGGCAGGTGTTCATAACTTCCCCCCCGATGGGTTCCCGCCTTGTCGTGGCGGGGGGGCTTAGTAACCGTGGCCTAGCCACCCACGGTGAAGCGAAGAGGAACCCCAGGAGAGGCCGCTCGTCTAGGCTGAGTTGGCCAGCCGGTGACGAGCGGCCACGTGGAGAGCTGCTTCGGCGGCAGTAGGTTGCGGTGGTGTATGGGCGCCACCGCAACTGAGGCGAGCCGCGGTGTCGTATGGGAGGCACCGCGGCTGAAGGCGGGAGGCCGCGGCGGGAGAGGTGTGTCGGTGTCACGTTGCCGCTCACCCTACCTTCCGCGGCCTCAACGGGGTCGCCACCGTTTGGATGGCGGACGCGGTGGGGTCGCAGGGGAAGAGGAGTGTCGGTGTTTCGTTGCCGCTCTCCCTATCCCCTGCGACCGAGAGGAAGAAAACCTCGTTAAAAAATCACCGAGGAAGAAAACCTCGTGAAAAAATTACCAAGGAAGAAAACCTCGGTAAAAAATTACAGGGGTTCGTGGTGGACGGGGTGGCCCGAACCCGGAGGAAGAAAACCTCCTTAAAAAATCACCGAGGAATAAAAACCTCGTTAAAAAATTGAACGGAGGCTGGGGGCTGCGGTCGGTGATGGGCGTCCCCAGTGGGGAGAGCCTCTCCTAGGGGGGGCAGCGCTTGTCGGGGTGCACAGAAGTAATGCCCTCGGGTCTTCCTGTGCCCCCGACTCCAAGCGCTCAGGAGGCGATGTTGAGGTTTTTTAGTGTGTACAGTCACACATAACCCGTCCGCTGTCCTCCGCGGCGGGCGGGTACCCATGACGGGTTTTTCCTCAACTAAAAAAAAAAAAAAAAAAAAAAAAAGGTGTTCATAACTTCCCCTTAAAATCATTTTGCATGCGGGGGTCAGGGGGTTTGGTAAACTGTTCTACGGTCGTCTCGCTTACACCCGCTTGATTGGTAATTTACCATCGCGAAGGCAAACTCGGCTCTTCATCACATTGTGTCGTTTTCGTTTTGCTCTCATCGTAAACGCGCCATTCGCGCGACGACGTCGCTACGTGTAGAACGTTTTGTTACGTTAGGACAACGAAATCCATATTCGAAAAGTTTTACAACTTTTTCAGTACGGACCCTTATGGACTCTTTTCTTCTATTATAAACTAGTGCGGTGATAGGAAAGTGCACGTTTTTATTGTGTTTGTGAAGTGAGTTCGTTATAATTTGCGATTAATTTACCGTTTCAATTGAACGTTACTGTTTGGTTGATAAAAAGCGCGTAAGCTAAGACGCGATCTTCAAGAGGGCCGTATATGGTTTACGTTGAAATCTTGGGGGCTGGCGACAGTCGGTGAAAGTAGACCTTTGTTAAGTTCATAAGGACACGGGCGCTGCTTGCAACTCGCTCGAAGTGACGCGACGCGTTTCGCCTGCAGTTTGCGAGGTGAGTGGTGTTACCTACTTTGTTACTCTTCGATCTACAGTTATCTTTACCGAGAGGTTTTAATCGTTGCATTCAAAATAGTATTTCTTTCACGTCGATATTTCCGCGGGGACGCACCGTTATATCATTACACAGTAATTTATGCGGAACAATTGCTTACTTTTCAAGTTATAAATAAATACTCGAACTTTGTTTAATACACTAATAAGTAAGCATCTCCTTAACACGTGATCGTCCATTTGAACGCGGACTGTTTTTAAAATTAATCGATCGCGATGAGTCATACGACCATGTTTTCGATAATTGGTATTTCATTAAACACTCGAATTTTGCCAGCTGAACGTGTACCAACATCCGTCATCCACGCCATTGATACCATGGTCCGGTGACTGTAGGTCAGTGCCCTGTACGTGTACCCTACCTGTTCGATCCCCGTTCCCAGTCAAGCCGGTTTCTCATACACTGTCGGCTATGAAAAAATATGTCAGGTTTTCGAACTGACATTAGCTAATAAATTGGTTTGATTTCTTCGGGTATCGATAAACTCATTTATCTATTATATTGTTTCGTTGAGTGGGAACTTATCTACACATTACTCAAAAGTGCATCAACCTAGAATATATTAATTACTCATTATTATAAATCTGTAAACATGATGGTTTGTTATTGTTATTTAAAAAACAAAAGAAAAGTTATGTTTCTTTAGTTACAGCTAATAGCAAAAAAATGATAATGATCACACAATCGAATACATAATGGTTTCGAAATTTGGAATTTGTGTCCTTAAAGATAGCGATAAAACTTAAAGTTAGCGTTCTTGACATTATAACAAATATTTATTAATTACCTATCATGCATTGACTTATGAAAAGACTGGCTTACATGATGTCATAAGATTGCAGCTTTTAATGTATGTAGTAAGAGACATAAGTATGTAGTGAGTGATAAGTAGAAATCAAGGTTTTCGGTAAATATTTACATGGAGAATGAATCTCCAGCTGACTCGCCAAACAAGTCTTATCTCGTCTTGCGTAAAAGTCAAGTTATTAATACGTGTGCTGAGGAACTCTATGAACTAGGTAACCAGAATAGAAACGGTAGATAGTACATGATTTTGATAATATACATTTTTTAATTTAATATTAGCGGTTATAGAGAGGTAGGGCACAGAGAAATTTCTTGAGAGATTTCTCTCTACTTGGGGCAGTACGACTGGTGGAATACCTCCACCATACAGAAAGAAGATCGCAGTTATATATATTTTTGCGACGAGTGTTTCCTACGAGTTTCCTAGAGCTCCTTGGGGTAGGGGGGTTCAAGGTTGGCAACGCGCTAGTGATACCTATGGTATTAGAGGCGTCCATAGTCTACGGTAGCCGCTTACCATCGGACGGGCCGTATGTTTGCTTGCCACTTTTTATAAGCTAGAAGAGCTTGTATAAAAGCTGTAGAGTATAAAAAATCCATAAGAAAGCTGTAATCCACGGTTTCACCCTCGGTTAAATTTATTTGACTAACTATCTACCGCGTCGCCGCGCCGCTGACAACGCACCCGTGTGGCCTATCGTTGTTCTGACTTCACAAACAGCTTTTCAGATTATTTATCGTTCATGGCTACTGCTTCTAGAGTAGTACTAGAGTGTTATGGTTATATTACGATAATAACTTTTATGTAATAAAATGTCCACTAAGTATGTGTAAAAGTAAAAAATTACATTATATGTTTTACCTATTTTGTATCAACCGGTTGCATATTTGTTAAAATGGTCAATTACCACTGGGCATGCAAGAACTTGTAATTGATCAAGATACCTACACCGGACATGGTTTTTAAAATCCGATCCAACCCACTGCACTTGTTAAAAGATAGTACCTATAGAATTACATGTACAGCCAATGTCACTGAGCCCTTCCAGCTCCAAGGGCGGGCAATGCTGTCATTAGTAATAAGTGTGATAAAAATATTGACGCGTTTAATAATTACCCAATAACAGGATTTTCTACTGTTTTTTTATAGAAAGGTTATTAATTTTAGGTTGTTTCTTTCTAAATATATTGCTTACATTAAATTTTATATTTAAATAAAATTATTGAATTTTTTTGAAAGTAAAAAATACATACTTTTATTTAAAACTAGCTGTGCCCGCGGCTTCGCTCGCGTGGACTACTAGAAAAGGTTTTTTATTTTTTGTGCGGAACCCTAAATATTATTCTAAAATAAAAGTAGCCTAAGTCATTTCTTATAACATCAGCTATCTGCCAGTGAGAATCGTTCGAATCGTTACGGAGATTACCGGAAACAAGAAGACAGATAAAATTTTTAAAAATGGGTTTTTTGTTATAGATATCGTGTATACTTATGCATTTAGTAAAAACTTGTTATTTCGACTTTACAAACAGATTTTATTATATGTATGTATAGATATAGATGAGGCGGCCATTTATCTTTTTGGTCAGAACGTTACCGCTAAGGCGGAGGTTGCACTGAGATCATCATTATATGGATTTTAATCTTTGTAATGCCAGCGTACCGACGGGGCTTCTAATCTCACGAGCTTGCGAAAAAATCAGGATTAAAACTTAGTATCGTTTTTTTTAATATGCTTTTTAGGCTTTTTGACCACATTTTTATGTGATGTTAAGTGGTGATGTGGCCTAAGACGGTTACACACTAAGCCTAGAGTGAGACTGGCTATCAAGTACAGTTGCGAGAATGCACTAATTGCGCTTGGCTACAGATTTTCAACTTCAGATTAGAGCTAGCCAGACGAGCTAGAAAATGTCCTACCACCATGTTTATCAGGACGTTTTCCTCCACTAAAAGTTTCAGGATAGGAAATGATTAGGATTTGAGCTTACGTCGATCGACGCCGTGTCCACACTGAACCATCATCCCTTCTAACGTATGTGTTCTTGCTTCCATAAGGTATTTTCTAATACTTGCCTGGATTTTTAGTATTGGCTCTTTAGTATGAGTAAGATGATTTCACTGTGAAGATGCTTTTCAATATTATTGTCTTAAAGAATACAAAACGATATGTGATTTTATGTTCCATCGCTAAGAAATAAAAATGAATATGAAATACCAGAAAGGACACCGCGCTTTTGCTATTTGATAAACAGAAAAAAAGTGTAACATATTATTAGTAGAATTATTATTCTATGACAGCTAATATATTCCTTTCTCGCTGCCCTTGCAAGTTTTTACTACGGCTTTAAAATGGCTATGCTAGTACATTAGTAGTTAACGAGTAAAATGATTTATTTTAAGGCTTTCGGTCATACTTTTTATGAACATCATTTATTATGCTTAATTTATAAATGTATTATGATCTATCCTTATTGTGTTTAATCCCAGCTTGCACAAACTAGACAGAAGTACTTATATTAAAATAATAATACAAGTTATAAATTAAATTTATATACAATACATACATAGCACAGAGAAACAATAACCTCACAAACTCAAATACACCTCAAGGAGTAAAACACGATATTAGTTACTTTGTAATAATGGACTTTGGTTTGGTAATATGAGATATCAAGTTGTTGTATAGTTCCTATAACAAAATAGATAAATTATGAAATTTAGACAAATATTTTTATTACGTAAACAAGGTGAACTGCGTTATGTTGCGTTTTGCATGTTAAAGCGTTTTTGAAGTGAAACTTCTTATGCGACTTCCAAGCGTTAAACGTTAAATGTTAAACGTTAAACGTTTAACGCACATCGGTCTCTCCTCTGTGTGTGAGCCAGAGCGAGAGAGTAAATGTCGGTGTGTATTTATATTGCGCACTGTTTAAATAAAATACAAAATATCTTTTAAAATTAAGTTTCACTTCTAGCGTGTGTGAATCGCATACACACCTTTTTTTTTTAGAATAGAGGCATTGGTCGTTTTGTCGCAGCTGTCAGTAAAAGGGGGCTATAGGCGACGTAACTAACGTCTAGATTCGTCACCAAATTAAAAATGAAAATTTTTACTATAAAAATCAGGCATTTACAGGGAGCATTCAGTATAAAGAAATTATTTAAAAAAAATGTTTTCCGAATGCAAATTTTAAATATAAACCAGGCAACTTATAAAACTTTATAAATTATACACATAAATGTATTAGATTATTATGAAGTAATATGTATCGATACCCTAGTCAATACCCTATATGAATAATATCGTATCTTTAATTACAATAAAATACAACTACATATATGCTAAGCAAAAATATATTTATTTGAGTTTTACAGATTTATTCGTATTGGGTATCGATATAATACGTATATACATATCTATATATGATTCAGTTGTTAGAATGGAGTTTACCCGCATTTGGTAACTTGGTCGTCCCACACGCCTTACTCCACGCAATGCCTACACAAATCGTTGGACCAAAGTTTACTTTTGTTTAAACTTTAAACAAATAAAGTTATTCGTAACAGTAAACAAGAAGTACCTAAGAATGTAATGAAGTCATTCAATAATTAATTATATGTTTTCTCTATTTAATCCGTTGTTGAAGTGCTTAGAAATAAATACTAAGAGCTGAGCTAAGCCGCGGACAGACAGACGGACATGGCGAAATTGTAAGGGTTCCTTTTCCATTTCGGAACCATAAAAATGAAGCTATTTTATATAAAAATTCTTCAATTTGCCTTAATTAAGTAAGTTACCTTTTTAACTAACTTAACTAATAAAATGTAAATCTAAAATACTATCAAGCGGAATGGTAAGGGATCTGTACCACCATGCACATAAAAACCCCTCATAGTGACTCTATTGTTAAGTCGCGTTTCCTCATCAGGGCTTGTGCAGGCCGGCATGATAGCGACGACTAGCGATTGATTGCTAAACTCTCGACGGTAACTATTGTTTTTTTTTTATACTACAAAGGTGGCAATAATACCATGCCATAGATATTACTAGCGCGTTGCCGACCTTGAAACCCCATTCCAAAGGATCTCTGGAAGCCCTAATCACCGCAGGAACAAAACACTGGGTCATTAGGCTGCGTTCTTCTGTAGGGTGGAGGTATTCCACCAGTCGTGCTGCCCCAAGTAGAAAGAAATGTCCAAAGTATTATACTGTGCTTTCCATCGGGTACAGTGACGTCACTTTGCCCTGCTACTGTAAAAAAAAACATTATTTCTCCACATTGTATGCCCCACCATATATTTGAAGTAACCTTACTGAGTTTTCAGCTCGTTCTATATTTGAATAGTGTTGGTCCCATGAAGCTGACTTACTGAATTGGTATCCTTAAACCAGACTGTGTCGGTCACACCCTTATTTAAATATTGTTTATATTGTACCCAATGTTATCGTTATGGAGGATTTAAAAACTCAACAACGAGAGAACAAATAAAGTTTTCTGTTGACACAAGCCACCTGCGAGCACGCTAGTGTTCCCGACGTTAACTGTGTTGCCATATGTACAGTTTTAACTGTAACGTCTCGATTTTCAGAGATATAATTTAAAGGACCATTTTATAACAACTGTTTCCAATAACATTTTTAAAGTTATCTTTTAGGCGCGTTATGAAAAAATTATGAGACTGAATTATTACGATGCGCGCACACGCTGCAACAAAATGATTACACTATGAAGTTGCTTACTAACTGTTTTGTTATATTGTAACTTCGAACACGCGTATTTATAAATAAGTACAAGTATCCACTTTTTTTATACTATAATTTTAAACAATCATACCTATTTGAGTGGATCTTACTTACCTCGTACAAATTGTAGAATCATTGGTTTCATCAAAATTGAATTTTGCTGATATAGTTTACGGTTCTCGACTACTTGCTAGAACATCTCGTCTTATACAAAGAGTCCAAAATGCGTGTTCACGTTTTTGCTTCACTGTTGTACCAGGAAGCCATTCTACCATCAATAAGCACCTACTTTTAAAAATATGAATGCAAGACGCAAACTACATGTCGCATGTCTTCATGCATGTAAGCGTCTAATTTGTCATTATTTAAAAACAAAATAGGAAATTATTTACTGGCGTGTTTCGAAAACTGTAATCTGGACTTTTCAGTTATTTAACTTCTTGCTCTTTTGTTTTAATTATTGCTGTTAATCTATCTTATACTTATTTATTGTATATTAAAATGTTGTACTTATAACTAAATACAACCAATATTTTATTATTATTTAATTATGTTACACAATACTTTAAATACATATTTAACTTTTTCTTCTGCAGTTTAAATATTTTACTTCTTCTATAAACCCACTTGACTGCAACTGAAAATCAACGCTGGGGTCACTCAAAACAGTGGCATCCAGCTTATGATGAGTTGTGCGCCCTTTGCAGTGGTACTGCGGGCGCATGGGTTCATATGATTAAATTATTGACTTTTTTAAATCTTTCTTATTCAGTGTTTAAGTTTATGTGTTGTTAATTTTGTCTTTAAAAAATGTGTGCCCCTATGTTCTCTGCAATTTTTTTGTTTGTTTGTTTAAAAACGCTAGTCTCGTGAATAATACTATTCACGAGGAATAATATAGGCTATCTAGCATTAGGCTCTCAGCTGGCCTTAAATATCTGGGATACCATATGCCTATCTCTTATACATAAGCCACAATAAGGTATTATGTGTCAAAGTTTTATTGAAAATTGATTTACGAGCATTATTATTAGGCATGGCATATTAATCCCTACGAACGAAAAGAATTTCATCATCAAGATAATTTTATTTAGATAAGCTTTGCCCTTTATAGCATGTTGTTTAGACGAATAGTTTGGGAAATAAAGTAACATTAAAATAATTCAACACTCGGCTCGGGTCTATAGCTAAAGGTGTAGTTGCGCGAAACCTGGCCGCCTTTCTTTTCTTTTTTTTTTGAACTGACTATACTGTTAGCCTTAGGGGTCCTGGCGCCTTTACGGCTGTTACAGCTTTACAGGGCTTGGAGGCCTGGCCGCCCGATAAAAATATTGTCTATGCTGAAATATCATAAATCATCAATCAGAGATTTTTTGTAATTATACGGGGGTGAAACTGCGGAGCACAGCTAGTATATAATAAATATGTGCATAGTTACGCATTTTATATTTTATGTCATCTTTATATCTGTTCTCGATTCGATCTATAATTTGTGGATAGACACAATTTAATTTTTTTTTAAACTGTGTTTCTATAAACGATTTTATAAAAATTATCATGGTCTGTCTTAGATTGGGCCGAATGAATATACATTTGTTGTTTACGTTAAAATATTCCGGGACATCTGGTAACACTAAACGTCATGTATTTTTTATACTATGGAACACATGTGTGTTGAATTCTTTTTAAATTAGTATCAGAATGCGAACGTTTCATTGGCTGTTTATAAAATTTTCACGCCTAATGAAATCAACCAAGCGATGCTCATATAATCAAATGATATAATTGGTGTCAATGGTCTCTAATATTCCCCCGAGATGTTGACAAAGAAGCAATTGATAGCGATTGACGATTGATTCTAATCTATACTATTATCATAAAGACAAGACGCGTTGTATGTTTTTTAAAGGGTTATTGCTGGAATTACTGATCTTATTCTAAAAATAATTTCACTAATAGAAACTTAGGAAGCTACATCATGATATGGAATATATTTTATTCATATTAAATTTTATATTGTAAAATTATCTCTATCATCATCGTTTTTTTCATCTCCCGACCAGTGTGTTCCCTTCTTTTTACGACATCGGGTCCTTCAAGCGTAACGTGAAAAGATATTTATGCAGGCCGGCATACCAGCGGCGATCGTCGGGACAGTACCGTCAATTTGTCGAACTACTAAAAAAAAAAACAAACAAAGTCGCAGGTGGTCACTGGTGTTATATAAACTGCGATAATATTAGTTCTGAATCCGAGGTGCCAATGTCTATTAGCGCGTACTTTGACGTTATAATGTGTTTCCGTATAATAATAATGTTTATTTCAGACTGAAGTTCAATATTATTAGTAAACTTAGCCTATGTTAGTAAGCTTATTTAACAAATATTCTACACCAGGGGTTCCAAAATTTATATAGACGGCGATCTACCACATAATATTTAGGCAACAAAACAGAAAAACACATAGGTACCTACACGACGTGTCATATTATTCGCGTACTTTTCAAAGAACGGAACATTATACGTATATAATTACTGTGCACCAAGTGCAAGCAAGACAGGTGTTCGTTGGTAAGGCGACTGTGATATTTATATTTCATTCTTTTTTATTTGTTTTAATTTTTTGTTACCTATTAATGAGGACTTTTAAATGTGTTTCTAATTGTCATTATTTCTATTTGTTAATTAAAAAGCTGTTAGTCTTCCTAAAAAAACATTTCTGAGAATGTTGACTCTCACAAATAACTAGATACATCCAAACAATCTTGTTAACCGCAGAGCTATTTCTTTCATAAGCGGATATTTTTCTCTTCAGATATAAAAGACCGAAATTTGGGAAACTATCTACAATAGCTGATTTTAGATAGGTGGTTTGGATTTAATTTGCCACCGTAAGACTTTCAAGGTATTTTATACTTTTCTATAATTCCAACGATCTACTTGAAAAGTTCTCCCAATCGACTATATGAATACCACTGGTCTACACAAGCAAAACCAGTAGCTTGGATAGGTGCTCACGCTTTTTTTAAAGTACCTCCAGTGGCGAAGGACCATACTGTAATCCGATAATACCCCCAGGTGTCATTAGAGCTATGAAGATATCATACAGTTGAACCATCAGGGAAGGGGGTATGCTTTTATACGAATTATCGCGAAAAAATCGTCAACACGCGCTTCAACATCTCCCAAGTGCTATATATAGTGCCGAAGTAGCCTCAATAATGCCCTGAAGACATTTTCGTACTATATACGCAGAGCATTATAAGCATGCTGAGTATATTAACTCTAGAAGTACCGTATAAGAACTACACAGTAACTAGAAATTTTGAGAAAATAGTTACTAATTAAATTTATGTATGATTTCTCGGTCGCAAGTGTAACCGTTGCTAGAAGTTGTGTAAATATGACAGCAATCCGAAAATAACGAATCACTGCACCGACGTAACGCGACGCGCCTGTGGACGGTGGTTTATTTTGAAAACAGGATGCGGGCGACATCTATGATGTTTTTTTTTGTTGTAATACGATATTGCATTCGCTGGATAATGATACTTGTATATAAGGCTGCAAGTTTTTGTATTTTTATCTATCTATACTATAAAGTACAATATTAAAAATAAGTAATTTGTGAATATATTTGTAATCACTAAAACAACTTATCTGATTCTAAAAATTCTTCTACTTATACACAGCTAAGTTTTACATTTTTTTATTGTAATTAACGTGTACAAAATCGCGGGCGGTTTCTAGTGCTTACAACATTAATTTGTAGGCTATGATGTACATATTTCTTGTGAGATCATGACTTTTCCTATAAATTTTATCATTTTAGAAACATATATGTACATACAAACGGCAACGAAAAGTTTTAATTACGTGGTCACTATTTACAAGATTCAGTGAAGTTGAAATACCTAAACGAAAATTTTTTGGAACCAACAACAAAAAACACAATAATCATAAGGGTGAAATCTATAGAGCGTACTCTGTCTTATCTTAACCTTAGCTTAGCTAAAATTTTGCTGAGTATTTACTCAGCACAATCTTAGAATTCGAATTTGTAGTCCAGTTACGCTTAGCTCATGGTTAGTTAGTAGCTTTAATTGAGCTTCAATCAAAATGGCGACTGTAGAGATGGCAACAGTCGAGATGGTGACAGTCGAGAGGGCGACAGTCGAGATGGCGACGGTCGAAATGGTGATTGATAGTCGAGATGGTGACAGTAAAGATGGCGATAGTCGAGGTTTTGACAGATGTTGCTTGCTAAATCGTTTGGCTTATTGAAGTTAAGATAATCACACTCGATGATATTTTTTACGATACATTTTCATCTAGAATTAAATTAGGAAAGTAATTTTTTTTATCATTTAATTTCAATAAATTATTTTCTTGTAAATTATAAATAATTTTGATCACGTCAAAGAAATATAACTTCTGGACTTTAGGCTGAAATAAGTCCTGAGTACGCTCTATAGATTTCACGCTAAGTCTGTGTCGCAGCGAACAGTGACCCTTTTCTAATGACTAAATGTCAGCGTTACGAAGAAAAAATATAAAACAACATAAACTAAACAGTTTTTTTTTTTTCGAATAATTAAATAACCATTTGTAGCATCATGTCTCGTGTAGAATATAATGTTAAATACTAAACTGTACATGGATGACTGTACTGTATTTGGAGTGTGTTTGTGTGTGTAAAAGAGAGATTGTAACTGTATATTTATAACTTTTAATAAGTATACGCCAACGTGCATTTTCTGCATGAGGAGAGATAAGAATTGAATTCGTCCAGTCTTTTACACAAATAAAAGCCCAGGCAGTAGTGTTTAGGTACTACAATAAGATTCGAAAGAAAATAATTTATTTGCATGACAATAAGTTCAAGAACCATTTAAAGTTAGTTCGACTATGATATTAGGGGCCATCGCTCGCACGAACAAACGATGATCGCATCGCAATGTTCGTCGCGATCTAAGGCACTTTTTCTATTGTTATAGGTTTAGCGTTGTTGCCATAATCTCACCTAATCATAAGTGACGATGTAGCCCAAGATGATAACACGCTAAACCTAATGGAAGACTGGCTCTCAAGTGCAGCTGCCGGAACACACCTATTAGTGCTTTGCGACAGACTTTCAGCTTGAGGGTGGTAGATAGCCAGGCGGGCTTTAGAAAAAGCCCCACCACCATGATTTCCTCACGATGTTTTTCTTCACCGAAAGCTCAGTTTCATTGCAGGGGTTTGAACTCATGTCAATCGACGCGATGTCCGTACACGCTAAAACTGAGTCATCATTGCTGTATCTGATTTTTTATCTTTATGTGATCGCGCAAACATCAATTAGATTATTAGAATATTCAATAAAGGTAAGTATGTTTGGTCGCGAGTTCTTAAGAACATTGCTATGCGATCATCGTTTGTTCGTGCAAGCAATGGCCAATTAGAACGCTGCGCCCCGGCGCCGCTACCTTATAGGTGGGTACCACTACGTGAATTTTAGTCTTCCCTTTTCTATGACGTTTTTTTTTATTCCCACCTGTAAATCCAATAAATAAATTAATTAATTAATGACTGTAAATAATATTTATACAGAAAAAAAATCTAAGAAGATAATAAGTCAATACATATTTTGTTAGGTTTTTTACTGCGTATTACGGTTTTTTTTTGTTTATCAATATTAACCCGATCGAGTTTCTTGCTGATTTGAATTTATGTTTACTATGTTTTGTTCTATAAATAATACATTTATTTTTTTATTACTATATATGTACTAATCTATATAATTAAAACGATTGAAGTTTGCCATTATGCGCGTATCAAGCAAAAACTTACTACCTATATATAGATTTACTAGATACCTTTTCATTAAAAAAAAACACGATATCTTGATAAACAATAATTCTGTAGTGCACGCGAGCGGAGCTGCGGGCACAGCTAGTATTATAACAATATGATAGTGTTCTCGACAATTATAGTGCACGTTTGCATTTGTATGTTTTGCAACATATGGTGTTCGTAACAATGGAACCGATTCATAAACTGCTCCGTCCAGTGTCGGCCATCATGGCTCCGGCATTAATTTCAAATGTTCATTCTAATCTCTATAATAATTACTAATATTATAAACCCTCAAGAGATTGTGTTTTTTTTGCGTATTGTCATTGTTTTTGTTTTAGAATATATCGAAACTTTAAACCGATGTGCGTTGAAGTCTGCATGCGATATGCATCGGGTCGCTTAATTACACACCAGGTTTACAACCTACCCAATACAACATTGATTAGCGTGATGGTGTTAGAAAGTTTCTACACGCAAATAACGTACGAGATGAATGTTTATTGATTGTGGTAGAGCTAATAATTGGCGTGTAACGCAGACGTGCGTGTGGTACTTCCATATATAAAAGTCGCAATGGTAAATAATGCTTTTATGTACTTGTTTAAACATAAGTTGATCACGCTAACAGTTTATTTACTGTGCTTCGTTCGCGCCCGTGTTGTTAACAACGTGTAAGAAGCGTACATTTAAAATGTTTTAGTTTTTAAAGTTGACGATAGTGTGACATCATGAAATTAGCCATCAGTGATAATGTGAATTTATTTTACTGGCTTTTATAATAATTGTGTAAAAATGTTGATTAAAGCAATGATTATTTATACATTGCTAAATTATGTTTACTTTTAAATACATTTATCAAGTTCGACGACCATGTCAAGCAGATTTTAATGTCAAAAAGTTATTATAGGGTGAATCATTACGTAAATGATAGTGATGTCTGGAAGGAAATGTCTCTCTCTGTCTCTGTACATTTATTAAAATAATATAATTATTAATAGTAAGTAATATGTACGCAGTTCCAAAAAAAAATCCAACTGAGTTTCTTGTGAGCTTTACTCGTTGACTGGAATGTGTACCGAACCAGTAGTAGTGTTTTATCGTTCTTAAGTGCCTTGGGCCTAAATTAAATAAAGTATTTTTGATTTTATAAAAACATTCAAAGAAACATACTTTCACATGTATAATATAAATATGATATATTTATTGTATGAATTACAGTGAATAGTAAAATAAACTATATTTACGATATACAGTGAGTAGTTTCGTATTTGTAAGAGTATTATTGGCGCAAGCGGGTCGCGAATAAATCATGGCACAATAGACAATTCTCGGGACTCTGATCATTTATTCATAAGAGACACGATTATGTTGGAACCATATTCACGCTGACAATATACTCTTATATATAGAAATAAAAAAGAAAGAAACATTTAATCGGTATTGGAACATGGTCGAAAAAATCACACAGAAAAAACTAATATTTTGAGAATAATAATCTTATAGCATACACCACCTTAATACTACGCAGTTCCAATATTGATAGCTTTTTAGGAGAAACAACAGGAAGATAAGATGGGAATAATGAAGAAGATGGGCATTATATTAAAAGAATACCGTCCTGACTACGAATCACGTGTCACTTACATAAATAAATAGCCTACCAACTTGACAGATTTTACCTTCAAACTTTTTAATTCTTTGAGTAATACATGACTTGAGGCTTGTTATTTTTTTACCTATCATTGAGGATTGATATGATTAGTTGATTTTGTTTCCTTAATGACGTTATACAATCAACTAAACTCAGGATATAAATAGCCCGTATAGCGCGTCCTGTTTTGTAGGAGCTCGTGAAAGGCGATAGCATGTGTAATGTAAAACCTTCGTATAATAGAAGTTGAAACAACCCTTCCGATGGGTCTAGAACGATATTGTTCCGTTTCAAACAATGCATATTGTAATGATTGTTCTCCGAAATCGTGCTATGCATTTCGAAAGTACTCTTCAAAAAACAATAAAGGGTCATTCATATATGTGTGTAAAATATAAACCCTTCTGTTAATTGTATGTAAAATATATTATGTATAGTGTTATTTTGTATTGCTTTAGCTAGCGATTCTGTTTGGCCGTCTATTCATCTTTGGTCTGTCTGAAAAGCTTATGGAAAAAAGGTGTGTGTGCGATTCTCACACGAACTTCATTTTAAAATAAATTTTATATTTTATTTAAACAGTGTGCAATATACATACACACCGACATTTGCTCTCTCGCTCTGGCTCACAAAAAGAGGAGAAACTGATAATGTGCGTTAAACGTTTACCGTGTTGGAAGTCGCATAAGAAGTTTCACTTGAATTATGTATAACTCTTACCAATTACAATCACTTAATATTAGATGATATTGGCAAACACGTTAACAAAAATAAATCTGTTTTTTGATACTTTTTAGGTGTTTTAGGCCTAATGATAATATTAGCCCTATAATACTTTATAGGCCTAATTATAAAATTAAATGTATGATGCTACGAATTAGCTCACCGATGAAACATGTAATTTTTCTGAAAACGTAAATTTTCAATTGTTTTACATTGTCTTATTGTGCAAAGGTTTCTTTTCTTCTTCACCCATCTCATTTCCCATATCCTCTATATTTTACTCCCATAGCTCTCATGAGTTATTCTTTGCGTAGTTGTGTTATTTCCTGGTGTAATCCCAACATCGTTTTTCTTTTACTATTTTTTACTTTTAATAAAGTGGAAACCTTGAAGTACTGACGGCTTACGTCTGATTCATTATATAATACGTATACGGTTGCAACTTGCCTGTTATTTTACATGTCCGATGTCCAACTCAAAATTTATATTATCAGTTCGTTTTTAACACATATTAGCTTCAGTTGTAACTAACTAACAATGTAATAAAATCATAGAAGTCAATTTTAACCTACTTCTGTCGTATCGAAAATAAACTTTGTATGTACTATATGTAGTTCGTATGACAACACTATAACTTGATATCTTGGAACAGAACATGAGCTAGTTTTTATTTCAAATCATAACTTCTATTATTTGTCTCTATATTATGTAATTTTGGAGCATTTTACGTGATTTAGTTTGGTTATTGGCCACTGGTGATGAGTATTATAAATAATAATTAGGAGCATGAATTTTATGTCGCCACAAAAACACGAAGACCAAAGGAGCCGCCATCTTGTTAGAGCAATGTTTGAATATTACAAGAATAATTAGAAAAATATTATATTTACGTGACGTTGGCAGAACTGCCAATGAAAAAGACGATAATGATAGTTAAAAAGATGGCACGGTAGAACATATACCACACTTCTAAAGAACGTAGTCCTGACACGCCTTAAGTTAAGTAATGCGAGTTACGTTACAATTCAAAACAACAGACACTTTGTTAATTGTGGCGCACAAGCCTGTCGCGATCGTGTCGTGTCGCGCGTGCGAAAACATCTGTGCTCTTGCGTACAACAGTTTTAATAATAACCTATGAAGAGAAATTTAACGTTTGGTGTAACGCAACAAATGCGTTGATTTTTAATTATAATAATTTTTTTTCATAGGAATTTTTTACTAATTAAAAAAAAATTTTTTTTAGGATAGGCTTACTGATACATATAGCGTAAGTCAAAGTTTCTATCTATTTAATACTATTAAGTGAGCAATTCTTTTGTATATATTAAAGGCATTGTAAGAATGCCTGAAGCTAGCGGGCAATGTATGAAATGATTCATATTTCTACGCATTCTATGGAATGCCAAATGAGAAACCGGCAAAGTATGAAATACATCTCCGATTCGTTACGAATATCACGTGAGAGGTTTTGGCGAGATCTCAAAGTGAGGTATGCACGTCATTTATAATATTTCCTAGGCATTCTATAGAATGCCAAAATAAGAAACCGCCAAAGTATGAGACCGTGGCGCTCGCTAGTACTTGTTCGCAAGTCCAACCTTACCTAACCGGCATCCTCGGTATTTCTATAGAATTCTGGCATTTCATACATTGCCTATAAAATATATATATGTAATTGGTTTCTCGAAAACAGATCTAACGATTTGAGTGATTTTTGTATAGAAACGGTTTTACTTTTCATGTTTATCTAGATACTAGCTGTGCCCGCGGCTCCGCTCGCATGGATTACTGAATGTCGTCGGTCGAGCACACGCTTGAATCGTCCTACCCTCGCTCAAGAGACCGAAGAGAACAAAGCTTATTGTGGGTGATCCTTAGAATATCCTTAGATATATGCTTTTCTAGCTAGGTCTTTTTAAGATCTACAATTACCTATGTAGAACATTACTTTGATATATCTCGTGTGGTTTATTCAGCGTAAAACATTTAAGCTGGGGAGCTTATATTATTATTATTTATATTATATAGGATTATATAATTTATAAGGATTAATAATAATATATTATTATTTATATTATATATTATTATTATATAGGATAGGGGCTAATGCGTATTTTTTCCCAATTGATTCACCATTATCTTCACTGCGTATTTTGTATTTTTCTTTATCTTTCTTATATATCCTATAGCGCGTCACACACGATGAAGATACTATAATATTTTAGATACGATTACTTGGACGTTAGTTTTAGTTAAGATACGTTAATATGTGAAATTATTTCAGTCACTTAAAAGTCTGCTTAGGTATCGGACCTATTATTTATCCGAATTATATTAACAAGCTGATTAAATATGAGTAACACGGCTTTAATGTTGGATTTATTAGATAGCTCATCAGACGATGATTCTGATCTTGAATTCGCTATGCAAATTACCATTATCAAATTCTAAAAGATGTGGTCGTCGTGACGTAGGTGAAAACTTAGCTAGTGTTGGTAAAACATCGATTAACTATCGATTGATCAATAGTCATTAGCAAATTGTTGGGATAAAACTTTCGATAGTTTATTTCCAATACACATAATACGGGTTTTTTTTGTGATTACAACAAAGATTTGAGCGAATAAGCTTTTTTAGCTCGTCATGTTAGTAAACTACGCAAGCTGCGAACATACGAATGACCTTTTTTTCGCTGTAGTCGTTCGATGTATTGTCTTACATTCCAAACAACGAAATAACTGATAGTCAATCGATTAATTGATAATTAAAAAATATATATTTCTATACACATAAATAAAAAGTGTATAGGTAATATAATATGTATATAAATATGTATGAAAAGTATATAAACATTTTATTATTACAAAATACTTTGCTCTTCAATTTTTGGTGTACGCTTGGCGTCTTTATCCGACAACAGGTTACTATCAACTTGCTGTGCAATTTGGTATCCAATTAATAACAAGTTTTGAAGTTCCAAGCTTTGCAATGAAATTTGCGATATTTCATTGAGATTTCATTTGAGAAATATTTGGATAGCAAATTGCGGTCATTGGGGTAATTTACGTTAGCTAAAACCAAACCAAAGCTTTAGGCAAATTCACTATTTTACATTGAATAAATTATTTGTTTGACCTAACTTCGTGTACTGCGAAGTAAAACATAGGAACAATGTAGACGAGACTTTTTAATTAACATTAGTATAATTATATTATCAGTTGTCGTATTTCAAGATCGATGGCGGAGGTTTTGTTTTAGTTAATTTTACCTATTCACGGTTGCTTGAGTTTATTGTATCATTATACAAGTTTTAAAGTTGTGGAACATATAATACCTCATTCGTATTTAACTGAATTCCTTTTCATCCGACTGATGTGAAGGAGAGTTGAGTGTTATAAGGTATTGTAGGCGGGAGACAAACAAAAATTACAAAATATGTTTATTGTTAATAATTTAAAAAGATTTTCACTTAAAGTTCACCACCAAACAGATTTAGTTCTTGATTTATCCCCGCTTGTAATACCTTATAACACTCAAGTTATGTTTAAGTTAAGTAAGTATCAAAAGGTAAACATTACATCAAACAGACTTGTATAGATTATAATAGTACAGATAATGTTTATCTCTTTTTTTGTCAAGTGTTTTACAGTCGCGGTTTTTGTTTTGTTTTTATTTTATTTTTTATTAGAACATAATACAGGTTTGCAATATTTAGTGTACGTTAACAACGTAATTAGTTTGGAAAACTGTTAATTAATTTGTATTTTTTTTAATAATTTCATTAGGAATATATATTTGATGTTAAGTGATGAGAGAGGGGCTGGCTCTCAAGTGCAGCTGCCACAGTGTTGTAGCTAGGCCACAGGTGGGCATTAGAAAATGCTATAGTTTCATCAAGATGTTTCCTTCACCGAAAGCACAAGTTTATTGTAGGATTGGAACATACGACGATCGACGTATTTTCCATACACTACTACTAAGCCATCATAATGTATACTTGCAAAAATTCTACTTACTACTCAGAAAAATGTTGTAATAACGCCGAAATAGTAAATCGTTTCAACCAAAAATACTATCTCGGTGGTTGAAAAATAAATTTGAACTATGTAGTTACCCATAAGTGGTTATTATTTTAAAACATTATGTGTGCACAACAATCGTAGAGCATTATCATTGAAGCGAGCAATTTGAAAACGACAAAGTTTCTAATGGCGACCATTATGATAAACGGTTTGCTTGCACGAGCAGATAACGTGTTCCACTCTCATCGGTATGCGCGGTGTAAAGTTCATTTTGTGACATTTCCTAGTCACAGGTTACTGTTGGGCAATTGATTTGTGATTTGAACTTTTTATTCTTCAACTAGCCGAAATAGTAAATATATCACGGTTTCACCCATGTTAAATTCCTTCGACTAACTTCACCGCGCTGCCGCAAACGCAGCCGTGTAGTCTAACCTTGTTCTCACTTACCGTACTTGCCTACACCTTGCCAGATTGCTTGACTTTCATGGTTACTGCTCTGCTCCTTAGGGTCGCAGTGTGAAGTTATATAAAAATTTGGTATATTTTTTTTTCTGGTCTGACTGATAGTTCCAGAGATTATCGCTTTTAAACAAACAAAGTCCTTAATTCTTAGAATAGATTTCAACTGACGTCAGTTGCCACGGTTTCCGAATGCGGTACCACTGACTAGGTACGAGTAGCGTCAACAAGACCTTTCTTATAATCGGTCGTGTAGAGAAAGATCGAGTCATAATGACCGGCTACCGTGTTTACTAACTGCCTTTAAACTTTATATAAACGCGTGATAGTTCAAAGGTTCCATGAGTTATGGGGAAAGTTCTGATTACGTTACCAAAAGACAATTACTCCTGGTAACTAACTGGCCCGCTGGTTTCATACAACGTGTCTTCATTATAATAACGATCTTTTTCAATTGTGATATAACCCATTAATAAATAAATAAGCAATGATGGCTCTGTGGCAGCGTATGATGCCATGATGGCTCAGTGGTAGTGTGGATATCGCGGCCATCGACGTGAGTTCGAATCCCTGCAATAAGCCTGAATTTTCAGTGAAAGAAAACATCGTGATGAAACCATAGCATGATGGTAGAACTTTTTGTAATGCCCAGCTGGCTAGGTACCACCACCAATAGGTGTGTTTCGACATCTGCACTTGAGAGCCAGTCTTCCACTAGACTTAGCGTTTTATCATCTTAGTCCACCTCGTCTCAAAAGATCAGGTGAGATTGTGCCCGTAAAGCTAAAACAGTAACGATAAAAAAAAACTTTCAAGTTAAGCCAATTCACAATTGTGTTTGGCTGGACCCACGACCAGCATACAGCAAATGACCAATAAATACCGATTTATGATTTTTTCGAACCGGGGCAGAAACTTGATAGTGGTGCCCTCTTTCCAGGGTGTGACATAAATTGTTAAGAAAACTCACAAATATAATAGTGGATGGCATTTTTTGAAAAAAAAAAAACAAAAGTTTTTTAATAAATTTGGAAGAACACAATATAAGTCCGACTCAGTGACTCTTTACATTTGTCGCGTTTCGGCATTAACCAGTGTAAATCCACGTGCCGAAAGGATTGCAGGCTGGCATGACAGCTCGACAGCAATCGACGGATTGTTCGATCCATCCGTGGTCGCCTGTATTTTTAGATTGTATTCTGGTTAACACTGGTACATTGCAGTCACTTTGCCCTGTCAAAAAACCGTAATAATGAAATTTTATAACCTCAAATAATTCGTTACCCACCTTCATCAATCATTTTATATTTTAATTTCTGATATAAAATATTCGAAAATGCGATTCGTTTTATCATCTACCAGATAACAGCCATATCAATATTTATAAAAGCAAAACGGTAGGCTACCCTAAGAACGAGCCGTACTTAAAATACTTGCATACCATCACGCTATCAGTCCGCTGCTACTACTTATGTAATTCACTGTGTTCTCACTTTGTTCTAAATGAATTAATTCGTTTTTTTTTTATAAATTATGCTTAGAAATTATCTTACAACAACCTGTTGAACAGGTTGTTAAATTCTGTTGATTCAACCGAAATGATAAATAATGTAGACTAGTCTTAATCGAGCGATAATTCTTCTTCTTCAACTGTGTTCATCGATAATTTTGCCAACGTCACGTGAATAGAATATTTTTCTAATTATTCTTATAATATTGAAACCTAGCTCTAACTAGATGGCGGCTCCCTTGTTAAAAATGTCCAGAGAGTTTTTGTGGTAATTTAAAATGTGTGTTCCTAGTGTTAGCTTCATACAAGACGTATCAAATACTAACGACTTCTGTTATTAATCAGTATATCCGGACTGAATTATAATATATATATATATATATATATATATATATATATAATATAGAAGCGGAAGTTGCTTCAGCACGCCATTTGTGCATAATTTTAATAAACAGGAATTATAATATAAAGCATTGTTGAATCATGTTAACACTAGAAAGACTGCAGTCGTCAAATAGACAATTCCGTGAAGTAAAATGGGCATATTATTAAAGTTAAGCCTTGTTTAGACATAACACTGTTTGACTTTTTAATGTTTTGTAGTATTATAATCCCCGTTTAAATATAAAGTTGATATCTTAATTAGTACTCGAAATACAATGACTCATATCTACAAAGATCACAGTCGAAAGTTGACGCAATACTAAGAACTCAGTTATCGTGTACTTGAGGATACTTAGAAAATATTTGTTTACATTATTTATTCTGTTCTGCTTTGTTATTGTTCGATCAGTGTTGTAACTCTCAGTGATATTTAAGTTTGATAAATTTGTATTATATTTATTTTGAAGAAAATCGACATGAGTGCGCGTAAATACTTATCTTGACTTTGAAATAGAGAAAAAATTGCAAAATCTTTGAGATCTACCTTATTCTGAGTCCGAATGGGGTTGGAAGTTGATTCAGAGTCGGCAACAAACTGAGAGCCAAGCAAAGGAGCATTTTGAGTCCAATGAGGCGTGCAAGAACAGAAATACCTTCGGTTTGTAAAACAATTCGTACCCCACTTTAGGATTCCTTTATTTTGCCAATATTCCCTGACAATCTATCAAGGCAAACCAAACAAAAATATTATGATTCTCAGTACTATACACCGGAGTATTGAAATTGGCACAGGCGAGAAGAAAATTCCTAAAACTATCGAATTTTATAATTCTACAAAATTTGGTGTACATATTTTAGACCAAATGGCACGGAAATACTCCGTGAGAGCTGGTAATCGTAGATGACCTATGCATATATTTTATAACGTTTTAGTAATAGCTATCATAAATTAATGGATTATTAACAGAAAAACTACTCATAGCAATATTTCTCTGCATGATTTCATACTCCAACTTGTTTATAAACTAGGAGCAGAATATCGAAAAAATCGTTCAGGCCTGGCACATCCACTTTGCAATCCCATGCAATATAAATAAAATGGTAGAAGAGACGAGGTCAAACAAAAGACGAACTTTTCAAATAAATACAAAATGCAAAATAAATAAAACGACTTGCTGTTGTGATAGTTGTAAGAATCCAGTTTGTGGGAAATGTATTAAACATACAAAAAAATACACTAAATGAATCTCTCATTGACACAAACAAGAAATAGTAAACAAAAGAAGTGTTTTACTGTATTAATCCTAACAATAATTTCATATTAACGTTATCGGACATCCTAGCGTCAAGATGACGACGTTGGTCTTTTTAGGTAAAACCAAATGCCGGTCTTCCCAGTGTTAAAGGATAGTATCGTACAAGGAATAATAGTGTTAAGATGTAACACTGTTTCTCCGATACCAAACGTGCGACATTATGCTGCTTATACAAGTTATTATTTGTAATTCACTTCATTTATGCAAAATAACCACACTACATCAAGTAAAATACTGACAAAATTACATAATAGAGAGCTAAATAACATAGGTTTATGCTATGAGATTGCTCTCGTATTATTAAATAAAAATTTATAATTAATTTCTATTTATGTGGTGTGATTCAAAAGTTTCTTTACTACTTCCACCTGGAACTAATTACTAGTTGTGATGTTTTTCTGCAAAACACGTATGTTTTTTTAGGACACAATCGTTATCACCCCTATAAGGATTAAAGCATATAAACATTTATTAATTACTTGTAAAAATTTTGAAATCGTGTGCATATCGAGTTACAATGGTAACACTTAGTCAATGATTCGGTCACGGCCCACTGGCTGAGCTGTTTACACTACGATTGTTCTGATAGTTTTTGTTAGGATTGATCGCTTGATGCATCGCCTCGATGCTTTTTAATGTCGTTCATACTTCTGAAAACTCTTTATCTCGATTCTGAAACATCAGTAGAAAATTTGTACAATTCTCAAAAATCACAAATACTAGCTAAATGCTGCCACGCTTCCCTGTGGCTCAGCCTGAAATTCATGATAAGGGAAGTATACAAATTGTATCATAATTATTTTTATTTAAACCTTACGAAACTCTTGAATTTTCCAGTTCCCGTGGGAACTTCATTATAAAAAGTAAAAATTTATCCATCGACTACTTTTTTGCGAGTTTTGCGATCACTTACACACTGCAGTTCAATTTTTATATAAATAGATTTGAACTTGATATTAAAAAAATAAAATGATTCAAAAAGCACAAGTAGTTGATGCCATCTAATACGCTGCCAGAAGAAAACGCACCCAGAAGCCTGGCCGCATTGTCACGTTTATGGCTATACTTATCCGCTGACTAAGGCACTCGTATTAGCTACCCTTCATGTCGCGAGACGATACGACCAGTCGACTCGCGAATTCCTTAAAAAAGTCTGCGCGCACTGAGACCCCACGGTCCCAGAGTTTTCGGATCCAAACGGCACAAATATGTTATGTAACCCCCTAATTCACTTATTCCCTCCTCCTCTCCTATTGTCACTTATACCAATATATTTTTCATAATTTAATATATTTTTGTAAAAACTTTGACAAGCTTGATTTTTTCAAGGACCAGCACAGTTTCAATACTAGAAAGAAACATAAATTAGTCGTACTATGTTTTAGACTTAGTATGTAATAGTGTTAGATTCTCTAATAAATTCAGGAAGCACATTACTGATTTGCCCAACAACGATTTCAAGGACCATGTCAAGACGTTTTTACTGACAAAAGATTATTGTAGGTTGGATCATTATGTGAATGATAGTGATAACTGGAAGTGACTCTCTCTCTGTGCATCTACTAAATTATAAATATTATTATTAACTGTAAATATTATTTATAAAATATTCCTAACCCCAATCAAGTTTCTTGCCGGTTCTTCTCGATGACTGAGATGTTTTCCTAACCGGTAGTAGTGTTTGACGTTCATATTTGCCTTCATATAACCTAAATTGAAGAAAGTATTTTTCGAATTGGGCCTTTATATACATTAGAATACCTTAGAACAATACCTTGGTAAGTGATTTAACACCCTAGAGACATTAAAAAGGTATTATATAAAGAAATTAAACACAAATGCTACTGGGTAATATAATGTATTTCGTAAAGTGGAATACATGAGCCGTCCCATCAAAAGGCACTTGTAGAGCGAATCCCAGCGGCAACGAGAAGATGACTCATCTGAACGGAATAGATGTTATTTATTTATATTCAGTTTGTTATAGGTATACTCGTATTATGCAAAGGCCAAGAAACACCCGTCATACTAACACACTTCAAACTGCTCGGATATTAATTTTTCAAATCTAACTATTGTGTAATAAGTTCTTCATGGTAGTAATTTTAAAATCTTGTTTTTTTTTTATCGTAGTTCGATGATAAGCTTGCCTGCCTGATGATAAGCACAGTATAATCCAAAACCATCGTCGTCCACCGATAAATCGGCATTTCATCGTTGGTTTCCACTGTCATGGTGGCCTGCAAGCCGATCGCTGCCGATATATTCTGACTGATCCCGAAACCCGACACACCTAAACTGAGTTATTGTGATGTATTTATCACCATGTTTATGGTGACCGCGACCAAGTCGGTTACAGATTTCTATCACCCCGCGTGATTACTGGATATATACCGTCTGATTTTTGATTCCGGAACGTGACACACTTAAACGTGCCAAAATAGCGTATTACATCTGGTGTATGGTGGTCACGAACCGTTTCAAAATAATCTTAGCGAGTCTAGGTACGGCTTTTCTATTGTAAAATCTTATTGAAAGCAGTTATTTCGATCTTATTTATAGACGTAAGAGTTAATGATAATAACATCCAAAGATAAATACTATCTCTTAAAAGCTGCCTAAGTAAAATCAATCTCAAGCATCAAGAGATCTGGGGTAAATCACAATGCAAGTAATTTCGACTGTCTGGATATGAATCATATATTATATATCTGGTATGGAGATGTATAGGTAGTTCTATTTACGTTACCACTACGAGTTAATACCGATCATTGTTCATCTGTATGAGCACAACGTTTGATAAATAAATTTTGTAGTACTTGGTCCGTCCGGAGTCCGCCTTCGACGTAGCCAGGTACGGGGAGGGGGCCAGTCCACCCCCCAGCAAGATGTTGGTAAGCGCGTGGTAATCTTGCGAATGTGAAATGTTATTCCAATCAACGTTTTACGTTGAACAACGTGAACATAGATGGCTCAGTCGTAACGTGTACGGATAACTCGTCGATCGATTTCAATTCGAATCCCTACAATAAGCCTGACCTTTTGGTGAAGGAAAACCTCGTGCTGAAACTTTAGAATGGTGGTATGGTTTTAACGCCTAATAGCTGTTTTATCATATTTTTATCCCTATAAAGATGTATCAAACATAAATCTAATTATAAAAGTCTAAAACATAAAAGTTTATACCCTTTTCAGCTCCTTACTCAACTGATTTTTTTAATGATAGTGATAATAATTTTAATTAGATAGGAAATTAACCAATGACGTAGAGACAATTTGCAGTACCTAAGGCATAAAATGCCACCCTCAAATTGAAAATCTGTCTCCAAACACTTGTGTTCCACCAGCTGCACTTGAGAGATTGATCCACATCATCACTCAGTAGCATGTGAGATTGCTGCCATAATCATAATTATCAGCCTTTAGAAGTCCACTGTTGGACATAGGTCTCTCCCAAAATTCGCCGTTGGATCCAATCTCCTACTTTCCGCATCGACTCACTTCCAGCAGCTTTCCGCAAGTCATAGCTCCATATGGTTTGAGGGCTTTCTACACTAAGTTTGCTAAGATGTGGTCCTCACTAAAGAACTCTTCCACTCCATCGGTTATTGGTTCTTCTACAGATATAATCAGTCTATATATCGCCACTTTGGCTTGCTTACTTTTTTTTAATGTTTCTTATCGACACTTCTGATCTGAGTATCAGTATCTTGTGTCTTCTAATAATAATTAACTCAGTTCCTCCCTGCTGTGACAAAAAACCCACAATAACCACATGCTATATTTTATACAATTTTAAAATCTAATTATTTCTTAGTAGTTAAAGAGTATTAATGTAGACGAAAGCTTCCCTTCTCTTTTAACTATACTCTATCTTAGACTAAGCTAAAGCTTCCTTTCTATATTATTTTGTTTTGTTGTTTTTGCTAGCTTTTTGAACTACGTCGGTAATTTTAGTTCTCTGAAGTATATTTTCATTAAGAATTTTATCCCTCAGAGAAACTCCTAACCGTGTGGTCATAATGCAAAACATACCAAGAATTAAATTTTAATAGATTCTCCGGAAAAGCAATAAATTTACGATCAAAATAGAACATACCCATCTCACGCATCCGTAATGAAATATAAGCTTGGTAAAAACCTCCATCTAAATATATCGTTACAGATCCCTCAAAAGTTCAAAGGTCATGCCAGGATCCTACCCTTCGTATTTATATCAAGTTACATGAATAAGTGAGCGTTAGCATCAATTTTGAAAGTCCCGGTTTTTGTTGTAAGTGTAGATAATAAAAATTAGTTGCCTGCCTAGGACATACCTAAACCAACTAAGGTGGCAAATAAGGGTACGGCTCGTCTGACCAGCGGTTACCGTACCCGTTGGACGCTTGTAACACCAGAGGTATTACTAGCGCGTTGGCGACCTTGAACCCACATTCTCAAGGAGCTCTGGAAACCCTACTCACCGCAGGAACCACAGGAACACAACGTAAGTTTATTTGCCTGCGATCTTTTGATATCTCCAAAGTGATAGAATCTATGTAGGGTTATACTGCGTTAGCACTACCACCACACCCTTTTCAACAGCAGTGATCGTGCTGCTATGTGAAGACAGGAGTCTAAAGGGTGTGGTAAGGTTGCTCTGGCAAAAAAGGCGTTCCATTTCAGTTTTAAGAATGACCTCGAATAGGGTTACAATCCTTTGGGATGTTGCTTACATGCAGTATCCTCTTAAAATCAGATTAACTGCTGGTTTTAAAAAACAGCATGGCAATGTGACAGGCCTGTTTCTGATGGCAAGCATAGTACAATGGAAAAATAATGGTGACCACCGAGAGATGAACAATCCAATGCCAATTGCCGCTGCCCTGCTTAAATAGAAAATGGATACGTACCGGTTAATCACGAAACGCGACTCGCATAAGCGAATCACTATGATTGTTTTTTCACCATATGCACGGTGGTCACGACGCAATATACCGGTTGTATATTACTCCGGTGTTTTCTATCACCAATAAGTTCAGACTGACGAGTGGTGTAAATTTGGAACTAAACTTTTTGACAGCACCACTGAGCTGAGCATAAGAGAGGTAGAGCACTTCGGAAATATTTATCTACTTAGGGCCGCCCTATTGGTGAATTACCACAACCCTACAGAAGATCGCAGCCAAATAACAAACCTTGTGTTGTGTTCCTGCAGTGAGTAGAGTTACCAGAATTCCTTGTGGAAGGGAGCTTCAACGTTAGCAAAGCCCTAATGTAATGGCTAATGCTCTGGTGTTACAAGCGCGCATAGACTACGTTAACCGCTTACCATCAGATCAACTATACGTTTATTTACCCTAGATTGCATTAAAAATAACTATCATCATTCCATGATCAGTTTGTGGAACGGCAAATCTTATATATAAAAATCTTGTGTTCGTCTGTTAGTGATAATATAACTACTGAACGACTTGACCGATTGAGCTCATATTTACATAAATAATTTGTATATATGTTAGGATCCGATAGGTGACGCTGTGGTCGAGCCATTTACTACCAGAAAGGACAAATCAGTGTCTGCCGGCCCAGCTAGTTTACGATAAATTAACCATTTATCTGATACAACATTTAAAGTCTTGGCCTCATATTATGATAATTATCTTATATAAGGAATAGGATTTTAATTAATACTGTTTTATTGACCATTTAATATATTAATAGTTCAAGAGGTTAGTGTTGCGACACGTGATTTAAATATCAAATTAAGTTGTTCAAGTTTCGAAGGAAATCTTTTATTTATTTGTTTTTAAAAAAAGCAGAATTTAATACATAATGAGCGGTGGCCCTGGGGTACAAAGAGAAGTGCGGTCGCTCTAGATGCCTGGTTAGCAAGGAGTCTCAAAATACCAAATGCGACAAACAATTTCGAGTGAAAAATATAATTTTTCTGGCCCCTTTTGAGAGACCTGAGCTGCGCCAAATGAAAATGAAAATTGTATTCATGAAAATAAAATTAAACATAGCTGCACGGCGCCCGCACTTCTTATGATGTGATACAATACAATTTAAGGTGTAAAAGCGTCGACCAAAGGGCGCAGAAAAACAATCTGGTGTTGTCTTGATTAAGGGCTAGGGCCGGTGCTGTATGTAATGTATTGGAATTTCGGACAATAATTAATGTAGTATGGAAACTTATGTTAAAAATTTTGCGTGTCAATTTTCATAAAAGTATTGGTAGAATTGGAGGTAGTTTTGCAAAGCTCTTGCTTCCATTTCATAATTCCATTGATATTTTTAAGCAAAGACGACTCATTGGTACGGACATCGCTTCGATCAACGTGATTTCGCATCCTTGCAATGAACCCGAACTTTCGGTGAAGGAGAACATCGTGATGAAACTAGCTATATATAGATATAGCATGGTGTTATGGCATTTTCTAATGCCCACTGAGCTAATAGCTACCTTCAAGTTAAAAATCCGTCGCCAAGCACCTACCGGTGTGTTTCGGCAACTGCATTGAGAGCCAGTCCTCCAATAGACTTATTGTGTTCTTACGTCACATTGTCACTTAACATGAGGTGAGATTGTAGCCAAACCTGTAAAGAATTACAAAAAACATTTAATACTCCCATCCGCACCGGTTCCATATACTCGTTACTTTTTCCACGGTTAGCACTTGTACACGCACTTCTACAAGAGAAGCGAAAACAAATTCGACGAGACCAATTTTTTTCTTTCGTGATTACTAAATCTATTTCTTAATACATTTTAGTTAATTGGAGTAAAATGACCTACGAACATGTCGACGGACGTTTTTGAAAATACTTTGTTGGAAAACACATTGTTTCTTAGTTTATAAAAACAGCCGTAGGATAGTAAGGATATGGCGTATCAGGGCGTATCTTGTCCGCCGCGATATATAAGGTGAAAAATACGTTGAGCGTACCGATCCCGGTGAAGCTGTCAAAGCCTCTAATGGCTGCAGGGCGCTTAAGGATAAACGTGTAGTCACTCGAAAAAAAAACGCTATATTGGGGACAAAAAATTCTTATATTAAAACTAGCTGACCCGGCAAACGTTGTTTTGCCATGTATGTTATTTCATCTAAGGGTTGATCGTAGAGGGGTTAAAATTTAGGGTTGTATGTATTTTTGTATGCCGTATGTGGCGATTTTATGTCATATCTGGCGTTAAGCCAATCGTCAGCAAATCATGGAAAGTTGTTCGCATTCAGGAAGTCGGTGGTTGGCCTCTGCCTTTTTATGTATTTTTGTATGCTGTATCATAAAAAAAAAAATTCTATATATATAATAGGTCTTTTTACCTATAAAATTGCCGTTCTGCAGTACTGGCCATTTCAAATCAAAATAATTTTTGTTTGGCTAAGAATTATAATTTCAATTTAATTTTCTTTTAAAAACATGGAATTCTTTTTCCAAAAGTAGTCATTTATTTATTGATTAGTGTTACATTTTCATCGCATTTCAATCTTTTTTATCATCACGGATACGTTAAAAATTCGAGTAATTATGGAATACGAGTACCGTCTTGGCAGTAACGAGGCACAAGCGGCACGCAACATCAACGACTTTTACGGAGCTAACACTACAAACCAACGCACCACCTGTTATTGGTTTGCTCGCTTCCGTTCTGGGAATTTCGTCCTGAAAAATGAACCTCGCGGTCGTCCGAAGACTTTGGTCGACAATGACGAATTAAAGGCGATTGTGGAAGCTGATGATACACAATCTACGGCTGAATTAGCAGCAGCTTTCGACGTTAGCGTCAAAACAATATTGGGCCATTTGCGTCAAATTGGCAAGGTAAAAAAGCTTGACAAATGGGTGCCCCACGAACTCAATGATCGCCAGCGCGAAGTACGCGTCGAGACGTGCTTTGCACTGCTCAACAGACACACAAATGAAGGAATTTTGAACCGCATTGTTACCTGCGATGAAAAATGGATTCTGTTTGATAACCGCAAGCGCTCAGCAAGTTGGTTGGATCCTGATTCAGCCCCTAAACAATGCCCTAAACGAAAACTTACCCCTAGAAAAGTGATGGTCACTGTTTGGTGGTCTAGCGCCGGTGTGATTCATCACAGCTTCTTAACAAACGGGGTGAGCATTACTGCAAATGTGTACTGTGAAGAACTGAACACAATGATGGAGAAGCTGGTACATCTCCAACCAGCATTGGACAATCGCTCATCTCCGCTGCTCCTGCACGATAACGCGCGACCTCATACTGCACAACAGACGGTCTCCAAGTTGCAAGAACTGGGGTTGGAAGTTTTCCGTCATCCGCCCTACTCACCAGACCTTGCGCCTACAGACGACTACTTTTTCCAGAATTTGGATAACTCCTTGGCGGAAAAAAAATTCAATACTCGAGAGGCAGTACAAAATGCCTTTGAAGAATTTGTTGCCTCCCGTCCAGCTGATTTCTTTAAGAAGGGCATCAATAAACTGCCACTGCGCAGGCAAAGATGCATTGATTGCATGGGTGATTACTTCGATTAATACAAATAAAAAGTACATGAAAAAACATCGTTTAAATTTTTTCATACAAAACGGCAATTTCATAGGTAAAGACCTAATATAGTGATCACCACTTTTACCATATATTTTTTAAATACAATAAAGTATTATGTGACGTTACGTGACGTATTCATTAGACAAAATAGTTATACTATTTGCAGCCATTGAACTTATACCGTCGAATTTTATACACCTATTTCACTTTTTAATCCTTATTATATAATATAGTTATGTTACATTTTCTAATTGTATTAATTTATTAATTCGGTCGCAATAGCAACTGACACAGAAGCTAATAGCGTAATAATTGCTGTCAAAATCTAATACAAATCTAACCGCGTTCACCAAACTTCGCGTGTGATATTCAAACAAACCACTCGTCGAATAGAGTTGAAAATTGTATTTAACAATACTGAAGTACATGTTAACAAACATCTACGTAATTTATGCAAGTGAATTATGTCAATGTGGTACATAATTCTTGTTTTCTTTTTTTAGGGCTGCCATTAAGGCGGACGCGATGTTGAAAATGTTGAAGTATGTTTTTACACTATAAGCGCATCATTTAAAAACTATTAGATACGTTATTTAGTTTATATATAATAAGTATATGTATTTATTTTTCTTATAATGTAAAAGTAATCATGATAAATATACATCGAATTTAATCATCATCATCATTCGAAAGACATCCACTGCTAGACATAGGCCTCTTCTCCTAAAGATCGCCACAACAACCGTTCCTGTGCTACCCGCATTCAGCGGCTTCCCGTAATGTTTACCAGGTCGTTGGACCACCTTGTGGCGGGTACGCCCAGGCTGCGTCTTCCGGTACGTGGCTGCCACTCGAGAACTCTTTGCTAACTTAACGTAACTTGCTCAATTCCTCCTCAAGTTCGACAATCTTCTCGTCAGTTCGCAGGGTGCGCGTGTTGTAGGTTACCAGGGCCAATGTTCGTCGGTTGTGGTGGCCGGATCTCTGCCGGGGATTAACTATAGCACCCCCTGCCCCACCGTTACCATGACCGCTACCGAAGCCAAGAATAGCGGGGACTGCGATCTAGATTTCGTTCGTACTGTCATAATTGTGGGATTTGCCATAATCGCCACGCTTTGGAGGCGGGTTGACGATCGCAATATGGTCGTGAATATATACTCGAAGGACGCTGCTGCCCGTTCTTCGGGTTATCCTTTGGTCGCCTTTTACGACACCCACAGGATAAGATGGGATGGTGCGATTCTAAGCCAGCATACGCACGGCTCATCGAGTTTATTAAAATTAACAAAATACGAACTGAGTTACTGTCACGATCAAATTACAAATAATCCACTATCATAATATTAATAATTGTTATCCGTATTTCACACTTAATGCCACAATACTGATCATGAAAGAAACCTGAGTATGAAATACGTTTTTAATTATAATCATTGTATTTCATATTTTTTATTAACATTTGTTGATGTCAAATTGTCAACTCTTGGACTTTCTTTTCGCGTATTTTGTTTGCAATTATTTGTATGATTATACAAATCTTTGTAATTTTTGTTAAAGATTGGTCTCTTTTTTTACAGGTAAGGCAACGAGTTTGTATTGCGATTTCTAACATCTGTGGAATCCAGGAATCAGGAACGTAGGAAGGTAATGTCGTCGTTTTTGACGAAATTGTACCAGGATGCCAGAATAAAGAGGGGATAAGTTAATTTCGAGTATTACCGATTAAACCAGTTGTTAATTTTACTAGTGAACAATAGCAATTGCTACCACATAATACTTTCATGTCCAATTAAGACATAGTGTCAGAATATTTTTTTATTCGATTATAGCTTCAGATATCAAATTGGAAAGTTGAATAAATCTCCTTCTAGGCAGGTCATTTCTGTTAATTGTGCGGAATTGATGTAACCATTTTTAAAAGATACTTTGACGTTAAAGTAAAAAATATCTTAAATAATTTCTCGACGTGCTGAAATTTTTTATATCATCAAAATTACTCGACTAAATTGACAACCCTATATTATCCCGTTCGAAAGTCGGCCGCGAGATTTGTTTTGAATTAAGATTTATGACAATTTTATTGTGATCGTTTTGCGATGCACCTACACTGAGTAATGTTCATGAATCAGTATCATTTTTATTATATCAGAGTAGATTCCTTTTGAAAATAATCACCATTCGCCACTAATGGCGAGTAGTATTTACTAGTATTTAATACTTTCACATTATGAAATACTAACAACTGCCCGCAACTTTGTTCACTTAAAATATATTATTAATAAAAAACAATAATACATACGATGCAACTAGAGCTGCCATTCGTCCGGGTTTCCTCGCATTTCTCCTACTTTGAACAGTGTCCGGATGGGATTATTAAAAAGCGTCCGGGTAAACCCGGACACTCTTGCGTCCGAAGAAAATGGGATTAATTGATTGAACAAATAAAATAAATTTTATTGAAAAATGGAGGCTCACTTAATTACATGACTTTGATTTTTTTGTGATTACGTTATATTTTAATTTAATTTGATGCTAAAAATAAAAGCGTTATTAATTACTTTTCTTATGGTCTAGTCAACAAGATCAAAACGTATTAAATTCTCTTTCCTGCGGATTAAAATAAGTGTGATATAGCGAGACATAGCTCATTGAATTCGTAATAACATCTAGAAAAGGGTGTAGTTTTTTATAATTTACTCGTAAACTTTTGTGCTAGAAGAAATTAAAAAATATTTTTACAGAAGAGAATATTTCCAAATAAAAATGTCGACTCTCGGGACCTCATCTGAATAATTAATGTTTTTCATTGAATGTTTAAAATAGGTCTCCGCGCATTGAGCGCTGTGCCGCAACACTACCCTGAAATCGGCCGCTATTAATATTTTACATTAACTTTTTTAAAAGTTGTAGAATATTAATTATAATTAAAAAAAAGTATTCTAGATACTTGAGTGAAAAAATTCCGCTGGATATTTTTTTTCCTTTGTTTATCATAAAATGAACCTTTTGTAATTCCGTCCTATCCCAACGTACAGTCATGTAGTATTCGCCCATATTGCAACAAACATTGCAAAATCGTTTTTTTAAGTAAAATAGTCAAATGCTCATGGTTCGTACAAAACGAAGACCTCCATAAAGATATGGAACTTCCTTCGGTCGAATCTTACATCAAAACTCTCTCGAAGAGCTATTTCGACAGAGCCTCAAATCACCCGAACCCGTGAGTGGTATCCGCTGCAACGTACATCCCAATCCCAGACGCCTCGAAGGCAAAACGCAGTCCGTGAAACATTTTTACCGTACCCCATGACAAACTCACGATAGCTAACGCGCACTCCACATATTTACACCGCTTAGGTAGATAGGTTCTGTTTTATTAATTTTGTAGAACATAATTACTGCGTAATAAACGCGTACGGAGCTTTACTCCACAAACTTTTCCCATTATCGTTTCAATTATTTTTTAAAGTTTTACAACAGTAGAATCTATAAAATCGTGAAAAAGTATCATTGGCTCTTGCTACGCTAGCGCCATTCTGGCGAGTTTTTGAATTATAATTTACTGCTAACAGCTGGACACTTTTTCGCCTAGTCACGCATATAAGATAATCTTTCTTATCTCTACCCTTCACAATTCTACCATAATTTTTTTTCAAGTGGTTCTTCACTTAATATTCGTATTAAATATATCGATTTGACACTTCGAATAAAAGATTGTATCGACAGTGCATCGATGTTGCATAATCACTCTCACCGTGCTGTAGTCGTCGTGTCGAAACAGCCTGATTATATTGCCTGTCCACATAATTGTTGAACGATTAACATATTTTTTTTATTCTTTACATTTAGCGTTTAACTACAATCTTACCTGATGTTAAGTGACAATGAGGCCAAACATGATGGTTACATATTAAGCTTCGCTCGCAGGTGCAGGTGCCGGAACACACGGATAGATTTTTAACACGGGGATGGTATCTAATCATACAGGTATTCAAAAATTCCTTATGTAGATGTTTTCCTTTATCAAAAGGTTAGGCTCATTCTAGTCAAACCCACGTCGATGAACACTCTGTCCGAATAAATCACCGTCTGTCTCACTTTTGTTTAGTAACGATGCTGAAAGGTCTGCAGTGACATTGCCATGTTGACACCATTTTTGTTTAGAATTTGGATACAGATTCTTAGTCATACTTACATAATTTTTATTTAAGTCAGTGGCCAGAATATGTGTGATAACTAGTATTGTTCACGACCCAATACGGTTACTGCCATCAGGGCTGAGTCTTGCCAAGGGTATAAGGAGTGCATAGAAGCAACCTATTAAGGGTGGCAAAAGAAAAATGAAATCAGGTCATGTGAATAAAAAGTAAAAAATTATTAAAGATTCTGTCTTTTTCTTTTGTTTGTTGTTTTAAAATTTCCTAAATCTATTTTTTTTAATAAACCTATATAAATCAACTACATTTTTATTTATACGACACGTGATAGCTTTAGCTAATAAATTTAGAGTTAACATGAGTAAAGTCTAAGATGTTAAAATGTCATCGAGTAAAGTCTTTATTTTATAAGGGCGGCAATTTAAATTTTGCAACTGAGCGAAAATTCCCTTGGCGTGGCCGTGAATGCCATGCTAATAATATATCTATATATGTGATATAGTATGCCTTTGTATGTTAAATCCAGTCTTATTAGTTTTAAAGCCCAAAAGATTGATTTTTTTTTGTTTGTTTGAACGCGCTAATCTCTCGAACTACCAGTCAGATTTGAATAATTATTTTTTTAAATATTTTATCTATTTATTGAGGAAGGTTATAAAACTATACTTGACGACTCTAAGGAGTGGGAGCAGTATCCATGAACGAAAGTGAGAACAATATCTTTGTGCGTTCGTAGCGGCGCGGTTGGAGAATTCCTCGAATAAATTTAACTAGAAATAATGACATACGAGAAAACTAATACAGAAGCTACAGATGTTATGCAATAAATCCGCTTTGTAGCAACGTTTCGTTTATAAATTCCTCCTAAAACGGCTTGAGAACAATAAAATTTTAAGTAAAGCAACAATGGAGGATGACGTAACGGATGGCTAGTGACGCGACTCGACAGTACGGCACAACTGCACAAGCACGACCAATCGGTCATTTATTGTTGATAGCATACTATATTATAATGACACTGATATATTATTTTACTAGACAAGGAGTTTAGATATAATACTTAGAAATTCAAAGTCTGTACTAAGAAACGTGGGGTCCGTAGACATCATAATGTGTAGTGATTGGTGAAACTACATGCACTAAGATGATTCTATTCAAGAGTAAGCGAGATAGGTATAGCTAGATTTCTGTACTTTTGTTTACGATTAATCTTATTTATTACTATAAAAAGATCCTACATTCCTGTCTTGTTTCATTACTGCTTAAAAGTTATTTACTTCGCGCAACTATATTCATGCAAACATTTACGATTCGTGAGCGTGTGAATATGGCTATAAGATACTATGTGCCAATGAAAAAATAAAAACCAATTGCATCAAAAAATGATTCGTCGATGTGTGAATGAGCCCTTAGTGTGTGGCTGGAGCGCGTTTGGACAACCCGCCACGACCGCCCTCCTCTGCGGCAACTCAAGCCTAGGTCCAATCCATCGGCATGGAGCCCTTGAGACAAGGAGCCGCTCGCGCGATACAAGTGACTCTACAATCACTAGCTTTCACAGCCATACATGACACTGCATTATACACACATGCACAACACACATAGGTACATAGGTTCTGTAAGGGACCTTTTTTTTTTCTTTTTAAATTTCAGACCACTAAATACACATACACATGTTCCTTCCCTCCTCCCAGGGGGCAGAAACATGTATATACGTATAGTTAGTTTAGATCGAATTACGGATAGGGAATTAGTCAGATCGCGACTTAATGGCATACGCGCAACAGTCCGAGCCGAGGTTCGGCCACTTTGGCACCCTCGGATGTTGTTGCTTAGCTTTCGTGGCTGAGTGCCCTAAGCGCTCGCCCCCAAGCCCGGTAAAGCTGTAAAAGCCGTAAAGGCTCCAGGGCCCCTCAGGCAAACAGTGTAGTCAGTTCGAAAAAAAAAAAAAAAAAAAAAAAAAAAAAAAAAAGCGTTTGGACATCAGCCGGGGTAATCTAGGGAGGCAGGCATCTGTATCTACTAGACCGTGATTACCACATAATCACACATGGTGATAAACCCATCACAATGACTTTCTTTAGGTATTTATCGCGTTTCAGGATGAGACCGTATACCTTGCAGGCTGACATGACAGCAATGATCAGCGATGGACTGCGGATTTCTTGAATTATGTTTTTTTTAATTGGAAATTGCTTACCACCAAACACAGTGTAAGCAATTTGCAGTGTTATTATAAAAAGAACATTGTTTAAGAAATTCCTATTATAGATAAGTCTCGAAACGAACTAAATATGTTGTCACGTTTTAGAGAGCATGCGGCAATGCAGTTGCACCATGTTGCATTGTATCCTCCGCGGGCATCTCGCATCTGATGAAACCGATTGTCAATCAGCTGTGGTGTGGATGTAATTACAGGCCTGTTGCAATGAAATTTAATACTATACCATTATTAATAACTTTTTTATGCAATGTTTAGCGGATGTCTTTTGATGTGATTATCTACGTCTTTAAATTTGCTTCCTTAGTGAGAGAAAATTAAAAAATAAACTGATTATAACACAATCAGCGTATACAGTTTGGAATTACAGCTCCATATTTGTGATGTATATCTGAAATTTATTTACATCACTCGATAGTTAATAGGATTAAAAAATTCGTTACGTAAAGTGAGAACTGTGATGCATCGCGCGTAGGAGAATGCGCTAATCTGTAGAACAATAAACCGGTTTCGAAAAACTCTTTTTGTATATTATAGCCAGATTCATGAGGAATAATATAGGCTATATAACTTCACTTTACGACCCTAACGAGCGGAGTAGTAACTTTGAAAGTCAAGCAATCTTGCAAGCTGTAGGCAAGTACGGGAAGTGGAACCACGACAAGGTTACAAGGGCACTTAGGCACGGCGCCGTGAAGAATTTCTGGAATAAATTTAACAAAGATGAAACCGTGGACAACAGTTAGTAAAAGATAAAGTATTTAAAAATTTACCAAAATCCTTAAAGTATAGAATGAAACTAGGTATAATAATATGAATAAGCATGACGATATACATTTTGTACCATAATGTATTTAAGCAATACCGTTAAATATATGTATATAATTATGAAACTAAATATGTATGATGTAACTATTTTGGAACATAAACATCTTTATACGTGTTACGAAAAAATTATGAGAGAGATTTTTTACATTACAGTAACAAAAAGTCTATGTACACCGTGAATTTGCTTGCTAAAGATCTCGTATTAATGCGGTATAACATGTAGCCTGTACCTACACGCATCCACTTTTTTATATGTAAATAGTTATCAGTGATAAAAAGTAGACTCAATACGTACTATCTACCTTATAAAAATCACGTTATTGGCAATAGTAGTTGGTATTTAGTACTTATGAAATACATAATTCGCTTCTCAAACTGCAATACTGTTTGGTCATTATTCTGGCTATAAAATTTACAAATGAATATTGCCATTTTATAATGGTTTTATCTTTGTCGCAATTCTTTTTCATTTAACCGTCGAAATAATGCAGCACGCATTGTCCGTCTGTTGTTAAATGTTTACTACAGTTGATTACCAGCTACAATGTATCATAAAAGATGCTTTTAGAAGAGTCCTTATTCCTTAATAGTCTAAAATGTTCATGTTTAGCAGTTTCGGCTAGGCGTGAATCACAATTATAAATCTGAAATTTTATAATTGTCATCTTTGCTCCTTCAAAATCTACTATGTGCAAATCATTCTTTTCATGGAAATTAAACAATTTTTTTTTTAATTATCATGGAACATAATTTTGATGTCCAATACTAAAGTGACCTTAAATACCCAAAAAATACTTAAATGGTTTATTACATTTTACCTTGTTAAATTTTGTTTTCCATTAGCTGTGCCTCACGGTTTCACCCGTGATAAATCTCTTCGACCAACATTCCACCGCGCCGCCAACTTACCCGTGTAGCCTATCGTTGTTCTCATTTCCCCTACTTGCCTACAGATTCCCATATTGCTTGACGTTCATGGTTACTGCTCCTCTCTTTAGAGTCGTAGCCTGAAGTTATATGTACTATAACCTTCCTCAATAAAATATTTTTTCATAAACTGACTGTTCTAGATGTTGGAGCATCCAAAGAAGCAGAAAAAAAACAAACTCTGGAGCTTTACAATATTAGGATAGACTCAAATAATTAGTAACTGCAAATTTAGATTTTCAAATAGGTGATTTTGAATTCGCAAAGATGATGTAAATACCTACCTAATAGCTACAAAGTATAAAAGAGCGTGTTATTAAAAACTGTATAACAAACGCTCTGAAGTAAGTGAAATAACACACAGAATGGAATTTGTAAAACTCGACATATTTACAAGAAAGTCACGTACGTTATGCAGGGTGTTCGTGATACGTGCATGTGCATTACTCGAGTTTTGCTCGTTGGGTTATTGGGTTCCTCAGTTATTTAACTCATATTCAACTGGGTGATTCACTAATATATTATTATCTATTGTATTTTATTGTATGGAAATTATAATTCTAAAATTTGACAGACCCGGTCAAGCACCGACCTTTATTCCTATGTATCAATATTTCTATACAACATCGATGTTGTCCGAAATGGTGTCATTTTTTATAATGTATATTTATAAATTAAACTACACATACTCGGAAAAGCGGAACATAAAAATAATAAAGAAATATGTTTTCTTACATATATTCTGTCAAAAAAGTATCGGGAATGGATAATTTGTTTATGGATTAATTTTTTATTTTTTTTTGTTAGATTTGCACAACTGTTTTTCATTTTGGCGTGGAGTCTGAGTTGCATCTGTCATTTAGATTAAATACAGCGCTGTTTTTAGTTAGATCTTGTCTAGTGTGTATTGCGAATTTCGAGTGTTGACGACATTGTAACGTGGGCTCCATTCGGTACTTACTATATAAGTCAATGATTTACTGATACCAATTCATATAGAGCCCGACCATGTAACACCTAAACGTAGTACAACTTCAATAGTTCCTTAGAAAATAAAAGCGACAGCGATTCAACTCCTGAACAATCGTAGTGAAAATAGACTACATCCGAAAAAATTGAATCACCTAGACCTACACTCATAACACACGCGATCTCTGATGATGATAACAGCAAACGGCCAAAAAATAGTATGGCTGATTTGTTGTACCAACGCCCTTTGGATGTCTTATTTTAGCCAGGAACTTCAAGCAGCGCCAGCGCAAGAAGTAAAATTAAAATGCCTTGCGTTATAACATCTGATAAGCATTTGACTAAAATTCCGTATAACTGAAAAATGAAGCGTATAATTTGCCTTGATCTCATTTTATCTTCCTAATAATGTTTGTTCTAAAATTATTTTCATCGTGTAGTTCAAATATTTGACCAGGTACTTGGTTAAAAAATATGTGATCCAAATATTTGTAACAATGTTAACATTTTGGAAGACCTTGCTCGTTTTTTATCAGGTATAAATCTCGTTATGTATATATTACATTAAGAACATACGTGGTTTGTAATAAAGACATAATTTTACTCAATTAAAAATACAAATAATATGTGATTTTTAACAATATAGTAGATTATTAGCAATAAGTTATAACATTTGATTATCTGTCTGAAATACATTTATATACTCGTATATATAAATTTTCTATTTTTGCTAGTAATCCTTGTTTTTAATGCCCTTTCTTAGCTTGAAATAACATTTTTTCTATAATGATAATTCTGTAAACTTTAACGTCAAGCAAATATAATTCAAATTTGCAAAGCGTCCGGCTTTTGGGACAACATTTCGACCACTAGTGCTAATCGTCCGAGCATTGATACAATGTGGTCTTTTTTATATTTTGTATATTAATTCCAATTAAACCTTAAATTAAATTTTAAAAAAAAATTTGCGACTAAGCTTGAATATATCCTATCTAGCCATTAAAATTTAATTTTTGTACCTCTACTAGTTTCACCGTGGTAGAACAGCAAAGTCAGCAAAGTTCAAAATCGTCCGAATATTGGGACGTTTACCTTATAGTTAATATATCGATCATATATATATCAAATCATTTTTTTAAGCATATTTGATAACGAATTGTACGAAGTTTCCTCAATTGTGATCTCACTTTCCTATGACGTAAACTATCTAAATATTAATGTTTTTAATCCAAAATTGAGTATAAAAGACCACTAATATTCATTTGTAGTTCTTTAGACATGACGTAAAGAAAATACAAGATGAACAAAGAATACACGAATACACATAGAAGAATTACTTTGAGATATCACTACTCAATCAGTACAAGAAGCCACATTTCTAGTTCCTAAAAGAGCATATGAATAAAAACTTATGTGTCTTAACAACTTTAGAATATTATTAGATGATGGACGAAAACCAGTTATTCAAATGAATTTTAATTCAAAGATAAATTATGCGCATACAACACTAAAAGTAGATAAATTAACGATTAGAATACATTTTAAAGCTTTTTGTAGAAAAAGTTTAAGATATTCTAATATTATTACTATTATATCTATATAAGGAATAAACTGCTCTCGATTCTTACGTAATTCTTGTGTTTCTTGGTTTCATTTTTTTTTTTTTTTTTTTTTTTTTTTCGAACTGACTATGCTGTTGGCCCGGGGGCCTTAACAGTTTCACCGGACTTGTTGGCGAGCGCTTAAGGCACTCAGCCGAGAAATTTCGGGCAACATGCGCAAGGGTGCCAAAGTGGCCGAACCTCGGCTTGAGCTGTTGCCGTATTTGCAACATACGCGACCTAGCTAAATTCCTACGCGAATTCGAGCTAACTAACTATACATGTATGCATGTCTCTTGCCTCCTGGGAGGGAGGAAGAGACACGCGTACATGTATTTAGTGATCTGAAAAATTTTCTAAGGCTAACTAACCACAAAAAAGAAAAAAAAAAAGGTCCCTTACAAGACCTATGTACCTGAGTGTAGTGCATGTGTGTTCATACAGTGTAATGAATGTATGTCGGTAGCTAGTGATTGCAGTGTCACTGTATCGCGCGAGCAGCTGGCTTGAGGGCTCCCTAGCGAGGGAACGGACCTAGGCTCAAGTCGCTGCAGGAGAAGGCGGTCGAGATATGTGTGCGGGAGCGAAGTTTGCCGCCCGCCCCCTGCGGAGCGAGCGGTGATTACGCGGGCGTGGGCGCAAACACGCTTGGTTATTAGATACGGGCGGGAAAATCGCGTTCGCTTCCGTGATTTTATCATCGGGGTCAGATAAAATGTCGCGCGGGCGTCTATATTTGTTAGACATTCGGATGTCTGGATTCGGGTTCTGATATGCGGCTGCCACTACTAGCTGGTTCGAATGGTTCGACGCTTTTTCAAAATAATTATTTGATAGGGACTTTATAAATGATTCGATCGAAGGTATTTCCATATCTTTATGGAGATCTACGTTCCGAGCGAACCAAGGGGCACCGACCGCCCTTCTGAGAAAGCGGTTCTGAACTATTTGTAACTTATTGAGGGTGAATTTGCTTATGTGAGCAAAGACTGGGGAACTATAAGTTAGGATCGGTCTGATACAAGTCTTGTAGAGCGTGAGCTTATGTCTGAGGGACATTTTGCTCTTCGAGCACACGAGAGGGTGCAGGCGGCTTGAGACCATACCGGCTTTCCTTCGCACTCTATCGATATGTGCCTTGAAATTTAGGTGTTTATCCAGTGTGACACCCAGATATTTGATCTGGTTGGCCCACGGGATAGCCACATTAAATAGTTTGATAGGGGGAATTTTAACTAATCTTTGAGTGGGATGAAAGAGGATAGCGCTACTCTTATCGGGGTTAATACCTATGCGCCATCTACGGAACCATTCGCCTAGCTTATCTACGGCTTTTTGGACTCGTAGCCTGAGGGTTTGTCTGTTCCACGAGGAACTAAACAGGACTGTGTCATCAGCGTAGGAACCTACCTCTACCTCGGGGAGGCGAGGGAGGTCACTGATATATAAGTTGAATAGAGAGGGCGCCAGAATGGAACCCTGGGGAACACCTGAGCGTATGGGATGAGGCTCAGAGAGAGCACCCTCTACTCGGTAGCAGAAGGTCCGGTCAGAGAGGTACGCGTGTATGATTTTAACTAATCTATCCGGGATTTGAAGTTCCAAAAGCTTGTGGACTAAACCGGCGTGCCAGACCTTATCGAAGGCCTTGGCGACGTCGAAGAAGACCGCAAGTGTAGGGCGAGGTTTTGGGTCGCGGTTGAAGTTTTGAAGAATGTGCTCCGTGAGGCGGTGCACTTGGTGGGTACAAGAGTGTTTGGCACGAAAACCAAACTGCTCAGGTGGTAAAAGATTTTTATCTGTGACTATTGACTGGAGCCGGTTCAGAAGGAGCCGCTCATAGACTTTTCCTAACGTGTTAAGGAGACTGATAGGGCGATAGCTGTCGGGAAGCGACGCTTTTTTGCCGGGCTTGTGAATACCTATTACTATGGCCTTTTTCCAGACGGCTGGAAAATGGCAGTGGGCTATGGCTACATTGAAGATGCAGACCAAAAGAGCTATGAGGTGATCAGGAAGAAGTTTGAGTACTTCGTTCCTGATACCGTCGGGACCAGGTGATTTTCTAGGCTTAAGGCCTTTAATGGTTGACATAACTTCCTCAGGCGTGACCGAGTCCAAATCATCTGTCGGGGGGACCGCGAGAGAATTTGTTACCGCCGATTCTATCGAGCTTACGAACTCGGAATCGATGTTAACGCAGTTCGGAGAGCATTGATTTTCAAGGCTCTCGGCAAGGCATTCTGCTTTTTCAGCGCTATCGAAAGCGGGAGGTTTGCCGGGGCCTTGATCTAAAGGGGGCATGGGGACTGTATCGTCACATTTAAATGTGCGTGCTAATTTCCAGAAAGCCAGATGGGATGGTTGGATACCCTCGAGTAGGGCCCCCCATCTGGCATTACGGATTTCGGAAATTCGGCTTTTTACCGTTTTCCGAAGTGAGTTTAACCGCCTACGATTGTCCGCAGTCGGGTATGAATCGTGTGCTCGAGTCGCGGCGTTCTTTTCCGTGATCAGCGCTCTCACGTCGGCAGGAAGTATAAAGCGGCGTTCGTTCGCCGCTTGCACCTCTTTCGAGGCCTTACTGACGGCGTTTTGGAGATGGCTGACCAGGGCATCGATCGCTACATCGGCATCGGCTGTCGATTTCAACTCGTCTGGGACTCTATCCAAACTGGAGGATGAGGGATTGTGCAAGAGATATCTGTTTAGCTCCGCATAGTCCACCACCTTCACGGAGGAGGGATGCTGGTCAGAAGGCTGACCTAGGTGGAGAACTACGGGTCGGTGGTCGGAGTCTAACTCATGTACGACTTGTACGAGTCTTATATTGAGAGAGACATTTTTTAAAAGTGCTATATCTAAAACAGATGGACGACAATCGTCCTGAAAGTGAGTGGGCTCTGAAGGAGCGATGACATCAAAGTCGAGAATGGCAGATAGATCCTCCAGAATCCTCCCGTTCGGGGAGGTAGTCGGGTTGTTCCAGATGACATTCCCGCAATTGAGGTCACCCGCTATAATAACTGAATTACCTAGTGCAAAAAGAGCCTCCAGATCTGACCTGAGAAGCCTTTTGTTCGGGGTGTGATAGGCAGAGACGATTATGATTGACGAGTGGCCAGTCATACCGAGTCTGCAAACAGATACCTCTATACTGGAGAGTTCGGGAGGTTCTATTGCTATGCAGTATAGAGAGCGTTTATAGTATATGAGGGTGCCTCCGCCGTTAGCGTGGACCCGGTCGTTCCTAATAAATGTTGTAGTTCGCGATTCGGGGATTGCGAGCGCTGGGTTTTAGGAATGTTTCTTGGACTAGAAACACGTCTATTTGGTGCTCTCGGAGGAAGGCGGCAACTAGATCACGCTGAGGTCTAATTGATCGCGCATTAAAAAAGGAAAGGCACAAACTCTTAGGTTTGATCCGATCCATTTTAATTTTGACTATGTGAGGCGCGGACAAGCCGTTGAATAGTGGCGGCTATGCCCGGGAATTGGGTTATTGCGTTGAGCAATCCTAAGTCCTTATTGGAGTTAATCACCGCGTTGAATGCGATGATTTCTTGCACTTCATGCACAAGAAGAAGCTGGGTGAACCACTCCTTGCCAGCCAACGAGAAACCGAGGGCTGAGGTGGCGGGGGCTGCCGGGGCCGGGACGGCCTTGACAGGCTTGGGTTTGATTAATGAGGCCGGAGGGGCCAGTACGGGTGGGAGGGGTGCGAAAGGCGCGGGAGCTGGTGCCACTGGGGCTCGTGAGGTGCCTGGAAGGCTGGGGAAAGCCTCTAGAGACATTAGAGGCTGGATATGAGGCCGAGCGACAGGTACCTTGGGAAAGGTGGCCTGTCTGACTGGCTGGGGGCGTTTCGTGCGTGGGGCGCGGGGACAACCGCGATAATTTGCGGTATGTCCCGTTTGCTGGCAGAGAACGCAGCTGGGCGGGGTTGGAGTGCCAGGAGTGCGAGGGCACTCCTTCGTGGCGTGGTCGTCTAGGCACTTGACGCACCTAGCGCGGAAACAGCAGTTACGGGAAGAGTGTCCGTAGAGCTGGCAGTTGTGACACTGCGACGGGATTCTATTTTTGTGTGGCGGCTCAACGGTTATTCCGGTGAGACCGCACACCTCGGAGAGGTTAAAAATCGACTTGCCCTCCTGGGACTTGTCTAGAAAGACAAGCACCATATTGTATGGTGCCCTGGTGGTGTGTTTGTACATCCTGTGTACCTCACGAATTGGGAAGTTCTGCTCCTTAAGGGAGACTGAGATTTGGTCGGGAGTGATCTCGACCGGGATCTGACGGATAACCACTCGCAGGAGGCGCTCCTCCTCGAGGGCATAGGTGAAGTAACCTAGTCTGTTCGACCGCAGGAGGGAAGTGAGCCTCCTGTGGTCATCGGAGGTGGACACCTGGACCTGGATCCCTGAAGGGGTGTTCCGGGCCCCGGTGTAGTGGAGCTTGAGCTCCTTGCACTTGTCCGAGATTTTCGTCCAAGACGCTTTGTCTTGGATAGTGATTGGAGGCGGGCGGCGGGGTTTTTTCCCTTCAGTGGGTGCGGGGGCCGCAGTGGGCGCGGAGGAGGGGTCGGAGCGAGTGTTCTCGCTCGTTCGGCGTGCTTTTCCTGCGGCCTGGGGTGTAGGGGAAGAGGGCGGAGAGCCCCTCCCCTTCCTTTTGGTGGACTTGACGGTTATGAAACCGTCGTTTAGTATGGTCTCGTTGGGGACCGCGGTGTCCATCGCGGGGACATTTACGATTTTCCGCGCGAAAGGCGGCATTAACGATTGAATCTCCGGATCCGGAGATAAAGGCGAGAAAGAATTCGCCGTATTAATGAAAGTTCGCACTACGGGCGAACGTGACCGGGGACGCGGGAGAGAAGAGCTCTTAGAGCTCGAACGCGCCCGTGAGATAGACGAGCGCGAGCGCGGGGCACGCGTGTCAGGATGCGGGGGGCGCGGGGAGCGCGGCGAGCGCGGGCGCGGCGCGGCGGGTACTCTGTTTGACGCGGCGGTGAGGGGTACGAAGTGTGCGGCGGGGCGGCATTTCTCCGCGGGGGTCTGTGCCGGCGCGGGACGGACGCGTGGGTACTTCCTATTAAAGGAAACCAAGGCGTCGGGTATGTTCTCCTTGAGAAAGGTACGGAGCCTCCTTAGCTCTAGAGCTTCTGCAGAATCGGCCATTCCGGTGGCGTGTGGAGGACTGGGAAAAATTTGAAATTCGAATTCCGAATTCGAAACAAAATATAAACCTCCCCGCCGGAGGGGCAGGGGGGCGCGCCAAATAAAATTTAACGGACTATCCCGAGTCCGGCAAAGTGACCTGCGAGTCGAGGTGCAATGACACGCAGGAATGAGAACCTACCGGGCCTACGTGGAGTCCCTAGCAAGCCCGAGGCAGAGAACGCAGCCGGTATAAATACCTAGCTACGCCCAAACAGACACTCGGGGATGGATGTGTAGCAGGATCGGAAGGGTGGGAAGGAGACACTCAGGGCTTGACTATGACTCTATCAAGGGCCAAGGTTCCTGAGCCCGACCAAGTACTATCGTTTGCCTCTGAAGGAGGCAACCGAGGGGCGCTTGGGTCACGCACCCACTTGCCTTCTGTTGACACCGAGAGGTTTCCGGCAAGCGACCACTAAAGTGTGGATTTCGTCGAATAGAAACAATTGCACTTAAAAGTGCAGTTTGTTATTGTGTAGCGTACTGAAAGTACGCGACACAATGGGTGCGAGCGAGACGGCGATATGCAGGTGCGGCGCAGGTGCGATGCAGGTGTGCAGCAAAGCCGGTCGGTCGTAAAACTTCACAAAGGCGGCAGAGAGCGGTCGTAAACACGTCCGTTCCCGACGGCGGTCGTGATCGGAATCATCCTTGGTTTCATGCAACTTGCATACCGTTATATGCCATTTGTAAACATGCCAACATGGTGTACGGACATCACGGACTTTCGCAATGAGTCATTCTGTCTGCTGTCTCATTTATTACAATTATAAAGATAGAGATAGTAGAACACGCATAAGTCTTGGACTTTGTAAGTTACTGCAGATAACATAGCTTTCAAGATTAAAAGAAAAGTTGCATAAAAAGCTGTACTGCATATTCAATCGCACATTGTATAAACATGTCGATTCTATACAAGGCTATAAAAGTTATGATTCGTAATAAATAGATGAGTAAATCTTGATAAAAACAAACTTTGACATAATAAAAAATATATAAGTAATTACTCTTTTTATATTCTTTATTATTTTATCATTTTAACCACAATCTCACCTTATGTTAAAATAAGTGACGATGTGAAAATTGGTCAAATTTACTAAAATTTCGTTTTGAAATGTTTACTTCCTGTTTTGTACTTTTTTAGTTTTTTTTATATTTCAAAATAACATGAAATTTTTGTATATAAATCGCTATTTTAATATTTTATTTTAAGTTTGTTCATTTCGAAAAAGTCCTTCCAAAAAAATTAGAATTTCAATTACTACTATTTATAGAAGCCCATAATTTGACAGATATAAATCATAGAAAAAAATAAATAAGGTCTTCACATTCATACCTTTAAGCCGATTACAATTAGACCGAATATGAAAGAATTTCAGACACTCACTTTTTTTCGATGTCCGCTTAAGTGAAATTCCCGATTTGCCAATACATATCTGAATATCTACTGAAATTTCCACACTGATATCTGCCGTTGATTCTTCGTCAATAAAATTGACAGCAAATGGCAATCTTTTCAAACTTCAAAAGTAACGATTTTAAATGTTCATCTCAGTTAATCTATAACAAACTATTTTAGATAGATAAGTCCATTGACAAACAATCTATAAATACGACAGGATAATAATTACGTGTAGTCTAATGTCGGTGGTACGTGAGAGGCATACGAGCGACTAATCGCAAACGCAACGCACGTGTCGCACGCAGCAATCGCACCTCTGTATCGGGATATGACATGCACCCTTATACGGTTATGTGATCTATTGAATTTAATAACTACATTTCCTTATATGTCTGTCTGTTTACATCTGTGGTTAGTAAGGTAGCTAGTGAGTTAGTGTTCTCAAAAAAAAGATTAAGAAAAATGACCGACATGAGCGTTTAAAATTGTCACAAGTCAAAGTTATTTAATATAGGTTAATAACGAAATTGATTACTAAAGGAATTTAAAAAAAATGAAGAAACACCTCATTCGTACGGGCGCTTTTAAAGCGCTCATAAAAAATCTAACAATGGTGATCTAATGTTATAAACTCACGTCTATCTGAACAGATATACAACTTGTCTTTTTTTATTTCGTTTCCATTATGCGTATTGGAAGTACTCCTATCATATTATAAATATCTCCCTATTGAATAATATTTGGGAACTTTCGAGGTAAAACACTTCAAGCCTAGATAAATATATAATTATCTATTACCCTGCTGGGTGGTGTTGTTTCGAAAATATTTCTTAAGTTTAAGTTTCCTCACGGTGTTTTGCTTCAACGTTAGCCATCAGTATTACTAATTATATTCAAATAGCTAAATGTGCGAGAATCTTCAAACTCAAACTCAAACTCAGTCTTTTATTTGCGGTCATAGGTTAACAAAGATGGTGCTTAATATTAATAAATGGATAACTATGTCCTGCTAGTAAAGCCTAAAAATATTAGGTTTAAGTATAATCTACATAAAAACATTAATCTTAAATTATAATTATTTAACTCTATTCTACTTTATCATCTTAATTATCTAATGTTATCGTCTAAATATTCTGACATAGTATAGTAAGCCTTATCTAATAAAAATACTAGCAATTTTTTCTTAAAATTTTGTTAATCTACTGCCTTCATAATTTTGATAGGTAGTCTACTATATATTCTTATTAACATACTAAAAAACTCTTGTCAAAAAGGGCAGTTCTGTGAGGAAACGATATCTTGAAAAATCGTTGGATGTGCAGATATTGCATCAAAGTTCTACTGGTTTTTAAATACCATGTGTTTATTAGTCGGGACAAGTGGTATGCTATCGTTTTTGGGATCACAGAGCGAAAATAATTAGTAATGTTTTTATTTATAAACAGAATATACTACAAAATATTGAGCGCAAGTTTCTTGTAGAACACTTCTATAATAAACGACTAGATAAGTTGTGTTTTCATTGCTATGGTGTAGGTTGGATATTTTAAAGGAAAGCTATACAATAATGCTAGAAAAAGCAAAGTAATTGTAAAGTTGTATCGCTAAATGATATTCCAATGGAAAATCCGGTTTTTATGAGCCTTTGCCTGGTTTGGATTTAAAGTTACCAAAGTGCTTAAAAATTGTATCCAACAAAGCAAGACAAGCTTTCGATGTGATGGAACTAAAATACTATACGAAGATTTAAAAATTGGAACTAACTGAAGAAGACTTTCTGTGACTGTGCGTAATTTTTGAATGCTTTAATGTTGATGTTACTGAAGCGCGTTTACTAAGAAACGAAACTATTTCCATTGACCCGATGAACTGAATGGTTGTTTATTTTCAATCTATTTTTAAACTGTTAACGGTTTTGTAAATGTAATAATGTTTTTGAATTTGTTACTGACTGTTTTTATTTATTTATTGTACGGTAAATTTTATTTTACGCTTCGACCAATGGTAGGCAAGGAGCAACATGCTAGCTTTCTTTGTCCCACCATTTTATTCATCCGTGCTATAGTTAATGTATTGCTTTATTCTTTTTTGTTCTGGTTTAAAATAATTATCTTATAATGTAGAGATTTTTATTTAAAAATGCCACAGATTTGAAGAGTCTTTATTTTACTTTGTTTTTAATAGTGCTTTTATCTTCTATACATATAATAAAATTGAATGGTCTGTTTGTAATGTCAAAATAAGTGATTTTACGAAATGAATGTACATAGGTACGCTACGTATAACGGAATAAAATTTTTTTGTCTGTCTGTTTGTTCCGCTCTATCTCTGAAACCGATTTTTACGGGACTTTCACTCGTAGATAGCTGATGTTAGAAGGAATAACTTAGGCTACTTTTCTTTTAGAAAAAATATTATCGTTCCGCACAAATAAAATGTTATTCCATAATCCACGCGAGCGGAGTCGCAAGCACAGCGCGTTAAATAATATTTTTTCCTTTATGGGAATCAACGATAGCATAAGCTCGTTTTTTTTTCTGGAATATAGTAGTCCATTCGCCATTCAGTCGATTATAATGATCCAGTTACAGGATGGTCCATTTTCCAATGTTGATGTAAAATGTCCAAGCCCAAAAAAAGAATTGAATGCATCGGAAACGTGAATTGTTTAGGAAACCAGCCTTGAATGAGGAGAGCATGTGAGCGAGCATCGAACCGTTAAATTGTCCAGATTTATCGCTCCAATAAACTCCGTCGACCCACTTCCACGTCTAACGAATTAACTGTTTACTATTACACGTTGACTAAGATAAATCATGTTTGACTTCTGAATATGTCAATATTCAAAAGTAAACAGGGCATAAAGATAAAATCGTACAGTTAATTGTCAAGACTAAAATATTAAAATTATAATGTGAATTAAGTACAATACTTGTGTATTAAGGTTTTTTTTATCGTTATAGGTATAGCGTTGTGGCCACAATCCCACCTGATATTAAGATACGATGTTGCTCAAAATGCTAACACGTTAAGCCTAGTGGTAGACTGGTTCTCTAGTACAGCTGCCGGAACACACCTATTGGTTCTTGGCGACAGATTTTTAATTTGAGGGTGGTAGCTAGTCAAGCGGGCATGCAAAAGCCCTACCACCGTTCTATGGTTTCATCACGATGTTTTCCTTCGCCGAAAGCTCGGCCATCGACGTGATGTCCGTACACGCTACCACGGAGCTAATATTACATATTAGGAGGTATTGTAACTCGTGATCAAATACTACGAAATAAAGCGTTCTTAAAATATGTTTAAGTATTTGCTGCAAATAAATACGTACGAGTGGAAGATTATAAATTAAAGTGACACAAAAATTCTTATATGGAAATTATCAATCAATATCTGGCACGTATTATAAATTTATTGAATAGTCCAACGTCTTCCTAATTCCTCGAAGATAAAATATTAGGTCAAGATAATGCCAGGATAATATGACATTAAGAGTTAATCGATCGATATATAATTTGATTATTAAAGCATTATGATATGCAAAACTAGACTAGACATTTTACATTATTTGATCATTCGTTGGCTTGGAGGCAAGCAGGTATGATTTCGATGGTTTCCATATTAAATAAAATATTTAAAAAATCGTTTTATAGAGAACTGTCTCCGATTGCTCTAAAGTTCTCACATGATTGTGAATTAAGTTTAGCCAAAATACAGAAGCGACTGTGGAGAAATAGTCATATCTATAAATGGATATGATCAAAGTTGTTGTTGAGACGGATAACAATCCCAAAACAATGCGCCAAAGAGTCAACATACATTCCGGCACGAGGACTGTTTTATTTTATTTTCTTCTTTTTAAATTTAGTTTATTTTCCTGTTTTTCTGTTAACATAGCTAAAGATTTTGCATATTAAATCTATTTCTTATTGATACTTTATAATGTTTGACACAAATATGGATATTTCTTTAATCTCATTTATTATAAAACATTATTAATATTTACAGAAAAGGAATTCAATTTATGGTATATTATGAAGTCAACGCATTGGTATAAGAAAACGCGAAATGAAAACGGTATATTCGTATTATAATTTGCGTCAAAATTATTCTGTTGATCTGCATACTTAGTAAAGTGAGCGAAGGATACTCTGAAATTTGAACAAAAGAATAAAACATGATTTAAATTTAATTTAAATTATTCGTAATCATTATACAAATATTTATAATTCCCAGTTCTGTCTGAGATTATTTTAGGATTTTATCGTAGATATTGTCTCAGTATCTCGACACACGACAATGTTTTGTTCATACGTCAGTAGATAACAGACGTATGTACTAATTTTTAATACCACATTAAATTAGTAGGGGAAAATTAGTCTAGTAGATACTTCAAAATTAATGAAATAAAATGAATATTAAGTTATAAACAAATCGATTTATAAATGGGCAATTGTGAGCGTGACAATATAAGCATAAATTACTAAATCATAATATTGGTCTAGGGGTGTGATTTTCGCTTAGGGTGGGAGAGGTCCCGGGTTCAACTCCCAGACGAGCCCAATTGTTTTTCGTTTCTTCGTTATATAATTATTATATAATACTAGCAAGCCCCCCGGCTTCGCACGGGTAGCAGAGTAATACATATAACTCTAATGGTTTACACATTAATAATGTGATTAATAATGCAATTGCAAATAATTATTGGGTGTTTACCATTTGCAAGCAATTTTACGCGTGAAAATAACTGGTGAAATTTGAACTATTTTAAAAAACAACAATTAATTTATTTTTTCAAATGTAAAATTTTATTTCGTAGACTAATACAACATAATGAATATTAACTTACGGTACACTCATGACATTGAAGTTATAAGCCTCTGAACCTTCAATGCGAATAATAAGGTTCGTAGTGATTACGCACATAAAGTGAAAATACTTATAATTAATCATGTTTAAAATTCTCCACTAAAAATAATAAAATATCATAAAGAGTTAACGGGTTTGCATTCCAAAGAAGATCTCTAGTAATTAGCCACAAGCCATTAAGGTCACGATTTTCACAAACATAAATCTAGCCGTCAAGTTTTTGTGTCTAAATAGAATGTTGCATTTCGGTTCATTTCGTATTTTTGTAATTTAGTAATTCGTCGTGGTTATCAATTGTAACGATATAGGTGTATTAACAGATATACCTCGAAGCGAGTAGCTCGGGTGTTTTTGTGTCTTAGACAAACAAATATCGTTATATCGTATGTCTTTTTACCCATTCTTCTATTCGGTATAATTTTGAGAAAATTTTATAACAGAGTTTCTCGACTGTTCCTTTTGGTAAAGTACCCTTATAGCCTTTTGGAGATACAGGGAAAAGGCACACTTGATAGAAATAAATTCTAACATGTTGTTAAGTAAAGATACGTACACAGCACAGTTAAGGTTCTAGATTTTCTATGCGAGAGTGGTAAATTGTCAAGCGAGGAGTAAAAAAACCCTTACTACCCATGATGAGTTAGGATCAGCATATTTTTCTTTACCAAATCTAATGTTCATTTATGGATTCCCACCACCACATATGGTATTACCACCGAATACTGTTCTGTTATAGGATGCAGCAAAATTACAATCCATATTTTTCATATTATCTAAAATCAATTGTTTGCCTTATAACTAATTACTTCAAAAGCGGTTCGAAAAATACCTTAGTTTTGGATCGTTATTCTCCGATATACATAACGTAAGAATATGTGTGGATACATTATTCACTCGACTAGCTCCACGTAGTTTATTTAGTTCAAGACAGTAGTCGCATCATCTATTTTCATCTTGGAGTATTTTAAGCTGATGCCATTAACTATTAAATCTCGCTCTGAAGTGGATCTTCTAAAGTTATATGAACGGTGTTTTGTTTTGTTTTATCTGTGTCTAGTGGGATCATTCGTATTTTGAGTTAGTATTAAACTTATTGGAGTATTAAACCTCAAAAGAGTGAACTATTCAGAAATTCCAGTGTAATTATTAAAGTAAGACCTTTAATATATTTTATATAGATTGAATTCGGACCAATAGCTATACCTATAGCAGTGATTGTGAAATCCGTTCAGTTTTCTACTTCGTAACATCTTAATAGCCGATTATTATCTCTACCTTTGTGAAACTACATCTGAAGGTACGATATTAAACTTAATTTTACGATCGTATCATCTCTTAAAATTATCTTTGTAACGTTCCCCTCTCTATTTATAGACAAACTTAAGAATTATTATAATTATGTATCACGATAGTAAAGCGTTGAATTTAGCATTCACATACTGAAAAATGTATGATGTATAGTGTATCATCATTATTACAATGAACTGTAAGTATTCGGTGAAAGAAATCATCGTATTAAAACTATATCATACAAAAATCAAGCTGTAAATGTTTTACTAAGCATCAATTTTTGCTGTATTCCAGTTAACGACTTCCACTTTTAAGTTTTCGTAATCACTTCGTATTTCTGAACAATTCAATGCGTATCCAGTTTACATGGTGGATTTAGTCTCGATGGGGACATGGCGATAATGTCTAAGTAATCAATTGATATTCTTCTCTTCAAGTCGTTATTGCTTTGAAGTGAGCACTATCCTGCCGCTGGAGGAGAATTAAGAGCTTTTCTCTTTTTTTATTATTATATACCCATTAGTCTTTTTATTGGGTCTTTTAAGGATGCAAAGTTTTTATCCATCCATTAAACCGAAAGGCGTCCACAAAGAACGATCCTGCGCTGCTTGCATCCAGCGTGTTCCCGCAACTTTCACCAGATTATTGATGTATTTTGTGGCTGGTTTACTCACACATCATCCGGTGCGCGGTCGCCACTCGAGAACTCTTAGACCCTAGGTGATCCGTTCTACGAGTCACTTAAATCTAACAATTCTGAGGGTTATTGTGGATCTTCTTTTAATTTAAACTTTATTGAATAAATTAAAATAATTATTGTCTCTAAATCTTCATTTTAGTACAAATGCTCTGTCGGGTGCTTGAGATAGACGTGTCCCTAGATATCCTCGTCCCAATATAGCATGAGGTCGTTCAACCTTCACGCTAGCGTTTGTAAGAGACAATTGTAGTGTTGCCAGATCTGAACTGTAACTGCTTAGTACACTAATGACATGATAAAGCTACGTATTATCATTTGTGTTTTTTTAACGATATATCTTTTTATTGATTAATTTTACAAAGCGATTTTTAATCGATTTAAATCGGTAGAGGAAAAGCAAAAGAATACTGATTATTATCTTATAACAAGCATGTAACTTGTCGGTATAAATAGATGTGAATGTGCGATTACATACAGAAGTATTTAATACATTTTATTACAGTTACAAGTAGAAAGCATGACGTTGCATTAAATTATAATGATTTTATAATATGATATGTTAGACAATATGATTATATTTCTTTAACATTACATTGTACGAGTGATTTTTGTTTGCTTCACTGCAAAAACGTTTACGTGTACCCAACGATTACGTTTTTGTACTTTATAAGATTTTTTCATGATATCCAATAATGAACTTTAATAATTTCGATATCTTCTTAATAATATTGATTTAGTGCCTTATTGTCCTGAAAATTAATTTTTAACATTGTATAAAATGGGTTTAAAAATAATTAAATTGTAACAATAGTTTTAATAATTTTATTTATTTTACTATAGTCTATACATATATTTAAGACATTATATAAAATATAAAATGTGATTATAAGGTCAAAAGTTACGAAAAAACTAATAAGTATAATAAAGTGGCAACATTTGAAGGTCGCGTCAATTAGGACTGTCGGCGTGATGGTTGCTTTTAATTATATTATTGAAGAGTCATTGCTACAGCTATAATGTTTTCACTTTAATGATTTCTATTACTTATAATAGTATATTACAAAATATTTTGAGTATTTGTATTGGTTCTAAAGTTTGTTATCCAATTGTAAGTATTCATCAAAAATATTTAATGAGACAGTGGAATTGCAACTGGTTAGACTTTTAAAGAATTACTAAAATGAATGAGTCTCCAGTAGTATAACGAGAACAGTTCTTATAAAATGTCATGGCGTTTGATCCTAATTATGATTCTGATTCCCATTTGATAAAATATATAATAATTAAAAATATATATGTAATAATATTATACTCTTGAATAATTGGAAATAATGAAACAAAGACTTAATTGCGTTTCTCTGGAAAAACACAAGATTTACTTACAATACGTACAACGAATTTTTGGCGGGATCTCAAACTGTCATGTAGTGGTTTTTGTTTTTATTCATAAATTTGTTTTATTTGAGCCTATATTGTGTAATACGGGTGGCATTTTGCATAATAAAGTTAGGTTATTATGGATCATGAATTCTGAGATGTCACAAAAACGCCCTAGAAAGTTCTAACAAGGGAGCCACCATCCTTTCAGGATATTGCTATCGTCATAAGACAGGTCACTCTATATTTACTGGTTAATGGCAGTAATGATCTTCAATAAAGAGGACCGGTTGCCAAGTTAAGAAAAATAAGAATATGTACAACATTTAACCAATTAAATTATCTGTTAACAAAAGATTGTTTGACCTGTAAAAATACATGAAACAACATTTAAAGCCTTTATTTTTATATCCTAACAAATATAGAAGATATTATCTAAAAGGAGAGTTCTCTACTCACAATAATAATAATGCTTTTTATAGGTTTCCCTGTTTTCGTGAAAGAATGAGGCAAATGTATCTAGACCATGCAGCCAAGTCAGATGTTGATTTTATAGTCCATGTTTAGGTGTCATATATACAAAGACCGAAGCCATACTCTGTTTTTTCTTCTTGTTTTTCCTGCCAGTGTCAATGTCTTAAGCTTTCGTACTATTTTCTAATCTTGGAAGTGAGTTCAAACAAGATGGCGGCTCCCTTGTTAGAACAATCAAAGGAGTTTTTGTGGCAACTGAAAATGCATGTTTACAGTTTATATTTATAATCCACTTCACGTATGCACAATAACCAAAGTATATCACGTAAAATACCACCTATATTAGATAATACAGAGCTAGATAACCTAAGTTAATGAATTATAATAAAACCACAACATGGCAGTTCAAGATCCCGCTAAAAACTCAATAATAATCCACTCTTCTATTTCGTTAAAAAATGTCACCTCCATCATTTGTGACATCTTGTAGGGTTGTGATCAATAACGTGACAAAGACAAACTTAAGAAAAGCGCTCTTATATGAATGAAGCAGTTTTCTTTACAAATGTTTAATTTGTATTTTAATAATAGATTACATTAACAAAAAAAAAAACTACTTACATACACGGTTTATATTATTTGAACCTTTTATTAATAACCGTTACCTGCATTCAATTACTTCAAGGTCTCTTCGCGAAATAAAATACTATTTTATGTTAGTCGAAACTGAAAACAAGATGATAAAATAAAACAGTAATCAGTTATAAATAATAAGAAAAAGAAAGGTATTCGTAAATACAGTTTCCTCCGCAGTTAAATACCATATTTACCATAAAGTACGTGATAAATCGATTGACGTTTATGTACCACAAAATTAGTAATTAAGAGAGTGGAGTCATATTTTTTGATTATTTATTGGTCTGCCAAGTTTCCCCAACGGTACTTAGTTTGAAAGTGTTCCGAGCAGACTACAAGTCAATTATGTGGCCTGAGCATAAAGATGATAGCGAAAAACCGCATTCTAAAATATATTTATCATAAATCTAAATATGTAAATGTCATATGCTTCAAAAATACTATGCGTTTCAAATGAGAATTGAAGAGCATTGTGGCCCAAGGTGATAACACGCTAAACCTTGTGGAAGACTGGCTCTCAAGTGCAGCTGCCGGAACACATCTATTGGTGCTTCGCGACAGATTTTCAACTTGAGGGTGTTAGCATGGTGGTAGGGCTTTTTCTAACGCTCGCCTGGCTAGCTACCGCTCTCAAGTTAAAAAAAAAACTGTCGCCAAGCACTAATAGGTGTGTTCCGGCAGCTGCACTTGACAGCCAGTCTTCTATTAGGCTTAGCTTGTTACCGTCTTGAGCCACATCATCACTTAACAACATGCCTACAAAGAAAACCTAAAACTACAAAGGAAAAAAGCTTTAAATAGAGAATGCATAGTGTGAAAGAAGTAAGTATATTTAGAGGGTTAGGTTTATACCAATATTTTCTCTTATAACTTACACTGCACGTGAAACGTCCGAAATATCAATCAGATGAAGATCTAAGTCCGACTTTTTTTTATTTAATATATGGCTACAGCCTATGTAGAGGCAGTTTCGCCAAAGTCTATCTTCTTAGGTAGATGAGGAACGCTCTATCGAGCGTTTTTTATAAAAGTTAGTCATGATTACTTGTTTTTTATTTTCTGTAGTAACAACTTGTTAATTACAGTGTAACACTTCACAAATAACTTTCCGCTCGCGGCCGACTTTAATCGTTGTGATTATTGAATCCGTACTAATAACTTAGTATTCGTACTATTAACTAGCTTCTACCGCACTATTGACTGGACACCTTAAAAAGCGGCTGAAACAATCTATAACACACAGGGTGATGTAGCTTTCTATTAATGAATTTTTTTTTTATAAATGGATCTGTACTTCCGTACTTCCACCTACTACAAATATATCCAAAAACTCGTAAGTGTAACTCTCTATAATAGTAGAAAAATGCTTTTGATATTTCACAGGAGTACTTGTAGGATGGCCTTTAAATAAAATATATCGATGGTTAAGCTCACAAAATAGGACATTCTGTCAAAATAAAGTAAGTCATAGGACATAAGTGGGGACAGGGCCTTAAAGTACAATCAACTTTTTTGGTCCTTTAAGGATTTACGTAAAAATCCGAATATGTAAAATAAAGTATTTTCACTTTATTATTCAAATTATTATATTATTATACAATAGGGCTCCTATTGTAATCTAAAAGCTACGTTCAAATTATATCAGAATTTCCAAAATGATGCGCGTTATATAAACAGACAAACCGAAATACTTGAAACAATATCTACCATACCATGGTTCCATCAGAATGTTGTCCTTCACCTAAAGCTCAGGCACAGGGTTTAGTGTATTATATTTATATCGTCAACAAAATTAAATAAAGATTTGATGGTGAAAAAATGCTAACCCTTTTGAAGATGATAGCTACTATATAATAGCGTGTTCGGACACCGCGTCGATTATTGACGTAGGTTCGAATCTTATAATTCTTTTTCGCCCCTGGTTTTTATTTTATTGTTGTCATATATTTTTGTCTACAGGGTACACGTTGTGATTGCCTTAAAAGGCCTAGTGTATATAATAAAAGTGTTTTTTTTAGTTACATTTGGGGTTCTCATAAATAAATAAACAATGAACCTGAGCTTTTGGTGAAGGAAAACATCGTAATGAAACAGCAATATTATGGATTATGAATATTCTAATGCCCGCCTGACTAGCTACCACCATCAAGGTGTGTTCTGACATCTGCACTTGAGATGTAGTCCTCCTCTAGGTTTAGTGTTACCATGTCACTGAACATAATGTGAGATTGTAGTGAAAGGACAAACCGATAAAAATAAAAAAAAAATATAAGAAAAACAACAAATGGATTCTTTATACCTATATTTATTATAGGTAGGTATTTATTAGGTAGGTATTGAAAAAAGAAGTAACATTTTATGTATATGTATATTGGTGCTTGTCAATGCTATTTGCATTCTTGTAAATATATCATTTGGAATTCCCAGAAATAATGAACGTTTTAAATCGAAATCGTCTGTAAATTGCCATAATATGCATTTGTAATGAGAACATTGTCCCACAGTTGCCCAAACACTTGCATTAGTTTAACCAGGTCAGATGATGTGTCCTTCATAGTGACACACATCCCTATACGGTTACCACGTTGTGTGCAGTTTAATGGACATATATATATTTTATAAAAAACGCGTCTAGGTTTTTAAGATCGCTTAGAAAGTTGATCGAAGATTATTGTTTCGAAGAATAGTCGTACTTGTCAGTAGGTATATTGTGTCAGTCTCAATTAGCCAGATCCAGACCGACCGAGCATTGCCCGAGCACAGCTCGTGATCCAATTTACCTTGGCCGGTATGGACTTGGCTCAGATTGCCTCAGGCGCTCGTTGCCAAAGCCGAGCATACCACGACCCAAAGCCATGCGGTATCGATCGAGATGCCGTGCTCAAAGGCGCCACAGTTTGGGCGGCTAGCTCAGTGTGAACGACGAGCCTGCGCTGATGCAAAATGGACAAGGCAGATAGTTTCGCTTACGTTTTGGCAGTTTTACATTTTGTTGAACTCAAAATATACCGAACATTTGAATAACACGTGAAACTTGCTGAAGGAAAATCTCTCAGGAGTAAAAACTGTTTTGGTTTTTTAATTAAAAACTAGTTAATATTAAAGCCGTGGCCCCGATACAAATACGTGATTCTTCATCTTTTTTACAAAGCAGGCTGGTTGGCTCACCTTGGCTCCCGAAATCTGCCTTGTAACTCCTTCATATTGCATCGGTGGACACGGCTCACAGGCCAGAAACCCGAGCGTGACTCGCGAACCATGTCGACTGTGCTCGGTCCGGTCTGGATTCTGCTATTATAGAGTTACTATTCTGCTTCTATGAATTTTGACCCTAAAGCTGTTCAATTTACTATATACGAGTATGTTACATTTACACATCCTGTATTTTGGACAGAGAACATTGTATCTTAATTTTTGGGAATTTGACTTGGGGATTGGTGCATATTTCGTGCTCAATAGGAGAGCGGATTGCATTCACCGCACAGTAAATAACTCATAACAGTTACCTGTGTGGCGTCGCATTTTGCTATTAGCAAATGCTTATTACGAGCCAGCGTGGTGAAGACATCCCTCATTAGTTCCTTATTGCTTAGCCTTACACTTCTTGGAACAATGTAATACTAGCTTTCGGTAAAGAAAAACATTTTGTAACGCCTGTTTGGCTAGCTATCATCCTTAAGTTGAAAATCTATGCCCAAATACCTATATATATATATATATATTTTCGAACTGACTATATTGTTAGCATTTGGGGCCCTTGGAGCCTTTACGGCTTTTACAGCTTTACCGGGCTTGGGGATACCTATAGTTGTGTTCCGGCAGCTGTACTTGAGATCCAAACCTCTATCCTTAGCTTGTTACCACCTTAGACGATATAGTCACATCAGGTGAGATTTTAGTCTTACGCTTAACGTAACAACTAAAAAAAAGATTATTCAAGTATTGACACACTTGAATTCCATATAAACTATATCATTATTATGAAATTGGTGTTACGTCCATATTAAAATACGAGACGTGGTTACATGAGTAACGTGTGAATTTTCCACTACTTGCGACATTTCAGCGGTAACTTGGCTCTAATGACCGCCTTTGTTCCCCAGCCCATTAACACGACCGCTCTATGTGGGTTATCCGTCACTATCACATTGTTTTAACGGATTATTGACTGCGTACTATGTGTGTGTGCTACGAATGTTTTGTTGAAGCATTTAAAGGCAGTTACATAATATTACAAGGCAAAGTTCAGCTGAGGGAAAACTATATTTTATTCCGCCATATAGCGGTTGCACTCTGGTTAGGTACTTAGGTTTGAAGGGCTTAGTAAAAACGCTGATAAAGGAGGAGTTTCCAATTAGTCTTTAGAAATAGTCATTTAACCTGATGACCCGTGCGAATATTTCACAAATTATAGAATGTAAACAATATGTAACTAACAGCTGTGATGTTAGTTAAATAGATTGCTAAGAAATGGCGCCTCTTACATGTTAATTGAATATATTTTCATTAGGAATGCCATCGACACATGGCATTCTATGGCATCCACAATAAAAAGGTTTTTTAATTAAAAATAATAATTTTTAAAACTATTTGTCAATGTTCGGTCAATACCAGAGAACATAAGTTTTATAATAATGTTTGCTTTATTATATCATTCGGATGAAATATTAAGGGCGATATGACAATGCCACGAAAAATGCCTTTAACAAATTGATAATAGAGATTGTAGACAATACCTTTGATAGATAGTAACCGCTCCATATGATATCGTTTCATTTGCTAATTTCAAAATTGCATAATAGTGGAAATCTTCTATCCGTTTGGATCGCCGAAGATTAACGCCAAATACTATCCGGACGAGATTAAGTATAAACTTTGTTGATTCTAGCTCGAATTGGGAACGGGAACTGGGACGCGAAAAGCAAATTATTGAAAATTGATACGAGTTTTACGTGAAAAGGTTGTAGCGTGATGCTATTATTATAAATGATGTATGTTGAAATATAAACAAAAAGATCTTTTATAAACCAAATGTTCCTGTGTCTGATTCAATCCCTTTTCTCTTTGTCCCATTGTATAAATCTTGTTGATTAACTTTTCCTTCGCTTTTCCAACGTTTCTTTGAGATTAAGATGTTTTAAAGGGACGTTGAATATTTATCTAAACCTTGTTTTAGTGTTCGTGCAAAAAGATTTTATGTACTTGCACATTAATTAACCTTTTCAAGCAACTTTGCTATATTTTGGCGCTTTTTAAAAACGAGATATTTTTTCCTTTTATTGTTTTATTTGTCCATTTTATTAATAAACTACATGTGCCCGCGGCTCCGCTCGCGTGGACTAGAGAATGTCGTCGCGGGAGCGCACGCGCGAATCGTGCTACCCTCTTCCAAAGACGGAAGACAAAAATGCTTATTGTGGGTGCTCCTTAGAAGATAAACATATGCTATTTATAACATTGGTATAGATTTTTTTAAGATCTACAATTATGTAGAACATTATTTTAATATATCTCGTACAGTTTACTCAGCGTAAGTTATTTAAGCGCTACAAATAAGTATTTTTTCCGAATTGATTCACCATTATCGTCACTGCTCATTTCGTATGTTACTTTATCTTACAAAATATACCCTGGCCAGATAACCTAGCTATGAATTAAAATAAAAACCATGTAAATCGAATAAGTGGCTTTCGAGTGAAAAGAAAGTAAACGGACAGATAAACAAGAGGGACGTTGAGTTTTATAGTATGTATAGATTTACTAATATCGAAACTTCATGCATTGCATATGCATTGTTAGAGATGCAAAAAAAGACATGAATACTTAACGTGGTCGACTGTTTTTAATTCCAGTGGGGTGGTATAACACGACAATTGTGTGCGACTAGATATCGACCACCATAAAAAACACCATATAAAAATACTTTTACACCGACCATCCGGGATCTGCCGGTATATTATATCCACTAATCAAGCCTGTTGGTAGAATATCTGTACCCGACTGGCCATTACGATAGTCAATTGGTAGCACTGTACACACTCTATAATCTTGAAAGACACGACACGCCGAAAAAAGTCACTATGACGGGACCACGTGAATGGGCCACATTGCCCGCCACCTCATTATCGTGATTTCCTATGATGTTACTTAGGGTTTAACGTGTGTAGGCAATTTTAACTTATATTTAAAAAACGAAAACCTATTTTCTTTTTTTTCTTAACGTTACTTTATAGATGATCCGCGGTGGCGTCTCGTAGCCATGAATATAATCATAAAACCGCCACAATGACTCTGTTTTGGTTTGTCGCGTTTCGTGATCAACCAGTGTATATTCCAGGTGCCGAGAGGCTTACTGACCGGTTTGACCTGTTAAACCGCGATGGATTGCCGATCTCTGTGGTCGCCGTTACGTTTAATTGTACTGTGCTTACACCATAAGATACATTGCTGTCATTTTGCCGTTCTACTATAAAAAATAGCCAGACTAGAATTCTCTGAATGCTATTGGTATATTTAGTACATAAATCATTTGTAAAAAAAAAAAATATTTATTACATTTAAATACTATACAAAGAAATGTATGTAATCGAAAACGTATAGTTTAAGTCGATGATTGCGCTTTTATAAATATTTACCTTCCTCAACACCTATCCTTGTTATGTTAATAAATTATGTATCATTTCATCTCGCTCTGATGCGCTTTATATGTCGGCCACCTTGAACCGGTAGCAATGAGATGTCGCATAATGATAAACTACTCTTTTGACCTTGATGTAAATGTTAATTCGTAAATCTGCGTTTTATCGATATATATTTTTTAATTGTGTAAAAATAATTTGATTAATATAACGTTTATTTGTATAACAATAAATTTTTTACATAATTAAAAAAAAAGTCATTAAAATGAATTCACATTATCATCGTTGATTTCATAATGTTGTTTCGTTACGTCAAAAAAGTATAACTCCTTTAGTGACTTGTGTACATTAATTAGTACACTTTTTTTTTATACTAGTCGGCAAATTGACGTCGCTGTTCTTGTTGGTAGGCACAGTACATTCCAGTGTTACAGCGACCACCGAGAGATCTTTTATTGGTAATATCTCTTCACGTTACTCTCCGGGAGATAGTTTCAATTTTAATTTGACAATTTATTTAATTGTCTGCTTATCTACAGTAATTAAAGTTTAATGATTAATTGTTAAGTTGATTACGCTGAAATCATAAGCAGACTCACAAGAGTAAGCGATTGTGCGTGGATGAGCTAACCGTTGAAGAATGCGCCTTTGACGGTTGCGTCACGAGCGCTATCCTAAGTTCATGTGTATTGTATGCAGTCTATTTGGATGCGTTTTAGTTTGAATCTTTACTAATATTATAAAGCTCAGGAGATTGTTTATTTGACCGCGGCAATCTCTGGAACTACCAGTAAAATCAGAAAAAACATTTTTTTTATTTTATAGATTATTTATTAAAGAAGGTTATAAAATATATAACTTCACACAATCAATCACGCAATCTGGCAAGTTGGAGGCAAGTACGGGAAGTGAGCGGCAGCGCCGTGGAGAGTTAGTCGAATAAATTTAACACGGATGAAACCGTGGGGCGCAGCTATTAATTAAATGAAACTTGAAAAAGTCACGTTTAAAAAAGAACAGTTAATGTTATGCGTAACATGCTTGGTTGAACACCACGGCTGGCGCACTGTAGTGGGCGTCCCCCGGAACCAGATTAAGTGCTCTCGTCCACAGGTGAGCAGAGCTGTACTTACATTTTACGTAGCATATTCAAGTGGCTTTTGCTTGTACGAATAAAAATGTACTTACTATATAAATATATATATTATTATAGCTTTCAGTTATAATGAAAAAATAAATGTATAAAAAATCATTTTCATTATACAAATTCCAGCGTATGTATTACCGAAACCAAAAGTGACTTTTTTTTTTAAATATGTAACAACATTCAATTACATATTTTTTTGTACAATTGAGCTGACAAACAAGCGCACGGCCCGTCTTATGGTCAGCGGTTACCGTAGCCTATGATCGCTTGTAACACCAGAGATATCACTAGCGCGTTGCCGACTTTGAACCCTCCATCCCTATTTCCCGGAAACTCTACCCACCGCAGGAAGACAACACAAGTTTCTTTGGCTGCGATCCTACAGAAGATCTAAGTATTTCACCAGCCGGACTGCTCCAAGTAGAGAGAAATTGCCAAAAAGACTTCTTTGCGCCCTATCTCTCTTATTTTAATTGTATTTATTAAGTTACTAAAATCATTTTTATTTCCAAATCATGTAAACAAACTTAATCTTACCCGTCCCTTTCTGTGGCCATCGACGCGTGTTAAAAGAAATTGTACAAATTATCTGCTTAGGACGTATGATTTTCGTTCTTATTTGAGATTTGAACGCGAACATTTAATAAATTTATATTTTATTAACATTTTCAATATGTTAATAACAAATTATCTATATGAAAAGACAATAATAATAAATTAAATTTAAAATTCATAGACATTAGTTATTTATTCCACTAACATTGTAATAATTTATTTACATATATAATTTGGCCTACTAATTGATTTATTTATTTTAGTTTCACTAATAAATTTACAATAAGTTTAGTTAAAGGCATCCTATTAAACCTATGGGGTTTAATATAATAATATTCCCATAGATTCGTTTAATATAATTATAATACAGAAGCCAATAAACGTCAATCTACTGAGGCAGACATCCGAACTTCAAATTCATTGGGTTATTTATTATATAATATCTTCTAAGCCTATAACGACGTCTAGCGACGAGCGGTTTCACACATAAACTCCCGAGCCGAGGTTCGGCCACTTTGGCACCCTCGGATGTTGTTGCTTAGCTTTCGTGGCTGAGTGCCCTAAGCGCTCGCCCCCAAGCCCGGTAAAGCTGTAAAAGCCGTAAAGGCTCCAGGGCCCCTAAGGCTAACAGTATAAACAGTTCGAAAAAAAAAAAACATAAACTCTAATAAGTCAGACTTTGCTGAAGTGCGAATTACAGTGGATGCAGAATTGGTAGTCTAGAGTGATTGCTGTCGCTACTCTCAATAATATAATTCTCTAGCAGGGAACATAAGCTTTAAAATGTTTGAAAAATTAATTTAGATTAAGAATAAACGGACGTATGGCGTTGTCAGGAAAAAACACTTTTGAGAAATAATATATTAGACGATGATACATATCAAGCACTGTTCCGTATCTAATCAGAAGCCAACGAACCTCAGTCAGTTGACTTGGGCGATCGGCCTTCACAATAATTAGGTTCCTTTGTATTGTTAGATGTTTACGAATCCTTATGCTGTAATGTTGGTTCCTTACTTTATTATTTATTTTATTAGAGATTCAGTGGCAATTTACCTCATATTGTTCACGTAATACAGCCTGTATTTTCAATATGATCGTCGAGTATTGGACTTAATGTAAGGAATATAGCAAAGTACAAGTAGGTGTACATTGTTTATTAAAGTAAAGTATCACGTTTTTTAACTCGCTTTATAATTTCCCTGTTTATCAGCTGTGCAAGTGTAGTAGTTAAATTAACTTAAATTACACTTAAAATTAGTCATAACATTTTGTAGGTTGTAAAAAGCTTCACGGGATATAATTTAGTGATTTGCCTTTTTTTAATTCCTGAGTGACATAAATCAGTTTTATATAAAGCAAAATTAAACGAGGAAAAATATAAGAATGCAAAAAATTCGGCATTGAATATAGTTAAAAATTCACAGAAACCTTATCAGTTTTTTTCAGTTATTTACCTATTATTCATTTCGTGCAAGCGATACTAACTACACACAAATGTGTAGATGTATCGCAAGCGCTTGTCGCAAGCTCGTTTTTTTTTTTCGAACTGACTATACTATTGGCCTTTGCGGCTTTTACAGATTCACCGGGCTTAGGGGCGAGCGCTTAAGGCACTCAGCATGGCATAAAGCATGGCACCAAGTTCCGAGGGCGCCAAAGTGGCCGGACCTCAGATCGGACTGTTGCCGCGTATGCAATGAAGTCGCGATCTGTCTAATTCCCTATCATTTGATCTAAACTAACTATATATATGTTTCTTCTCCCAGGGAGGAGGGAAGGAACATGTGTATGTGTATTTAGTAATCTGGAAATTCGCAAGCTCCTTTGATTTATGCATCAAATACTAACCTAAGTCTGATCGGTGGCAAGCCAAGGCAAACGCCCTATCCACACGTTTGAATTGTTGCTTGTCCGAGATTTAGCAAGCGTGTGGATGGGGCATTCAGTTTATCTCGTTCAGTGTGATACATAATATAAAAATTATAAAGTAATTGAATACATTGAGGATAAAGATCCTAGAGGTATTTGCACTTTACATACGGCGTCTGATTGTTACATTGTTTTTTTTTTATTTTAATTAAAATTGTCATAGCCTAAATCCATTGTGGAATCACAAGAACCATTTAAAAAAAAGTTTAATATAAATCCGTCAAATAGAATTTAAGTTAAATCCGTTGAAACATACACACAAATCCATACAAAGAAATTTATATATTACTAGCGATCCGCCACGGCTTCGCACGGGTGCAATGCTGATACTTAATATACCTACCTACTACAGAATGTCCTTAAACAACGTTTACAGCTTTTTTGTCATTAGACAATACAAACATGTTTTGTTTAGAGGTTACTCTTGAAAGAGCGACATATAATTGACCATGCTATACAGGTCCGTACCGCCGCACCGCTATGTCCCTGCACTTTAAATCTGTAATATCTTCATAAATATTCTCTATATTATCTATATTAAATGGACAATGTATTTAAGGTACTTAATTGGATAAGGATTAATGCTGTATTGCTTAAAATCACTTCGTAAATAAGCCATTTTTCCCGTAAAATGTAAAGGATAAAAATGGTTATTGTGGGTTATCCTTAAGAGATAGACATATACCACCCCGGACTTTTTTTGTTGACCTTTTTAAGGTGTACAATACTGTAGTACATTATTTTGATTTATCTCGTGGGGTTCAGCCAGCGTTTGCAATGTAAGCGCAAAAAATGAGTTTATTTACGACATCACATTAGAAACCTCTAAATTTCTCAGTGTTTCTCTACAATATAATGCATGTATTATACATAACCTTCCTCTTGAATCACTCTATCTATTAAAAAAAAACCGCTTCCGAATCCGTTGCGTAGTTTTAAAGATTTAAGCATACATAGGGACTGACAGAGCGACGCGACTTTGTTTTATACTATGTAATGATAATGACTATGTATGTGACGTACTTTTATGTTTTAACCTCATGATAGAGTCGTGATTTTAATTTGACTATCTTGTTACGGATTTAAGATAATTTTATAATTCTTTCAAAGCTTATTCATTCTTCGAGGTACAGGTAGAGCTATCCATTTGCTGTCATGAAGATGTTTAAAGTTAATAAACTTTATGTAAACAGTGGGAGCGGATTGTCAGCGACGCGTCTCTCCGCAGCCACTCGACTCCAATGTTAAACGTTTTTATAAGACCAGAGTTTCCGAAAGCAATTAAATGGAGATCACTCCACTGTCAGCCATTTTGATATGTTGGGCCATGAAGTTCAGCTGCAACTAGATATTATGCTTGGTGATGATGACTCAGCATTCTAGTAAAAAATATTAACTTTATTGTTCGACATTCGTCTTATGAATAAACTGTTATGTTTTTACTGCATCGATTCCGATCTACCTAATAACCGATGTAACATTGTTACGCTACGTTTTCTTGGGTAAAGTGTTCACACTGTTTGGTTGGAGAACACAGCTAAGAAATCATAATTTTAAACTGTTTTTATGTAAATAATAGTATGTGGATACGCATAGTGATAAGTAAACACATTGTACATAAATTGATAATAGTTTATAATCATATAAACCAATAAATTAACATTATATGTAATAATTAAAGTATCTATTATTTGAATTTAAATAATCGATAAAATCACTTCTCTTCAATAACATTTAAAATATTGAAATATCTTCTATATTGAAAATTATTAAAGTTTTTCAGTGTAAATTGAATAAAATTAAACAAACATTCCATTTCATCTATTTGTAAATTAATAATATTATTTTTTTTTTGTTTCAGGTAAGTAAAGAAAGTCCGAAGGACAATGCTGTCGCCACAACAAAATACTTCATCACATAAAAAACGTTTATTTGAAGTACAGTTTATTATAACGACTATAATAATTTATTTTCAATGTTTTTACGCAATCTATAATTACATAATTATTGTTTAGCTATGACAGGGTATTATAATTTAATATATCTTCATTCATGATATGATAATTATATGGCTTCATTGTAGACTATGTGTTAACTGCTATGGTAAACAATAGGTACCTCATGTGGCTGTCGCGAGCTCAAAAGTTCAGTTTTTCTTCTCCAGGCTTCTTATTTTACTAAACTTTTCTCGGTAAATGAGATTTATCAGAACGAGATCATTCCTTACGAAGATTATCACTAAAGTCTTAAGGCCTCTGAGCATCTAATCAACTCGTACAAGATTGCGATAGGTTATCTATTGTTTGGATAAAGTTGTAATATTTTTACACTCGAAAAATTAGGCAAGATGAGATGGCTGCCGAGAGAGGGCAAACAGAGTGTCAGAAGATCGGTGGCGAGATGGCTCTACGACAGCAAAAATCTTGTCGGAGAGACCTGGACAAGGTTGGCACATGACAGAAACGAGTGGCGTAAAAGTGACAAGGCTTATACCCTGCAGTGGGTTGATAAAAGCTGTCCATGATGCTGATGATGATATGTAATTATAGTAGATAAGTAATACATCGCTAAAACTAAAGATGAGCATGACATGATAACGGCAGTTAAATCATGTACACATATTATGATCTCCATGAGTTTTTCTGAAAATATAAATTACTTAAATTATACGTAATATAGTTACTTTTTACATTTTTAACAAATACATAGCTTTCTTTACTTTATGAACTTAGTCGCTGTACTCCTGGCCCCACATGGAAGTAAGATGGTTTACGTTGTCAGACATTGTCTATCCCAGTTTATGACGGCTTTACCGAGGCCTTCACAGTTAAATATACTATATCATGATCCTATTTCAACCAAATTATTACTCTAAACTTTGCTCATTGGTAATGTATTCTTTGAGAAGGGTAAGAATGTAAAATGAAGGTGGACTGTCTTATAAAGCCCAATGATACTAGAATAAATAAAACGAGATAACTATCCAAGAATAAAGAAAGATGAGAACAGAAGATTTTTACACCCCCAAGTTAAAGTTTTGTTACCAAGCAACTCATCGGCTTGTTCCTATATACCTTGAAAAAAGTGGCTGTAAAGTTTGACGCCGCGTCGCATTGTTTTTGGTTTAATTTTCTGCAGTAAAAAAAATACTCATGTAACCCTACAACCGGTTTAATACAGTATCCTAGGTATGGATATTCGCAGCGACCTTAACTCCAGGGATTACATCGGCAATGTCATCTCCGCCACATCTCTGAGACTCGGACTCCTGAACAAGGTGCGACGGTTTTTCACGTCCGAACAGCTGTATATGCTTTACAAGGCACAAGTTCGGCCTTGTATGGAATACTGTTCGCACCTTTGGAACGGATCCGCTAAATAGCTCCTCGAAGCCCTGGACAGGTTGCAGAGACGAGCTGTCCGCATTGTAAATGATGCAGACGTTACTAAGTTCATCGAGCCGCTTCAGCTACGCAGGGATATTGCTTCGCTGAGCGTGTTCTACTGTCTGTATCATGGCGAGTGTTCTGAAGAGCTGTTTAACCTTATTCCCTCTTCTCCCTTTCATAAAAGATCCACACGCGCTGGTCTCCGGAGCCACAGCTTTACAGTAACCTCCATCTCGGCTCGAACAAAGAAATTTGCTACTTCGTATCTTTGCCGTACTGTGGGGCTGTGAAACCGTCTCCCGGCCAGTGTTTTCTCTCCTTCCTACAATATGGAGTCCTTCAAACACAACGTGAAGAGATATTTAAGCAGGCCGGCATGACAGCGACGACTATTGATGTATTATAAATCTTGCGGTAGTCGTCGATGTTATTGGATTGCACTGTGCTCACCATCAGGTACAATGTAGTCACTATGCCGTGCTACGATAAAAAAAAACTTCTTTGAACTTGAACACTATAATATTTTAGGTCATTACGTATCGTCTATAAGTAACGAGTAACGTAACGCTTTACATAACTTCGTATAACACAAAATATTCCTTACAGAGACCATAAGTTTCATTTCAATAAAAAAAAAATTGCAATTGATACCCCTAAAATAAGAGAAAAGGAGTACTGTTTTTCCGCTCACCTTAGTAGGGACAAGGCGTCAGTATAGGCATAAACAGGATTTCTGTGTCTTTGCCATGTTATGGACCTCACCACCGAATAAATACGAGCTAGAGCCGTGTAAGCTAAAAATCCATCCCCACATACCCAGATAAGGACATAACGTAATGGTATACCTAATATATTACGTAATTATTATAAAATATATTATGTTGTAAGTGGTCGTAACCCAGAGCGTAACGAGTCATAACTTCGTATAAAGATCATCTCGCAACTCTTTATGATAGCATAACTCTTTGGACGTGATTCAACGTCGTGTTCATTTGTACCTTTCCTGTTCCGTTTTCAAAGCATAAAACTTACAAAAAATCCTAACCAAATTCAACGAAGTTGAAGCACTTCGAATTTAGATAAATTAATATCGAATAGTTCCGCGACAGTATCGACCGTCTACTGACAGTCACTTTCATCCAGCTACCCTGTAAAACTGTCACGTAGAAAGCCGCTAGTTACCTGAGCATATATTGACTAATCTCAAAAGTCTTTTATATTTTTGTCCTTAACCTAGCCTGATCTTAAATGAGAATGTGAGTAAAATACCCATCTAAATCCAGAAGAACTAACTCATCAAATGCAGCTATCCGAACAAGCCTATTCGTGCTCGATGATAAATTTTCAACTTAAGCGTTTTGGTATTAGTTAGTCAGGGGGGTTTTAGCAAATGTCCTACTATTATTATGCTATCAAGTTTTAGAGAACGAAGATTCTTTTGTCTTCTCTACTCAGTACTTCACTTTTCATAAAGTGGTCGTGCTCGTTAAGTGTAATCGAGGGCCGTTGATACTTGCCTCATGATATCTTTCCATCCATCTCAATCTGCCGTTAGCTTAGAGCACTCATACAATGGACCGCCCAGAGCAGACTTAATCTGATAGGTACACCGCATGAGTGCCCTTCTGCGCATTATTATACCTTCCACCTTGCCTTGCAAGATCAAGCCTGTCAAAGTATCTTGGCTTCATTGTGACTCATGGCCTAAGATGATCAGTCTAGGCGCTGCGAAAAAAAGGTGCTTAAAATATAATCGCTTCATGTGTCAAGTTCGCCGACGTAAGTCGGTCAGCCGGCCTGCGAACTATGTGGTTCTTTCCATTTATAGATTTAATTATTGAGATATGTCGTCCTCCAACAGTTTCCCACGACAAGTCTTGCGACCTGAATAATTATCAGGATTCCTCGAGATCTCATTTTCGATCTACAGCGTTTTTTTAAGGCACGACTTATGAGGTTAATTAATAGATCCATATAAAAGACACGATACTGAAGGAGAGAGACACTGATTATTTTGATCTAGAAAAAAAAACTATCACAGGTAAGTAGGATTTACAAGTTAACGAGTAATAGTCAATCAACGTATAAAATGCATTTGGAGAAGTAATTTCGTACAAATTTCATTGAAAACAATTTAAAGACCCCTCTTTAAAGGATGATTCATGTTACACCAAGCCGGCCGGGACACGGTCAAATATCTATAGTATACTTTTGTATGAAGTAATTCATGCTACACCGGGCCGGATCCGAGCTACCGTGCCTTAATCACTTACTAGGAAGTATAATGTGGGAATCAGGTTATTTTAATTTAGGTGAAATAAAGGAATCTAAAATCACCGAAGTTGTTAAAGGAGTGTTCCAGCAGCTGCACTTGAGACCAGCCACTTCCACTAGGCTTAACGTGTTTACCATCTTGGGCGACATCATCACCTAACTTCAGGTGAGATTTTCACCTAACGGTAAATTAACCTATAAAGAATAATTAATAAATAAAAAAAGGATACAGCAAATTAATGTGTAGTGTGGAGACAATGTGTAAATAAATGCCCTACAAGATGATCACGAGTGCGTTAGATTAATGGTATTAAAAGAGCGGCGGGATTGAAGTAACACACACACACATTATACTTCGTTTCACAATGAATTTTTGGTTTTACAAGTTTCTTGCTAGCTCTTCTCCGTTACAAGAATATTTTTCTAATCAGCTGTGTGGTGTATTCAATGTTACCAGTGTCTAAATTTAATTAACTTTGAACTAGCTATGCCCGCGGCACCGCTCGAGTGGACTAGTAAAAAGTTTTTCTAAAATAAAAGTATAAAATTATTCCTTATAACATCAGCTATCTGCCAGTGAAAGTCCCGTCAAAATCGATCCAACCGTTTCGGAGATTACCTGAAACAAAAAACAGACAAAAATTTGAAAAATTGATTTTTCGTTATAGGTATCGTTAAAGGGTTTTCGTATACTTTTATATGCATTTAGTAAAAATTTGTTATTTTGAGATTACAAACACACTTTTCAATTTTATTATATGTATAGATAGAAAGATAATAAATAGTTGGAGGCCTACATTAAAATTATTAAAATAGGCTAAAAAAGTGAATATGAAAACTTAGTAAATGATAGTGATCACATTGTTATGGAATGCTGCTTGCCTTCCGCACAGCACAAAAACCGGCGCAATGCTATACTTATCCTTCCGAGTAAATAAATGTTTCTATCCCTTTAACCGTATCATTCTCTCTCTTTTTCTCTTTTGTTTATGTAGTAATAAAGAATTCCATAAAAGTGTAAATGTAATAAGAACAATTGATGCTTGCTTATTTCCCCGGTAATCGATATTGAACTCTCCGCGGCCAAGTTCATAGCGGTGAGTCACCACTGTATTCGTAAGGCGTCCCATTCAAGTGTAACTGATCGATACGATTTATTGTCTTTCATCTGTGTCGTAATCGCGCAACAAACGGCCCTTGTATTAAGCGTGAGTCATTTATCTAGTTAGAAGTTTTGTTGTCAAACATTCAGAATATATTCACATGTTTGGATTTCTTATATATAAATATATCGTGAGTTTAGTTGTAATTTATTTTATAGACTCTTATTATGTACCACAGTACCTGTTTATTATTTATTGGTAACGAATCCCTTAAAATGGATTAGTGGGCTGCTGTAATCTTTAATTCAAGACAGAACATCTTAAAAAAGTGCTTATAAATAAATACACGTAGATTATAATTTAAATAAGTTATAGAATTACAGTGGATTTCATGTATAGCGGCCTCGATTGTAACAAAATTTTAGTTATAGCGCCGTAATACGTAAGTCTCTTGAATTTAAAGTATACTTTTAGAGGAAAATAATTTGGCTATAGTAGCTTCGGATATAACGCCTATTTCGGGTATAGCGACTAGTTTTAATAAACTATTTGTAACAATTTCCTAGAAATCCCTTGCAGATATTGCGGTCGTCGACGACAAACACACAAAGGTTCATACTTCAAGTATTAAGCTTTCTTATCTTTTGTTTACATTCAAATATGGTCAGCAGTTGTAATAATTCTGTTTCTTTCTTCTACCTCTATGTATATAGCGACGGAATTATAGTGATCCCTTGATCGTCGTTATAACCAAAATCCACTGTATATTGCATTGATTAACCTAAATAATAATAATAAGTTCCAAGCATTGTATATTTCAATTTTACTTCGTTCTCTCGAACAAATAGCCTTGCATAAAACATTTGTTCTTAGAAATAATAAAATTAAATACAAGCATAATTTATCTTCATTATCTGTAAACATCAATTACCCATTTTACGGAGTAAAAAATTGACAACAAAGGCACTCATTAAGAGTCTCTCATTAACATAATTCAAATATCCGAGAAGTCAAACATTTCATCGTATTAAATATCCTTATCTACAAGCAAACAGACCTTTACTGAGAACACAGACAGTATGTCGCAGTCGCAACAGGAAATATTATAATGGAACGCTTTATTTCATTGGTAAGTCAGAAAACGATAAGTAAAACAATTAGCAGTACTTGGAACGTTGCGCGTTGTTTCAAACAGAGTACTAACTTTAACTAGAACTGTATTAGGTACTATTTATTGCTTTTATAACAACATGAAAAATAAACCACAATAGCATGGCTCCCTGGCTATGATTATTAGCTTCAAGTAAAGAACATCCAATGGTACATATTCATTTCCCATTCAAAAATTTTGCACGGTAGTAAAGTTAATTAGTGAACGATAGTGAAAATAGAATAAAATATCCTTACAAGTATATCCTTAAAATAAAATCTCAACATAGATATCATTATACGATGCAATCTGGTGCTGTATAACTAAAGAAAGAAAATCTTAAATGTGTGCAGTTTTGTTTCCAGTAATTTAATTATTTCCATCTATCTACGAAATGCTGTATGTAAATTAGGGTGGTTAAAAAAAAAACAATATTTTTTAGTCCTCTCCTGAAAATATGATAATACGTTTTAAGAATTTGGGAAAGAAAAATAGAACTTGTTAAAAAAATTAAAAAATCGCTCAAGATAAAAAAAATCGAAAATGTTTAACAATTGTTTTTTTTTTATTTATTTCTTGTCATGTAATTTCGGTCCTCGGTTGACATTATAAGTATTCTGACACTTTTAAGTTGATTTTTCTTCTTATAGAGGTCGCTCATGGCTCTTTTCATGATTAAAGTAGCGTACTTTAGTTGTATTCGAGAGCAACCTATAATGTAAAACTTCAGAATACTTAAAATGTTAAGCGTAGACCACAAAAACGTGACTAGAAAAACATAGAAAAAAAAACCTAGTTACAAATTAAAAAAAAAAATTTTTCAACCTCTTTTTTATTGAGTTAATTTTTGGTAAGTATTGTAATAACGTGTTAAATATCATTACAAGTGTGAATAAAAAAAAAACTTTTTTGGCTACCCTAATGTACATAGATCACAATCACAATGTGTATTCAGTTGACTCACTGGTTTATAAAGTTTGACTGTTTAGTTATAGTGCATTGGTATTTCTAATCTTCCTGACGTCATAAGATGACTACATCTTTAATTATAGATGTTTGTGGAGGAATTAAAAAAGCACATAACTGTATGAAGTAAGTAATAGAACCTACTGCTGAAACATGAACACCAAACCTATTTCTGTAGTAAAGCACCAGTATCTCAGTTTGAAGAGTTGGCAAAACGCATTACCAAATTAGTCCTCAGGAGTAGTAGTTACCAATTATGACTGACCTAAGTACTGCATTGACCATACCATAAAAAACCCTCAGTTTTGCAGTTACTCGCTTTAAACACCATAGAATTCAGAAGCGGTCACAAATGAGGTGTAAACTTATAACAGTTTACAAAATTACCTATGATTAGAAGTGTCATGGTAAAAACGGTGTTAAAAAATCTCATAGCACGGATGTTAATGGGTTCCAAAGGCGGCCTTGGTGGTCACCAGTCCGTAACTCCGCGCCATTCGAGCGCACGGGGAAAGCGGCTGAGCGATCCGTCACGCTGTCCATCGATTTGTCATGTATCTCACCGATTCAGTTTGTAATACCCGTGAATTTAGTTGTTTGCCTCATCTGATGAACAGATTGACGGCTGCATCGCCCAATCATACTGTTAAAGTACGAACTTCGTTTTATCTTTCTGTTATAACGTGGTGTATTGAAGTCTTCGTGACTGCACATGAACTGGAACTTGGTAATACAGGTTTTGAATTTACTCAATATAATTGTGTAAGTTTTTTTCTCAATGCCAAATACTTAACTAAGCCATTATATGCTCAATCATTAAAGAAAGGTCAGACTGCGTAGTTTTAATATAGAAATTTAATATAAAAATACGTATTAAACTGTGCCACTACACCGAACTGTACTGAAGCCAAACCACGTTATAAAGAGCTGGCTACATAAAAACTCTTGTCATTCGCTACATGGCTGATTCCTGTGAAAAGGATCCTCATGTGTAGCCGAGTTCAAATCGTCTTGTCTGCCAACACAGCCCGTTGGCTAAAGCGAGGGCAGCTGATAAAATAAGTAAAATTTTGATGTTACAGTTTTTATAAGATATAATTATATATAATTATGAAAATCACCTTTTAAATATTATTAAGAAACGTAGAAAATTATTGACAGACAGTTTGCTAGCGAAATTTGTAAATTCATCACATCACAAGTGTCTGTCTGTAATTTGCAAATAAAGGATTTTTCATTAACTTTGCCTGTTTATTTGCACGTCTGTTAGTTTTTGTGTCAGCCCGGGCTAATCTACGAAACGGCAGAACCGATTTTAACGGGGCTTTCGTTGGCAGGTAGGGAACTTTCTAAACAGTAACCTCGGCTACATATAATCACGAAGCTAAGTAGTAATAATAAAACTAAAATTAAAACAAAGTAAAAACATCATATTCACGTAAAGGAAGTCACAGGAACAATCTAGTATAAATATAAACTTGCATACTGTCTCTACTCTTGTTCACGCTCTGTCCCACGAGTTAATGCGGCATTTCACGTAATAAGATATCTGTGGATTATGGCTAGGGATGCTATCTATAATTAATTAATTATATTATAATACCTTGTATTATTATATAAGATTTAACAAACTAGGAAGGAGTATCAACTGACATATCGAGATATCTATACTAGCCACTTATGTGGTACATCCAGCTGAAACAAAGAATGGATAGAGCGGGATAACAATGAATTTTATTTAACAGGATCGCGACCAATCCAAACCCAGCGCATCACGGGACCAGCGTTAGTATATTGAAGTGGCTCCAAAGCTACGTAGCAGATGATTTAAAGACTAGGATGACGACGGTCACCGTCGACAGATCCTTATCCTCCGACAAGCGTCACTGTTTTTATTTCACTTACCATATGGTGAAGTGCAGAAGTTTCGACAACCTTGAATAACAAAAAAAAAATTCAACCAATCCGAAAGCAATACTAATACGTTTTATAAGCTTCCGAAGTCAAAAGGAACCCTTAATGTTTCGCTATGTCCGTCTGTCTGTCCGCGGCTTAGCTCTAAGATTCTTATTACTAGAAAGCTGTAATTTGGTACGGGAATACATATTAATCACGCCTACAAAGTGGTAAAATTAAATCTTGAAAAAAAAAATATTGTTTAGAACCCTCCCCTACACATGAAACGGGAATGATTTTTTTTCTCGTCTATCCCATCGTATGGGGTGTCGTTGGATAATAATACATGATTATTTTGGATAACAATACATGATTGAAGTTAAATACATGACGCAGACAATAATAATACTGTCGACAACACAATAATTATAATGTAATAACTAGTTATTAAATTAATAAGTATTCTATTCTATACTTGAAAAGACAAACTAATTCTCAAGTACCAAAAAATACGCTATGTAATATTAAAATGTGACAAGTGCCAACCCTGAGTATGAGTCTATCAAAATAATATTCACGGTAGGCAGCGCGTGAATTCAAATATTACGAGAGAAACTACGTCAAAATTGTTTATTTTTCAATAATACGCTGTTTAGAATCTTCTGAGTTTTATCAGATGGTGATGGTGTGTTATTTACTTTTGAAAATTATCCTTAATTTTACTGCCCACACTTGAATATTTAGGGTAATAGTACTACACGAGTACGTTTCTCAAACGTTGAAGTTTCTTCACGACATTTTAGAAATCCATATTATATAGGTTCTTGGTTTTTAAAAACATTGTGTCATTACATTTCAATCCAAATTCTTCCTATACATCTATATAAATGCAAATGAAAATGTTCGTTTGTTCAAAATAATAAATCTCCACCGATACTTTAAAATTTTGACATAACTTTACATTCGAATACGCCCGTGAATTGATATCTATCTATCTATTCAACCTATAGTAGTCCACTGCTGGACATAGGCCTCCCCTAATGAGCCTAAATTGATATACTTTGCGTTTATGATATACTTCTTGAGCACATGACTTGGTACAGCTAGTTCTTAAATAAAGGGAGACTCACTACTTTTACAAATAATATATTACATTCCACGCTATCAGATTCAGTCGCGGTTGTATAATTAGTAGGTGTGATAAAAAAAAAATCTTCATTTCAATTTATTCAAAAATCGATAATGCATCTACAGCAAGATTGTTTAGTGCAATAGTAATTATCGTCTGTTGTAAAAAGTTTTTTTTTAAATGTGAAACATCTTCTGCGACGGGTCAGAGCGACTGTTGGCTAGGCGACGCGTCGCCATGCTATATGATAGTATGAAACATCTAATACGGTGTGGTGACACGTCACCATGTGCAAGTGACTATTTATTTTTGATTATGCCATATTTATTTCCTTTCATGATTTATCCTTTTATGCATATTATCTGTACAAAATAATTACGATGTTTCACATCTGCCACACGTCTGCAACGGCGTTTTTCATATATTGATATTCTGTTTCACATTTAAGTTAACGATGTATAAAATATGACGAAATCAACGTAGGCAAGAACGACAAAATCTTTTTAAATTCTCATGAATAGGCAAAAAGGAAATATCTCTAGTAAAAACTGCGACTAAAGTTTATTCCTTATAATCTTACAACAGTATAAGTACTTCGCAAATCGACATCATCGGGGATTTCGTTTATAGAAACGTTTATAGAAAGATAAGCGATGAAGGAATACATTTTTCTTTCCTATCTATAAACGATGCGTGTATTTTGCTTAGACGTTACGAAATGGTAAATAAACACTGATATACGACATTTTTTAAAATAAATATAAGAAAAAAAGTATCACCAATAAATTCATTGGTGAATCTATGGAAGTAAACATTCAAAATCAATTATTATTTTGTATATGCCAGCGTTTGACCACAATGCGATGTTAAATGAAGACGTGACCGGAGATAATAAACTAAGCTTAGTGGAGTACCGGTTCCCTAGACCAGAGACGAGTGCAATATTGCACGGTCCGCCGAGGTGATGATTCTTCAATAAAACGCCGAAATCTTCAAGTACTGGAACGTTCATAGGTCGACCAATTTCTTCTTATATTCGTATCGCTGCTATCTTGTGGCTATCTGACGACTGAATCAATGCCCTAGTACAAATGTCTCGAACTTAAGGTAGTCCAAGGTGTATCCGTACGGCTCTGTGCAGCGTTGTTCGGTCATTTTCACTATGGTCGGCCTGTTTCCCGCTCTATATTTATTTATTCCCTTTATTTACACATATGTATTATACATCAAAATATTTCTTATTTAAATTTTTATTCCGATACGATAATTAGAAGTAGGTTAAAATTGCCTTCTAAGATTTTATTACATAGTTTGTTACAAGTAAAGCTAATAAAAGCGTGTTAAAAAAAGACAACTGACTCATTATCGTTGCAATTTTGAAATTAATATAAAAATTGAGGTATTTATATCTGTCATTGTAATGTCTACATATAGAGCAGTGTCTAAAGGGGGAGATATTCGTTACATAAATTAAGAAATTCTTGAACGTGATATCAGAAACTAGTTTTATATTAATTCTTTGACAGCGTTCAGCAACAGATTTATGGATATATGATATCAATCCGCCGATCGCAACCGCGTTATATCGGAGGAAATTGGATCTGCGGAAACCGATTCCGTCCGACGTCATAGCGCGGCGGTACCTTCTCGTCCGATTCAATTATATTTTACAGCGTGGAATAACATTTGACAGTCCATTTTTTTTGTTACACTATTATAATTGTCATCCCGGTTCTGACACATTACATGCACTTTTACGCCAGCTATTCTGGATTCTTTCTGCCCGACGAGTCTTTCGACATCGTGTCTATAAATTTATGCGGTACTTTAGATACCGCGCAAAGCCCAAAGCACCACTTATGGCAAATTTGCCAGCGGATCGAGTAAGCACTCGAGATGTGTTTAGCCAGGTATTAACCGATTTTGCCGGCCCTTTTCCCATTATGACCAGCACCTTACGTAACACCAAACTTTTAAAGGGCTAACAATATAACGGCTCCGTTTTAAAAAATGTCTCGAGGTGTTCCCAATTATTTTTTTATAATTCACTTCATTTGTGCACAATATCCAAATAACAAATAACATAAATCTATGAATAAAACTACCACATGACAGATCAGTATCTCGTTTAAAACTTCCCGCCGTTATAATAAAAAAAATGTGATGAAGTAGCTCACGCGCGATTGGTTCACGAGATGGGACGACGACATGTTAAAGAGAAATCAAACTAACTCGCATTTCTCGACCAGCCCACATTATATCATGTCATGCTGTAGCTTTTTAATTAGTTTTTTCAGATCCATAATAACTGTAACCATCGGTGAATATTTCACATTCGTTAATAATTATCTCGAGTACAACGCATCAAACAACAGGTTCAATAAACTCATTATACCAAGTCAGTGTAAAAAAGCTGTTAGTATTAACTTAATTTATAACAATTACGAATTACCTTGAACTCATTCTCACAAATACAATAAAAAATTACAAACGACTATATTATTACAATACATTGACACAACTAGGTAAATTGTTACAAAAAAAAAAATATACATAGTCTGGCAATAAATTCTGTTACAAATGAAAATGTATTTATTTTTAATGAAGTAATTAATGTATGTAATCCTGTATATATTTATTGAAGTGTAGGCTATAATTAAATTGTATTTGAAATAGCCACCTATGGTTTAATAAAGGCCTTTATTCTATCTGGCCATGAATCCATTGATTTACGCACTGCTTCTATGGGAAATTTAGCTACTTGCTTGCTCTAGAGATTTCTTAAGAGACTCAATATCGGCGTGTCGTTTACGGTAGAACATGTCCTCTAAAACTGATCATAATTTGTTGTCCAAGGGGTCCAAATCTGGGCTTGGTGAGGGCTAGTCTTTAGCTCTTATAAAGTGCAGAACATTGCCTTCGAGCCAGGCTTGGGTAGTTCGTGCCCAGTGACCAGGTGTACAATCTTATTGGAAATTCCACGATACATTTTTAAAACCTGTATAGATGAGAAGTTTCACAACACGATCTAAGACAGCCTGCCTTGATACAATTTGGTTAAAACCAAACTCCTTTTTTTAAAAAGTGAAACTTTTTGAGACCTAGATAAGGTAGCCCGCACCAAACCATGAATGACCACGTTGCACCTTTTCGACTACTTGCAAAGTTTCTTTAGAACTACACTTTGTCATTTTACTAGTTGTAGTACTCTTCAATCGTGAAAATGTTTACATCAGTAAAGAGTATATTTCTGTTCCTTTCATCCATGTATCGGGACAGCAAGCGTTTTGATCTATCCACTCTCTTGATTGGGATTGATTTAGGGCATGTCCTTTATATCCTTTATGTATATATACATATATATATATATATATATATATATATATATATATATATATAAGCACCGAGGCTCAGGTCTTGTTTGATGGTACGCAACAGGGCACTAGCGGGAATCTTCGTTTTTTTTGCTTCCTTATGGGGTTTCGAAGACTTATGAGCTTAACGGTGTAGTTCTAATAGTACGTGGCCGTCCCGATCTTTTATGATTTTCGACAGAGGAAGTGTTGGAATGTCTGTCTATAAGTCCGATTTATGAACTAACGGATAATACCAAAAATGAACGACGGCTCCATACCCAACTAGCGTAAGGCAATCTCTGCAATTCTGTTTTATTTAATATCCGCTTCCATATTGTAATTACATATTAACCCCAAAAAAATCTGAAATAGCGAGGAATCGATCGATGCTTGTAACATATAAACGTGTTTAAAAATCAGTATAGTGATTATGTCGAGCTATAAAGTTTCCAAGAAAACGAATGAACATTTGAGGGCGATACTATCTAAAAAAAATTATATGGCTGTTGCCTATGTCGTCAGTTTCACTAATGTCAGGTGTTAAAAATACACGTTTTAAAGTTTAATTGCAAGGCGTTACAATCGCAGACGAAAGACATAATATTTGTGATTTCATATCGATACCCAATATTATTAATATCGTAACTCATGTAACCCAAGGTCATCAGATGTGCCGTTTTAAAAAAATATATCAACATCAATAACTTTTTTAATCGTGATTCAAATGTAAATTGGTTGATACCTATTTATTTAACGTTCTTTTGGCTCATTATATTTGAATGTTGTCGTTAAATAATTAATTATATTATACAAAAAAAAAACTTTTTTTTAAATATACAATAATAATTTTATTCAAGTAAAAATGTCAATCCTCAGTCATTGAGGAAATTGTTCAACTCAAATACACAGTTTGCTTTTTCTGTATTTGCTTAGGTAATTTATATTCACAATACTCGTATGTATGTACTCTTCTAAATCAATATAGTACAGCTATGAATAAGATTTATACGTACGAGCACTTCATATAATTTATCTTACGTTATTCGCGATGGAAACAGTCGCGAGTCTCTCGGGATGCCGTCTCATTTAAAAAGACATCTTATTTCAGCGATTATACTCCTAAAAAAATATTATGTCCCTGACGCTGAAGTTCAAATGAGAATATATTTTGAACATAATATCAATGGAAATTGAAAATTTATGTGTATAAATAAATATCTATACAATATATTAGCTGTACCCATGGATCCGCATGCGTTTGCTACGCAGTAATTATTTATATATTGTATTTTTATTAACACGCTTATATTAACACCACTTGTAACCTACTTCTAATAAATTGTTGTATCGAAATGAAATTTTGTATGTATATGTAGTTTGTATGACAACACTAATTTTGTATCTTGGAGCTGATCTGATTATGGAGCCATGAGGTAGACAGTGGAACCCTGCAATGGCTACTAGTAAACCCCTCGATTTTAGGCTCATATGATTCGTTTTGACAAGTCAAATAGATTGGGCTTGCTAACGAGATGTTATTTATTATAAGACTAAAACGTGTTTTTAATTTTTAGTGCGTGATTGAAGCATGTTTTTTTAGTTTTTAGAAACTATAAAAATTATTTTTACTCATAATCTATCATTTACGAAGCCTATCATTTGAAGGGTGACATAATATACTTGCTGTGTACAAAATGTTATAAGAATCGTTTTTTTATTTTGTAATTAATAATCGATTTTTAAAAGTATTATAGCCTATCATTTGAAGTATGATATAAATATTTCCTTGTACAAAATTAAAATTACCTTTAAAGTAACTCTTTAAGTTCGAGACAAATAAACATAGAGATATTTTTTTATTTTCGCCCATAATAGCTAGCACAATATTTAGTAAAAAATTGCATTTACAAACAGAAAGAACTACAGATTGATTAATATATATATATATATATATAAGCATCATTTTATCGGAGACGTGGAAAAAGACAACATGAAACAATATAATGTGCGTGTCTTAGTCTAACCATACCAGTTTTTCCTCTAAGCCATTGACCTATAGTAATGTAAAAGTTATTGCCTCCGACCACACCTTATTGCTTTAGGAATAAGAACAGTTATCGTCTAAATCGACTGTAGAAGAAAGTTGTCAAGTAGATAACAATGTTTTTCTTTTAAGTTCAAGGTTTGGTTCCCTCTGGTTTTTGCACGTCGATCTATCTGCCCGTTGAGTAAAGTGAATTAAATTGGCTATGTTACAGTTAGACTTAATTAGAAAATACATAATGCGGACTTGGGTGGTATAAGACACGGCAATAATTGTGCACCATACACTCACCGTAGTGACACGCTTTGGTGTATCACGTTCCGGGATTAACAATTAACTCAAAACCGTTTTGGCTAGTTTTAATGAAATTTTGTACATGAGATGTGTATACCATTCCCACTGATTGGCTATAAGAAATAATAAGAATACTTATGGAGATTCTCAAATGATTTTGATATAATGGTGTATACAGGAAATATATTATGTCACAAATGGCACATGCTGGGTGTTTATGACACTAGAGTTGTACCACGATCGCGACTACCATCATAGGCGTTTGGTTTGACAGATGGTTTAAACACTGAGAGGCTTTCAGGACGGCATGATAACGGCGATCGTCGATGGATGCCGATCTCTCGCTGGTCGGAGTTGTTTTTGGATTGTACTATGCTTACCAACATGTACAGTGCCGTCACATTACCGTGACACTATATAAACAAAATAAAAACAAACTGTTTATTACTATCGTACCGACGACAATCAAAAAGATGCGAAAGAAAATTAAAATATGATAAGGACAATTCCCAAGGGCTTTCCTCATTATGCCTTCATTTAGAACACTCATTTAGAATTCAAACATAAATTATTCAGGCCTCGATAACGAGACCTTGGCTCTTTGTCGAAAACTCATTGTATAATACTTATGGACTTTATTGATTCTATTACTTTAATTAAACTTATTATAAACTCCCTGTATCCGCGGCTCCCCATGCGTTTATTAGGCAGGAATTTCTTCGTCGGTCATATTTCATTATTTCTAAAAGTATTATTGATAATTATTTATTACTAGCTGTGCCCGCGACTCCGCTCGCGTGAATTACAGAATGCCGTCGGTCGAACGCATGCCTGACTGGTGCTGTCCCCGCTCAAAACACGGAAGACAAAAATGCTTATTGTGGGTGAACTTTAGAAGATAGATAAGTGCTATCATTGACGTTTATATGGGTCTTTTTAAGATCTACAATTATGCTTATCTTACAAAATATATCCTATAACCTGGCCATGTAACACTAGCTATGAATTAAAATGAAAACCATGCAAATCGCATAAGTGGTTTTTGCGTGAAAATAACATAAACGGACAAACAGACAGAGAGACTTTTTGATTTTTATAATATGTATTGATTATAGCCTATCAGTTGAAGAAAGATATATACATACTTATTTCTGGTGTACAAAATGCCATAAAATCGATTGAAAATTAATGAAAAGGTTTATTTTTATTTATATTTCACGATTTTTTACACCTATTTGACAGTTCTTATAGCCTATCAATTGAGGAATGACATACAAACAAATATTTTTTTTGCTATATACGTCTTCAGTTTGCTTTATAATATAAATCTCTATGATGGAAATTATAAGAAAAAAAAAATCATGTACATGCAGAACTACAGATCTATATATACATACTAGCTATGCCTCACGGTTTCACCCGTGTTATATTTATTCGACAAACTTTACGCGGTGCCGCCGCCGACGGACCCGTTCAGATGTCTATCGTTGTTTTAGATTTATCTATACTCGTAATAAGAAGAATCTAATCAATCTGCTGTTGTCAATTACTATTGTAATTGAATAGTCAAGTATAGTCTACTAATGAAATTTATACATTTTGACCGACAGAAACAATTAAAATAACTCCACTACTCTTACAAAGATAGTTCTCGGTAAGAAAAAGCGAGATAGGTATGTAATACTAAGATATATGTTAGCTCTTATTTATCACATTTATTATTTAAAAAGAAACTATGCAATATGTTAATTTGTGTCCTAAAATAGACTTTAAATCACATCCACAAAACGTACATTGATGATTTTAATTTGGATTAAACTAATGTAGTGAAGTCATTGTCATAAGTCATAATAACCACAGGTCATCATAACATACATATAGAATCTACTTTTTGTGTAACTACCAGAGACTATTTGAATTCGAGATATTTATATTATTTTAAACGGCGACTATTCTGTGACAGTTTTGTTCCTGATACATACATAAATTTAGAAGTGGTATAAATATTTTCACCTTAACTCATTGAATACATTTTCAGGATATCGATCTATGGTTTAACGGACGCAATTGTTCTTCCGCAGGTCGTGTGGGGCCACGTGTTACCATGGCAACGGGAACAGAAACAAACTCCCGAAACTAGCAAGGTGAGTGCACTATAAAGTAACCTAGGATTATCTATATTTGAAACGGCAAAGGTGAAGGCGAGAGATTCCCGGTGGACAAGTGCGAAGGGACTAAGTTAATCTTTATACCAATAATAAATTAATTTCTACACTAAAATTTAGTATTTTGTTTATCGAGTTAATAGACAGGCTATGCCGTGCCTTTTATTTGCTATGTGTATAGTACAATCTACATTACTGATTAGTTTCCGTGCCGCTTTAACTAGATACAGTCGGCGTACTATAAAAAACCGGGAATCAATATAACGCCGAACCGGCGTAACTCGAGTCAGTGTCATACCGACAATACTGTCACGTTTAAAAGCTTAATTTCAAATATTTTTAATTTCAAGGAGCTTTTGTTCGTAGATAGCGCGGTATCTAGTTGAAGCGCGGCGGAAACCAATCACTAATCTATGGGTACAATTTAAGTGTGATCAAAATTATACGACGGATCTTCATCTATCCATCTTTAGCCCACGTTTACCTACTGCTGAGTAAAAAGGCCTTTCTTCTCACGCTGCTCTCATCCAAAGTTTATCCGCCACCTTCGCTATGTTTTCGGTCCAAGGCACTCGTTTTCCACCTCTGGGCCACCATTCCGAATTCTTTTTGGTCCATCGTCCGTCTTCTTGTCTGTCTTCTTCGTCGTCTTGCCAAGTGCCTACTTCCACATTAGCCTCGTGACTCGCTTGCCAATATATTTAATTTTTGTTCTCCTTTGGATTACTGAGTTTGATACACCATCCACCAGGGCGATACCCAACATGGTCCGCTGTACATCATCGCTATACGGAGATCTATCACAATAATAATTAGGCAGCATATGATCACCTGACAATCTACTACCAAAAAAGAAAATCACAATATTTATGAAATCGATTTTCTACACATTAACAACTACAACAACAAGGGTTCTTCTATCACAAATCCTACAATACCTGCAAAAAGCAACAATATTATAAACCCGGTTTTTTTTCATTTGTGCTTATTTACTCGACGGAATTTCTAGAGCGAGAGAAAACGTTGCATGGCGCAAAATTTAATTTGAAATTTAAATCCATGTTATACCATATTTAAATAATTAAAAGAGTTACAGTTATATATTATCTAATACAGCAATTGATAGCTCGTTGAAATTCAGTCATATATTGTGTTAATTTATTTTGTCATATTTACGGATTCCATGGTGCTTTGGTTGATTGGGCAAGTAGTTTTTATATTGACACGGTATTTTTTTTCTCAAGTACGGTAAACCGATTGTAATTGACCTGATGGTAAATAAACGGTTCAAGAATAGCGCCGTTACTTAAGAGATGTCGTTGTCACTTTGTCGTTCTTCTTGTCTCGTGTCGGAACAAGCCGTATTTTTAATAAAATAGCTCGACCCTTGGTGAAAATATTGATCATTCAGAGAAGTTGGAATTGGGACTGATTGTCCAGGGTGGGCTGGACGTATTCAGGTATCGTTCACTCGTTGCGTTTCTTTTCATGCCTTCCCATTTAGCATACACTTCGTTGTTGTATAGTCAGTATTGACATACCGTTCTGTTACCCTACCTCAAACGCCTAGAAATCCACAGCTCTAAATTTTTCCACATACGGTCATTCCAAATAGCGTGATAAAAATACGATGAAAATGCCATCAGACCGAATCAATCTGTACTGTAGCTTAACCGTCGTAAGTGCGACCCTCCAAATGGTCTGCGGGACGCGGGAGGGGAACAAGATCGACCAATAAGCTAGTCTGTTGTCGGCCGCCGTCAGCAATAGACGTTTGACGTATGGGGCTTAAGCGGTTTTATTTTACCAAGATGGAATTACGGACGCTGCAAACATACCGCTTAGTGATTATTGTGCATTATGTACTAACTACAATGTTTCATTGATAAACAAAACCCTCATTATAAAGTATACGTCATTCAAATGCTTTATTGTTGCAGAATTTTTAAATGTAACCGGTGCGTTTTAAATAACGAGGCCGTCTTGCCAATGCCGTTTGGACATCTGTACAAACAGAAAAACCAAATTAATAACTGAATGTGCCAAGTAATGTAAAATATATTTGTAAAATAAACATTGTACACTTGATGGTAATTCCAATAACATCATTGTAGTTTAATGGAATTATAATATTATTTTTTATATTTATTAATGAATAGGCACGAAGGAACTGCCTTTTGCTATTTAAATCTAGTAATAAGAATAAGGATGACTTTTGTTCAATAAAAATCAAAGAAATATAATTGACAAGCTGTGAATCACAAGTAACATGTTTTACCCTTAGTAATTAAATTAGTAGATGATTGTCGCCCTAAACCGTAGCTAATTAACATGCGTTATGCCACTTATTCAATAACTTTGCTAGAGCGGCGTTATGTACGACTATTCCAACTAATGTAAGAGAGATATTTATCTCCTTTTTTAACGTGAAGGAACCCTTACACACTAGGGGAGCGCGTGGTTATGTGGGACTCTTACTCACTAAACCTCCACGGTGCACCGTCTGCCGCGCTAATGAGATGTCTTGGGATCGCGCGAGCATGCACTGCGACACCCCGGTGGCAAGGCCCGGAAGGGCCGCCCTCTGACGGAAACAGTCCGGTGCAACGGCGCTGTCTCCCCGTCCGCCGAACCAGTGCAATGAGATGACGCCCCCCCCCCCTCGGCCCATCTCCCCTTGGCTCGGCCTGGCAAAGGAAGGAGACGAATGAACGCAACTCTTCCCCCACCCATCCGATGCTGGGTTTTTTAAAGAGGTTTACTCCTCAGCCTCTGCCACTGGTGGTTTGGCATGTGGTGGAGGAAAGGAGGCGAATGAATGGCCTCTCCCTCACTAGTCCGGCGTTGGTTTTTTATAGAAGTTTCCTCCTCTGCCGTAGTTGATCTCTCCCGTCCCGTAAAATCTGGCAGTGAGTTTTAACGAGGTTCTCATCCTCGACCCTCTAGTAGTATTTTAACGAGGTTCTCTTCTTCGGTAGTTTTTTGATGTGGTTTTCTTCAACTGTCGTCCCTTGATTCTTTATAACGGTAGTTTTTTCCACCTCCGTCTAGTAATTTTTTCACGAGGTAGTCTTTCTCGATGATTTTTAAGGTGGTTATCTTCCACCGTCCGTCCTTGATTTTTTAGAGGGTTTTCTCCACTGCCGACATTGATTTTTTAAAGACGTTGTACTCTCTCATTTATTTAAGGAGGTTTTCTTCCTTCGCCGTCAAATACGAGTTCCCTCCGGCTCCCACAGAGAGAGGGCTAATTAGGCTGAAGGCGCAGAGTGAGGTGTTGTGGCAATGGAAGGAGGACTTAGAGGATGCGCGCGTTGGACTTAACACCATAGACGCCATCCGCCCGGTCATCAAACGGTGATGTATGAGGGAGCGGGGCTCCTTGACGTTCCGACTGGTGCAGGTGCTGTCCGGACATGTCTGCTTCGAATGGTATTTCCGCCGGATCGCCCGCAGGAAATTCATCTCCGTGTGTCATGAGTGTGGTGCGGCCGAGGACTCTGCACAGCATACTCTCTTGGAGTGTGCTGCGGGGGATAAGCAGCGCTGTACACTGATCATGGTGGTTGGAGGGAACCTCTCACTGCCGAGGGTGAGAGAGACGCTGGAGACCGCGGAGAGTTCTCGCGAGGAGGATCCTTGGCGGCGGATGTTACACTGTGAAGTTTTAGTGCGTAGGTGTCTCACAAAACCACTCAATCCCCCGAGCGGGTGTGTACCCATGACGAATTTCTCCAGGTTACAAAACATAGGTAAGACAAGACTAAGAAGAAGACGAATCTCGCTTAACTAGCTACAAAAACCTAGTTTAAAATCTTTCGCAAAAAAATCTGTATCAGTGGTCGACTGTTGTATCACCAGCCAGTTAGATTCTGCTTAGCTTAGTGTCTTACCATCTTCGATCATATCGTTAATAGCCGTAGGCTAGCCTTTATACGGTTGCCAGACTCTAAAAGCCGAACTCGTCGCTAATTCAGACCAGATATTTTGCTTATAAAGTCGAACATATTTAATAGCAAAAAATACCTTTTTTAAAGTCGTATATGTTCACGACCGCTTGCCCGCCTTTTGTCGTGGACCGGCATATTCCTCAAGTTACACTGACAAAAAGCCTAAAAGCCGCACAGGATGAACACGCACACGCTTAATCGGATATGACCGTAAAAAATCAAACCTGTCCGATTTAAACTGGACGCAAAGTATAAAATTGAAAAATTTAAAGCAATTTCAATACAAACAACCTACAATGAGTTTTCATCCCACGATAATCTTGCACGACACTACCTAAATTGTAGCAAATAGCAAACCGTTCATAATACCAAATCGTGACTTCTCTATCTTTATAATCAGTTCATAACATAACCGTTGTTTACGTGTTTTTGTGGTACACTGTAAAAAAGTCACGTATACAGTGGTCCAAGTCAAGATCGCACAAAATCTCCATACATGTTCAATAAACTAATAAGTTATAAATGACGGGAGATTATGAATCTCAAGTGATCTTACGTATTTAGTGATTGTGTATTTAAGATAATGGGTTACATCTTAAACATTCAGGAACATAATAGCTTAACATTTGGTTCTTACGTGAACTCCATATCAATTTTTTTATACTGCAAATTTGGTAAACAAACACACGAACCGCCTGATCGTAAGTGACTACGGTAGCATATGAATGCTTGTAATCACTAGCGTGTTGCCTACCTTGAACCCCTTCCCCAAGGAGCTCTGGAAACCCTACTCACCGCAGGAAAACACGAAACTAGGTCATTTGGCTGCGATCTTCTTTCGCTAGACATATTCCACCAGTCGGAATCTTCAAAGAAATTTCTCTGTACTCTCCCTCTCTTTTACTTAACTTTTCTTAACTACAAATTATACTTAGGCAATATAAAGTTGTAATGATTCCAAAATGTAGTAGAACCTAGTTATTCTTATTTCAATATGTTATGCATGCTTATTATCAGAGTGATTACACTATATATAAAAGAAATGTTATGTAATTTTACTTTTTTTATAATTTAGTAGGCGTGGCAAATATGCATAAAGAAATAAATATGTTTAATTAGTTACGTATTACATTATGTTCAATATTTTGTTTTAAAGAAATTTCTTACAAAAGAACATAGTTTGAGGATTACATAAATATTCGTTTTAGTTTACAAATTTTAACTGTTGGTTGTTTCCAGTGACATAAAAAAGAAGGTAATTTATAAGAAATAACAATTGTAATATATTAACATAAATATAAACATTAACATTAATATAAAGCTAAGTTGTTTTGTAAGAGAAAATAAGTAGGTAAATGAATTAAAAAAATGTTGTATAATATCTATCTTGTAAATACATTTAATCTTATTTTAAATACGTTCAGGGATTTAGTTTCTCTCAGGTCTATTGATAATTTATTAAATATTTTATCTCCCTCAAATGATATGTTGAATATCGTATTTTGTTTATTTATTATTAACTTGTTTGTATTTCTTAAATAACATTTTGGTGTCTTTATACAAAGCTTATTTTTGAACACAGATTTTTAAGTAAAAGATTTTTTTATTAAAATGCATGTCCCCTTATAGATGTTTTGTCTTAGAATCATAATTTTCGTTACCCTGTATATTTTTTCAGTGTAAAATTATCATATTTGCAGTTTTTATATGTATTATGAATATTTTATAACACTCTTTTTGTTAATTTAATAATTAATTAATTAATTCAGGCTCTATATTCAAATGTATCTTTTCTAATGCTGATAGTTACACGTAATGTATGAAATACACAATGGCACATTTGCATCAAATTGTAAAAAAAATTGCTAAATTCGTCGAGACTATTTCTCGATCGTATTTTTATAATTTTGTTTTACATATCTATTGCTTCAGAAAGTTTTTTTTTTAAAACTCCTTCAATATACTAAAATATGTTTTTCAAGCTGTACATTAATTTGTATTAGCAAATCTTCTTACCTTTAACAGTTAGCATTGCTGCTATAAAGACTCTGTTTAAAAATGAGCTATACACTGGGTTATATGCGTATAAGGCGTGAATAGGTTGACAAGTCGACTTGCAACAAATAACAAAAATTTTGAAAATTAGGTTCTAGTTTGCTTATTTATATGGTAAAAAAGGCTAATAGGCTCGATAGGCTTAATGTAAACTTTAAAATGACTGCCCTGAAAAGTATTCATTTAAGTTTATACATACGTTCGTACATTCTTCATCACCCAGCCCAATTTACTAAAGATACAAATTTGAACCTTGAAGAGGATGTTGACTTTATATTGTAGGTATCGTTTAAGAAGAGATTTCTCGTAATTCAACTCATAAAGGGTGACAGGAGTAGGAAGGCTTGTATGGAAAATAATATTTTACATGTAGCAAATATTCTGTGGCTTGGTACAGAGTCAGTTCCAACAGCAGCCTGGTAGTTTTAACACCGAACCATATAATCACTAATGTGGTATACAAAGCAAGTGTCCTTTATTGAATTTCTTTCTATCGGCAGCTTTGTTCGCAGAATTTAGATACAACTTACTCATTTATGAGTCTGTATATAGGTATATATATATAGATCATATTATACATAGATATATTAAAAGGCATAACATAATATACATTCAAATAAAATCAGAAAACACTATTAAATCCGTAGGAGGAAAGTTAATATATTATAAAATTAATTTAAATTAACATTCTGGAGTTTCTTTATAATGCTCAATTAAAATATGGTGAGATTTGTTAGCAAAAAGCAATTACACGATCTCATTATTATTTGAAACGATCCGTTGGCTCAGCACTCATAAATTTTCTACTTCGCCATTATGAACGTCACAATGGACCCCGAAATACGGTCGGGCTTAAGTCCACCTGAGGCTAAATTTCATAATGATAGATTATAATGAAAATTGTAATGTAAAATTGCTGAAAATTAATTGAAAATGTTGGTATTTTGTATAATACATATAAATTCTATTTTAAATATTTGTAATAAAAGACTGACAAGAGAGGATCAAATTCGCGAAAACTTCTTGCACACGTAAGAACAGGCCTGCTCTTATAGTCCAGCTGTCATTTTTCAACTTTTGGTACCGTAGAAAGAGACGGAATTAGACAGATAGTTTGAGTAAACGGGTGCGAGATAGCGATATTTAAGAAATGTTATCTTTTTTTCAGATTCTTTAAAAATTAACTAATATACGCACGCACAAAGCACTGTTCAATAAAATATTAATTTACTTTATTCTCGTTTTAAAAATACACAACAAACACTCTTAATCTTAATTATTTTGACAACTGTGGTGCTTTTAGTGCCAAAAACGTAGTTACAGCGCTACCTCTATAGACAGAAAATCCATAGCCTTTCTAGTTTGCTCTTCATATGTTTTGTATGTCGCTCTTTTAGTTCTTACGTTCGTAGTGAAACAGTAAGAAATTATCCGGGCTCTTTTAGTTGTTGCCTCTAAGGTTAGTACTTTGTATATAAAATAGTATTTTGATTACATCAAAGCGCGCGACGCGACACACTGTGGTTCGTCTGCATACATGAGGTCTCGTGAGCACTAAAAATCTTAAAATCGTAATTTTACAAAACTGTAAACGGCACTCGATTCCTGTATTAAAAAGCAACAAATATGACCCAGTTGCCTTTTACACACTGGACTTATAATTTTGGAATAAATTGAATAAAACTGTTATGTAAGGGAAGCAACAAAAATAGGAATATCTCGTGATTTTCGTCGACTTACGTTCTGAAAATTTCTCACAGTATCTTGCCATTATTTGCCACAAAACTCCCAAAGCCACATTGCATGGTGCGCCAATATTGCACTTTTTGTGATAAGCCACACACACCGAAAAAATAGTTAAGACTAAAAAGATGCCATATTAACAGTTGTTGTTTGCTGATAGAGGAATCGAATAACGTTTAAAGTTTTGTGAAATAATAAAGTCGATAATTATATATACACACATATATATATATATATATATATATATATATATATATATATATATATATATATATATATATCTTTATATATATCACCTATATATCTTAATATCTTTGTTTAAAGTATTTTTCATAATAAACACGTAATTTACAAGATCAGAAGCGTTTTATCACAAACGTGCAATGTGTGCAAATGCAAGCCGAAGGCAAGGTTCTTGGGGGTGCAAATAGGGTTGCCAAACCCACTATATAATATAGTATTCTACTATATTACACGTCTGACTACTGCATTTCTAAAAAAATATAGTAAACGAAACTATCATATTATTAATGGAAAAAATATGCAATGTTATTTATTCCAAAATGTTTAAGCGTAAAATGGAACGCAGGCCGCAGACCTGAACAACACTTGGTATGCCATTGTCAGTTATATTTTTTGTCATTATCATCATTATCTGTGTATAAGCCAGTAAAAGATATATTCCTTTAAAAATGAAATACTTATTTAAAACCTACTACTTTTTTTGGTCTTTTTGCCATCTACTGTATTTTATCAGGTAATAAATAGCCTCAAAAATAATATATTTAAAATAAAAAAGGTGGCAACCCTAGGCGCGAACACCCACCTACGATACGCAGTATTATAGACGCCGTTTTAGCTATGATGAAATACTCCTATCTGAAACATATTGTAAGACAAAAATTTCTTTGACCCGTGAAACGTTATCGTACTTTTCCCTACCATGTGAATAATTTATACTCAATTTTTTCCATGTGAACACTTTATGTTACTATGCCACATTGCCTGTAACATATCGCAACTGGAGCTTAAGTAATTTTTTACACTGGCACTGTCGAAAATTCCTGAATATTTTAAACGAGCTTCTTTTTATTTGTATTAATTTAGGTCATAAGAAGGCATTATTAATTTTAAAACTCTACCACCGTTTCGGAAAACATACCAGTCATCGAGAACAACCGGTAAGAAACTCAATCAGGTCTAACAATTATTTATTTTTTTAATTATTGAAGTAGTGTTTACAGTTATTTGAAATTTTTAGTGGATATACAGAGAAGGAGTCGCTTCCAGACATCACTATCATTCACAGAATGATCCACCCTTTCGACAATAAAAATTGCTTTACGAGATCTTTGAACTTAGTGAACCCAACACAATTACCTAAGAAACTTGTATATTACTGAAACTAGATGGGATTAATATTTAATCATTTTATTTTAACATCAGGCGATACTAACATCAGCTCTAATGTAAAACCAAAAAATAATTCGACATTACAAATCTACCAAAAAAGACGAAGCATTGTCTTAATGCCTTCATATTATGAAGTCTGGTATATCTCCATTAACCTTATGTTCCATGAGGGAATGTTAGATGGCACCGGCAATTAATTCTATGCCTTATTTATCGCCAGGATATTGAGGTTTTGTTTACGGCAATTTGTATTAATAAATACGCTTCGGTCGGAAAGTTTCGGTCTCTTTATTATCTTTAATGGGTAGGCGCTCAGTGAACACCTATATCTATTAAACTACATATAGTATACAAATGCTTCACTAAATAAGTATGTGAAATGTCAGAAATATAATAAATTGAACGAAACTTGGTGAAAAGCTAAAAGCAATTATACAGATAGAGTTAAGCCTAGCGGGGATTGTTCTATTTTCAAATATTAACCAAATAGATGCGGTAACTTCTTAAACTTCTTTTCGTTGATTTTATGGTGTGATTCTTAAACCATAATGAGTATCACAATAACTAATAAAAATATCACGATATCATCTGTAGTATTTCTAGATATTAATTCAATCCAAGTTCGATCTCAGATCGTCTATTCTCTTTCTGTTCTGGGATAGTGTGGAAATATTAGTTGAGTTTAAAACAACGGCAAACAACCATCAATAAACACTATCGGTAAGCCGGCTTGAAACTGTCACGGCCAAGGCGACTGATCCCGAAACGTGACGCGCCATATCAAGTTACTTTGTATGCATATCACCATATTTATATTGGTTACTTATCTATTATGTATATCGAAGTTTCACACCCGGTAAGCTGTGTACTTTCTCTACAAGGTAGAAGTGCGGCCGTGCATGGAATACTGTTCGCATATCTGGGAATGATCCGCATAATACTTCTTCGATACCAAATTGTGCATGATACAGACGTCATCAACGATATCAAGCACCTCCAGCTGCGCAGGGAAAATGCCTCATTGAGCGTGTTCCATAGTCTATATCATGGCGAATGCTCTGAAGAGCTGTTCAACTATATCCCCTGTTTTCCTTTTCGTAATAGAACTACATGCTTTAGGCTCCGGCGCCACAGCTTTAAGGTAACCTCAATCTCAGCTCGAGCAAAAAGTTCGAAATATCATACCATTCCCATACCATGATTCCCTCTTTGCTATGACATCGGGTCCTTTAATTGAAATGAGGAGAAGCATTTACGCATGCTGACAAATTTCGATAAATTATGGATCACTCGGTAGTCACCACTATTTTAATTTTACTTTGCTTCACTTTGGCGAGCTAGAATATATTTATAAAAATTAAGGCCCACCGCAGATCTTAAAAATAAAACTACTTAGTAGGGTGAGTGTATCAATGCAAATTGCAAAAAATATCCCAACATCGTGAAGCTTGCACCCCAATGAGATATTACATCTAGACAAACTAAATTAAATAATTGAGGAAATTATAACGAAACTACAGACGTCAGCGTAGAACAAGGTCGATATATAAACTGTTTATCCGCACAAGGTCAAGGTCGGTGCGATCGATACAGATGCTGCAGAGCGAGATAACTATACATTTTATGGCGTGGTGTGGAAGAGCAAGGTGATATTTAAGTCGAATAGAGGGATGGTGGAGTTTTCCAACTGTAAACACAGTGCACAAAGCGTGAGGGTTTATGCTATTATAAGTGATATGTGACACTTGATTGATCTTGTGTTGGTGAGATCTGTCTAAACATGAGGTCGTATTCATGTGTTCATTCATTTGTGAGATGGTGAAAATGTCATAATTATGCAGATACTACAGACTTGGAAATTAATATTTGTAATCTTAATTGGTAATTAAATTATGTGTTTCACATTATTTTGAAATCTACCATTGAAGTAATGCTTTTTTTCTTATTTTTTTTTCCTTTTTTGTTCTTTTAGATTTAGTTGAACTGTAGTTCACAGACTTTTTTTATTCATATCCATTTGAAAGTATTAGAATTTTTTTTACACAAAATTATGTGTAGTGTTAGTTTGTAATTGTATTTTGTTTCGTTTCTGTTTTTCTTTGTATTTTTTTTTTTTAATGTAAATATTTTTGGTTTTCTTTTTTGTTCTGCGTTAACTGAAGAGCTAGCTAGCTAACTGAAGGGGTACCTACTCCTGTTAGTAACATACGCATCAAGTATACTATTTATTTATAGTATGAATATTTGATATGTTGTTGGTAGTTGAAGTATCGTATAAAATAAATTTAAAAAGTGAACTAGTAGAACTATAATAGTGAACTATAGAAGAAATACTGGCATTTATAAATTTGGAAATTTTGTGTTTAGATTCTTACTAACAGGTAATAAATTCAGCTATATCTGAAATTAACGGATACAATAAAGTTTAAATAAATCAAAATAATTTCAGAGGCCGCTAGAAACGAAATGACACCCATATTTCAAGATAAACTTTTAAGAATTGTTGTAATAGGAACAAGTTTCTAGGTTTAAGCATGATATATAAGCGACAACAATAACGAGTACACAACAAAGAAACATAGACAAAGAAAAGTAGGCAATGACAATATGACATAGATAAAATAAAAAATCCACAGACTGCTTGCGTTTATTTTCCAACAAGAACTCAATACATAAGAAAGTCAAAATATTGAACCGAAAGGTTAGCGAAATTAAAATTTTCTTGTATACTAACAATCGAATACATCATAAATCTGTTCGGTGGAACTTGAGAGTACCTCGAACTAATTTCCAGACCGGAATAACGTTCAATTAAATCTATTACCAAATTGTTTCTAATTATGTTTCAAAATTCAAAATAATAATCATTTTAAAATTATTATATTATGAACAAATAAAATATTGGTAATAAATAAAATAAAATAAATGCGTGGTTCCTTTATGCGCATTTGTATAAAGAAAGTCCAAGTCTCAACAACAACTATACTAAGCTTTTCGATTTGACTAAACTGTTAGTCATAAGTCATAAGTCATAAGCGATTTGAAGCCTCAGACTGCTTTTATAGCTTCACCGGGCTTAGGGGCGAGTGTTTAAGGCACTCAGCAAGGGTTCCAAAGTGGTCGAATCTCAGCTTGGACTGTTGCCGTAGTTGAAAATAAGTCGCGAACTGAATAATTCCCTATCTGTAATTCGATCTAAACTAACCAGCCAAAAAAAGCAAAAAGAAAGTACCCTTACAGAACCTATGTACCTGAGTGGTGTCCACATGTATGTAGGGATGCAGTATGACTGTATGTTGTTTTAACTCAATCGGATGAACGATACGAAGTGACATAAAATACGAAGTGGTAATCTTTATAGGTCATGTATTATACTTTTTTTTTTTTCGAACTGACTATACTGTTAGCCTTAGGGGCCCTGGAGCCTTTACGGCTTTTACAGCTTTATCGGGCTTGGGGACGAGTGCTTAAGGCACTCAGCCGCGAAAGCTTTGCAACAACATCCGAGGGTGCCAAAGTGGCCGAACTTCGGCTCGGACTGTTGCGCGTATGCAAATAAGTCGCGATCTGACTAATTCCCTATCATTTGATCTAAACTAACTATACATATATACATGTTTCTTCCCCCTGGGAGGAGGGAAGGAACATGTGTATGGGTATTTAGTGTTCTGAATTTTTTTGTCTAAACTAACTAGGCAAAAAAAGAAAAAAAAAGGTCCCTTACAGAACCTATGTACCTGTGTGTTATGCATGTGTGTGCAATGCAGTGTCATGTGTGGCTGTGAAAGCTAGTGAATGTAGAGTCACTGTATCGCGCGAGCGGCTGCTTGGCTCAAGGGCTCCATACCGATGGATCGGACCTAGACTTGAGTTGCCGCAGAGGAGGGCGGTCGTGGCGGGACATGTAATGTACAATAATATTACTTAAAAGGAGGCTCAAGATGTAGAAAAAAAGGTATAATACAAGTTAATAATTTGCCGTATCAATTTAAAAAACCAAAGCAAGGTTATAGTCACTCAGGTGTGAAATAAAGTGTAAACTTTATCTAGGCGTGGGAAAACGTTAGAAAACACAGGGTCTATTTCGGCGCCCGGCCGTCACAGAACAATTTTTAGGTTTTGTCGGTTGAATGGTGAATATGTCATTATTTCTAAATCAATGCTGAATATATTTTTACTATTGTTTTATTTTGAGATTTCTGTAAGATAATCATTTACTAATAAGATACTGTAATTGGTATTCTTTAGGATTTTATCTGTAACTAGCTGGGCTAATAGGGTTGCCATCACCTTTAATTATTGACGCCGGACAATTTATGAGTAGCTTGAAAATCTCACGGACATTTTTGGAAAATTGAGTTTTTTCTTCGGATAAAACAAAAATAAAATAATAGCAAAAAAAAATCTTTCAGTCATTTTAGGCGACTGATATTTGTAATAATTTAATACTTTTAACGTGTACAAGCAATAAACTAAAATGCTTCCACCTTCCATCTATCAATCCGTTCAGCCCAAAACGTCCACTGCGGGTTATAAGCCTCCCCCAAAGATCGCCACAACGACCAGTTTTGTGCCGCTTGCATTATTTTTACATAAGAGGCTGTTTATAAAATATGTTATTTAAATAGTTACGTTATGGGGGTTAGGAGATGTCTAAGGAAACGTGAAGTTCATAGCTCATCAGACAAATTTGCAAATGTTCTCTTTGTTTTTTATATTAATTTTGTCGTTACGATGGAATGTCATTCGTTTCATATTTGTAAATGTATAAATTAATATTTTTACGTATATATTTTCGTCATAATGGTTTAATAACTTGTTATATTTGCTCATATAACAGAAATATTTATTTGTACGTTATTACAGCTATTTATTGCTTTATCAGTGTTATTATTATAATATTTTTAATTTGAAATTTATAGATATCAAATGTTTGTTTTTATATAGATACTAGGTCACCTGTGCGAATATTTCGCACTTTATAGAATGTAAACAATCGCCCAGCTGTCGTGTTAGTTAATTAGTTTATTATTAGATGGCGCCTCCTACATGTTACTAAAATATATATTTTTAAGGATAACCTTAACTATAAACTATTTTTTGTAAATAGCGTGGAACGTAAGCTTTATTTATTAATATTGATGAAGAATTAAAGAGAGATATGACGTTGCCACAAAAGAACAACTTTGAGAAATGTTATATAATAGTGACGTAAGTTTATACATATTAGTTTGGTAAATTTGTAAATATTTCGGATAAGAAGTTGCAAATATAGGCTAGTATTGAAATATAGTTTGATTGTTTCCAGCGAGCGGCGGGATGTCGGGCGGTGGTGGAGGGGGCGGGGGCGGCGCGGGCCTCATGTCGTGTGTGCGCGAGGGCTCGCTGGAACCGCCATACCAGCCTCCACACACAGATACACACAACCATGGTCAGTATACACTATTATTATTTACCTACTATATGTGGACTATTTAAAAAGGTTTTTGATTTTTTGTGCTGAACCCTAATTATTTTTCTAAAATAAGGTTATACCTTATAACATTAGATATCTGCCAGTGAAAGTCCCGTCAAAATCGGTCCAACCGTTTCGGAGATTACCCAGAACAAGCAGACAGACAGACAAAAAAAATGGGTTTTTTGTTATAGGTTCCATGTATGCTTTCATATGCATTTAGTAGAACCTATTATTTTGACATTGCAAACAGACACTTCAATTTATTATATGTATAGATGTATATTAATACATCTGTACTTACATAGACATTTATAAAGGGCCATTGATCACGAATATGACATTGAGAAAATGTTTGCTGTTTGTTTGTGTATTCGGATATTAAGAGAGGTAGGCCATAGAGACATTTTTCGTAATACTTGAAGCAGTCCTTGTTTGCCGCCCTAATTATCTATATACATATATAATAATAATAAACTGACTGGCTGACTGATTCACTGACTGAATGATCGATCAACGCACAGCTGAAACCGCTGAGGCTAGGAACGACAAAATTTACATGCAGGTTCCTTTTGTACTGTAGGTGAGGACTAAGAAGGATTTTTGAAAGGAAATTCTCTTTTTTTATAATATTAGCTCGGCACATTGACGGTACTGTGCCTGATGGTAAACACAGTACAATCCAAACACAACGAAGACCACCAAGAGAACTAAATCCATCGGCTGTCTCCGCTGTCATGCCAGCCTGCATAAATATATCTTTACGTTACGCTTAAAGCAGCCGATGTCGTAAGAAGGAGGGAACGCATTAGCCGGGAGTTGATTCCACAGTTTCACGGTAACTTTTTAGTTCGTGCCGGGATGGAGGTTACCGTAAAACGGTGACTCCGAGAAGCCCAGCGCGTGTGGATCTGTAGTGAAAAGGAGAGGAGAGAATTAGATTGAACAGCTCTTCAGTACACTAACCATGATACAGACGGTAGAACACGTATATATTTGGTTATCGTCGAAACGATGCTTTTTACTATACTAGGATCTGATAGCTGGCACTGTTGTCGTTATTAACAAATTTTATATTTATGAAACCAAAATTATAGTTACACGATATTGAAGGCTTAGTGCCAAGTGTCAAAAAATAAAATCTAGACTAGAGTTATTAACTACCGGAAAATTCAGAACAACGTATGCCAGAATACCAGTTGGAGATTTTATTTAAAAAAAACGACTACATCCTAGCATTTTCACGTGAACAGCGTATAAATTACTGTCGTCTCTTGGAAGTTGTCGATAAATTATAGCGAACCTATAAATATTCCACTACTGACCAAAGACATCTTCCCGTAGTATGGCTCATGTTCAATCAGTCAATGACATATTAGCATTATCAAACGCCAAAAAATCAGTAGTTCTGTATTTTACCGTGGCATTGACGCACTATAAGTACCGTTCTCAAATGGTCAGGCTTCATCACCATGTTTTCTTTTACTGTGTTAGTCATATATTTGAATTAAATTAGAAAATCTACACGAATCCCCAAAAAAAACATTAGTAAATAATGCCGAGACTCGAACTATTCGTTCACCATAATTTTGTCAGAATTGTAACTTAGACTGTATAACACTTTTCCTGTTTTTATTAAATAGCCATTAGATAATTTTAAAAGTCTAACAGGTTAGCTAATAGATGGCGGCTCTTACATTTTAGTTGAATATATTTTCCATCGACAGATGGCATTTCTAATTGGTTTTTAGGTGCTTTTTTTAATCAATATTAAAAAATAATAATTAAACGACTTGTCAAGAACGGGGAACATAAGCTTTAAAATTATGTTTGAATTATTAATTTTGATGAAGAATTAAGTGTGATATAGCGTTACCACAAAAAAAACCTTTTAAAAATAACATATAAAGATTATTCTTCTGTCCGTCCATGTTCCAGGTGAGGGTCGAACGGGGCGATTCCTGCGGGGACTACGGCGTATGTTTAAACGGCGAGGAAGCAGTGCTCGGGCTGACGCATCACCAGACCCCAAGAGCAGCTCAACGAGCGAGCTTCTCGACGCCGACCGCCAGGCTAGAAGAAAGTAATAAACACTATTATTTCCGATGTTCAACTTAGAAAAGCTTTTCTTTTTTACTTTATTAACATTTACCCACTATGAATAAATAACTTCAAGAATATAAGAGCGCTTAAGTCTTCTTATAAAATTGATACGTGTGTACAACAAACACAACTCTGCCAATGTCACGTGAGAAGATTTAAGTCTTAATATTAAGTCTAGTAAGATTTCGATTAATGCACAAAATCACCATTAACATTCAAACCAAACCCTTCAACGTGGATGGCTTTGGTGTATATCAGGTTTGAAATTAGCCATTAGAATACTTAAAAACAATTGAATATAGTTTATTTTTTAAATATATTTAGAAGTTTTTGAAGTGGTCATGATCTGTCATGCGATGGTTTTTATTTTAATTCATAATCTCATGTTATTTGACCCTATATTATGAAATAATGGTGGCATTTTACGTGATATATAGTTTGGTTATTTTGCACAAGTGTAATGGTTTATAAATAATAACTGGAAATATACATTTTGAGTGGTCACGAAAACTCTCTGGTCAGTTCTAACAAGCCACCATCTCCCTAGAGCGTTTTTTGAATTCTAAAGATTAGAAAATTTTCTATGTAAGTTAAGTTGGTACAATTGTGTAAAACACACGTTGTCATTAAGTAAATGAGATGAAGAAATGTCTTGTACGTTATAAGAGTACATCGTTATAGGAGTTGTGATCTATCCTTTCAATCAACACATGATGGTGAACGTGTAACGCGTCAACTTAACATTATTAACCCCTCGACATGACATAGTTATTATTTGATTGGCGCGCTCGCTGCGACGCAATGAATTATGTATCATCTAAATGCATTCAGATTTTCATATCGCATAGTGGGAGGAAAGTTATTATTACTTGTCCTTAAGCTTAAATCTGTTGCCAAGCACTTATAGGTGTGTTCTGTATTTGACACCTAGTTTTCTACAGGGTTTACGATTTAATATCAGATGAAATTGTGGGCAAACTAAAAATGTTCAAAAAACTATAAAATTAGTAATGTTCTAATGAAATATTTGTTAACTTTGCTCCACACGCTACGACACACCGTTGAAGGCTTGGCATTATCTATACGAGTACATATTATAAAACTCAACGTCTCTGTCCGTTTGTCCTTTTCACGCGAAAACCACTTATCCGATTTACATGATTTTAATTTTAATTCATAGCTATGTTATTTGGTCAGGTTATAGGATATATTTTGTTACATAAAGAAACATACGAAATAAGTAGCGACGATAATTGTGAATCAATTCGGAAAAAGACGCACTTGGGGCGCTCGAATGTCTTACGCTGAGTAAACCATATGAGATATGTCAAATTAATGTTATACATAATTATAGATCTTAAAATTAAATATAAAAAAAGTCAGGGATAGCATATATCTATCTTCTAAGAATCACCCGCAATAAGCATTTTTGCCTTCCGTCTTTTGAGCGGGGGCAGCACGATTTGTGCGCGCACTCGACAGACGGTATTCTGTAGTCCACGCTAGCGGAGCCGGCTTAGCTAGTATGAAATAAAATCAGAGTTTGAAAAATTACGTTTTAAATTAGAATAATACTATAGCTAACCCGTGCAAATATTTCTCACATTATCTCACATTAATGTAAATAATCTAACAGCTGTCATGTTAGTTAAACTGATTGTTAATAGATGTCGCCTTGAATATATTTTAATTAGTATCAATAGATGGCGGTACAAACGTAAAAAAATATTTAATAGGAAAAATGAACGCAAACATTAATTTTAAACTATTTAAAGCTTAAATGAGCTAGGCTATTAATAATAAAGCTTTTAAATGACGTTTGAATAATTTATTTTGATGAAGAATTAGCGGAGATATGGTGTTGCCAGGTAAAAAGAACTTTGAGAAATAATATTTATTGTTATTTCACATTTTTTTATCATTAATTTTACTTGTAACATAGATAACTCATTGATTTTTGTTGTTGTTTTTACTAATCAGGGAAGGCGCATACGGAAGTGGTCTATCTGTATCGCACGATTCGGTATTCACCGGCGAGCGGTCAGGCGACGAGTCGAGCGACGATCGACCTACCCCTGCGCATGGACACGCGCACCCACCCTCATCGCATCGGGTAATTATTTATTAAATTATTTTAACATTTATTAATATCTATACATTATTATTTTCAAATATGTGTTTTGTAGCAACGCTATTCTTTCTTAATTATTCTTCATCAAAATTACCGATTCGAACATAATTTAAAGCTTGTGTGCCTTGCTATTAATAAAAGAGAAAATAGTTTAATATTATAGTACATTTGTTGGTGTTCCTAATGAAAATGTATTCAACTGACATGTACGAGGCGCCATCTATTAACAATCTACTTAACTAACATGACAGATTGTTTACATTCTATATACGAAATTTTCGCACGGGTCAGCTACTTTTTTAGGATTCCGAAGTCTAAAGGAACCCTTATAGTTTCGCTATGTCTGTCCGCGGCTTAGCTCAAAGATTCTTAGTACTAAAAAGCTGTAATGTGGTATGGGTTAGTAAGTACTAACTATCCCAGTTTAGAACAAAACGAATGCTTGTTTGGCTCATTTGGCATAAAAACTTGGTAATATTTAAAAACTCATTTCTTTTTAAAGTAATGTTATAGTAAAGTCAATATATATATACCTATATATGTAATATGTATATAAAGAAAACATCATGTACTTTTTTTTGCAAAGAACAAAATTCACATAAAATACTAATAAAATCGAAAAATATTTTAATTTCGTTGGTAATTTTTTAAATAAATTGTGAAATTAAAATTCGGTCAGTATAATTGTATTTGAATACACTTGGTATGACGTCAAACCTACTTACGACACCGAAGAAGCTCTATAATCTTGTAAAACATCGTAAATATAATCCGATTTCAAACGGACTTACCAATGATACTTCAACGTAAAATTGATTTTAAATTAGGCAATGTACGGCTGTTGTTCTTTACGTTTATGAATAAAATGTTCACATACATTACTGTACAAGTACATTCAACTGTATTAACATCAGCATTCATCACGTTATATTTCTTACTATGTAAATAGATATAAAACAGTAGCTGTATCAATTTCGTACTTGTTATACGATCTCCGCAAAATGACTAACACTTTATCAGATATTAACTAAATTAAATAATAAATACTAATAAATAAGTTTGACAACCTATCGAGTAAGCTTTCTTTGAGCTTAAACCGCATATTGTCATATTCTATAAGGTAAAGATTTAGATTGTAAAAATTTGTAAGAATAATACACCAGAAGGGATCCAAACCGACATAACTGCGCTATAGAAACAAGGCAATGACAATTTATATTATAGATAGTAGATTATTAATATTTAATAAAAGAAAAATTGCTCACTTGACTCTAACAAAAATTAGCACTTTAAAGCTTAATGTTTTGAAAACGGATCCCTGAATCGAAAAAATGGTTTTCACAGACCCACAATATTTTTGAACGACCTATCCAAAATGAAACTCCACACTATGAAATAGACACGAAGAAAATTTATTCCCCGCTTTACGTGTAGGGAAGGTATCATATTTTTTTTATTTAAGATTTTTTTTAATCATTTCGTCGGCGTGATTAATTTGTATACCCATACCACAATACAGCTTTTTAGTGCTAAGAATTTTTGAGCTAAGTCGCGGACAGACAGGGTAACTATAAGTATTCCTTTTGACTTCAGAATCCTAAAACCAAGTACTAACTATCCCAGTTTAGAACAAAACGAATGCTTGTTTGGCTCATTTGGCATAAAAACTTGGTAATGTTTAAAAACTCATTTCTTTTTAAATTAATGTTATAGTAAAGCGTTGCTTAAGAAGTCTTCAGGTATTCAGGAATGCTTGTCAGGTATTGAAGGTTGATAGTTATAAAATCCGCGAGACGGTTTCATTAAAAATTAATGATAATTATTTTATGATACATAGTGATTTATTAATAAAAACCCAAAGACAATACAGATCTGGCAAAAATACTCGTTTATTTATTTATTTTTTGCTTTAGAAAATTAAATTTATTTTCTCTGTGACTCATGTGATTATAAACACCATACAGAAAACGTGACGTCATCGTTCCATGAATATACACAGTTGAATGTTATCTTGTGATAAGTGACTGTAAAATTATTACTAAGCGTTGATAGTAGTTGCTTTAAAATTATATGTGCTGGAGAATTTTCATAAATTAAATTGTAGTTAAGTCAACTTTACACATAATACCTTACTTAATATATTAATACATAATACCCACATATTTAACCTCACTTTTGTTTATTTAATGACGACGTCAGACGGCGTTTCTGCGATACGTTTTTATTTAGATTTAAAATATTTTTATATTACTTTAATAGGTGTAATAATGAATAACTATTAATTCACGGGTATTATTTTCAACATAATATAAAGTGTTTAAAACATTTTTCCAAAATTTGCCTACTCCCGGATTCTGCCACAATAGCCGCAATTGTTACAGCGATATATTAAGATTAGAAAAATAATATGAAGTTAGTCTTAAAGGACGTGGATCCAATGGACTTATCGAGTTTTTCGAATTTCGAAATTATGTCTACTTATTTATGCTTTTATGGCGATGCATTTCGGTGGGCATCGAATATTTGCTTTTATTGTTATAAAATGAGATCTATTTCATATTTTAACACTGTAGAGTTTCTATATTAGAAAGCCCTAACTCTGAGTCAGTTCGAGTTTAACACTGTAGAAAGCCCTAACTCTGAGTCAGTTCGATTTGAAAAAAATATTTGTGTGTAATATATGTGTGTTAAATACCCCTATTGTTGGTCCTAGATTATATAACTTCACGTTGCGATCATAAAGAACAGAGCAGTAACGTCAACCGTTATGGCAATTCAAATTTAATGCGAGTCAATGCTGGGCACGTCAAATATAACTCTAACGATTTTGCGATCTTTTGAGGAATATATTTTTAAATTTTGACAAATCCTCCATACATTATCTGTAAAAACGTTAAATTGATTCCTCAAATAAAGTTATATCTGACGATTGAAAATCGGCCTTAAAGCGTAGCGCTATACGGGATAGACTTTTGCTTACTTAAAGAATATGGAATGTCAATTCTATATGAGGGTGTTACATGTAAATGTTCTGTATTTACATATATCAGCTGTTTGGTAACCAATGTACAAATGCACATAAGCTGTTATGTGAGTGATATTACAAAAAAAAAAATTACGTCACTCCATACCCAACACTAATGCAAAGTCACGTAGATGACCAGATATTTAAAAAAAATCGGTCAAGTACGAGTCAGACTCGCGTACTGAGGGTTTCTTTCCACCAGGCGATGTATTTGTGTCTAGTACTTACCTTAAAAAAAAACTTTTACTTCGGAATACTTAGGTCAAGGGATACTCCCACTTGACCAGTTTTATTTAAAGTTTGTATTATAATCTTACCAAGTTTCACGCTTGTATAATTACCGATTTTAAGATAAAAATTTTTTTTAAAACATTTACCTATTATAATATATTTCACTTTTAAATTTATTAATCATGTTCACTTATCAGAAAATTTGAATGGGCTAGCAATTACGGTTCAAAGGTTATAGTTATCGTAGGCGTAGTAATGGCTAACGATATAATATATATATATGGCCTTTTCTGGAAATGAAACCCTAAAATTCAAATACATTTAAGACCTATATAAAACTAACAACTGATTAAATAGAAAGTTAAACAGAATTCTTCATGTCATTTTCTGGTTTCTTGTGTTACATAAATATGTTTATGTTCATAAAAGTTTCATTGAATATCATCATGAGAACGCAGAACAAGACACCACCATCACACCTTTTTCTGTCCAGATACACTCGGTTGCCAAAATATATTTATGGCCTACTTATTCTTCTTCAGCCTTTTCTTAACCAAAGTTGAGTTGAGGCAATCTCCATCCAAATTCTTCCTGTAATTTTAATGAGATCGTTAGTTGAATTCATCGCCGGTATGAACGCTACGCTTGTATGATCAGTTCTGAGTCTCAACTCCAGTATTGCTTTACGGACCTAATAAAATATAATAACAACAAAAACATAAATGTGAAAAAGGGGCTGAGCTCGGTAGAAACGACGTTTGTGGTAGTCGTTGTCATCGATAAAAGAGCTGTGATCTAACGGGTGCCTAGTTCCATAGTTGTTCCTTTTGTTATAGCTGTAAGAATGTACGTTCTCCAATTCATTTACCAAACAATTTGTTACTTTTTTTTGATATGGGATTTCTAATTTGGAAAGTTTTCATTGGTGTTTAACCGTACTATTGAAATAGAAAGCATACGGTATAAGGGATCTTGTATTTACAAAAAATTTCCTATGAAGAAATATTTCACAAAAACATTGAATACAGTACTGAACGCTTTATTCAACAACACATGTTGTGACAGTTGATTCCTGTGACGCATGTCGAAACGATACTAAATTGAATGTTTTTCAGTGGAAATGCATAAACATGTAATTTATAAATATAGAAATGATGTTGTTTAAGTTAATGTTGGATCACGCATCCACGTAGGTGCGCACGATAAGTACGTACACGGAGTACTAAACTAATGGAGTATAAGTGTGTGTGTATAATTTTACTTGAAAATAATTATTAAAAATTTCGTAATGCGCGAGAAGCAAAACCGCGTTGCTGTTGGTCCATTCGGACCGATGCAACGCAAAACAATCGTAATACCACCGTAAATTAATTCCAGATAGGCATAGAACATTTCACGTATCGCTAATGACTAGTAATGAAATATTTCACGTGCTATATTATACGAAAGCGCTATAGTTAAATATCGCGCGATCGTGATATAAATTTACGCGGACCAGGCTACATTACAATTTGCAATAATAAAACAATAATATGAAGCGATAGGTGCCAACAGCTAAAATTGTGAATATGATTGAATTCGTTTTATTTTAAAATGTTGTCTGAAAGGTCCTTGATAGCTTCACTGGGTTTGTGGTCGAACGTAGAAAGCACTGAGCCGCGTAAAAAGGGGAAATTGAATCTTATATTTCACGTTATTAGACTTTGATTTATTTGAATTTTTTTTATAACCCTGAAATAACTTTGGATTGTGATTAAATTTCACTTGCAGTATTTTTGTTGTTTTTCTGCCTCGCCGCGGCTCTATTATTGTTAATTGTCACTTGTTTAATATAACTGCAAGATATAATTATCATCAGTGATATACTTAACTGTGAAAAATAACTTCACGACGTTGAAGTTATATTTAAGTAGCTATAATTTCTATGTCTAATCCTAGATTATCTATAATAGCATAATTAATGTATTTGCGATACTTTTAATTATTTTGTAATACATAATACAACTGACTTACATATTATGTGTTTCGCAAGCGTTCCCACTAACAATTGGTGTCCAGCCCTATAATCCCTGAGTACATGTTACAGAAATAGATCCCGGGTTGGATCGTAATTAACATTATTAATGTTGAGTTTTCGAGATGCGAATTTGCATGTAATTTATTTAACAAGAGCTTTAATCTGCATATATTAGGGTTTAATTCTCACTTGATTTTAAGTGTTGATGTGGCCGAAGATTAAGTCTGGGAATGAAACTGGTGCAGCTGTAGGTGTTTGGAGATAATTTTTCAACTTAATGGTAGCAGCTAGCTAGAAAAAAGTCCCTAGCTAAGGGTTGCAAAATGTAATTTTGTATCATCAATAAAAATAAATCGGAATACGTTAGAATAATCGCGGTTCTATTACAATATCCTTCTAAATTTTTTCCAAACCGGAATAAAAAACTTGACAATGGCGCCCATTCCCTTCATCATTTTAAATTTTTAGATGCGACGGGAAATTCCCTGGCTTAGACATCACGCATACTACTCACGCGCTTAAAAACCAACTTAGAATGCGTTTCAAAATCAAAAGAAGTACGACGCGTCTTCTTAGGTTGTGGGAGATTTAACGAATCAGGTTTTTTTTTTTCAAAAATATGAATTGATGCCCCCTTAAATTGCTATCCGGGACAGGCAGCCTTTGCCCTTCCCTAAATCCTGAACTGGTCGTAATGAGTGGTCGATTTTAACTTCAAAAGCTATGATGGTTCAATATTAGTGCGTTTTTTCAAACCAGATTTGATGATGGACGTGATTATTATTTTGTGATAAAGTATTGTTAAGTGTATCCTTCAAACAAATATGTCCGATAGACGCACTTCAGAACTAATTCTCACTATAGAATTTTCATGTTATGTTCTTCGCTCAGGTATTCAAGAGACATCGGGTAATATTTTTGTAACTCCAACATCATGTACAAGTCATTTTTCTGCACCTATTTTAACTGCATCTACGGTTTCAAGATCAGTGACAGTTTAAAACCAAAGTGATTTCACGGGTTTCATTTCCAATAGGGCAGAGTATCAGCATTTAGTCTTTCTCCTTCTTTCTCTTAAAATTAAACCATTCGTGAATATACAGCGGTCATTAGAACTCAAATTAATTATAATTGTAAGAAGAACGGTATATAAAAATAGTAAAAAAACAATTAACATTGAATTACTAAAAAGTCGAAACCAGCAAATTACATAATTAAAAAGCACGTTTTCATTTACAGTTATTCATTAATTTGATATTATTTTGAAATATGTATTATATGTAATAATACCTATATGTATTAACTAACACACAGACTCAAGTATAGTGTGATATGAGTTCGCACAAGCATAGATTGTGCAGGCTCCGTATCGAGACGTACAGTTAGCACACCTCAAGCGAAATTCAATAACAAGATGTAGCGATCGCGTTCGCGACCGATGCTAGACGGCCGCCGCCGGTTATGCTCTCGTGCCCACAAACAGCACAAACCGAAGTGTCCGAAGTTTTTAGTCAGACGAGTTTTGCCGTGTGAGACGGATCTTTAAAAACACATATTATTACTCCATATTTTTGTATTATTTTCCTTCAAACGGGATGAATCACGCGCGGAGTCAGTCTGTATCCTGACGTGCTAACGGACGCTCCGGTTCGACGTAATTTCGAACCTTTTTATAAGTGATTTTGACGGCTAGTGTTTTTTTTTTTGTAAAGTGCGTTCGGATACTCGTCTGTTTGACCGGCGAAAAGTTGCTCGGAACGGGGTCAAGGATTTCGTGTGTATCAACATAATCATAATAATTATTATTTTAATAAAATAATATGTGTTTTTACCATTCGTTTTTAAAGTGTTAATAGGGAGCCGTATGTTAAGTTTCTTCTCGTTTGAGAGGCAGCGGATTTTGTATTTGGTAATGATGCCTCTGACTCATCCAGCGTCTGATCGATAAATAGCCGTGTTTGACATTGAATCAAGTTTTTATAAATTAAATAGAACGTTGCTCATTTGAAAAAAAAATGTTCGTTTGTTTTGAGTTATTAATATTGAATACTTACTTCTTGTTTTTGAGATTTTTATAGGTTATGTGGAAATCGAATATTTATTTTTATTTATACTTCTTATCACGTTGTATTTATATTTTTATTATCATATTGTTGAATTACTTAACACCAATTTATACATCTGTGTTAATACGTCAGAATGGTTATCGCAATTTAAGTTAGTCACGGCTGCCTTTGTAGATCTTTATTTAGTCTTTGCCATCACGCATAATTAATAACACGCTGTTTAAAGGTAGGCAGAGTTGCTTTTCTTGATACACATGTGTATTTTTAATTAAATCACAAAAACTATACAAAATCCCAAAAAAATCTATATTAACATCGAGAGAGTTTTTGTCGGGATCTTGATGGTCGGTTGTTTTTATTACTAGGTTATAAACTTGTGTTATTTGACTCTATATTATGTATTAATTAAAATAATAACAAGGAATCTAAAGTTTTGTCACGAACATTGCCTGGAAAGTTCTAGTAAGGGTGACATTAGAAGTATAATGTCACACTTTTCCATTAAATCAACAAGAAGAAAGCAGCGAGAAGTTATAAATATAAAACTTAGCAAACATTCCTTTATCTCAGTAAGACTAAGAAATACAAAATTATAAAAAAAACTATAACCTGTACCTGTACTTTTTTGGTTGATTCCCATGTTGCATTCGGGTTTTTTTTTGGCTAGATAAAGGTGGTTTGCACGGTAAGCCTAGAAAGGAAAAGAATATACCGACAGGTACTTGACGAAAGATTTTCCAATTTGAGAGTTGTAGCTAGTCACCTAATCACGCGAACACTAGGGAAGGTCCTACTATCATGCCACGGTTGTATCGCGATTTTGCTCTTCGAAAATTCAAGTTCATTTTGGGATACGAACTCACATCCTTCGGAGCGCAAGCGGAACTAGTTATTATTAAGACATCGTAGTTTATTTATTGTAATATTATCATTCTTTCCTATATTCGCAGATATTCCACAGGTTTGTATAAATTATAACAAACATACGAGTACATACGGACAATGAGTCACTTACAATGGACGGATATATTACTGTGTTTTTATCGCAAGTTATACATTTCTTTGTCATAACGCTGAATATTAGTGGAGTAGAGAATTATATGAAATACTTTCAAGTATACGCTTGAATATTCCTTTCCTAAGACTTACATATTTATAGTTTACATGTAGTTTCATTGGTAGAGTGTACGCTGTACAGACACCGCATAGACCGACGTACGTTGGAACCCTTTCGCCAAAGAAAAACATCATGCTGAAACCATAGCACTGTAGTAAGATATTTTCTAACGCCTGCCTGGCTAGCTACCACTGTCAATTTAAATAATAATATAATCTTTAATGTTATTAAAAAGTTTTTTTTTTTTTATTAAAAAATTGAAATTGTGTAAAAGTGAAAAACTCAAAATATCTTTAAAATTTTTTGGTATATTTGCAAAAAAGTTATGATATCGAAATACATCATGTTAATTAGGAGGCTTACGTTTAATATTCCCCATATAATATTACGTTAAATAATTCGTTTAATCAGCTCGTATAAAAATGTGAATGTGCTCAGAAAGATGAATGAATGGAAGTGATTGAATGTAGGCACAGATCTCCAACGGGTGAACGGGCGCGTTTGTTGCTATCTTCAAATTTAATATACCACTATGCATTTAAGGGTTAAGCCATTGGTGTGGTGTGATATTGTTTCAATATAATTTTTACTTATCGTGTTTTCAATGTAGGTGGCACCTTATATAAACTATTTTGTACATTATTATATTACAGTAGGTTTGCTAGCCGTATAAAGAGGCGAGGTTCAAACGAAGAACCAACCATTGACATGATATATTCTACCGATAGACAAGAACCTTCATGAAAACCATTTGTTCAAATACTGATAAACAACATGGCGTTCGTTCCTACAGATTTTATATCGCAGAAGAGACACAGCTTTTGTACCTACAATGCTTCATTAGAATTCATACTCTATTTCATAATTCATAAATAGTTAAATAAAATTAAAGCAGAAAAGATAATTAATTGTTATGCGTTTATTTAAGCACAAATACGCACATCGTCGTATACCCTAAACCTTGATAAATAATACTTAATATTATATACTATAAAGAAAGGACATAAAAATAAAATTTTCTAAAGAAATTGGGGTTGCTTTTCCATAACATAAATGTTTACTAAATTAATAGTGCAAAAAATTCAATATTTTGTAAAACTAGATAATTTAAAAAAAATCTTATTAGTAACTTTTTTATCTATTAATTACCGATATTAATTTTTCGCAAACATTTTTTTGAGAATTTATATCAAAAGTTTGGAATTCGGTTTTATCATTTTTTTAAAATGTTCGAATGGTTCGATGTCGTGTAGATGGAGCTTAATTTATGTATACGTATAATCCTAATATAAGTTAAGTAATACAATTAACAAAGAATAAAATTAACTTTAATAGGACGAATATAATTTACATAGAAAATCAAGTTTAATTATGAAAAACGATTACCGTATATGCACAATGTAAATATACTGTATATTTTTCCTACTTTTTATCCTACGTTAATAGCAAACAGAAGAATGATTATCCATTTCCTCAGATCCTCGTAAAACTATCACTTCAAATATTATTATTTTTTGAATAATAAGTTATATATACCTCGTGATTAGAAAGAAGAAGTTACTGGATAAGGGGGTGAGACTGATTTTTTAATGTTTTTGTTGTGGTTGCATGTTGCAACCCAGTTGACTAGCAGCGTCATACGAACCCATTGTTACGTTTTCCTAATCTTCTTCTATACATATTATAAAACTCAGCGTCTCTTTGTCTGTCTGTTTATGTTCTTTTCACGTGAAAAACCACTTATCCGACTTATGAATCATTTCGGGAAAAACACACATTTGGGGCGCTTTTATGGGTTACGCTGAGTAAACCATACGAGATATATCAAATAAATGTTCTGCATAATTGTAGATTTTAAAAAAGACCTACAAAAAAGTCACCGACATAATTTATCTATCTTCTAATGATCACTCACAATAAGCATTTTTGTCTTCCGTCTTTTGAGCGGGGGCAGCACGATTCGCTTGTGCGCTCGACCGACTGCATTCTATAGTACACGCGATCTGCGGGCACAGTTATTTGTTATACGTGTATAGATTATGCATATTATGCACTAGATGTGCCCTACGGTAACACACACGTATTAAATTCATTCGACGATCGTCGATTCGATTCACACTCGTGTAGCCTATCGTTGTTCTTACTTGCCTACTGCTTAACAGTTTGCGTTCATAATTACTATTCCGTTTCACACGGCTGTAGCGTGAAGTTATATAATCTATACAACCTACTAGGTTTTACGCGCAACTTCGTGACTATTTTAAAGTAGCCTAAGTTACTCCTTATAACATCACCTATCTGCCAGTGAAAGTCTCGTCAAAATCGGTCCAACCGTTTCGGAGATTAGCCGGAACAAACAGAAAACCAACAATTAAAAAAATATGTATTTTTGTTGTAAGTCCCGTATATACTTTCATATGCATTTAGTAAAAAGTTGTTATTTTGACATTACAAACAGACATTTCAATTTTATTATTTGTATAGATAACCTTCCTAAAATAAACTATTTATAAAATCTAAAAATTTTTTTTTATATCTAACTGGTAGTTCCGAAGATTAGTGAGTTCAAAAAACTCTAGAGCTTTATTAGGTATATTAAGTGTAGATTTCCCATACGTTCCATGTGGTCTAGGTTCATAGTTAGGTATATAATATGATTCGACAGTGTAAGTGCGACGTGACCGCGCCTACTGATGATACATAAACTTCATCGCTTCGGAACGTCTCGCTCGTTGATTCGACTTTCCAAAATTCACTTCACCTAGCAAAGTATGCGTTAACAATTAAAGAGATACCGACGTAGTGGTTTTGGTCGCTCCCCGCGGGCTGAAAGTGTGGACTTGTGCTCGTTTACTTCGGTTATTTATTCAAAAATACATGTATTAATTGGTTTTGGATTTTTGAAAGTGCGTGACTCGTTTGTTCTAATTTGAAAATAGTTTTTTTTTAATGCAAGGTGTAAAGTGATATATGTATATGGATATTGGTTGATAAATTATACAATAAAGAAACGGTATTCAATAAAGGATCTGTATTGTTGTAGATTTCTTTTTGTCCATTTTTTATCATCTCGTATTTTGTTATTTTACTGTGATAGTCGTTGAAAATATTTACGTTTATTACATTCATTTAAAGGTAAAGTTTCTATATTCATCTTAAAAAACTTGGTTCGTGTATTGAACATTTCCAAAATTTTATCCATACTTCAATATTTTCCAAAACTTTCGTCCCCCATTTTATCCGTTTAAAACAACTCCTATAGTAAAAAATGGACTTCTGTTCCAACATATTCACCACTACAATAGTTTGAGCGTTAATGTCTTATCAGTAAACTTTTTGTTATTGACTGTTTCGATACCAATTCGTTGTTAAAGCGAATCAAAAAAAAATCCAAGAGCCACGTATATTTTCTTAATTCTTTTTAAGTAAAACTTTTTGGCCACCTGTCTGAAATAGACCTCTTTATTCTTGTTCATATTGTTTGGGATAAAAGTTATTTATTTATTTTTAATCTCTATTTTATTTTAATATCTGTTGTTGCTACGAAAAAGTTATTATTATACAAATTTGAAGTTAATTTCGGTTTGAATAATTAAATTGTTTTGCATAAAATTTGTTAGATACTATAAAAGTGTGGTTCCAAACCTGGATTCGACGATACATTCATTTCTCCAATTACTAAGTACTAGAAAAGCTATTTCAATAGAAATTCAGTTTCAGTTGCTGTGTCTTATATATTCAGGGGACGGCAACAAGTGAACCCCGGGTCCTCCAACCAAGAGTAAGCACCAGAATCAAGAGTAGGAACGCCCTTGTCTATTGGTGTCTATGATACACTCCCACGACTAGTACAGCCGCCAACGTGAATTGTGAACTTTAACTTTTGTTTCATACTAATATATTGTAATTGGGCCAAAAATTAGGCTTAAACTAACGACTTAGCTTTATCAAGGTTTGCAGAGTACGCAGATATGACATTAACACAATTCTACTAAAGAGTAAGCGAGATAGATATACTAAGATGTCACAATAGAAAAGTCATACTTTTATATACAATAAATATTAACCCAGAAAAAAATAAAAAATAAAAAAAGTCAGGTCTCTGAAATAAGATTTGAATTATGTATATATCTGATTAAACGAAATATGTGTGGTCTTTTCGTAATTTAATTTAAATAATAATTTAGTTTTATAGCATTGACCATAAAACATGTTACAAATGACAAAGTCACAGAGTCGTTTCTAGTACTTGTACATACTAACTCAATGTTGATAATTCCCTATTACATAAATTACAACATTAATTGATATGTAAACAAATATGGATCCTATATTGTTTCCAAAACCGAATATCCGTATATTATTAAATTATATGATTAAAAAAAACACTTTGCACCTTTTAGATATTTTACCTAAAACGTATAAATTCCATTTTCAAATTCGACACCTGACAGATAAACAAAAAAGAATCCAAATTTAAACATCGTTGCGGATGAAACTCAAAATGGCCCGAACGTTTAAAAAGGCCGTGCGCAGTTTGTGGAATCTCACTTGGGTACTCACAACGAAAGTTTTGCTGGTAATGTATTTATTTATTCATTTATAACTAGCTTTAGACCGCGTCTTCGCACTCATTATCTTCGAAATTAAGTGACGTCAGATCGCGACTTCATTGCATACGCGCAACAGTCCGAGCCGAGGTTCGGCCACTTTGGCACCCTCGGATGTTGTTGCTTAGCTTTCGTGGCTGAGTGCCCTAAGCGCTCGCCCCCAAGCCCGGTTAAGCTGTAAAAGCCGTAAAGGCTCCAGGGACCCTAAGGCTAACAGTATAGTCAGTTCGAAAAAAAAAAAAAAAAAATTAAGTGACTAGCACGCCAACTAGTATAAACTTGTTGTACTAATACCTAACCTCCGTGGGTGAGCGCACGACAACTCTAAAAATTTCATCAAAATCTATAAACTCGATTACGGATATGAAAAAAAAACTGTCGCTTGGTATATTTTATTTATAAAGATGTCCGTAATATCCGTCATATTGATTTTGTTAGTATTAAATTAATGTAGCCTATGTCTCCCGGACCATAATAACAAATCGATTGACACTTCATTCAGTAAAATCGGATGAGTAGAACATACGTAAACACACAAAGACTACATAGACTGCTAAAAACATAACTCTTCCTTGTGGTTTTGTCGTAGTCGGGTAAAAAAGAGAATCATCATAAAGACAATTCACATTTCAGCAGTGCGTTTTAAATGTTAGGCGCACACACAGACACTAATAAGCGTCTGTATTGAATATAATAATGATGTTTATATGTTATAATGACGGGCTCAGGCTGTGCTGCGGCTTAGCGTGACTCATTTAAATATGTATTATTAAACTTTCTTTGTGCGAGCTGATACTTAGAAAAGCGTATATACTCTTCTTATATAATATCTATACTTACATTAAAACAGAAAATAATCGAAATCTGTACATTGAAAATATTAGAGAAGAAATACTCGGGAGGTTTTTGAATTAAAGACAGAAAACATTTTGAGTTTTTAACTTTTTATCTGTCGGTTAATTTGTAAGTGCATCACGCAAGAACAACTGAATCAAATTAGATTAAATTTGTATGATTGTAATATATAGTTTGTAGTAATATTTTTACACGTATGGGCTTTTGTGTAGATATATTCTCATACTGTTTTCGGTATTTGTAAACTTGGATTAGACCTATTTCTTGGTAACTACTTATTGAACTATGCACTACTTAGTAAATTCATTCGCCATAATTACAATACAAAATGTAATATGAATAAAAATAGCCTATATCATTGAGGAATAATGAGGCTTCTTTTAGTCAAAGAACTTTTAGAATCGAATCAGTAGTTCCTGAGAGTACTTACAACAAACAATCACAAACTTTATATCTTGTATAGACTAGCTTTGTCCACTAGGTTTATGAAGATATCGTGCTCTATTTTTTTTGCAAACACCGTATTTCTAAGGAGTAAAACATTTTTAATCAAAATCTATCCAAGTCACTCTGATATCTGGAATATTTACTGTCCAGAAAGAATTCGTAAAAGGGAATGATCCAATATTTAATTGTTATGAATTCACCTTAAATTTGTAGTCATTTTAAAACATAATTAGCGTTTAAAAAAGTATTTGTCTTAGAAAACGGATAGGACACAAATAATTAATTAGAAAACGGATAGGACACAAATAATTAATTAGAAAACGGATAGGACACAAATAATTAATTAGGAAACATACCTTTACAGCGATTTAAAAGTTCCTAGACATGTTATTTAAGAAATCTGCCTCCATAATGTATAAGCAACTGCGCCATAGACTCAAACGCTTGTATAGATTATATTACTAGCTGTGCCCCACGGCTTCACCTGTATTAAATATATTCAACCAACTCTCCACAGGCAACACACTCGTGTCGCCTATCGTTGTTCTCACTTCCCGTACTTGCCGTACAGCTTGCCCGATTGCTTGACATTCATGGTTACTACTGCGCTTCTTAGGGGCGTAGCGTGAAGTCATATAGCCTATACCCTTCCTCAATAAATAGTTTATAAAATGCAAAAGGATTTCTTTCAATCTGACTGGTAGTTGCAGAGATTAGCGTCTTCATACAAACAAATCCTTGAGTTTTGTAATATATGTATATAATGTATTGTTAAATGAAATGCATAGGTTGCATTGTCACAACGTCTATTGTCCTTTACGTTTTTATCTGTTCATGCGATCGTCTTGTATAAAAGTGAAATCCAAACGTGTTACAGCTTTTAAGACATATTTCGATGGTCCAAGATATAAGTTGAAATATAATACGGGAAAAATCAAATCACAATTCTACAGATAAAATAGTTATACATATGAAAAATAATAATATTAGAATTATTATTCAAAATCATTTATTTATTATTCATGTATTATTTACGTGCCTTTTTAAACCAAATATCTAACTTCCCCTACTATCATAACATTTATATATTTTTTTCACGCAGATCACTCGACTTTGAATCACGACACTTTTACAATATTAACATCTTCTTAAAATAAATAGTAAATAGGTTTATTTCATCTGAAAGCTGCTGACTGAGACACTTAACTCTAACAAAAATTAGCCCTTTAAAACTTAACATTTCGCTAACGGATTCCTGAAACGAAAAAGGTTTTTACACATATTTTTGAGCGACATATCCAACGACACCAGATACAATGGGATAGAAGAGAAAAAAACATCTCCACTTTAGGGACCATAAGAGTTATTTTTTCAAGATTTTACTTTAACGCTATGTCGGCGTTATTAATATGTATTATACTCATGCCAAATTACAACTTTCTGGTACTAAGATTCACTGAGCTATGCCGTGGACAGATACGGCGAAACTATAAAGGTTCCTTATTGACTTCGGAACCCTTAAAAAATCGTACGCCTCAGTTCCGACGCACGACAGTTTACTGTTTAAGTACGATTGTTTTGGTATATAAAGAATAGGCAAAGTTAAATTATTAATATATTACATATATTATTAGTTCCGTATACAAATAAGTTGAGTATATGTATATACACACGTTCAGTATAAGATGCGCGAATATGTTTCGCGGAGGGGCAACATAACAAATTCACTTTTGTTAAGCTACTACTGTTGCACTAAACTCAAAATAAAAAAAAAATGAAACGCTAAGGATGTAACTTAGACCACACAACAAGAGGATACACTCTGACATTATCGATTTGATTTTTATTATGTCATACGATAATATTCATTACAACTAAAACAGCAAACGTTTGTAGCTATTCCACTGTAGAATTTTATTACTTCCCAAACATAAATGATAAGCTATTAATGAAATTGTCATAACCGACGTTAGCTTCAATATGCGGCTATGTCCTCAAAGATAATGCTCCAAATACTCATCTAGTATAATAGATTTTGTATGTCGGAGTTTGTTTACTAATAATTTTTATACGACATGGTTTATGTCAATCTTCAATTGATAATTTTTATGAATTGTTATTAGATTCGATATGGTAAAAAATAATTTAAAAGAATTGTTTACTTATTCTTAACAGATTTTCATGAAATTAATTACACAGGAGGATTATGTCATTCCTTAATTGATTCTCAATAATACTTTTAGAATTCATAAAACCCGAGTAAAAATAAAATTACGAGACGAAAATACTTACTGCGTAAGAAACGAGTGCGAAGCCACAAGGCATAGCTAGTATTAAATAAACAAATCCAAGGTACGAACTTTTTATTAAGACATTTTAACAGTTTATTTATAGATTAGATGTAGATAATTGTTGTTGTATGTGTAATGAATAAGCAATTTTATATATATTTTTTGTTATCATGTACGAGATGAACTTTCTATTAGAAAAGGAGGAAATTCTGCATGTAACTTGACTGGCATGCCCGAGCCTTACATCCGATAAGCGGCCCCACCGTCCGACTATATCCATGCGTATAAAACATTCTTGAGTGCTTTAAAAGTTTTGAGTATTATAAATGCGAATATTTATTCCGAGCGAAACAAAAAACATTCAAGGCCTAGAAAGGTTACATTACCTGATTGATGTTTTTAAAACCCACTGAAAGGATAAAAAAGGAGTTGAAATATTACCATAAATAGTCATTTCAAACCTGCTAATTATAAATAAATGGTAAAATAGTTAATTATAAATTATATCAATACAAGTTATGATATATTTTTCATTTTTTTTTATCGTTGGCGTAATGTCCACTAACTTCACATCAACATCAAGTGATGTTAAGTGACTATGTGGCCCAAAATGATAACACGCTAAACCTAGTGGAAAACTGGCTCTCAAGTGCAGCTGCCGGAACACACCTGTTGGTACTTGGCGACAGATTTTCAACTTGTAGGTGGTAGCTAGCCAGGCGGCCATGAGAAAAATCCCTACCATCATGTTTGATTTCCTCACGAAGTTTTCCTTCAACGAAAGCTCAGGCTCATTGCAAGGATTCCAACTCACGTCAATCGACGCGAAGTCGTCACCCTACCACTGAGCCATCATTGCTTCAAAACAATCGAAACAGGAAATTTTTCAAATAATTAACATGGCTGTATTATTTAATTCTGTATAAGTATAATATTCCATGTATTAATTATCCTTATTTATTCTAAAACATAATGTAGGCGGTAAACTGGCTTCCGATGGCCGAGGTAAATATATTCACATACTAACCTGTAACTAGGTGTGAACCGGTCCGAATATCATGTTCATTAGATTTCGTTAGTTTTGATTTAAAATTTAGTATTGAATCGTTTGAGGTCATGTATTTACAACACGTTATTTTATTTATACTAACTAGGTAGCTGAGATTTCAATATCGTATCACTGCTCTTTTATCAAATACTAGTTGTGCCCGCGGCTGAGCCGCTGAGTCGTGTGGACTACAGAATGCTGTCAGTCGAGCGCACGCGCGAATCGTGCTGCCCCCGTTTAAAAGACGGAAGACAAAAATGATTATTTTAGTTGATCCTTAGAAGATAGATAAATGCTATCGCTGACTTTTTGTAGGTCTTTTTAAGATTTACTATTATGTAGAACATTAATTTGATATATCTCGGATAAGTGATATATCTTGGTCAATCGGATAAGTGGTTTATGCGTGAAAAGAACATAAACAGACAGGCACACAGAGAGTCGTTAAGTTTTATAATATGTACATATAGACATAGATAGAGATGAGAATAAATTATTATTTTAAATATACAAATTGTATTTTGCTACAGAGATAACTATGGAGCACAAGTTACTTTTTTTTAAATCGTTGCATACAATGTGACGGCGTTGTGCTTTGTGGTAAGCACAGTAGGTGCAAGACAATGTCGACCGCCGAGAAATCGACATCCATCGTCGGTCAGCTTTGTTATGCCAGCCAGTATACCTCTCGGCAGCTGGATATACACTGGCTGATCCCGAACGAGACAGATCATAAGACAGTCACTTTGATGGGCTTACCACAGTGTGCATGCAATTTTGTAATAATAATTAATGTGAATTTCTAAAGGAGATGCATGGATTATTACAAACCATTGCATCCAGTATGGCGCTCATGCGAGCGACATGCGCCTCCCAGGCGCCAGTCTATAGACTGGAGTAAATCTATACACACTGCACAGCTTATACTTATTGAGTAATCATATAAAATATTATATTTCATCGCACAAGGAAACTTAATATATTTAATTTAGAAGTGAAGTTGTACTGGTCCAGTGGGCTATAACACCTATGGAATATCGATCCGATGTGGCCAGGTCCGATACTCTACATGTAACGATATTTACGCCATTCGCATATATATACCAAATTTGAATTAACTTTTTAGAAAAATAAAAATATTATATATTAAATTTAGGGTCTTAGAAGTCACTTGTAGTAAACATTAAAGCACTACTTCTGGTTCAGAAAGCATCCAAGTAACACGTTTTTATTAATCATGCTTTTATGTGAACTTCGATTACAAAGTTCTACCCAAAGCACATGAACAAATAAAAAGAAATAAATGACGTAATATGAGTCATACAAAACACATGCAAACATCAAAAGTAGTACTAATTTCTTACAAAGGCCGGTTTAGCTTGCGCGCCGCCCACGCTTATTCAAATAAGCGCAAATAACTTGCAATATTTAAAGTTACATAAGTTTACAAAGTTTATGTGTATAAACCGCACGACTGTATTTCTGATATCATACATATTTTGTTAAAAGTTTGAAGCCATGTGAGTATAAATTGTTTAATAAGTTTATATTTAATTGACGCGTACGAAGTCGCGGGCGGTTGTCAGTATACAATAAAATCATTAATCGTACGTGTTTGATCGTACATCATTAAAAATTATTTAATTCACTGGAATATAGGTTTCATATTAATATAGTACTGAGCTCGAGGAAGCATTGAGCCTTCACAACATTACGCTTTTCTATAGGGTCTAAGCAGTAAAGATGAAATTACAAAAACAAAATTTAGAACAGCCCACTTTTTTACTCCATTTAACAGACGTTGGTAGTTCCCTTGGAATATCAAAAGTATATTCTTTGTAAATTTTGTTACTAAATTATTTATAATTTATGAATTATAACATAATACATACAAGGTTTTACCGACCGCAACCGCACAACCTTGTTATAAACCTAGTCATTGTGTGACATATATGTATTCGAGGTGGCGACGTAACCACATATATTATAATATAAGAAAATTATAACTAAAACTGTCACAATTTCGATTGATTTAGTTAGAGTGCGGGTAGCGCGGGGGGCGATGATGTCATAATTTATATAGATTGTCGGAACTACTCTCACTAACCTAATTCCAGTAAGAAATTGTCATTGTCCATTAGCGAGGATATTAAAATTCTCGATTTGGGAGCTCAGATTTCACAGACGAATGTCTACACCTACCACGTACACCTTAAAGCAAACCTTAAACCAACACCTACAAAAAAAATATGTTTCAACCATTATAGGATGCCGACAGATGCGATATTTTATTTTAATCTTGAAATATTTTTAAATGCAAATGAAAAAGGTAAATTTAAAATTTAAGAAACTCCCGATACAAGTACATTGAGACTATTCCAATGAGCCCAGACACGATATCTCTGCAGTAAGTTGGTGAGGATTTAGGTATCCTGCTGATTCCAGATGATGCTGCAGCATCTGCTCAATGTTGCCATGTTCTTCTAAAATCATTGAAGTAACAGAATACCAAATTGTGACTCGATTAGACCTATGAAAGATGCTCACATTCATTTATTAACTAGAAAAGAACTGATAATCTTCAAACGGCTGAACAGATTTTCTTGATTCATAGTTTTGAACACTCTCGATGAAGTCACTTTTCAAACAAAAGAAACTAGATCAAAATCGGTTCAGTCTTTTGGGAGCTACGATGCCACAGACAGACACACAAATACACACGTTAAACTTATAACATCCCTCTTTTTGCCTCGGGGGTTTTATGTTTTGTAGTGTAGTAAAGAGGGGAAAGCGTTCAGTATAAATTTTGAGATGAAATCAAAATCAAAAATACTTTATTCAATTTAGGCCCTAAGAAGGCACTTATGAACGTCGAACGCTACTAACTGTTCGGAAAATATCCTAGTCATCGAGAAGAACCGGCAAGAAACTCTATCGGGATTATCTTTTTTAATGATTTTTTCCTACTGTTACATAATATTTACAGTCAATAATCATCAGTTATTAATTTAGTGGATGCACAGAGAGGGAGTCACTTCCAGACATCACTATCATTCACATAATGATCCACCCTATAATAACCTTTTGACAGTAAAACCTGCTTTATTTAGTCCTTGAACTAATTGTCCGGCAAATCAGTAATATGTGTCGGGATCTTATTATAGAACTTAACACTATTACCTTAAAAAACTTTTATTAATTGTACGAAGTCTAAAACACGGTACGACTAATTTATGTCTATTTCTAGTATTAAAACTGTGCTGGTCTTTGACAAAATCAGGCTTGTCAAAGTTTCTACGTATATACATTAAACTGTCAAGAATATATTGGGAGGGTAAAGTTAAGATAATTAAATTCCTGAAACTTGTTCTTTAGTGATTCGCGAGGTCTCATGTTGTATATTGCTCGAACTGCCCGCTTTTGTAATATGAATATGGTGTCTACCTCAGCTGCTGAACCCTACAGCAAAATACCGTAAGATGGAAGTAATGGCTATGGAAGTAAGCGAAGTAGACTAACCTAACAGTGGCAATATCTGTTAACTGGCGAATCTTACGCACTGCGAATGCAGCAGAACTTAATTTTCCCGCCAAAGTTTTAATGTGCGAACCCCACTGTAATTTTGAATCAAGCGTCAACCCAACAAGACAGTATTATTAACTAAGCCTACTAAATCCCCTTCTATCTTGATACTACTATCAACACACCTAACATTGGACAAGGCAAATCTCATACATTACATACATTTAAAGCAAACTATTCAGATATTTTAACTATATTATTATTTCATTGCGAACCTCTGAATCTATTCTTTTCACTTTGAATATAAGTGAAGTGTCATCTGCATAAAGCACCATGTCAGCACTGTTCTCAACTACTAGCGGTAGATCCTTTATATATACGAGAAACAGAAACGGTCCAAAAATCGATCACTGAGGAATGCCGATTCTGGTTAATGATCCTGAGGAGGTTGCCCCATTTACATTTATTTTCTGACAGCGATCTGTTAAATCAGAGCTTAGCATGTCGAGAGAAGTTCCACACACACAATAGTGTTTCAGCTTAAGTATAACCGTACTGTGATCAACGCAGTCGAAGGGCCTTTGAGAGATCACAAAATACACCGATTGCATCCTGCGACTCTTCCCAGGCCCTAAATATGTCATATAAATTGTCATATATTGCACCTGCGTCAGTGGTTGATTTTGATTTCGTGAAACCATAATGCTGATCATCCAAAAGCTCTTGTGTATTGAAATATTCTACTTGCTGCTTAAGCATAATTTTCTCGAAAATCTCACTAATCGAAAGAAGTACTAAAATTGGTCTATAATTTCCAAGATTACTTCTACAACCTGATTTAAACAGAGGAACTACTTTACTAATTTTCATTAGATTAGGGAAGTTTCTGTTTCTATACACTGATTATATTAGCCAGATATGGTGAAATATTGACAATTAATGACTGAACTGAATTAATAACTGACATTCCCCAAATATCTTTAGTGTGCTTTAAATTTTATTGTTTAAATATCCTTATTATTTCACCTGCACTAACGGACGTAAAATAAAATAATGAATTTATAGGTTTAATCAGATTTTCTAATAGTTATGATGATGGGATGATGATATTATATTTTTTGTGACTTCTAAAGGTACATTTGTGAAATAATCCTGGAAAATAGTTGTTACCGCTGAACTGTTTGTAATATGTACATGTATTAAGCAAATTATCATTTTTTCTATTTTTTTTCTTGTATCCTTATTTTTTATATGCCAAACATTTTGGTAGTATTACTAGATTTAAGAACTTTATCTCTTAAAAATATCGCTTTAGCAGGCTGCACAATCACATTTAACAATTTTTGAATAATTTCTAACATAAGCATGAAATGAATCACTAGTTGTCAATAATTTCCTATCATATAATCATATATATCGGTCTCTACTTTTTAAATTCATTAAAAACCATATTTTTTCTAACACTAATAACCTTTGTTGGGTAATGTTTACTGAATTCAGTGCTTATGATATAAAGAAAGCCCGCGTAGTTCTATATTATTTAAATTCTGTTTAGATAATTGCTGTTTAATGCTATAATTTAAACTATATAATCTAGTTTTTGATAAAAACTCTAACCGTTCTCTTACAATCACCGCTAGCTCGTCACAGTTTAGTTCAACGAGTACGCCTTTATGGTCAGACCGTATCCCAGTAATAATGTTCTATATAATATGTATTGTATAAGTATTTGTGTGCAGTGTACATAGGTAGGATGTATGTATGTATGTAGTACAAAATGAGTTAGTCTTCTGATTTGCTTCCACAAATTGTCAAGCAAATACGGAACAAGTACAGTACCTATTTTAAAAGTGACGTTGTTCAAAATGTGAACGTTGTATAGTGGATGAATCGGCGGTAGTGCGATCTTAGGGTCAAAATAGTAATTGTATAATATTATATGGTAATATGTTCAAAAATACTCACCAGATTTGTCGATTGAATTCACATTTGTAGCCGCCTTGATCCGTTGAATATTAACGGGATTTTAAATCACTGTCCGTATACTTTGTGACTGGATTAATATACCAAAATTGATATTATGTTAAAAACTAAATTATTTATAGTTGAACACAGAATTTAACAATAAATTAATTATTTTAAATAAAATTCATATAGAGCGCAATTTTGAGGTCTAGTTGATAGTATGGTAGTAGACGGAAGCGCTAAGCCGGATAGATTAGAGACAGAGGGGTATTCGAGAAGGTCTCTATAAGAAGTCTGGCACTCTTCCGAAATGTTTAATATTTTATCTATTTCGAAGCGAGAAAATTTAAACCTTGTAATTGTTGGCTGGCTTTTTTGTAACTAATAAAAGTTATTATTATAAATTAGTCGCTTCCTAATAGCTGGAATATGGCGTAACGAGTGCCATATTCTTACGAGAGGGTTTTCAGGAACGATCTTCGTAGTGACATACTCGGGGTTGTAACAGTTCAAATGAAATGCATAAATTATGAAGAATGTTAAATGTTATATAGTAAGCCAAAAGGAGAAGGGAAGGTTCCGTAGGGTAAGAACAAGGGAAGGGAAGCTTTCGGTAATATTAAGTAAATTTAGGAATTGTTAAACAATATTGGATGGGGCTTGGGGTAACTCCTCACAGAAAAATGGGCGTCCTAGCATATTGTTAGCTTAATTTAGAATGCACGAGTTCTCTGACTATGTTAGAGGTGCCGTAGGAACATTAAAAAAAATAACGAGTGCCAGATTCTTATGAGAGGGTTTTCAGGAACGATCCTACAAGACAGCTGTCCGAATGCGTGACGTGCGATAAAAAGTTATTATTACTCTCAGACAAGCACGCGAGAACCGGTTTCACAATTAAAAAAAAAAACAGAAATATTAAAACAATAACATTATAATATCTGAAGCTAAATCCAGCGAAAACTTCCCTGTATTATCATTACCATTATTCACCCTGTTTATTTCCAATAACAAGTTATAAACATAGTACCTAGTACTTGATAGTGAATCATGCTTAGTAATTAATAGTGGTTTTGAGCATTAACTAAATTACTCACTATTAATAGCAAAATATCGATATATCAACAATTTCAAATTATAAGATAGTTTGTATCAGCTTTTTGCCAAAGGGAAATTACTATTACCTAATTACTGGCTGGTCCTGCGAATATTTCGCACATTATAGAATGTAAACAATCTAACAGCTGCTATATTAGTTAAAATGATTGTTAATAGATGACGCTCTGAATATATTTTCATTAGTATCAACAGATTGCATTCGTAATGAAAAAGACAATTAAAATATAAAACATTAATTTGAAATAAAAACTGTATGTAGCTAATAGCAGGAAAAATTAGCTTTAAAATTATGTTTGAATAATTAACTTTGATGGAGAATTCACGGAAATATGGCGTTGCCAGGAAAAAACATTTTTGGTATGGGATGCCACGTGCGTCGATACTTTGGCACCATCCTATCTTCCAGTTACGAATACGTCATTGAGAGCTGGTGTAGCTGCTGCCTCAGCGGAGGACCTCAAACGATGCAAGTATTGGCTAGGGCTACATGTTTGTGACATTTATAGTAGAAACTCTGGGACCGTGGGGTTCTAGTGCACGTAGCCTTTTTAAAGAACTCTCGGTTCGACTGGTCGAATCGTCTCGTACGTTTCTATCTGGCGGCGAGTTGGATGGAATCCAATATTTGTAGTTTTTGGATTATTATTATGTATTTGATTACCTTTGAAAAATAATATATGTATCATTGATATACAATCGATTTCAAATAAAAATGGAAAGATAAATAATATAACCAACGCTTAAAATGAAACTATGTTCGTTAAAAAACTAGTCTATTTATCTTGTAACTCGATTCTCATCATTTTAACAATGCCATATATATATTATAATTACGAGTATTATTCCAGTCTATGAATTCATTTTAAAATTTCCGTAAACCAAAATATTAGTTTTGTTAAAAAAAAAATGTTTATCTATATGGCCACAATCTCATCTGAAGTTAAGTGGTTATGTGGCGTAAGGTGGTGACACGCTAAGCCTGGTGGAGGAACTGGCTCTCAAGTGACACATCCTATAGATGCTTACTTCTTAGGGTCGTAGCGTGAAGTTATATAGACTATAACCTTTCTCAATAAATAGTCTATAAAATGCAAAAAATAATTTTGACAAATCTGGCCGGTAATTCCAGAGATTACAGCGTTAACACAAACAATCTCTTGAGTTTCATAACATACATATAGATTTGTAGGATTGTTTGCAACATCGTTATCCGATTCTGTTTCACGCACTCTAAAATCGATTAACACTTCGAGTGTTTACTCTGAAATAATCTGCGATGCAATATTGTCTATGAATTTGAATCATCTCTAAATTTTAGTCCAAACTTAACGCACTGAGCGGAGTGACGTGTGGTTAAAAACAAACGACTGCTCATATTTAGAATTTGAATTGAACGTAAAAGTAATTTTGTTACAAAAATATAATATGCTCCGAGTGAAATCAGTTTTCGATTGTAAGTAATGTTTTAAGTTTTATCTTTCTGATTACCTCTAAAAAAAGTAGGTACGTGTTATGTTTTTTTTATTATTATTAAATAAACGATTGAAATTGATTACATAAATTGATACTTTCGTTCTGTTAACTGACAGTTCGTCTTGTCATGATTTAATTTATGAACCAAACGATATACAATTAAGTTATATCCATTACTAGTTTTTGTTAGGAATCTCTCTCATGTGGAATTACTAAATGTATGCTATTATTTAAACATATTTTAAAAACTAAAAAATCTACTTATTTATATTGAGATTTTCAAACTTCACAGTTAATAGTGACAGTCGTACAAAAGCTCGTACCTATTGTTATTCATAAAAAAAATATTTTTTCAAAAATTACTAACACTATCATTAACAGTGCATTACAGGGTAACGATAGAGTAAGAGAGACAAACAAATTTTCTTGAACTCAACACTCCACTTTGTCTTTTTTAGGAACCGTTTATCACTTTCATTTTCGTTTGAAACTCGAACCGAAAAAATTACATTGACAGTCCATAATATTGAATAATCAGGCTATATTGTATTTAAAATTATATATTTTGCAAATAACTCAAAACAAACATACGTACGCATAATTCACCTATATTCGTTAATAATTAGATAGATTTGTATGAGCATTGTATGAAATAAAAGTATAAAGTGAGTTTATGATAATGGTGTAGTGAACAAGAGAAGAATATAGAGATGAGTCGCTCGTGGAAGAGAAGATTTTGTTGGATAACTGAAGGAAAACTCGCGCAACTATGGGTTAGTTTCGTTTAAGTTGTTTTTTTTTTTAATCTTCGCCATAGTTTGACATAGTCATTTTGTATGTGTATAATTCTTTCCGTGGTACTTGCGAGATTTTTTCATACATTCATGTGGTCAGAAATTTTCTATAGGCTTATAATGATTTATTTGTTTTCTTATTTTTACCTAATATATTGTAACTTTATAAAATTTCATACATCATACAAACAAGTTGGTTGAATACAGGTCAGAAGTTAAGTAAATCAATAACAAAATCAAAATATAACTAATTTATATAGGCTTACTAAATTATCAATAAAAAATATAAAGATATATATACATATATATTTAGATATAACTCTTTCAGTATTATTATTTATTTGTATATTTTTATATTGTATATATTATTATGTTGTAAATAATCGTATAAGATATTACAATAAAAAAAATGGTTGTAATAATTTTTAATGGACCTAAAAAGAACAATACTTTTTTACAAGTAATTAACAAATTGCGCTTAATTATTTAAACTAGTCTTTTCTATACATATGTTTAATGTTGATAAACAATCAGTGCTAAATGCTAAGAGTGCTAAGTGCTAACAACTGTTTGATAATAGTAGAGGAAACGACGCGTGTGCATGCAAAATACGTCGATAGTGCGTTCTCTTATCATGTCCGTTTTACGATACGTAATAATAATTAATTTGACATAGATATGTATGAGTAGCATTACTTTTGTGTATCGTTTTTCTTTGTAAATATGCAACTAAGGCGGTAAAAAAGCGTGCAGCCTACTTGGTAACACGAGGTAATTTGGCTGCGATTTTTTGTAGGATAGAGAAAAATTTACAAAGAGATTTCTCTGTGCCTTAGCTCTCTTATTTTATACCGGCTTTTGATTATAATCTTAACTGATTTAAATTACTAATGTTAGTCATGATGAAGCGAAGAGGTTTAAGCCTACAAATGATACAGGATGTTACGTTCAGCTGGCGGAGTATACGAATAGATGCTCGACAGAGAGATCGACAGTCCATCGCCAAACGTCGATGTCATGCCGGCCTGCAAGTCTCCCGGCTACTGGGTATACAGATACACTGGCTGATCTCAAAACGCGACAAATCGAAAGAGCCACACTAAGACGAGTCCACATTATGTGCGCTTGTGCATGGTGCAGTTGGGTAAAGATATTCTACCACCCCGCTTGTTTACTGGATATACACAGTTTGATCCCGGAACGCGACACGCCTAATCATGCCACTATGACGGGTGTTAAAACTGTCGCCTTACCCTTGGCGCGTTCGAGTTCTGAATCAACACACTTCAAAATCAACACTAGTGCACGATCGTGCTGTGGCTCGAATCAGAACTAACTTCGATCGATTTTTTCGTTAGGTTCGAAAAATTCGTACTCTTGACGCAATCTGACAGCTATGAATCGAGTTGCTAAATGGAAAGTAAACGTCAAAATACACGATAACAAAAATCTATCTTGATTTTTGATTCGATTTGGTTCAAGATTACGCTTGTAGGATCGAGTTTAAGTGAAATCGTATCAGAATCAAATTCGAATCCGTTTCAAGAGTAACCCTCCTGGTATATAGTGGTTGTGATCCAGTCGGATACAATGGTCGTGTCCTACCTTCAACTTGAGCATATTAAATGAACACCACAAAATGTCTTCCACCATGCTATGGTTTCATCACGATGTTTTTCATCATCGATAGTTCAGGCATTGTAGGGATTCGAACTCGGGTTGATTGACGCGGTATCTGTACGTAGTTCATAATCACCTAAAATATTTGTTTTATCAAAACGATGGTTCATAGCTATGTTAGAATCCGTTAGGTGGCGCTGTAGTTGAGCAGAGTCTGCCAGAGCAGCTACTTTTAAATAAAAATTGAAAAGTAATTGCATTGAAAATATTTGTTTGTTATTGTCGCCAGGCGGAGCTAGTGGCGGCTGTGCGTCGGCGCGGACGCGGGGACGGGAGCGACGACGACGAGGATCTAGGTCTTCCGCGGAGTCCACCAGCTTCACCACCGACGGACAAGGCTGATAAGGTAACTTCAGAAATTTTTAAACGTTTATGTTTTTCAAACTTTAGCAGTTGTCGCGATTCATTGTTTGGCCACAGCAAAATTTATTACTATTGTTATTATGGTATAGTTTAGTTTTGACCCCAATAACATCTGATTTAAGTGCAGTTGTAGAAATATCAGTATGGGCTTGGCAATAGATTTTCAGCTTGAAGATTATTATTAGCCTAAAGCATTATTAATAATTTACAGCCATTATATATGTAGTAGTTGCATCATAACAAATTATTGTATTCCTTCATCGAAACTTCGAGTTAATTATAGAGATTTGTATCACCGACAATATTAATATTATTGCTGACTTAATTAATTTATGTAAAATACTATAAATCTAAAAAAAAGATTCAGTCAGCTATGCTGTTGGATCAACAGTTTCAAAATAAAATTTGATAGCTAGCTTGTTTTTAGTTGAAATAACGACATCTGTTGGTAAATATTATAGGCATTTGAATCTATACATATATGTGCTTTAACTTTTCTAACTATGCAATTAGTTATTATTGTAAACACAGATGGCGTTAAAGTCAATTATTAAAAAATCCTCGCCACAAGACTTTATTCTTATGCTTTTTTCGTGACTTTAATCGACCTTAGAACAGCTAATTTATACAATACGAGTATAATGGTTTCTGTAATCCTATTTCGGTAATCTCCGAAGGACGTTTTAATCTAATAAATGACGTTAAAATCCGATTAATTATACATATTTGCATAACTGGAATTGGTAGGTAATCCGTCATATTCCGAATTCTACATTTATTTTTATAATAAGTCAGTCTAAATATAATACAATTAATGAAAAATGTCTGCGGTTGCGACATAATATATTTCATACAAGGCAATGAAAGTAAGAGCTTAGTTTTCAGAAGGATTTTTTATCATAAATATCTTATATATATCTTTATATATCTTATATATATCTTATATATATCTTATATATATCTTTCTCTTATATATAAAAATACATGTTTGTATGCATGTTTCTTATACAATCCAAAACGGCTGGAGCGATTTTGATGAAATTTTTAGACTATTATCATATTAGCCCAGCGGGGTTGGTCCTGTAAAGATTGGTAGCGATCTGATACGATCAACGCGTATCCGGATTTGCTTGTATTCCATAATTTTGGTGGCATTTAGCTTGATTTGGTTATTGTGCACAAGTGAAGTAAAATATAATAATAACAAATGTATTAGTTTTAGTTTTCTACAAAAAACTCACTGGAAATTTCTATCAGTGAAGATTAGAAAGAAAAAACATTAAATAAGAAGTCTTGGCAAAATATTTAATAGAAATCGGATTCCAGAAAGTATTATAAATGTTTTAAAGAAACAACGAAATAGATACATTTTAGTGTTTAGATATATTGACGTGACAATAAAATTGAGCAATTAGAGAAATACGCGGTATGTAGAGCGTATACATTCTGGGAGATTTTCACTTAGATACAATGCTATTTCGATATATTATTACTGTTAATGTGTGTTCGAAAACGCAATACGATATTATCATCATTTATATTGCAAATCTATACACATTATAAAACTCAACGTCTCTCTGTCCATTTATGATCTTTTCACGCGAGAACCACTTATGCGATTTACATGGTTTTTATTTATATTTATAGCCCTGTTTCCTGGCCAGGTTATATGATATATTTTGTTACATATACAGTAACATACAAAATAAAAGTGACGATAATGGTGAATCAATTCGGAAAAAATACACTTTTGGTGCACTTACATGCTTACGCTTGGGGCGTTTAAGCTAAGTAAACCATAAGAGATATATCAAATGAATGTACTACATAATTGTAGATCTTAAAAATACCTACAAATTAGTCAGAGATAGCTTATGTCTATCTTCTAACGATCACCCAAAATAAGAATTTTGGTCTTTAAAACAAACCGGCGGGCGACCGCCGTAGGTAGTGGTGGTTGCGGGGGCAGCACGATTCGCGCGTGAGCTCTAGCGATGGCATCCTGTAGTTCACGCGATTATATTAGTTATTAATGATTTTGTCAACAAGCTTGAGGTTGCAGTTTCATACTTGATGTAGTTGTGGCAAAAATAAACAAGGTAGGTAGGTGATGGAATTCGCCAACGGTTTCTACCGCAAATTAGCATGGTTCATGCTGCTATTTTCAAGGTTAAAGGGTGTGGTTACCAACATGGTATGTACACAAGAGATATCACGTCTCAGTGCTCAAGATCATAGAGCCTAAATATATAAGGAAAATGGTCGACGTAAACGATTGTACAATTAATACGTCCATAAAACGTGGGATAATTATTTTCCTAATTTTACCACCAGGGAAGCGCTGCGCTCGCATTTGACAGGTTTATGGCGTCTTTTTATTTATATACTACTTTGCGATGAGATAACATTTTCAGAGTAGTATTTTCATTAAAAAAAATATTGACAGGCGTAATAAGAGACCTTAATAAAAGTCAAAGTAGGATCTTTAAATATATATCTTATAGGTTTTGCCACAACAGCCATGTTTGGCCACAATCTCGGGTCTAGCTCTCAAGTTTAGTTGCCGGAACACACTCAATGTCTAACCAATATGTTATGCTTGCGATGTTTTCCTTCACTGAAAGCATGTGTATTGTAGGGATTCGAACCCACGTCGATCGACACGATGTCCGATTACTCTATCACTGAACTATCAAAACTTTAAAAAGTTACTGAAGTCAAATAAGGCTGTAGTACTTTTTAAGGTTGGTTGATGAATAACGTGCAGACTTTCTACTTAGGCTAGTAAAAACAATGAATAAACAGTTAACCTGAGGTAACCTGTAATGTGCCGTTAAAAATGGTACTAAAATGACACGCATCGTGCGATATAAGCGGAGACATGTCTCATGATATCACCATCACTGCCCACATATACAATCAACACGCATATACCCGCTTATTACATGGACCGCTGTGGTAACCTGTTTTGACGTGAATAGTTTCTAAATTTGCTTCCATAGTGCGAGGCAATTCAAAAAACTAGTGATAAAAACATCGAGTGATGATACAGTTTGGCATACCAGCTACATATCTATTACCTCCAGCATATTATATGCTGACTGGAGTCCCATTTGATACACAACAGAAACAAACAACAGAATATACAACAATACTAAATCTGAAGTTTTAATTTTACTTTTTATTTCCCTTTTCATTGTTATTGTTATCCCTTTACTTGATAAGCATATTTTACTTTTATGTGTGTGTAACTAATAAATATATGTTCTTTCTTCTTTCTTTCCTATTAAGTGACAAGGTGACCGAAGGTTGTAACAAGCCTTAGAGGGACTGCGTTTCAAATGCAGCTGTCGGAACCCATCTATAGGTGCTTGGTTATGGATTTAAATTTTTGAATATAGGCGGGCATTGTAAAATGCGCTATTCCCGAAAGCGCAGGTTTTAATATAGTATTTTAATATCGAACCACGCCAATCGACACTTTGACTGAAAAATTTAATACTGAGCCATTATTGCTTCAAAAATGACTTCGTTGGCCGAGACTTTCTATTCACACACGCAAGGCTAGCTGCTACCCTCAAGTTGAAAATCTATCGGCAAGCACCTATAGGTGTGTTCCGGCAGCTGAATTTAAGAACCAGTTCCCTCACTAGGCTCAGCTTATTACTTACCTCTCATCAAGTGACATTGTGGCCAAACGCTAAAACGCTAAAAAAACAAGACTGAAAAGTAAATACTTTCACTTGAAATTTATTTATATCCATTTCATATTTATTAAATATGTTTAGTTTATTTCGGAAAAAGTTCTCTCTCCTCCTCCTCCTCCATCTCGTCTCCTATGCCTCTGTTGAGGACTTCCTGTTAATTCACCACATTCATAGTAAACACCTAGGTAAACTTTTTTTCTAAAAAAAAAAATTAAATCTTTTTCTATAATACAGAATATATATATTATAATGTGATAAAGGATTTATCTGTATGTATATAATATTTTAATCTGTGTACGTCACACACACACAACATTACCATATAAGGCTTCCAACACATTATCTGATATGTCGACACCAACTGTTCAGTCTCAGCGCGACCTTAGGCGGTTGCGAGCGCGTTAAATAATAATTAAAAAAAAAAACTGCGTATTTGATGTACAATTAGATGTTTCATGAGATTGCATTTACATAATAAATTGTGACTATAATTTCAATAATATTTACGTTTTAATAGAAAAAAATGTGTTAATTTTTTAGGGTGTTTCTTAAGTGAAGTGATGTATTCTATTATTTACAATTAAAATATGCATTAGTGATATAATTTTATAAGTTTTTTTAACATTTTGTGATTAATTGGAATATGGGTAATAATTGATTCCTAATATAGTTTTTTTTTATTAGTTGTGACTCAGAATTTTTTTTGCTTTTGTAACTATTTTCACTCAACAAACAAAATATCGACAAATATTGTAAAAATAATTATCAAAAAAAAAAAAATAATCGCACGCTCACATGACAATCGCACCTCGATTAGAAAACGCAAGATCGGCATAAACTAAAAAAAAAAAACAATGGAAAGTATTATTTAAAACTTTAACGTTTCTCGCTACATTGATTATTATTAATTTAAACAATTTTATTCTTTAGATAATATGACAAATTCATCGTCTTCTAATATTATAATCGGTAATCTCTAAAACTACCAGTCAGATTTGAATAATTCTTTATGCATTATATAGATTATTTATTGAAGAAGACTGTAAGCTACAACGCTATGACACTAAGGAGTGGAGCAGTAGCCATGAATGTCAAGCTATGTGGCAAGCTGTAGCCAATTTTTTTTTCTGAGTATAATTTTAGCCTTAAATGCCCTGGACCCATTAGAGGCTTTGACAGCTTCATCGAGCTTGGGCAAGTATGGGAAGTGGGAACAACAGAACTATAGGCTACATGGGTGTAATCGTGGGGTACAACAAGCTTTTGAATACATGTTCTTTTGTTTCACATGTATGTACATGTTTCAATTCTCTCTGTTCATATTCGAATGGATGAATTTATTTATATTTGTCTTGTTAACATTTTTACAGGCAAGAATTTGAACACACCGTCACTAGATATTTAGTGGTGTTGCGTCCGTCTTTATAGTAATAAACAGTCTCAACTAATAATGGATCTGTAACATCTTAATTAAAATATTTAAAGAAAGACATTCAGTAATGTGCGCTATAAATAAAAAATTTGAATTAAAATTTTGATTTCATTTTTTATAACGTTTAGCGTTTGATAACAATCACCTGATCTTAAGTGACGATGTGACCCAAGATGGTAACACGCTAAGCTTAGAGACACCTATTAGATGTTAATGAGAGATTTTCAACTTAAAGTTGGTTGTTAGCCACCCGATAGTGTTCATTAAACATGCGTTGTTTGAAAAACCGTTAGTATCGCTGGTTTTGTAAGGTAGAAGGTACTGTATCTAACAACAAGGCGGCCGAGAGATATGACAGCGAAAAAAGGCGTTCGAGCGGACACTAAACGGGTCGTGTTGCAAAATTCCTTCAAATTTGTGTTCTCGATCGTGTAAGCCCGACTTTCGATTGTTCGATAGAGCAAATGACTAACAATTAATCGATTACAAATCGCCGAAATGGACTCGATAACATAAAATGCGGTTGAGTTATAGATATTCAAAAATAATAATCTTGACTTACGTGTATTTTAAATGGAAAATCTTTAAACGCTCAGGAAAAGTACTTAAAATTAATATGAAGCGCTGTATGTAACTTTCAGGGAATTTTTTTCCGACATATATAACAAAATTTCAGATGAGGACCGAAAAAACCTCCTAATGTAATATATATGCATGTAATGTACATTGAACATATACAATACAATCAATATTCCATTGTATCTAGCTAATATTAGATATTAAGTTTGTGATTTTATCTTAGATATGTCAAGCGAACTGACATAATACACGATAAAACAACACTGCGATATGTTTTAGATGGAAGCTGATATTATATTTCGTTTCGTAGTCACGAGATTTCTCTTTTTTATTATCGTTTGCTTTAATGAGGTATCAGTACATCAACAATGACTAGAGCCTTAGTACTAGAAAGCTGTAATTTGATATGGGTATACATATTAATCACGCCGACAAAGTGTTAAAATTGGTTAGGGTACCTCCCCTACACTTAAAGTGGGAATGAATATTTTTTTCTCGCTATCCCATCGTGTAGTATGTCATTGGATAGGTCGTTCAAAATATTACGGGTACGTGAAAACCATATTTCGATTTTTTGTCGCAATTCTTCGGTTTGGATACACGTTCGTACAACAAATGTTACATAATATTATATCATCACTGGTCTGACAAACGTCATACAACGACAGAGGTGTCTTGTTATGTTACTTACACCTCCATTATGATTCCTTATACTTCCAGTATCATATAACATACATGATACATTATCATATAACATGTAAGATTCGCCAGTAAATTTAAAGTAAGGGGTGTGGAATAGAATCTGAGATATCCAAGCCTTCCTTACTTTACCCAGCCGAAAAACAGTAAGGAATGAATGGTACTAGACGCTAGAAGGTATTAGAAAACTAGAATATTGAAGCTTTTATGGTTCAGTGGCAGCGTGTTCAAACACCATATCGATCGACGCTTTCAATCTAGGAAAACATCGTGATAAACCATAGCATCGTGGTAGGGTTGTTTCTAAGGCTCGCCTGACTAACTAACCTAACTAAATATCATTCTTAAGGTAAAAATCTATTATTATTTGTAGGTGTGTTTCGGCAGGTGCACTTGAGAGCCAGTTCCTTTAAACTTAGAGTGTGTCTATCTTAAGTTATATCGTTACTTAGAAAGAAACAGTGTAATAAAACACTAAAGATATTAAGTATGAGAAACATTCTCTCACCGTGGTGCTTGGGGTCGATTTAACCACGTCCTTTGTCGATGAAGTATTACTATTCGATATTCACTCTTCAAGTTTTCAACGTCACTACCTACACTCAAATTACGAATTCGTGATCTTAGAGAATGTGGTTATGACCTAGAATGCGGACCGTTATTGGATGCACTAAACTTTATGCTTTGACAAATGGCCCCGATACTTGACAGCTGTATGTATGTATGTCTTTATATAATATGTACATATAGATTATCTCTATAAGATTACTTAAAAAGACGACGCGACGACAAAAAAATTTCGTGATTTTACATGTTTTCAACTAGATCGCGATAGTAAAAACCCGTCACAGTGACTCGTTTCGTTACTTCGCATTTGTGACTGCATTATTTATGTAAATCTAGAAGTAACAGTTATTGATCACGATAAAGATAGCCAAAGGTGTTAAATAGCGAGGAATAGCGATCTATACTTATTGCACTACTTATTACACTAGGCCAATCCGACGACGATTACAATCATGAAAATCAGGACTTGCATTAACCGTACCGTAAATGTATTCTATCTCATTCCCTCGTAGGCTTGTGTGTCTATCTCTTATCACTGTCGCTTTTTCGTTTCATTGCGTTTCAAATCAGAACGGTACTAAAGAAGTTTTCACTTCAATAAGAGATATGATGGCTCAGTGGTAGTGTGTACGAATACCGCGTCGATCGACGTGAGTTCGAATCCTTGCAGTGAGCCTGAGCGCCCGGTGAAGGAAAATATCGTGATGAAACCATAGCATGGTGGTAGGGCTTTTTCTAATGCCCGTCTGGCTAGCTACCACCCTCAAGTTGAAAATCTATCGCCAAGCTCCATTAGATGAGTTCCGGCAGCAGCACTTGAGAGCCAGTCTTCCACTAAGGCTTAGCGTGTTACCATCACATCGTCACTTAGGATCAGGTGAGATTGTGGCCACAACGCTAAACCAACGACTAATAAAAACTCGGATCAGTAGTTTCAGAGATTACCTCCTACAATCAATTCACAAAGTTTACCTCTTTCATTTGTAATGACCTCTTTGTAATTAAGTAATTGGCCCGCAGACGTTGCTCTGGTCTTACGGTAATTAATAAGTCGACCACAGCGCCACCTATCGCGTTCAAGAATAGCAGAAAAATTAAAACCTTTCCTATGAAAAATCACTTTCACGGTGGTAGGTCAAACGGTGTTGAAGTTTATCTATCTCATAAATACCAAATTACCAACATACAATCATATATATATATCATTCCTGAAACGTCTTTTTAATACCACGATGTTGGCGAACAAGCATATCTCCCCATTGATGGTAAGCGATCACCGCAGCCTGTGGACGCTTTCAACACCGACTCTGGCAATGCCATAACTCCGTTAATTCTTTATCAAAATTAATGATTCAAATATCATTTTGAACACTTTTTGTGTTCATTTATGAACGTCCGATTGTTTACGTATTGTTCGTGTAGTTTGTTCTAGACTCGATATCTATGTTCTTTTATATCAATGATACTAAAGTCACTGTTATCATATCCGTTCAATAAAATATCAATAAAAAGCATATTATAATCTATAATGTTCTATAGAAAACAACATTACCATATTAAAAAGGCCAGAATCGTAACGTAATATTTAATTTATAGATACTAATAAACTAAATAATCGGATAACGTTTGAAGTGTTAATAGAACTATTTACGTAATTGAAATTCGATTATTACCACTATAAAAAACGTTTATTGTTCCCCATTTTAAAATTAAATCAACACGATATAAATTTGTAAATGTTAATTATATTTGCGGGAAAACAACAATCAAAATACGTGCTTAATTTCGTTACCTTTAACCAATAAGTATAAAGTTAATGTCTAGGATATGGGTGCAGAACTGACATACAATGTTTCTAGAATGTTATGTAATTCTATTAACTACGCTTTTTAATTATTTATGTGTTTTTCACGAGAACTTAATATACTCTTATTTATATGTTTTTATTTCATAGTTCCTGTCGCTAAGTAGTCGGTGAAGTTATGATGGTACTAGCATATCCGTGGAGATAAAAGTCCCTAAATAAAATTAAGATTATAGAAGAAAAATATTAACGCATTTTTCTACTTCGAAAAATTCATTCCCACTTTAAGTGTAGGGGAGGTACCATGAAATGTTTTTTTTTCAAGATACTATTTTACCAATTTGTCGGCGTGAACACATACAAAACGCAGCTTTTAATAATAATAATAATCTCTGAGCTAAGCCGCGGAAAGACAGACGGATATGGCAAAACTATAAAGGTTCCTTGTTGACTTCGGAACCCTAAAAATCCTTTTTGAAACATTTGCAAATGAGACATATGTCGCTTTCTTTAACGATTTATCAATCTAAATTTGAATTTAGAAATACACCCTTGACCGGTAAAATTCCATTTATTTACTAAAAAAAAACAACTTATGTTTCGTAACGTGGAACTGGATTAATTACCGTAGCATTCATTGTGTTATACGGATTAGTGTTGCCAGCACGAGAATGTCGACTATTCCGTTTCTCAATCGACTGTTGTTGCGTTTGATCAATGTCAACGCATTCGATGCAGATTTAATTAATAAAAAAATCGGAACACATTGTTAATAACTTTTTAGAAACAGTTATATTAGATGTGTCTAGTCTGGATTTGGTGAGATCGTTTTCAAAATCGCTTATACAGAACATTCAGCTTACTTTTCTTATTAAATTATAATCAAAGTTAATTATTTTGTTGTAGTTGATGCAACTCTTTGAATTGTTTAGAAAATTAGATTAGAAATAGATTAGTGATTAGGAAATTACTATTCGATGGTTATAAACATGTTATGTAAAGTCGGATACTTGAATATTATTATTTTTTTAAATGTATTTTATGTTTTTGTGTTATATTTATGGCGCGCGGAAACTATGCCAGTTTCTCTTTATTCTTGCCGAAGCTTCTAGTACTGTTCCACGCAGTGGTGTATGTAGCATGGGGTGGCTCGTAAGACGGCAGAAACAGATACGTAAAATATGCAATGATCTCCCAGGAAACATTGTGTTGGTTTTTAAGTTTTATTTTTCACAGTCGAGTATCACTCTCAAATCTGTGGCACCTGGGTTGGGTCGCCCTTCTTTTCTACCCCACTGGTTTCGCACGGACAATTTTTATGTTAATATTACATTTTAATGATTATTAAGCTAACTAACGCCTATCACCCTCAAATACTAGTTCTATATAATAACAAAAATAATACTGTCATGTCGAAGAGATGAATTCTCCGAAGATAAAATATCACACGCTGCCGTACAATTCACATTAGTCGATTAACAAAGAATTATCAAACTACCTTGTTTGAGATTTTTCCGACCATATAGTATTCCCCTAAATGATTTATTATTATTTAATTTAGGTCCACTTTTATCGTATCCCGTTTCCTGCCGATATACGATTGTTCGCGGTAAATCCTGTAAATATTTACAATGAATTTTATCACATAATTTTTGTTACTGAATTTAAGTTTTGGATTTTGACTTTTGACCTTATTCCAATGAAATAGGTATATTTATGTTTTTGATCGGTATAAAAATAATGTATAGTTCGTAATTTTCTTTTTTATGAATGTTATGTTGTAAAATATTTTTTCTTAAGATGAATAATTTGAAGTTTTAAATTTTATATTTGTTTAAAAGAGTGTTTTTAAATTGTTTAACAATAGTTTATATTGAGTTCTTTTTAAGACTGTAAGTCTGCACTTAATCGTAATTTTTATCGGTCATATTTTTATTCGTCGAAAGATACTCGTTCGATTTTCATCCGGTGGAATGGTACGTGTAACGTAACCAACGTGTTTCGTCCATCCTATGATATTGGATCCTTCCAACAGGACGTAAAGAGGTATTTCAGCAGGCTCGCCATAACATCCACGACTGTCGATGAAATCTGTCACCGGCTATGACCGTTGTTCTTGATCTGTAAGTTCATGCCATTAGGTGCTGTAAAGACATTTTAGCGAGCAAGTATTAAAAAAAACTACGAAATGAGCAAAACTATTAAAAAACAAACGCACATGGGCGATTATTTATTTAAAATGAGTAGTTTGTCTATTAAATGTATACTTCAAGATCTATTTTATTACTTCCTATAATGATCTCAGAAAGGGTACATTTTATCGATACAGGATAATGTCTATTTTTAACATCATGCCTAATTAGGTACATCACTAAAAACGGAAGTGCGTCCGGTATCTCATCACATTATTACACTTACGTAAGACCATTGGTAACTTTGTCTTTCCTTTTTTTATTGTCTTGAATAATAATAAGTGGCCAGTGTTATTGAGTTCAAGTTACACTACAAAAGAAAAAAACTTCATATTTTAAAATATTTGAATGTAATTTTAAAGCGCCAATCAAGAAGTAGTACTTATTACATTTCATATACCTATCTAACGATATACCGTGTGTGTAAATGTATTTGAATGGTTTTTGCCTAAATAATGATGTGTGTGTGTGTGTGTGTGGGGAAGAGAGAGAGAGAGAGAGAGCGAGTGTGTGTGTTGTGATTATTATTTGAGTGTTTTAGGTTTCCTGTATTACCTACCCCTGAACTAACCTTGTATAGAGCGACTAGAGAAATTGATTTCGAATTATGTGGAATTTGTCAATATAATTGAAAAGGTTATTTTACTGTGTAGTACATTTGTAAATGATGAAGTTTTCATGAATGCTTTACAGAAGATATTGCGAAAAAACTGCAGCGTACCATTATGTTAAATATTGCGAATAATGTGTTTAATTGTTACACTGTATTTATTAGGAGTTGTTCGTAATATAAACAGAAATTGTTTAACTCTAAAATGCATGCGTTTGAATATTTTTTATATATTCAACCATATTAATAAATCTGTAATTTTGTATGTACATGTAATAATTTTTGTGCTAGATAGCTTTTTTTTGGCCATTGATCTCGAATTCACATCTATTTTTTTTATCTGTCTGTCGATCTGTTTGTATGTTTGGATTTAATTCAAAAACGGCTAGGCTGATTTTAATGTAACTTTGTATACGGAAAGTATATGTAATTCCTCAATTGATAGCACACAATTAGCTAATAATATTAGGAGTGTTATTATGGCACCTAACAGAATTATCTAAATAATTGATTGATGAATTCCGTCTGGATTTTATTAGCAGTTGTTAGATCTTTTTGCGATAAGCATTTTTTTAATACCCAATCTTTTTTAACCCAATAAGCAATAAATGATATTACAAAAAAATATTATAAAATATTATAATATATTATATATATTAAATAAAGAATAACATATATTTATAATACTTTAGTAATTTAATAAATTCGACTGGGTTTTTATAATAGTATTTTGCTTTTTGACTACAATCTTAACTGATAGTAAGTGGCGATACGGTCGAAACTAGTTACACGCAAGGTGATACATAAGTAGATTAACACGCTAAGCGTAAAGTCCCGTCCACACGGTTGCCAAACTTCGGCGAACATTAATAAATTTAAACGTGTGGATAGGGCGTTTGGCTTGGCATGTGAAGGTATGGCTTATCTTGCCACCGATCCTAATTAGGTCGGTATTTGATGCACAAATGAGCTTACAACAAACGTTTGCGATGCGTCCACACGTTTGCCTGTAGTTGATATCGCTTGCGCGAAATAAATAATCCATAAATAACTGAATAAAACCTGGTACGGTTTCTGTGAATATTTAACTATCTTATCTGCCGAATTTTGCTTATCCTATTATTTTTCTCGTTTAATTTTGCATGTTTTTACAAAAAAAAATATATATGTTAAACCAAATGTTATTACCGATACAAGGTCAACGTCCGTCTTGCTTGATTATCCAAAACAAACTAGCGCAATCGTAAACCTGTAGATACCGATAATACCGATTTTTGGCTTTGCCTATTTTATCCAAGCGTTTGTAGAGATTTGAAGTTTGTGGCAACTGGCAAGCGTTGTGGATCGGGCATTAGACGCCTTAATTGCAACTGCCGGAAAAACCGGTAAGTGGTAGTCTATACTTGTGCCGTTTTGGTGGTTATTTAGGGAAGTTTTAAAAATGTCTAACAAACGTGCATGCAACTTTATCAGTAACTGTACTGTACTGTATTCGATTATCCGGACCTGAGTTATACGGATTTGTGAGTTTACATGAATTCGTGATGTTGCAACAATGAAGAGAATATTTTTATTACAACAAATGATAATTATCAAATATTTTAAACGAAATTAAACTACAGTGACTGTCATAAAAGTAAAGGGACTTTTGTTACTAGTAAAGTTATTTTTTGATTAAGTTTGCAATATTTAGTAAATTTAAGAAAAATATGACGTACATGTAAAAATACATTTCTAATGTCTTAATAAATATTGATTTTTGTTGATTTTATTAAGTTTAATTTAACATCTAACATTATGCAGGGCGTACATGGTACCATGCATACATTCAATTATACGTATTTTCTATTATGTAAATGACTTACAACAACTATTACTTCGGTTAATTGAGCTCCACTCTATTGATAATTGTTATCAAGATGAAATTTAATTTACGGATATATCCGTAGACATTCTGAGTGTAAAAATCCCTATATATACACAATAAAAAAAACTGCATATCATATTTTCTGTAATATATTCCATATGAGGAAATTTCAAATGTTGATTTGATGTTTATCGCCTTGTAAGTCGAGGGGTCCCGGTGAAATTGGTCACCCTGATGTGCACGAGCAAACGCGCTTTCTATGCACTCGCAACGGTTCAATTGTTACCACAGTTTATACGTAACGACTGTTATCATGTCTAACGGTATCGGAAACTGTTTTGTATATTCACGCTTATATTGTTTAGGGGTAAGCAGTGTTAATGATCGATTATATTAAAAAACAAACAGACAATCTCTTGAACTTTATAATATTAGTATAGATTATAGTTTAGCTGATGGTTGATGAGTTTTTGACTATGAGTTACCATTTATAGGATCGGTGTAATGGTTTTGCGAAATCCAATTAGTAGTACTGTTGGTCAGTAGTGAAGGAACCTAATAGACCGTGAACCGTTGGGTAATTTCATATAAATACCATTACAAATTACTTACATTTCCCTCTAAATCAGCATATTGTGACGGGCAACTACGGAACCCTACACTGCGCGTGGCCTGACACGCCTGACTTTTTTTTTGAAGCTCGTGGAGTAGTATCTTTTTTGAGTAGAATTGAAACAATTAAGGCTCACGTAGAATCTAATTTTGAAACGGCCACACTAGCGCGCAAGCCCGAAAGATTCTGTATTACTTCCAAGTTCACAATAGTTGACGAGCCAGTCGTTTCATTTCTATGACAACAGGGATGAATTCGCTGGTAAAAACTAGTTTGTAAGAATCGTTAACTAAGTCTTTGTTCCGTTATTGACATTCATTGTAATTTAATATACAATTAATAGACTTATAATGATTTTAAACATTCCAAGAGTACTATTTCCATTGCTGGGCCTTGTTCGATATTGGCGATTACTATAATAAGAGTATAATTGAGTCGTATAAAATAAAAAGCGGCGAAATAGGTATAATTTGGTAATAAAAAAACTTATAAATTTGAATTCATGTGTCATATAAATATTTTATTTGACTATGTGTTAAATTACTTTCCAGAGGCATTCGCTCCGGCTTCCCAAATTTCTGAGTCATTTATAAAATAATATTTCTTGAAGATCTAACCGCGGTATATACCTATAGATTGACTTAGCCATCAATGGATTAATGTAGACCAAAAGAAAATGGAAAATAAAAAAGATGGGCCATTTACAAAACAGAATCTACCATATTAATGTATTTAATTTGTCACCTTGACCACAATGATCGATTTTTGTATTATCAAAAATAATATAAAAAGCAATTCATTTCCTGTCTTAAACACTAATTTAGTACGTCACAAGCATTATCTATAAATCCATAAATAACATTAGAAATTATTTTAATAGTGCGTAAGCGGATTACTTATAATTATCTAGATTACCAAATAGGTAATTCTGTAGTTCTAACCAATTTTTTCAAATTTTGTCTAGTTATTTCATATACTACCGCTTTCGAATTTTCGAATTTCAAGTTTTTTGGTCTGCTCCGTTCTGTTTTTTTTTATCTCGATTTTATGTAAAAAAACACATTAATAAATATTTCAAACCGATCTTAACGAAGTTTTACATATGTCATTTTAAAATTGATATACTTATAATATAAATTATCAATATTACTTTAAAAAATTATCGATTAAAATATAATTACGATACTTAAATATAATTACTGCGTAATAAAGCGTGCAGAGCCGCGGTCATAGCTAGTTAATGATAAGTGGGAAAATAACAAGTAGCTATTCTGTGAGTTTAAATAAATTTTGTGGTGAAGCAAAATCAAAATTTTATTTAATGGTTCTATGTAAAAACTAAACACGATAAAGATAAACATAACGGATATTGGAGCACTTAATTGTCGTTTGGTTTGGAAAAGAGCCAAATCTGTCTGAGTTATTTTTGAGAAAACACCCATTTTTGTTTTAATTAGTTTCTCACCGTAACGACATTCTGACGTAATCACACCGATTATGCACGGTAAAATCATAGGAAAGGATAGCGCATTAGTTCGTTCTAATTTGAATGTTATTGATATGTTTGGATTTGACTCTTTTTGAAACCAAACGACACTTATTTCAAATTAGTTTTTTTTTGTAACGTAAATCAATTTATATACTTACTTCTATTCAGTTTTATCTTTTTGTCATAAAACAACTGATAGTTTGCAATATACAATACTAATGTTTACATATACTAATGTTTTATTAGTAGTTTTTACAGGTTTAATATTTGGCCATAATCTCACCTGATGTTAAATATCGATGTGGTCCAAGATGATAACAGTGCAGTTGTTGAAACACCTATTGGTGCTGGCGACAGATTTACAACTTGAGGGTGGTAGCTAACTAGGGCATGTTGTTTTATCATGATGTTTTCCTTCATTGCAGAGATTCGAACTCACGTCAATCGACGCGATGTCCGTATACGCTACAACTGAGCCATTATTATTAACTGCTTATATAAAACAATTGTTATTCATGCGCAATTATGTTTATCTATATCTAAATCCATCGATTCATGTATGTATGTAATCTTATCACCATAATTATGTATGCAGACATTCAGGAGCCATAAAATATAGCTTTAACTTTGTCATTGCATCATTCAAGGTTATGGGACAAGTATAAGTTAACTTCAGCTATAAAATACTTATCTATTATATATAAACGGAGGTTGGTATATATGAAATTGATAGCGTTTGACAGATCACCATGAAAGTTAGATTTAAGTGTTTTTCATGGGGAAGGTTTTTATGCTATCCCTGAACGCGATAGGTGGCGTTGTGATCAAGATATTGACTACTGAAAAACGGAGAACAACGTCGTATTTCATTCGTATAATGTAGCGGTAGTTTTGTATATTAATTTAGGATTCAACCCGATGAAGGAACTTACATTACATTTCATTATGGGTTTCTATAAAGGCTGAACTGTTATAAAAAAATACAATTAAAGTATAAAGTTTAAGATACTGTAGGACATCACTCACGTGAAGTTATATGTAGAAAACGCTCAATAAGTTTGAACGGTACTTTCTTTGCTTTTGTGACGTAGTGGTTAAATATAATGTGTAGAAAAGGGCTTTAAAGTTTGAATACATTTTCCTTAATTTTGTATTTAGCTAGTTAGGAAATTAATTTTGATAACAAATTAAGAAATATTTATTATATAATACCTTAAAGAAATGGGAAAGCAAATCATAGAATCATGTGTCAAAAGGCGCTTATATTGCAAAAAAAAATTACTCGCAGACAGCACTGTTTACGTAGGTACTTCATTAAAATGTAGCAATAATAAAATTTAGCGTCCATCAGGAACGCCGAGTTATAAAGAGTCGAATTACTTGATTGTACCATAATTATGTTTATTGCGTGCATCACAGCCGATTTATATGCAAACTGATAGTATGTTTACCTAAGTGTGGTAGGGCAATTAGGGTGATTTATCTCGCCTCGGCTCTGCAGCTCTGGTGGACGTTATACGGAAGAAGGGTGACGGAGTGTCGACTGATATTAATCAATCATCGTATATATACTCTTGCCTCAAGGATATAAAGTCAACTGTTTAGCGACGAACAATTGTTCTATCGAGGGGATAGCGTTGACATAATAGACGTATTCGTAACGAATACATCCGACAGAGAACCAAAGTTATCGACATAGCTTAAAGAATTAGCAAGCTGAAGTGGCAGTGGGTCGGCCATGTCTCACGAAGACCGACAACCGTTGGGGTAAACGGGTTCTTGAGTGGAGACCGCGACTCGGCAAACGTAGTGTAGGACGCCCTCCGACCAGATAGAATGATGATCTGCGAAAGACTGCAGGCAGATGCTGGATGCGGCAAGCTGAAGACGGCGCTATGACGCTCATTAGGGGAGGCCTATGTACAGCAGTGGACTACTATAGGTTGATGATGAATGAATAGACGTATGTATTCTTTTTAACTTTAGTTTGCTTGGTTTCTTCGGTAACCATCGATTTATTACATACTAGCGGTGCCCACGGCTTCTCTCGCGTGGACGACAGAAGAAATAATAATTTCTTAAAACTTTAAAAACTTTTTTTTAATCTTTTGATAAGGACCCGGTATCTATGGAGAAAAAAAAATTAAAATCTGCCCAGTAGTTTTTGCGTGATGCGCGCACAACCGCAAACCGCAATCTTTTGTGTATACATCTATCTATTGGTCAATTTCGGTCAGACAGTGATATTTGATATATTATCGGATATATCATCGGTGATACTTCAATCAGGCTCGGTCACTATGAACTGATTTTACAGGAGAGAGAGAGAAAACTATTTACTCATTGCTTGGTGTATGACATGCATATCGTGGTGTTATATTGTTAGTAAAATCTATATAGTTTTATGCAAATTATTTCTAAATGTGAAAATAAGTAGAAATATAATATTTTGCAATTAATAATATTGAGACAGAGTCTTTTAACAGAATATATTGCATTATCACCGACGATATGTACATAATGTATCAAAAGGGGCGTTTTCTATAAGTAGTTTTAATTTATTAAATAAATGGTACAATAATACTTTTGAGTTTATTTATAAGTAACAAAAAATAAGAGAATTTAAGATGAAGAATATATAATTAGTCTTACTTAATCAACACTTAACAACATTAAAACTTATCATATAATCTTTATTGGCTGATTATAATTTTTATTAGGGCGTGACGGATTTGACACACAGTCTAGTCCACATTAACACGAATACTTCAACCTCATCTATTTCTAGTTTAGACAATTGATATGAATTTATATACATGTTTCATTTATAATACTTATTATAATTTATATCAGAGAAGCCTGTTCTTATTATTTAAAACTGTAGCCCAAGTCATGGTGGCCGAATAGTTAATACCAATGTATACACTGTAATTTAACAAATAATGTATTGGAAACTGATTGGCAAAACATATAGATAAAATTTAAATCGGGTAGTATAATAATACAAAACTTTTTTATACATAAAGATTGTAAAATCACAACACTTTTTTTGTAGGTTTCTTCACATGTCTAGGAAAGTTACTCGTATCATATTAAAATTTTGGATTATTTTACCAAAAAAAAAATTATGTACTATTATGATGTATCCCAAACGGTTGAGAAATGGTCTTGTAACAAAAGCAAGTATAGAATTTATAGATTTCGCGGCGTTTGAAAGCGCCAATATATCGTCATAGTCTGATATTATTATGAATGCCAGTAGGTTTCATTAACTCGGCTCCGTAGTCTCATATGACACGGTTCATGACATGTTTTATTGCATTCGGAAGCATTATGTATTCCATCTCGATATGACGCCAGTTCCGGTGTACATTGTTAACAATGTAACACATAATATAATATTCATCAGCTCGTACACTACATACAAAGACATCAATTTTTAATGTTATATTCGTCAGTACCTCGGTAGCAAATACATAAAATAAATGAGTAGTAGAGAAAATCAATTCGGAGTGACGTATCATTTAGCCGATACATGCGCATTTTCTACTGATAATCTCGGATTAAATCAGACTGGTGCGTCTTAAGTGTACGTGTTTGAACAGTTTTCAAAAACTTGCATGTATCCAAGGCATGTGCAGGCCCTGCTAGTAGATTTATGAATAAAACTGTAACTTTCGATCGTATTTGAAAACTTAGTTCTTGTTGTACCTGCAACTCAGTGACGATTAGTATTACCTACATCGTATTCTGCTAATATAATTTACGTGAAAAATTAACAATTAAGTGAAAAATAAAGTATTGTATCATAAATGTTGTGCATTTAAATGATGAAATAACAACCAAAGCTGTACTGCTGTGTGTAGGTAATTAAAATGAAAACCGGCTAAAGCGAACTTTCTGTAAAATGTATTTTTTGTGTCTCCATGTTATTACGCCGCTGGGCAGTGAAAATACTTTAAATAAAAATGTGTATAATGATGATATAAAGATATAATTACTCCATATATTATAGATAAGACACAGGAGACTAATGCATGAATGAGCAGTTGCCAATTGACAACGGTCGTGCATTATACTAAGTAAATCAAGACGAAAAATTGTATTCATTTGTTTACTAAAGAATTAAAATCACGACCTTAGCGAACTTTGTTCGTATATTTTGGACATAATCCTTTCTTTAGTATGGTATACAATAAGTCGATTTAATTGGAATTCTCTTCACGCGAATGATATGAAAATTGGTTTATATGAATTTTATTTTTAGAACGATAGTTATGTTTTAAGCCCGGCCATTGTAAAATACGGCTCATATAATTTGATCGCATATCGCGTGAGCGCGACAGGAAATCGAACACTACTGCGGTTGTAAGCCAAGTCATGTAACGTGTTTAATATTTACTATATAAATAGGCTTAAACGAAATCAGCGTTTGTAAGAATGTGCGAGAAACGAACTGTCTCTCGGACGGCCCCTGGCATTTTTTTTATCGTGTATTAAGAGCCAGCGTTTCAACATAATATGTTATATGTAATTCAGCATATGGGCTTGTAGTACTAATGTAAGCAGATTTAAAGATGGTTCTACATAATCGTAGATCATAAAAAGCCGGTGATAGCATATATCTATCTTCTAAGGATCACCCGCACAATTCGCGCGTGCGCTCGACCGACGGCATTCTGTAGGCCACGCGAGCGGAGCCGCGGCCACAGCTAGTATTCTGTAAGTTTCACATTTGACTCACGTTATCCATGGATCGGTGATACATAAAGACTTATTATGCTAATTATGCTCCGTCAGTTGCAATCGTTGCAACTTGCAACCGTTGCATCATGCTGCTTTTGAAATAATTTTATAACACAGTTTCGCACTTACCTAGTATATTATGTATCTAAAAGTCCGGTGTATGACTTCCGCTGGAATTGCACTGCTGGCCAAGGTTGTTGGATATGTTGGAAGATTTTTCTTTCTCTTAACTTGGCCTAATGAATACGTTTTTGTGTTTTAGTATTTTATATCTATATTTCAATACGACCAGAATATCACTTGCAGTTACGTGATGATGTGACCGAAGATGACACGGTAAGAATACCGATAGGTGAAACTAGCCAGTTTCATCGTGTTATTTTCCTTTACCTGGAGTACGTTTTAGCAAGCGAGCTTACGTCGATCGACGCGGAGTCTGATCACTCTAGCACCTAAAAACATCACCGTTCTAAATAAAATACGAACAGCGACGCATGTTTAGAGTTCAATATCAAGCGATAATAGTTTTATTTACCGGCCTATAACCCTACCTTCACAGTACCAACCAGAAACATTTGGTTGGAAAAGCGTATCTGTGGTGATAACTATAAAAAAAATCGAGTTTTTGTATATTTATTCTCGTGGATAGTGCATACATATCCATAAAAACAAAAGATGTTATCAAAGTTGAGCTAATTTTAAATATTAACATGCTTATTACTGTGAAATAGATATGCGTAATACAAACAACTTATATATTAACAATATTCCTTAATGACATACACAACAATTATTCATCGTTTCGAAAAATCTCGAATAAAATATAATAACGTCGAAATTATTATATGATACAATTTTAAAGTGTGTGACGCGTGAATAGCAAAATTTATCTTTTTTGTATATGTTATCAGCATATTCAGCATTAATCAATAGAATTATTGTAAAACTTTTAGGTGGTTTATAGATATATGGTAGGAGTGAATTTATTTTTCGTCACATTTTAACCAAGGAATGTCATTTTTCATCAGTATCAAATAAATATAAAGGGAGTAAAGTAATGAACCTCAAATATTAATTTGCACGTACGTGACAAGTTTCCCGGGCTTTGACGGGACAGGAGGAGAGAGCTGGAGGTTCTAAGGCCCTCCTGATCAGATCTCTCTGGAAATCCCTTCGAGATTTGGAGTAGAGTCAGTAGTAGTCAGTAGTTCTAGGTCCATTTCGTAAGCATAGTTTTCCTAGGAAATATATTTGTAAAGCCGTACAGCGCCGCACTGTGCCCAACGGGCTCAAAAAAAATCGGTGTGTGTATGTTACCTAATCGCATTAGCCGATTAGTTAACACTTCTTTGAAGTATACAGAGATATAATTATACCTTAATACAAAAAATATATCCGAAGTAATATTTACAAAGCGTTATATTGGAAAATTGCGCCATCTATGGGTGTAAGGCGTGTGGTGGTCTTACTATACTGCTTGGTCGTACGTGCGCGCCGCACAAAGAGATGTATTTTTGTATGAAATCAATTGTCATACTGTCGGACTTACATCTTTAATAACACTAAACCAACTCGCTTAAGGAATTTTATACGTGGTTATACATGTATACATGTGTTTACGTGGTTGTCGGCAGAATCTCAACGATGAATTGGTAAGTTGAAAATGCCTGACCAGCCGCGACGTGCTTATTGACATCTCCTCGATATTTTTAACTTATCTACTCAATGCGGACGCGTGCATTCGGAATGTCTAATTATGATAAAACAACCTTACATGATTGAAAACACGTCCCTGATATCGTTATAAAAAATTTTTGACAGAAAAAAACCAGCTTGTCATGGTCCTTGAAGTTATTGTCTGGAAATCAGTTATGTGCTTCGGGATCTTATGATAAAACCTAACATTATAAACTAAAAAAACTTTTATTAATCTTATTAAAATCCAAAACACAGTACGATAAACTTATATGTATATCTATTTCTAGTATTAAAACTGTGCGGGTCTTTTACAAATTCTTAGAAACTATCTGTAAATTTGTCTGACTATCTAGAATCTACAAAAAAAATAGATTATTAGATGGATATATTAGATCTATTGCTGGTTGGTAGGACATGATAATTGTGCCTGACTGTATCGCGATCACCATACACCGAGTGTAACACCCTCAATAGTGGCACGCTTCAGCGAGGTATATCCAGTAATAAAGCGAGGTGGTATAGTAGGGTTCTATACCCGAGTAGATGGCAACCACCATACACATGGTGATAAACCAGTCATGATGTTATGACTGGCAACGGCTTTCGGCGATAGATTGCTGATTTTTTGAGGGTAGCTGTTGTTTGTGGATTTGTACTGAGCTTACCGTCAGGGACAGTGAATCACTTTGCTGTGACACTATAGAAAGGGTACCTTATATTCATACTATTAAAAATATTTAATTGTCTTGACATCATACTATATCTGTCACGGTTATTCTTCAGTAGAATTATGTAAACGAGATTATCGTAACACTGACATTGGACGACGAGTCGTCGCGAACTCTTTGTTATCACCATTATCTTTGAATGAAAGAGGACTTGCTGATAAATGTGAAATGAAAATGATGCTTGAAAATAATTTTATACAATATTTGTAGGCCATTTCTGGCCTCTATGTATACCAAGTTCGAAGCCACAAGGCGAAGATTTGTTTTGTCATGTTGTCATTTTTATTGTAACTTATAAACTTAATGTGATATGTAGTGAACTGTAAATACTTACTATGACTATGAATTTTAAGTTGTCATAAAGAATTCCTGGATAGTTTTAACTAGAAAGTCACCATCTTGTTAAAGCGTTAAAATATTCTATCCACGTAACATTGGCAGAATTGTGTGTAACACACATTGCCATTAAATGTATACATTTACTAGCTGTGTCCCACGGTTTAACGCGTGTTAAATTTTTTCGACAAACTCTCCACGTTGTTCCTCTTCCCGTATTTGTCTATAGTTTGCCAGATTGCTTGTCGTTCATAGTTACTGCTCCGCTCCTTAGCATCGTAGCGTGAAGTTATATAACCTATACTATTCCTCGTGAATCTGGGTTTCATATACAAAAATATTTTTTCAATTCGGACTGGTAGCTCCTAAGATTAGCGAGTTTAAACAAACAAACAATAAAAACAAAAAACTCTTCAGCTTTATTATATTAAGTATAGATAGTATAATAGCATATAATATAGATAATATTTTTTTACTATGTGAATGGCGGTCACGAAGCAGTTGTGATTCGAATATCCTACCACTCTGAAAGTAATAAATACATTCAAACTAGATTATTATTTCACGAATAACTTTAAACGTTCGTTAAAGTTAAATCATAAATTCATTATATCTATTAGTCTGTACATGCGAATTGTACTTTAATATTTTATATTATATACTTATGGGAAAATTTTACTATATATAATTTTAAAATAATATGTATAGATTAACACAATAAAAGAAACATATAAATCGGTCTTGTAGCTTCTGAAAAACATACTGAGGAAACAACGGACCTTTCCTTTTGGAATTCATATAATACGGTTCAAACTTCTATACTTACATATTTTATCAAAAATTAAACGCATACAATATTTTGTTTTCATAGAATATAAATATTAAAAACACTACCGATATTGTACAAATAGAAACCACACAGGATACTTCAATTTATTTCAATTTCTAGCATTATTTCTACTGTGAATTCTGCAAACTATTCGAAGTCAACTGAACAGTTCAATTAAAACAAACATTCGAAAGAACATTTTGTTAAAACAAAGTTACAATCAAACAACACTATTAATAATTATTATAAAAAAATATTTTATTATGTCAGTATATGATGAACAATTGAAAATATTAAGAAGTGTTGAACAAAATGTGCCAGTGTTGTGACACTTAACAGTCGGTGTTCTAAGTTAAACAGTGAACAGGAGTGTGTCGCCTGTTGATATGATGCTATACATGACAAACACGACCGAGGAGGTGGCTGTAAAGCGTCCGCCGAGAAGGAGGCATATCAGTGCCAATATAAAGGTTTGTATATTAATGACCTTACATACAAAATATACCTGATGTACCAATTACAACTATTGTTCTGTGGGGTCAGATGATAGCCTTTAAAAAGGACTTCACATACTATTTAAGGCAACAGGTCTACAGAATCACATTAATTATTACAACGAGGCGTGTGTTCCGCCGCGACGAGCAAACTGATAGCAAAATTACTAAATATCTGCTAGAAAATAGCAAATTTGTATTATGTATTGGCCATAATGTACCAAACATATATATGTACCTGTATTTATTTGTACCAGCTTATTTATTTGTCATATATCTCAATAGGAATACTTCACAATATAAGAAATTAAATAATAATGTTAAACTTCGTATAAATGTCAAAAGTACGAAACTTACTATATTGTGGCTTCAACAATGAACTCAACAGAATATAAAATGTGAACGTTTTCCACGCGGACGGACAATGAGATAATGATCGCACAATGTATCATTGTCAGTATGTACCAAATGAGTGTAATAATGGAGTTTCGAATCCTGTTTCGTTCATTTATTTTGTATATTAGTTTTTGCATAGTTGTTTTCTGAGGATCTATTTATGAATTTTGAAAGTTTCAAATTTTACGATCAGACGCTGTTTTCTTTTAAACTATTTATTTATATTCCTGCAGAAACTAAGTCCGCAACTTTACAAAAACAAAGTATAGAATATACATTTCAAATTATATAACACAATTTTTTGACATGTACTGAGTTCCTGACAGGTGCTTTGAATATTATCCGCAACATCAGCCGCGGAGGGCTGTGATGTTTCTTTTTTGTTCAACGCTATCGCTTCTGTTTTACTTATTTTCGTTGTTCTATTTTACCCTCGTTTCTGCTAGGAATGCTAAGTTTATTAATTTATTAAATGCTATGTTTTAAAAAACTACTTAAATTCATATTTGACCTCCTAAAAAGTATTCGCAATTGTTGTGGGGCACAGCTTAAGCCCGTGGTTGCTTAATGTGTTAAAACGCCCCCGTAATTTACCATCTTGAAGCCGATATTTACCAATTTCTGCTATAACTTTGCCCTTACAAAATACGTATTAGGTGTCGTTATAATGGTTTAAATGTTCAAGTTCCACTCCGTTGCAAAGTTATTATAATTCTAGAAAACAAATTGGAGCTTTCAGTTGTAGAACCTGTTGGTAGAATGTTCGACTTTGAAATTGGTGGTTCACTTCACATAATTATTTCTGTCTTAAAGCAGCAGTGCACGTGCTATTGTATAGCTCGCCGTTTTTATTTTTCATATTTTCCAAAAATGCCCCTAGTAAAACCGCTATTGAGGTTAATTTGAAAAAAGTGTTCACGTCAATACAGTATGAGATTATGAAGCCCAAACAAGTTCATGAAAGTATTTCCTTTAATATACTTCTTAAAAATCTGTCCGACCTTCCTTTACATCGCATCTCAACAATTCCTCCACACAGATGTTTGGAAGTGTATTTAATATTGAAGGCAGCATATATATATATATATATCTCCACGAATGCATAGTATAGTCATTGTTATAAGCAGGCACGTACAGGCAGGCAAGCAGTACACGCAGGCAGTACACGGAAATACATGCTAATTCCGGAATGGACGTTGGCCGCTATCTATGAAGAATTCCAACATAGTCCTCAGTAGTAGAAACTTATTACCGCCTGCTTTGAGTTAATCCTAAGAAGATCATGACCGAAAAAAGAGGGTATTTTCTAACGGAAGCCTGACTACCCACAACTCGTATGTTGGAAATATAGTCAAGCATAAATCAGTATACTTCGGCAGCTGCACATGGAAGCCAATCCTTATCTAAGGCACAGTCTCATTGATAATATGACTTAATAAATAAAATCAAGAAAGAAGTACAATTATTTATTTTCTATTATTATAAAAATTAATTATTCAAGCATCATTTTAAAGCTGATGTTCCTAGCTATTGACGAGAAACAGATAATGGGTTCAAAATTAATGTTTTCTTTAATATATATATATTTTTTATGAATATGTTGGAAATGCCTTCTATTAACTATATGTTTAACTAACTTGCCAGCTGTTAGATGGTTTATATTCATATTGTGCGAAACATTAATTTAGAAATTGATTTGGTTTACAGCGGCACCATGCCGGCATATCCCAGTCGTCGTGCAGCGACGGCTCCCTCCTCAGCGTCGGCTCCTCGGAGATGGACGAGGACAGCAGCAGCGGCCACCACCACTCCCACGATCATTCCGCCAGGAGCGACCAATTCGACCTTTACAGTAAGTCTATTCATTATATGTATATACTAGCACAGTACAATCCAAACACAACGGCGACCACCGATAGATCAGCAATCCATCGCCGGACGCTGCCGGTCTGCTAGCCTCCTGGTAGCTGGTTATACACTGGCTGATCTCGAAACGCGATATACCTAGGCGTTTTACTGTGGTCTGTGTTAGAACTAGTGTATTGTGGTCGCGATCCTAAAAAATTACTTAATGATAGAAAGCTATATACAAGCTGATGATTATACACTATGTTTCATTGTTATTAAGTCGCGGGCGTTTACTAGTACAGTAATAAACTGGTTAAAGGATAATGTTATTACATACATACCTACCTGCAAATATTTTGTAAATCTGAGCAAAGAATTATTATATAATTACAGATACGTCGGAGCCGCCAAGCGGTGTGGCGCCACTGTCGCACTCGGCCGCCAAACACAAAATGGCAGTGCGTCCGAGGCGCACCCACGGCGCGCCGAGGCGAAAGAGAAACAACCCTGTAAGTGACACTTAAGTTAAAGCCTTCATAGAACAGACTGCAATACGTTGAAATCCGCTGCCTCTAAGTGGAAAGCATATACTATGTATAGTGGTTTTATATAAAGCTTGAGACATAATCACCTATGATGACCAAACTTCAAATCTGTATATAAAAAACAAAATTGACTTTAATATTTTTAAATATGCTTATTAATATATCTCAATTATACTTCATATTGCCCAATATTCCACGTCAAGTTATGAGTGTCATATGCAGGAATAGGATCGATGTTAAATAATGTCGGCATTTTCTTTCTAAAAGTCAATTTCCAACACTATATTGCCTATACAATACATTCTTGATACAGAAGTAATCAAAAAGTGGTTAGAATTTTCTTGTTTCTATAGCAGCTAGTTCAATGTACTTATTGTATTTGGTGGCTTGCCATAATATTTGCAAGATGCGTTTAGCGACTCGGTACTCTTTTTAAGAAACTGGTCACTGCTGAGTCTTCGTACTTAGTGTAAGCACTAAGCGGTAATTTTAGGAAGTCAAATATACACATAGGTTGCTTAAAAGTAACCGGTAAATTTTTATCGGGTTTAAAAATAATCAATTGTTTTTAAATTCCAGGTCGTCGCATCAGCCTTACCAATAACACCCGAACTAAACGAAGAAATGATACGAAGCACCACTCCTGAAGTCACCCATAAAAGCACAGAATTTGTTACTGGTGAGTAATAAATAAAATTTTACTAACCCTCAAAACCCGTACATCTTACAATCTAGCTCGAAAAGCATTTCTGAATAGCGAATTATCTAGCATTTAATTTGATTTAACTATATATTAAATATTTGTAATTTGTTAAATTACAGAATCATTCTCTTCGTCGACCACAACGAAGCATCATGTGATTGTAAAAGAACAGCATCAGCAACTTAATCGAGACCTGCAGAGAGTTTTGGATTCGCCAACTGATACCAAGATGAAATCTTCATCGCTGCCACCAGGACTGGCGCTCAGTCAGTTAGTCGGACACTGTCCGGCGAAACTGAGCATCGCGGAGTCGAACACTCCCCGTTCCTCTATAAAAAGGAGCCAGTCCAGCACCCAAGGGACGAACTTAAGATCGAACCCACCAACTAAAACAGAAATGCAGTCATATAACTCTGAAGAAAGGGTGCTTCCGTATCGTTCCGATAAAAAATACGCCGAAGTGTCTTGCCTCGAAAAGAAGTCTAAAGCGGATAAGAAAACAGAGAACGAGAACATAAAGTCGTCAAAAAAAGAAGAGTCATTTTTCAGTCGACTACTCTTGAGAAAGAGTGGAAAAAAATCTAAGAAAGATCAGACTGACGGAGACAACCAACTAGAAGTTAAGAAGTCCAAAACAGATAAAGCTACTGCGCAGTATAAAAGTGTTGATACTGAAAGGGTATACGAAGGACACGGGTACAAACCGGTGCCAGCTGAAAGAACTCACAAATCTGCTGGACAGAAAGTGTTTGCGAACCAAATGCATAAGCGAATCGACAATAAAGGTGCTTACGTACAGGACGCTGTTTACAAAGACGTATATAGCGTGCCCAAAGTTGCAGGAGTCGAATGTACCATAACTGATCTCAAAAAAGCCGATGAAACAGACAAAATTTTAAACTTAGAAATGAAAAATCGATTTAGTAGACGAGAAGAGTTCTCAGAAAAAGTAGAATGGAACAAACGTGTGTCTTCGAAAGAAAATATCGATGATAAAAAAGAATCTTTTAATTTAAATCACGATAAGACGAAACGGCCGACATCTGTTCAGAGATTAATTGAACCGTTGTCATCAAAAGCATTGATTAATAATGAAATAGCCAGTCGAGCTCAAGAGGAAATGTTGTTGCAGTCTCTTGAAGTTTCAGATGAAGAACCTCCAATTAGAGCAATACGTATAAAGAAAAAACCCGCTGAATACTTGTTTAGTAGTAGCGTGCCAAAAAACATACCATATTTTAGCCCCAGCATGATGTCTTCATCGCCTCCAAAGAATCGCCACCAAAGTTCGGAGAACATAAAACATAGATCATCGGAGCACGTTTCAGAATTTTCAGAGAAAATGATTGAATGCAAACGTGAAACAATCCGACATGCCACCAAAACTGACGAATCCTACGTGACTTCAGGAATAAGGTCTCTTGAGGATGAATTTGTTGAATCGAGAAGTAGTATTGGTAAATCGCACAGTTTCCGCTACGCGTCCGAGACTACATCTATGAGTTCTCAGGAAAGTCAAATGCCCAGTCTACCAGCAATCGTTGGGATATCCGAACCTTTGCTTGAAAGTTGGGAAGTGAACTACAGACGAAATGTTAGCGACAGACATGACTACTCTAATAGAATTTCCGCAAGAAATTATGGCATAATACAGAACAATGTTGATACTAATTATGATAGCCTACCAAGTACAGATAGCAGTTATTTAGATAGTCTCAAAACTGATATTAATGAAGACAGAAAATTATTTACGAATAGTATACATATTACGATGGATACTAAAAGGGACAGTGATATTTCTCAGATAGAGGCTAAAATTGATGATATTATTAGTTCGCCTAAACCTGTCATAACTCCAATACTCAAGTCTAGTTCTTTAGATAGCATTAAGAGTAGCCCAGAGAAAGTCATAGGAGACAGGCGTAAAACTATTTCTGTTGAGAGTGCTTTAAGCCAAGAAGGAAAATCTCCGAAAGACATTAAACCTGAAACTGAAATGTTTATATCCGTAACTCATATAAAAACAGAACAAACACCCGTGAAAAGTTCTGAAATAAGTAAATTAAACAAGCCTGATGAAAAAATCCAGAAAACTGGAGATAAATCTGGTGTTCCAGAATTTTTAAATATTCAATTGAATAAGGTTGATGCAAAGCATACAACTAATGTTGTACTGACCGCTAATATAACGCCAAAGAAAAACGATAGTCCTGAAGTTGAAAAAGAACAAGATTTTTTTCCGATAATTGAACCTAAAACATTGAATGTACCAGTCAGAAGAAATTCGTTTGTTAGTAAAATTGTCGAGAATATAATGGAAAAAAGTGACGACAAACTTTCTCCTATTGTGTCTAGAAAAACTTTGACACAACCCATCGCTCTGCAAAGCCCGCCCACACCTAAAGCTTTTTTCAAGAGGAATGCTACGAGCTTGGATCTAGAAGACAAAACTGAGAAAGCACGAACTAACTCTTCAAGTACTGAAGGAAGCACTGAAAAAATGTACGATAACATATCCATTGGTCAAAAATCACACTCAAGCTTTGGAAGCAAAAGTTCCATTCAAAGTTCAGACAGCAACGAAAATAGAAATGAGAAAAACGATGAAGCCGTCGTATATCGTAAAAAGCCGATAATATTATCTAGAGAGTTTAGAAGTGAAAGAAAAAACGATGATGAACCTGAACTAATGAAGGTGTTCGCTCGTAGATCTCTTAAAATTAAGGATACAGAAGCTGACAGTATCGCTCAAGATATAGCTAAAGCTAAAGAAGAAGCGACTGATAACAGTGCATCAAAAAGTAAAATACTAAAAAACGAATTCAACGCGTCAATAAAATCACGAGACAGTGATAAAGAAAACGAAGATATTATCAAGGAAGAAGACAAAAGACTAGTTGATATTGCTGCTAGAGTAAGTCAGTTCGGAGCGCCTCATTATCAAAGAAGTGTTAGTATTACAAGCGTAACTGTACCGAAACGTGACAGCGCTCCGAACTATAGAAGTGAAATTAATAAATATAAAAAAGAAGTATCAGATTCAACTCCTGAAAAGAGACTGAGAAATAGAACATTCCCTGATTCATCAAACGACAGAGAAGACATAAAAATCATAACAAAAAGTGAAGCGATGGCTTACAAAGCTGATACTCTTACTAAAAGGCCGTGGCAGAGGAATGATGAGAAATTTAGACTATCAGTCGAGCAGGAGAAATGCGAGAGTGCTGTGATAGAAAAGGAAGGCGATAAAGAAAAAAGGGAAGGTGCGAAAGAGAAAGATGGTGCTGATAGTGAGGCGGATGCGTCGCCGCAATTTAAGGGTATTTTGCAGATGAGAGCGGAATGGGAAAGGCGAGCGAAACAAGGCATGACCAAATAAATATGGTGCTAGATATAAGGTAAATACTTATCTGTACTGTTTACATGTATGCTCACATGGATATAAGAGACATGTTTCACCTCATAAATTGCCTTTTGTAATCAAAACATTCAATGATTCAAGTAAAAAATACACATTATTTTATGACTAAGAGAATGGTGCATATAAATTTGGAGAGTTTAACTGTTTAAATTAATAAAAAAAACATGTAATAATATGTTTACTGATCTCTCTGTGTTCGCCGTTGTTTTAGGTCTGTACTGTACTGTGACGTCACTTTGCCGCGCTAGTTACTATAAAAAAATTGATTTTTTTTAACAAAATAGCAAAGCATTACTAATATTTTAAATGCGATTCGCAAAATTATCCGTTTAATAGTTGACTAATTAACTATTTTAATAGTTGAGTAATTAACTATTTTTTTAATAATATAGGAGCACAAATTGCGATGAGTTAGTGGTCGATTGACGTGAATTCGAATCCTTGCTTTCGGTAGCGATAATAGTGATATTTACTAATACCCGCCTTGCTAGCTACCTCCCTCAAGTTGAAAATCTGACGCGAAACACCAATAGGTGTGTTCCGGCTGCTGCACTTGAGAGCCAGTCATCCATCCACTAGGCTTAGCGTGTTACGTCACTTAAGATCAGGTGAAATTGTGACCAAACGCTAGAACCTAAAAAGAAAATAAAACAGATACGAAAACTAAAACAAATCCCACTACCTTTTAAGAAATCAACAAAATAAATAAATTATTCTTATTTCCAGAAACGTCGAGGAGAGTACCAAGCCGTATACCACGTTGTAGTTATATATCTATATACTGTTAGTGATAAATACAATTAGTTTATAGATTGGATATATTACGTTATTAAATAAATAATAATGATTATTATTATTATTATGAAAAAATGTAGAATTTATTCGACGTTAGTTAGAAACTCTGAAATGTAATTTTTGAATGTTATTGTAATTATACATACTTACAGTTCTATTTTATTAAAAAAATAATTATAATAAGCTATATATATATATATATATAATTAAATAACAAATACTATTGTGTATTAAAGTTTACTGAGTTGAAATACAAAATTTTATTCCTATATCACCCTTGTTGTTTCATTTCTTTATTTCTGTAGAGTTGAATATCAGCTTTCATTATAAATGATATGTATGTATAAGCGATTGTTTGTTCATTTGAACGTGCTAATTCCTGAAACTTCCAGTCAGATTTGAGCATTTATTTTTAAAATTTATAAATTAATCTGGCAAGCTGTAGGAAAGTACGGGAAGTGAGAGGCTGAGGTGATAGGCTTCTCGAGTGCGTTGGCACTTGGCAGCGACGCGGTGGATAGTTGAAAGTACGGGAAATGAGAGGCTGAGATTATAGGCTTCTCGAGTGCGTTGACACTTGGCAGCGACGCGGTGGATAGTTGAAAGTACGGGAAATGAGAGGCTGAGGTGATAGGCATCACGAGTGCGTTGGCACTTGAAAGTGACGCGGTGGACAGTTGAAAGTACGGGAAGTGAGAGGCTGAGGTGATAGGCTTCACGAGTGCTTTGGCACTTGGAAGTGACGCGGTGGACAGTTGAAAGTACGGGAAGTGAGAGGCTGAGGTGATAGGCTTCACGAGTGCTTTGGCACTTGGAAGTGACGCGGTGGACAGTTGAAAGTACGGGAAGTGAGAGGCTGAGGTGATAGGCTTCACGAGTGCGTTGGCACTTGGCAACGACGCGCTGGACAGTTGAAAGTATGGGAAGTGATAGGCTGAGGTGATAGGCTTCACGAGTGCTTTGGCACTTGGAAGTGACGCGGTGGACAGTTGAAAGTACGGGAAGTGAGAGGCTGAGGTGATAGGCTTCACGAGTGCGTTGGCACTTGGCAGCGACGCGCTGGACAGTTGAAAGTACGGGAAGTGATAGGCTGAGGTGATAGGCTTCACGAGTGCGTTGGCAAATACAGTGAAAGTTTTAGTCCTGAGGCCAGTCAGTAATAGGTTGCTGCTTCTGGGAACGGGGGTAGTAATTGCGTGCGCCGAGTGAAGGTTATCTCGAGTCTGGCAAAAGCTGTAATGACACGTAAGAAGAGAACTTACCGGGCCCTACGTGGAGGCAGAGGTCCCTATCAAGCCCGAAGCAGAGAATGCAGCCCGTAGATATACCTAGCTACGCCCAAACAGACACTCGGGGACGGAAAAAGTAAGGATAGGTAGGGTGAGAAGGAGACCCCTGGGGCTTGACTATGCAATAATAATTAAGATTCCCAGGCCCGTCATAGTTTTCCGTTTACCTCTGAAGGAGGTAACCGGCGGGCGCTCGGGTCACGCACCACTTGCTTTCGTTAGCACCGCAAGCTTTCAGCAAGCGATCACTAAGCGTGGATTTGTTATTATAGAAACAAGTCGCACTGAAAAGTGTGGTTTTATCGCACTTTAAAGTGCAGATGATTTCGTATTGCGCACTGAAAAGCGATAGTAATATAACAAGTACCGAGATACTCATAATACAACTATAACAGCAATGAGTCACGATAGCGGCTGAGGCTGTACCCGTCAACATTCGGAATCTGACTCCCCTTAATTTTTACATTAAAACATATACAAACATAATAAATACATAAACATAAATATATAAACATATAGCCAATGTATAAAACAAAACATTACCCAACACAAAATCGTGGCAGCGTCACATCTCGTATCAATGTTAAAAAGTAACCATGCAAATATTTGATTTTATTGATATATCAACCTTACGTGAAAACGGACTTTCCAGTTACGTAACGATAAGAATCACTGTTATAGCAGACACACGTAATATAGTGACTTACTTTTAAAGTAAAATTAACAATTATCAACGGCACGTAAAAATGTGACTTGTCAGTTATGTGAAGGTACATAATATTATCGTCGTCAGTTGTACGAAAAAAATACTGAGATTTTACGTAACAGGATGATTTAATGTTACATCAGATGACGTAGCATAAAAATAATTACCCTGACATCACATTAAAATCTTATGTTACATCAGTATGATGTTTTATCAATATCTCAGGCTATAACATAACTTTGACACCACTAATTATATCAGTTTAATGTGATGTATACATAAAAATTCAGTGACACACGTACGTCTTGTGTTCACAAACGTCAAACTAAGGTTATGTGTCCACTGAGTACAAACAACAGTTATTACTCTTGAAATGTAATATTTTTAGATCATGAATTTTGAAGACAGAACGACGGTATGAGATTACTGCCAAAAACAGTCTGTAACAATAAAAAAAACGCTAATATCGGTGGGCTTATGTACTGCTTATTAAATATTTCTGGATTACATCAAGATTATAAGGAAGTTAAAACGGCCGCAAGAGAGAGAACGAATTACTTCATAATATCTCTGTTTATAATGAAATAAGTTTGATATTAAAAATATAATACAAAATAACTGCAATATTTTACAATTTACGACAATAATATTTGAATTCTTCCTGACTGAAGCTAGAGTCTTCATTATATTAAGGAAGATTAAATAAAATTTATCAGAGCTATCAGCACCTAGTAGGGTGCCTCTATATTCGTTGGTTATCTTTAAAATCACAGTTCAAATTCTTATAAATTATATTTTTTTCTTTCGTTTTTATTTATGAATTAAAAGTAAATAATAATTTTAATGATAGTTACAGTACATGCTAAATTAAATTTACATAAACTTAGAACTTTTATCAACTTTAATAATTCTTTAAAAGCCTGAGGCTTCAGTTTAAGTGGAATGACGTTTTACGACTCAGGTTTTTAAAGAAATATTAAATTTTTAAAAGTTCTCACTTGAAAATTTGTCACCATGCATCCAGTTTGTCTAGGCTTAGCATATTACATCATCTTCGGTCACGTCGTCGTTGAATATCAGGTGAGTTTGTGGTCAGATAAAAAAACTACAAAAAAAAGCTGCTGGAACACACATGTCCTTAACGATAGATTTCTAACTTGAGGGTGGTGGTAGCTTATCAGGTGGGCATTAAGGAATACCCTCTCACCATGTGTAGATTTCAAAACGATTTCTTCGTTCACCAAAAGCTCGTGCTCATTTGCGGATTTGTTAATGTTTACTTAAATCAATAAAATTGAAGTATATCTGTAATTTCGAAATGAAGGCTTTTTAATATCATATGGTTATTTTCACATTACTAAAATCGTTAAATCAGTATTAATTTATTTTTGTCTGTATGTCTGTTCATGTTTTTGTCTAAGTGGATCTCCGAAACGACTGAACCGATTTTAACGGAACTTTCGTTGGTAGATAGAGGAATTTTTAAAGAGTTTACTAAGATTTTTCTTAGTTGGCGGCGCGGCGGCACGGTTGAAAGTTAGGGCCTCATTCGCACACCGAGGAATCGTAATTATTTCCGAATCGTGATTTGTGACCATTCATTTTTTTTTTCAGGGACACAATCTGTTATGGCAGGAAGAGAGAGCAAGTCCTCCCACTTGCTACAATCCTGACATACATCTTTCGCTTCTTCAACATTCATCAATATTTTCATGCACGCTCGTCGGTTTAGAGTACTTACTCTTGACCTGGCCTTTCTTCAGAACGTCCCGATTTAATCGTGGAACGTTTGTCTAGGACTTCGTCTTCAAACTTTCCCAATACATTTTTAAATTTAATATAATTAAATAAAAATACCCATTTAAAACGGGTAAAACTGTGGGTCACAGCTAGTTGGTAATTAAAATTAAGTAATATTGTATTGAATACTTTTAAGCTATATCTACTATTTATACTTTTTAAAAGTAACATTTCATCATAACATAAAAATGTAAAGAAAATACGTGTGCGAACTTGGAACGCAACTAAATGAAAAGGGTGGACAGAGGGATGCACCATACGCATGCGCATTCGGATCGTCCAGCGACAACCCCAATACGGGAAAGCGTTGCGCCACCATTTTATTTTCATTTATTTCATATAAAAAAAAACGGCGACATTTGTTGATGTGTAGATTATGAACGATACGATTATAAAAAGAAACCAAGTGCTGTGACAAATTACTCTCCGGTGAACTAATTAGGATACTTCTTAATAAAAGTGTTTACGTAATATTTTTTTCTTACGAAAGTCTTACAAGATTTCTTAAAGGTAAGTACGTTATTTATAGTTTATCATACCTAATATAATAGCGTGTGTTTCTCGTTTGAGTGTCGTGAAAAAAATAATCATATCCTTATGTTGCAATCAACATCGTTAAAATTACCTTATGTAAAAGTATGGCAATGAGTTCCTCGACACTTGTCAAGACGTGTCTAAGTAATACAATTTATATACAAAATCATTTAATATAAATGTAAATTTACTACATTTAGCGCAGCGGACCATTGAAAATGTTTTTAGTTAGTAATTTAGCAAACATGTTCTGGTGGGCTAAAAGGCTTCCTGTACATAACTCATTCAATAACTCTGTACTATATTTTGCTTACTCTATAGATTTTTTTTTCTGGTGTGACTATAGTTTAACTGGCGTCAAATTTTTTTTTATAAAGTCATGCACACGCAAGCGTACTGTTTTTCAAAACTACCCAAGCATAAATTGTGGTCTGCAGATATTGGTACAATAATCACGTGATTGTTAATCGTACCACATCGTCCTTTGCCATATATATTTTACTGTTTTCCAGCACGGCGCCATCTATCAACGTCAATCGACATTATTCATAAGATGACAAAAATACAGTCCTATAGATTTTAAGGAGTTTAAAATATCGAATGCGTCTTAGGCTATCGTGATGATAGCGTTGTTACCTTAAACCAAGAGGATATTTGGTCTGAGGTCGTGGCGTAAGTCCGCGCCTTCCATCAGAAATGGGCCTTTATTTAGATCCTTAGGAACCTTATTACAATATCTCAGTAATTACTTAATTTGTTTTGCTTAATTTAAACATTTACACACACAGTAAATAAGTTAGTAAAGTGAATTTACACTGTTATCATAGATGGCTAACATCATCATGTCGCACTTCATCACATGATAATAGGCCGGGATCTGGGGGGATCAAATACTTGCTTCACAAAGCGCCTAGCATCCAGCGCACGTTGTTCTATCAATTATTTCATTGTAAAACGACCAGTTGGTATTTTCGAATCCTAAGGGTTCAATCCGAAATACACAGTGAAGCAGCTGCAGCGCAGCAAATTGTTGGCAATATCTAATGGCGGGGTATTATAAACATATTTTTTAATGTTTTTTTTTCATTACTTTTTTTTCGATATTGTATTTTTTCATGCGCATGACAAGTAGAATAAATTAAAAAAAGGATCTATATCTCAATATTTCGAATTTATTAATAAAGCATTTTTTTACTCCTCGGAATAGAGCAAATTAAAAAAGGTAGGAGTCCCGATTCTACGTAACAAGCAAAAACGTTTTCCAGAAAAAAATGTTTTCTTCCTAATTCATTTGAAAAAACTTTTTGTGAGTTTTTTTAACAGATTATTAAGTTTCTGCCCCGGTTCGAAAAAATCGTAGATCCGGGGTTGCATGATGCACACGCAGCTCTCAATTTTATCCTCTACTAAATGCGCCAAAAGAAGTACAACTTCAAAAAGAGAATGCAAGCAGTAATTGCATATATTTCACTGTACCCTTGATATTAAAAAAAAACATAAATTTAAAAATATAGAAAAAATGCAATTTTTGAATAACATCTATTTAGTTTCAGTCTGCATATAAATTGCCTAAAAATTTAAAATTTCATCTTCGTTGTTGATCTAATCACGAAGGAACGATCACGATGGTACCATAAGTAAGAAAGAAGATAAAGTTATTATCGATAAAATATTATTATGCAAATTTACGTACCGCGTCTACGTCTCACGCAGTGGGCAGACACTCTATTTTTAGGGTTGATATTTACTTATTATATTAAATTTCTTATATATAAAAACACTTATAAATATCTGGTTAATTCATGAAGGTAAGTACGGTACAGTCCAGAAACGACGGGGATCATTGGTAACAGATTCCATTCAACGGGCATCGTTGTCATACCGGTATGCTGAAATGAGTCTTCACGCCTCGTTTGAAGGATCCAATATCATAGGAAGGAGTGAAACCGTTGACTGGAAGAACTTTCCTCATCCGCACGCTTTGCCACGCGCTTGGACACACATCACACATCTTGCTTGGAAGGCTACCTGGCTACGCCCATGGCTGGCTCGTAGTACTCATAACATTATACTGCTCATAACATAACATCTCATAAATTCATCGATGCAATTAAAATATTGATTTGTTTACACGATTGAAACTTTAGGTTTTTAAATATATTAATTCATACAAAAATGCAAAATTATATTTGTATATAAATACATCACAACATCTATCTCGCTAATTTTTTTAGTACCTTTATGTCAATACGAGTAGTGCCGCACTATTGTAGTGAATGACAATCGCGCTTTTCATTACCCTCACCATAGGCATTTTTCAGAGTTTTTGTTCCAAAGTTTATATATGTACAAGTTGTCGAAGAAATTTTTATATTGAGTGATCTCTGTGTTGACGCCTTATTTAATAATAGGTCCTCTGAGACGCAGATATCGCGAACAAGCTCAGAAACTAGGAAACTAAATGTCATATGGAAATCAACTTGGACTTGACCTTCGTTCAGAATTAACTGAGCAATATAATATATGAGCAGTAATACTTTGTGTGAGTCTTCTGTTATTTCTTTTTAGCCCGTCTCTACCATTTTAATGTAGGTTTCCTTTAATTAACGCCATTTTTCTTCAACTTCGATCCCGTTGCTCTTACGATAACATTGTGCCGATATATTTGTGGTATTTCCGTAGTTCATTTCTCTCCCCATGGCCTTCATTCACATTAGACCAGGAGCCGTGTTTACGTATTACGTATCAATTGTACGGGTTTGTGGAGGTAACAACTGTATCCAGAAATCATTGCTGTTTAATAATCCAGTTAAAAAATAGGCATTTACAGATGTATAACGATTTAATTGACAAATAACATTTATCAACTTTTACAATGGAAAATACAAATCGCACTGTAATACATACGGCCCTGTGATTGGTCGATTGAATTGTTGCTAACTTCCGTGTATACATATATATATATATATATATATTTTTTTTTTTCGAACGGACTATACTTTAGCCTTAGGGGCCCTGGAGCTTTTACGGCTTTTACAGCTTTACCGGGCTTGGGGTCCGTGTATAATGTTTTGTGGGCATGTTTGGCAAACTGCACAGAATTATACAATTGTTATAGTCACATTACGCAATTAAAAAGTATAAAAAATGGGTAAAATTATCACTGTTGACATTTATCTTATAAAGACGCAAAAATGGATGCCACGAGTTGATATCTCTTATATACAAATAATCAAAATTATATACAGTGAAAAGATATGTTTTGTAGTCACAGCAGCCCTAGCAAAGCTATTCGGTTGGACTTTTTAATTTATTGACAATTTCGTAGAGCACAATTTTACGTTGAGCCGTTCAGTTTGAAACTTGCTTGTAAGTCGATATAAATATTTAACTTGTCATCTTGGAAGGTTTTATATACGGCAATTCATCGATATGTGTGATGTACTTACGTGAATTTAAGTTATTATTATTTTATTTACTTATCGAAGTACTTGATCGATAAAAACTATCTATGCATACTTATATAAATGGATTCTGGTATAAATTTTAACACCGTTTGACGAATCACTATGAAAGTTGGTAAATTGAAGTGTTTGACATGGAGGTTTTAATGCTATTCCTGAATGCGATAGGTGGCACTGTGGTCGACTTATTGACTTTTATAAAGGTCAGCCTAAGGTCTGTGGGTCCAGCTAGTAATTTATGAAGAAATATATGAGATATTAGACAAAAGCCATAATAATAGGTCCTTACGTATAAATTTAGCGTTTTATATGGAACAAGTACATCGAAATATATATTATGGAATTATTATACTTAGTATACTACCATTATTATATATGCACTTTCGCCATTTTATAGGTAGTTCATTGATTCCTTTACTGAAAAACTTGTGGGAGTGAGAATAAATAAAATCTTCAAGGGCGATTTGGACAGCCTCATCGGATTTGAATATGTTTTCTTGCAAGAAATTGTACAAATTCCGATAAAAGTAGTAATGTGTTGGAGCAAGGTCGAGGGAGGATGGTGAGTGTCGGAGACATTCCAACCGTAGTTCCTCTAATTTAGCGACAGTCTGTCGTGAACTATGGTGTCTAGCGTTGTCCTGAAGCAGCAGTGGGTTAGAGAGATTCACCAGTCTCTATTGTTTAACGGCCAGCTTTTCCATCATGATTTGCAATAATTGTTGATAATACAGATCTGCCGTTATCGTCTGGCCAGATCTTAGGAAGCTGTAGTGTAACACTAGCACTGGTCTACCAAACACTCACCAGTACCTTTTTCTGAGTCAACTTTCGCTTGAGACAGGATTTGGCCGATGCTCCTGGGTTCAACCACTGTGATGAGGGTTTCCAATTGCAGTAAAGGATCCATTTTTCGTCACAAGTAACAATACGATTCGAAATTCCCTCGTTATTGTGACGATCGGGTAATGTAATGCAATTTATGCGGTACCCATTTCTCGAACTTTTTCACTTTTCTAATTTGTTTCAAGTGAATTACAATTGTTTTATCACTCACACCGAAGCCTGCCGCTAACTCTGACGTGTTTTGCGATGGATCCGCTTCTACAATCACCTTTAATTCTTCATTATCAATTAGGGTATCCGGCCGTCCACGGGACTTGCTTCGTAAGTCAAAATTTCCAGAACAAAAACGTTGGAACCAAAAACGTACCGTGCTTTCTTTTACAGTAGCTTCCCCATACACATCATTCCACATCACATCCTTCGATCTGTTTCTGCAGCGCTGATGCCACGGTGGAACTCATATTCGTAAATAACGCGATATGTTAAGTTTTCCACTTGGTGAAAATAACTATGTGAAAGAAAAATCAAATGGTTCGAAAATAAATGACCACTAAATTCGAAACACAAATACACAAGCATAAATTTGAATCTAAAATTCCTAATCAAACGCCAGATATTTGAGATCAAGTTGGCCATTTCAACAAAACGCTAATTTCATATGTAAGAAAGAAGAAGTAATACATATAAAAACTAATTATATACTATATAATTATATACTAGTTATATTTATAACTAATTTATAGCGATGTACCGTAACAAATAGGCTCATTAGGTACTCTAACCCTAGAGCAACTGGCTCTCAAATACAGCTGCCGGAATACACTATATAGGTTCTTGGTGACAGATTTTCAACTTGCCTGCTAGTCAGGTGGGTATAAGAAACTACTCTGCTCACACCATCTATGGTTTCATCACGATGTTTCTTTCAACGAAAGCTCATGCGCAAAGCGCATGGCGGTAGGATATTTTCTAATGCCCGCCTGGCTAGCTACCACCCTCAAGTTGAAAATCTGTCGCCAAGCACCAATAGGTGTGTTCCGGTAGCTGCACTTGTTAGCCAGTTTCACCATTAGGCTTAGCGTGTCATCTGGGGCCACATAGTCACTTAACATCAGGTGATATTGTGGCTACAATGCTAAACCTTTAAAATATTAAAAAAAAAAAACAATAGTACTGAGCCATAATTTGGCACATAACAAAATAAGAAAACGAACGAAAGTTTAGTTTTGTTGATCTATGATCTATTAGCTAATAGTAGACAATTCTCACATAGAAATTGTAAAGTGAAAAGTTACCACCACTATTCCGTCCCATTGTATTCGATGAAAGCGTAAGTAGTAAACAAAGCAATTACTTCCAAGCTGTTATAAAATGACGTATGTCTTTTGTTTTTCAAACAAGATGCAATTGAAATTATTTCTTTCCTTTACAATGTATTAATTCTTCCCATCGTGTGTTTTGATGTTTGTAGAAAGTGACGAAGGTAAATTTACCTGGCAATTGCCCATGCTTACAAGCTTCAAAATAGTCAAGTGGTTTACACCTATTATGCTGGTTCGAAGGACAAGACAATCCGGGAGTAGACAACATACAAAAAATTTTGTAAACACTTTATTTGTTTTGAAAACATTACCTCCGAACTATTACAGCTTTAAAAGTGATATACATATAACGCGCCATTAAGTATAGTCATCTGAGAACGCGTAACGTCTTCGTTCAACAAATAAAACTTTTTTTTTTCGATCTGACTATACTGTTAGCCTTTCAGCCCTGGAGCCTTACGGCTTTTACACCTTACACCGGGCATGGTACAAATAAAACTAAGGTTAAAGATATTGTGTGTAAGGTTGATTTTAGTAGATTTTCAGTTATGACATTTCTTCAGCACCCTACATAATTTTTATATGTATTACCCCATTTAGTAGTAATTTTAAAGTTGCTTATCACAAGACTGCCTAATAAGAATTACACTTAACTGTGTATATTTATTGGACGTCACTTTTTCTGATTGGGGCGCTTCCTAACGCGTGACTCAAGCGCAAAAAATCTCATTTTTCCTACAGGAAAATTAAATAAATAAACAACGTTGTTTTTAGATTTTTTTTACTTTTTATCAATAGACCTATAATACCTAAGTTTATAGGTAATATTTTTTAGTCATATATGATTAAATTTTTATTTTTATTTTTTAAAGGCTTATGTTTAACTGATTACCAGATATAGTAAAATATAATCTCAAAAAGCATTTTGTACTGCATAAAAATAGTAAACGTTCACCATAATTAAAACCCGGTTTTAATGTGAAATTATAACCAAAAACTTTACATTTTGCTATCCTATTAAACCGAATGACTTAATTATTATTAATCCAGAAATAATAAATTCACCAAAATTTTAATCACATGATATTTTCGTATAATACTTCTTCAATATTATTAGTATCTGGCGCTTGCCAGTCCCCTGTTTCTTATCACAAGTCAAACCTAATCTTAAGCAACCACATCTTAACAGCGCATTAATTTACTCGCTTAGTTGGTGATCATTCACTATATTTGGTATTTGAATACAATTTAAAGTGCAGTAATTGTTTTATTTAGTCATTAGGTTGTACATATTTACTCCCATTTTTAAACATACGGTCAACTTGCGGATTGTGTCCGACTGTATCGCGATCACGATAAACCGAGTGTAACACCCGCTATAGTCATATACTACTAAGAGGATACTACGTATGATATAATATAGCACTATTAGGCGTGTTGCGTTTTGGGATCTGCCGTTCTTACATCCAGTAATCAAGGTGTCGGATCTGAATCCGACAGGATCTCACCAACATACACATGGTAATAATAACCCAGAAACAGTGACTTTCTTTTGGTTTGTCGCGTTTTGGGATCAGCCAGTGTATATTTATAATCACCGTTGATTTTGGATTGTACCGTGCTTATCATTAAAGGTATAGTGTTGTCACTTTGCCGTGGTAAAAATTTTTTTTATTCATACTAATACATATTATTAATAATTTTCCGAGAAATCTTTTATTAATTTTATCGGAACAGTTTAAAAGAACAGGTATTTACAAGTAACAGTTTGGAACCGTTATCTGGAATCTGAAAAACTTGTTACTAAATACTTACAGATACTTAATCTGTTCCACATGCTGGTGTTGTAACAGACACAAAAGTAAACTGTATCAGTTTGGAACATGCTTTCTCTTTTCAAGCTTAAGGTTGTTTACTTTATTAGAAAGAGATACAAACAAATATGACTTTATGCTCTTTACTATTTTAAATTATTGTAATAGAAAGAGATAGCATCATCTAACAGGCTGTTATTTTGGAACAGATTTTTGGAAGTGTTTTTCTCTGAAACAGGAACAGTTGGAACAGGTGTCATATTTTACCTGTTATAGCTTATCGCTCACCCCTAACTGTAATGCAATTGCGCAAATTTACAAAGCAAATTACGCTTAATAAGTTTATTATATGAAAGTTATATAATGTATATATAAAAATCCAAATCTGATTATCCTAGACATAGTATCAGTTTATATTAAATATGTTAGAATCCCTGGCGTACTGCGTAGGTTAATTTTTCGAACTGACTATAATGTTGGCCAGGAGGTCTTGAACTTGACAGCATCACTGGACTTGGCCTGACACTAAAATTACCATGTTAATAATCGAAATGCTAAATATTTAAGCAGCGCCATCTAGTGGCGATGAAAAAATATGTCATTAATTTTAACTAATTTGTTGTAACTCCAATCACAATAATATGTTATGAAATTCTGATTTGACCAAACATCGTAGTAGCTTGAATCGCAAAATGGCATTATACTAGAAATGTGTCTTGCAATTGCATTACCACACACAAATTTGTTATTTTTCTAACCCATTTGTTTAATTTTTTTTATATGCAAAGTGATTTTATATTTTTCTAACAGTGAGCTTTACCGTAGTGACAGGTGAGTTCGATGATGTTAACAGTAAAAAAATATTTCATACATTATTCTATTATTGTATTCTTCTTGTTTGTTAAGTGGGATTATCAAGTTATTATATAATATAGCGTGTACAATACTAACCCACTATGAGAGATTCCATACAAGAAGTCCTTGAAGGAACTTGAAAGTTCCATCGATCGATTACTTGTAGGAATAATAGATTTAGCATTCATGCCCCGCGTCAGACGACGTGAAAACCTTAATATTATAAAGCTAGTACGGGTTATTGTGACGTGACTGAATTTGACTGGGATGAGCACAAAGAAGAATTCCTTTGGAAATTTCTCTCTACTTGGGGCAGCCAGACAACAAAAATTGTCATTGTAGAATTATCCAAATGTATATAATTAGAACAAAGTAAAATCTAAAAAAAAAGTGAAAGAATATCTTCAGCTTGTGGGTACAGCTCATTGTAATATTGGAGCCATGAACATATTAGGAATCACCTAGTATTGGATGATTATTGCAGACGTTTGTTGACCAGTAATTTGGTAATTAATACAACTCTATTGACATGCAGATTTTATAAATATTTTAATTTGATAGATTGAGTAATTTCAGAGTGAGAGCGCGGTAGTAATGCACTGGGCGAAGCGCTAGATGCTCTGCGGCGCTATACTGTCAGCGGCGCCGGTGTCACTGCGCGGGCTGGCGCCAGGGCTGCCTGCGGCGCGTCCTTCCTTCCTCGCGGCGCTCGTCATGCACGCCCTTGACCAAGGCGTTGAAGATGAACCTAGTTTCCTAGGTTAGTTTTATTTATCCGTTTTTCTCATATGCTAAATCAATTTTTAATCCCATGTTACCACAATTGATAAGATCACTTATGGAGTAGTTTAATAGACTGCAGACAAGCCAGTCACTGTTTGTGGTTTTTTTTTATTAGAATTGAAACAATTAAGAGTCACGCAGAAATTTTGAAAGGGTCACACTGGACGAGACAGCCAGACCTGTACTATTGGAGTGCAAAGAGATGGCCCAGTTTCACGTTAATAAGATTGCAAACTAAATAATATTTTCCAGGATCCGTTCGTAAAAAATTGATAATAAGTTAAATGAAACGGTATTGGGTACATTTTTAGCAATAAAACATTTCACGTTCAGTAAAGTGGTCTAGTGTTTATATCGTAGATCTGAATTAGTGTTCCGCCGACACGCGATAATAAAAATTGTGGTTTATTACGTGTACATTCATTATTAACTAGACAGCAGTCATTGTGCAATTGACGTAACTTAATCGCAGTAAGTTATTTATTCCGGATTATTTTTTTGCATTTTTAAGTGCACACATGGCAGTACTTGTACTTTGTGTCACCTTTTGGAATCTGTCACTGTATATTAGATAGTATTTACTGGCTTGCACTATGGTAGGATTATGAGCCGGCTTCACTGCTTCACGGCTTGTTCACTGACGTACTTTATTTATCATCAGATGAATTGCAGAATTTTTTGAGTTTGTATAAAAATGAATGGACGAAGATGAAATACTTGTTTACTAAAGGTTACCCTAAGGCCGACATAACCCTAAGGGTTAAAGGCCTTAAAAAAGAAGAAAAACAAGGTTACCCTAACGAAATCCCTAGGAATCATTAGAAGCAGAAGCGAATATCGAGTATAGCAGTGCGTCCGTATCCAGTAGTGATTCAAAACGATGTGATGATGTAGGTACCTAATTAAATAGTAATGATCTGATATATCTCGTAAGGTTTATTCAGCGTAAGCTATTTAAGCGCCTCAAATGCGTCTTTTTTCCGAATTGATTCAACATTATCGTTGCTTCTCATTTAGAATTTTTTACAAAACATATCTTATAACCTGGCCAAATAACATAGCTATGAATAAAAATAAATGTAATAATCTAATTTTTTTCATGAATTTCATTTTGTATACTTTTTTGTTGAGTAGCAAATTTTATTTTATGTCACTAATGTAATAAAATTTAAATAATTTTAACGAACACGATATCATAAAAAACATCTTTATTATTGTCAGAGAATTTTAAAATTAATAACCGAAGTGGTTTACATAAAATTGATATTTGTCCAACCTATTTGCTGCCAGGTAGGAATGATGTCAGACAAAGGTTGGTTATTGATTTAAACTGTCTTTGAAGACCTAGTTACGTAAAACATATTATCTTCTATCTATACATATTATAAAACTCAACGTCTCTCTGTCTGTCTGTCCGTTTATGTTCTTTTCACGCGAAAACCACTTATTCGATTTAAATGTTTTTTTTTATTTAATTCATGGCTATGCTATCTGGCAAGGTTATTGGATATTTTTTAAGAACATACGAAATAAGCATCTACGGTAATGTTGAATCAATTCGGAAAAAAGCCGCATTTTGGGCACTTAAATGGCTAACGCTGAAAAACCATATGAAATATATCAGATTAATGTTCTACATAATCGTAGATCTTAAAAGTCAGCGATAGCATTTATCTATCTTCTAAGGATCACCTACAATAAGTATTTTTGTCTTCCGTCTTTTGAGCAATGGAAGCACTATTCACGCGTGCGCTCGATTGACGGCATTCTGTAGTCCAGGCGAGCGGAGCCGCGGGCACAACTAGTTATATAATATAACAAAGTAAAACTAGAAACCGTGGGGATGATATACTTAGCGGTTGGTATAAATATAACTCATTAATTTATTAGTAGGGGTTTGAAATACGCTAAACCTAGAAAGGAGCCTAATTCCCATGTACCTCTGTTACCTTTCTTATTCTCTTACTAACAGTGCCCCACGGTTTCATCTGTGTTAAATTCAATCGACAAACTCTTCACGGTGCCGCCGCCAACTCGTCCTATCGTTGTTCCACATCCCGTACTTGCCTACAGCTTGCCAGATTGCTTGACGTTCATAGTTAAAGCTCCGCTCCTTACTTAGGGTCCTAGCGTGAAATTATATAGCCTATATTATTCCTCAAGATTCTGGCTATCATATACAAACAGAATTTTCGAATCCGACTATGTTTCAGAGATTAGCGCGTTTAAACAAACAAAAAAGCTCTTCAACTTTATTATATTAGTATAGTTAAAGCGATTAGTTGGTATTTTCTAGCAGATAAAATTCTATTCCATCGTATATTGTGAAATATGTTCTAAAATCAATATTTAGAGAAAGAAATAATTCCATATCGTTGAATACCCATAATGTAAGCACAGCCCTGTGTATTTCATCCGAAATGGCCGACAGGTCACGCGAAGCAACCCTATCGGCAGACATCTTGGCACCGCGCCGCGCCGCGTCGCCCCCGCGCGTGACGCACTCCACCCCCTCAGCATGTGACGCAGCCTTGGTGCATTGTTCGTTTGGAGCCTAGTAGGTTATGAGCGTCTGGTGATAGGTATATTTTGGCTATTATACTCATTTAATTAAAACATATTTTATGGGCGAGAGTATAGTTAGTATATTAAAATTATCTGATTTCACATACATTATAGTAATGCCTCGAATCCCATGTTGTCTATATTAACAGGATTCATCCAATGTTACTTATTTCGTTAAGTATTTATTTAACTCATGAATTTGTGGTAACTTCGCAATCGCCTACGCTGTTATGTAGATTCACAAGTTACTGGTATAGCGGTACCTTCTATTCATATTATCACTATATACATATTATAAAGCTCAACGTCAATCTGTCTGTTTGTCCGTTTATGTTCTATTCACACGAAAACCACTTTTTTTATTTTAATTCATAGCTAAGTTATCTGTCCAGGTTATAGGATATATTTTGTTACATAAAGTAACATACGAAATAGTTAAGCAGTGACGATAATGGTAAATCAACTGGAAAAAAGGACGCTTTTGAGGCGCTTAAATGGCTTACGCTGAATAAACCATACGGGATATATCAAACAATTGCTTTACATAATTGTAGATCTACAAAAAGTCATTAATAGCATATGTCTATCTTATAAGAATAACGAACATTAAGCATTCTTGTATTTAAAATTACCGGCGGCATTCTGGTAGTTCACGCGAGCGGAGCCGCGCGCGCACCTAGTTATCTATATAAAAAATACAACTTATTTATTGAAAAACAATTCTTTACAGATGATAAGCAATTCATATTTTGAGGGTAAAGCAGTGCCTGAGTTTATTGCATTGAGATTTTTTTTTGAATTACATTTAAGTACTGATACACATCTAAATACATTATGTATTATTGTATTCAACGTTATCGCACGATCGAAATGATTTTTGAACTTCGTTCATCGTTCGTATCGTTCAGCCCTATTGGGGGGTGTTTATTCAAAAACGATGGGTAATATACATCTATCTTTATCGTTAATGAGAAGTAAGAAATTTTCAAAATTGAGACACACAGAAATTTTCGTAATATCGTTTCTTTTAATCCCTCCCCAGTAACTTATAAACTTACTTTTAAAAGGAACCTAGTGTCCGGATTTCGTATTTGTAATTTCATTAGCATCAGAGTCATCAGAGCTCCCTTGATCTCTTGTCCAACTTATCTTTTTTTCTTACATTATATTTTACCGATACCATTCTTTCTACATAAGCAAAGTATTTTTTAGAGCACCGATATGGTCTCAGTAATTTAAAAAATACTTCAATACTCGAATAGAATAGACGTGTTACAAAGTCGTGACCTCAACGACACATTACGTAACGCGACCTCAAATTAGCACAGTTATTCTACATTTCACTATCAGATGTAAAAACAATAGGATGTCATAAAAATTGCCAAGTGCGTGTCGGGCCACGCGCAGTGGAGGATTCCGTAGTTGCACAATATGCAAACTTAGTGAGGGGGCTTTAATTAATTTTCAATGGAATTTGTACGAAATTACTTCACCAAATACATTTTATAAGTTGATTGACTTTTACTCGTTAACTTGTAAAACCTTACCTCTGATAGTTTTCCTTTTAACTTCATTATGTATACTACCATGTTTTTTCATTTTTTGTTTATATTTTTCACATTCCTCTATAACTTTAATGGATAATGGACTTTGATTATTATATATATATATATATAGTATGTATTTTATATTTATGTAGGTATATATGTATTATATTATTGCATGTAAATTTATTATATATACATTGGATTTTGCGCACTCACGGCACTTACATAACACAAAAATTGTATCATGGTGTTGGTCGATCTCCCGCGACACAGGATTTATTTCCTAGTGCGGGGATCTACGGTTTATTTGCATGTGTTGTAATACTCGTATCAATTTAATAATAAAGTTTTTTTTTTCATTTATCCAAAAACAACCATTTAGCTGGCAGGAGGAGGGGGGACACTAGACTCTAACAAAAATTTGCGCTTTAAAGCTTAATATTTCCCAAACGGATCCCTGAATCCAAAAATGGTTTTCACACACCGTCAATATTTTTGAACGACCTATCCTCCCCACACCCTACATGATGGGATATACGAGAAAAATTTTTTTGTGTAAAGTACCCTAAACAATTATTTTTTCAAGTTTGTCGTAGTGATTAATACGTATACCCATACCAAATTACAGATTTCTAATACTAAGAGTCTCTGAGCTAGCCGCGGATAGACAGATGGACATAGAGAAATTTTAAGGGTTTTAGGGTTGACTTCGAACTTAATGTTTAATGCGCTTCAACAACTATAATTTTAGCTCGACGTTTGATCTTGCTATGATTTAAACCTCCAATTATTATTAGGCGATAGTTGAAATGGCTAAATGTCGTCCTTAATATGGCAAGCTTTGTCGCCAAAAAAAGGGTTGTCCCCCTGGCGCAGTATTTGCTACACAGAAAACAAGGTGGTCCATCTGGAAGGCACATATATTTAATTTTTCTACTTTACGCATCCCTAAAAGTACGATTTGCCGCCCCATGCATGACCCTAGGATAAATAATCCTTTGGTAATAATCCTCCAAGCAGGTTCTATGAGTTGCGAAGCGATGCGTCAAATATATCCAAAGGCCTGGTTGGTATTCGTGTTAGGTATTCATAAGTGATTTTAATGTTAATGTATTTTTTTTTCCAAATTTCCTGATAGACATCCTATAGTTATAAAGAAAACGGATCACGAATATGTCATAAAAAATCTTTTGTTTGTATGTCTGTATGTCCAGATTTATCTTAAAAACGGCTTAATCGATTTTTATGAAATTTTATACACGGGAATCTTATGTCATTTCTCAGTTGATAAGCTATAAGAATGGTCAATAATAATTTTAGGAATCGTAAACAAAACATTAATTCTCATCTGATTTTGATGAAATTATATTACGGGAAGTATATGTTATTCCATAATTGTTAGCCTATTTGAATTGTCTATAATCTGAGCAAAAATAAAATACGAGAATAATATTATTACGGAATAAACACGTCGGAAGTGGATGTTGGTACTATGTGTTCGAAAACTCCATCATACTTTGACCAAGGAATGTTTGTAGATTTTTATGTGTTTTTCATGGAGAAGGTTTTCGTGCTATCCCTGAAAGCAATAGGTGGCGCTATGATCAAAATATTGACTACAACTGGAAAGGACAGAACACCATTTGCGGTGTCATGTAATCATTATTACATATTATAAAACAAAGTCCCCCGCCAAGTCTGTCTGTCTGTCTGACCGCGATAAACTCAAAACTATCGAACGGGTCTTCATACGGGTTTCATCAATGGGCGGAGTGATTCATGAGGAAGGTTTAGGTGTATAATTCATGAAAGGTTTTGTTTAAATTGGCTGAAATATGACGATGATTGTTGAAAATGCAGCACTTTGCTGCATGTACCTTTCGCAAGGACTAATCTTACGAATCACTCCACCGTAAGCAGGGTACGTAGATCTTGTAACGCTCTTAGTGCCAGTATTGACATATTTAATGATTCTCATGCGGTATTCAGGAATCATATAGCAGGGTTGTTAAGAGACAATAAAGTACTTGCAAAAATTTAATCTAGTTGTTTATTAATGACGATTTATATGTTTCGTTTTTGCCTTTTGTATTTTGACATATAGTTTTTTATATATTATACTTTTATTTACAATTTTATATACAGTTAAATTTGTGGTTTTGTTTTTTGTCATTACATGTATTTGTTTGTATATAGTTATTTAATCTAATGTCTAATAATCTGTTGTAACTGTTTTTTATTTTTTGTATTGTTTTTATGTATTTTTGTCTACACAGTGCATGTTGTGATTGGCCAAGTGTTTTTTCTTTTTCAAATTGTTATAATTTATGTAATTATATTTGATACACTGACCAATGGCTGTTCAATTAAAATAAATAAATAAAAATAATATGTCGGAAAAATCATGCCGACTGGCGTGTGCTGCGTATACCAATAGAGTTATATATGTATTACTCTGCTACTCGTGCGATGCCGGGGCGGGTTGCTAATACAAAGTATAATCTAATATTATCAAATAGTTGGTACAGACAAACGTACAGTTCGACCTCATTGTTCAACTATTTGAATAATTTGCCTGATGACGTCAACGCAGCGTCCCTATTCCCACGCAATAAAGAAATCTGTGCCACACGCAACAAAGAATTCACGAAAGCCGAGTAAAATTTTAATTAATAAGTTAAATAAACAACGAATTTACACAGAGAGCGTATTACAAATATACGTTTATAATGAAATTTATATGAAACCGTACACGTAATTGGGTGGTATGGCGCCAGCGTTAACTGCCTGCGGGTTTTCAGGCATTTTCAAATATGACTCATTGTATTTCCCCATCCAATTTACCCGGGGGAAACGTCATTTGTTATGGTAAACTGCCACGCTAATCCCAACTTTATAACATACTATCTACAATTGGAAGTTAACTGTCGGTCCTCATACAGTCCAGAACTACGTTTGAACGACCGCGTTAACTTCATTCATAGAAAACCCTCGTGTATTCAGGTTTTTTTTTTCAGTTGAAATTAAATATTAATTTTATGTGATTTATTAATTGGCTGTGACCTTGTAATGTGCCGTTTGGTGTTTTCGGGCCTATTTGGTTACGTGTTCAAACCAATTGCCAGTAAGTATGTTTATTTTATTATACAAAGTATTATAAGAACGTATGTACGTCATCTGATATTAAGTATGCTCGTAGAATAATAGATACCGCTGAAAGATGAGAATTAATACCTCACGTTAAGTGACGATGTGATCCGAGACGGTAACACTCTAATAATAGTGGGAGACTGGCTCCCTAGTGCAGATGACGGAACACTCCTATCGGTCCTTGGCGATAGTTTTTAACTCGAGACTGTATGCCATTGGACATTAAAAAGGGCACTATGCTATGGCTATCATAATTTGAAAACCCTTACGCCTATTTTTAATAAACTTTATTGTTCTATTACTTGACATAGATATTCCCTAAGACTCTCTACTAGCCGGTGGCCGCAATATACGTTCATCTGCGTCCAGACTCTTCTAGATACCGTGTATAAATCAGTGCTCTATCTTCAACGGATTTCTCACACACTCAGGCGCGGTTCTAAGTGGGGTGATCATATGGATCATTTTCAATTATCGGTGAAAATTCTATTTCTTTCTTAATTTTAATGTTTGATGTTGAATATTAGAGAATCTTCAATATATGACCCCCCGCAAACTTAAAATCTATATCTGCGCCAGCCCACGCTATGTGCGCCTAAACGCGGTCCTACTCCATTACTAGTTTACGCTTTTATTTATCGAAATTCTGGTGAATACATTAACTCCTCTATCACTTCTGAGAGGTATCATTTGGCTTACTTAAATTCTCTATTTGATAACAACATTTCAGATTTGCCGTATAGATAAACCCAGACCAAAACCCTTTCCGTAAATTAGTTGTCATTCCAGCGATCCACTATCATTTGTCTTGTACAATTCCCAATCCCCTGGGCTACCTAGACTAAATATCTGGGTGTCACCCTCAATAATACATGTCCGTAGAGTCCAAAACAAGGCCGCTATGGTCTTGGCTCGCTTGCATCCTCTTCTATGCTCGGTAAGCAAATTGCCTCTCAGACATAAGCTTATACACTCTACAAGACATGTATCCAACCTATACTAACATACAATTGCGTAGTATTCTCCCATATAGCGAAATCAAACTTCAGCCCATTGCAAACGTTGCAAAATTGTTTTTTACGTAAAATAGTTAACTCCCCATGGTTCGCATGGTTCCCCATGTATATTTGTAAAGTTAGTTAGCTCGAATTTCTATGGACAGGTATTTAGTCAGATCGCGACTTTTTCGCATGATCGGCAACAGCCCAAGCCGAGGTTCGGCCACTTTGGCACCCTTGGAGCTTGGCTAGCTTTCGCGGCTGAGTGCCTACCGCGCTCGCCCACAAACCCCCAATGATTTTAATTAGCCACGAAAACTCTCTGGGTAATTTTACCAAGGGACTCGCCGTCTTGTTATTTCGTTGTATGAAATCTTAAGATTACCAAAAAAAATATTATATCAACGTGACGTTGTATTAATTGTGTATTGTATATACACACGATGCCATTAATAATCTATACTAATATAATAAAGCCAAAGAGTTTTTTTTTGTTTACACACGCTTATCTCTGAAACTACCAGTTGGATTCGAAAAATACTTTTTGTACATGATAGCCAGACTCAAGAGAAATAGTATAGGCTATTTAGCATTAGGCTATACCTCTCAGCTTACCTTAAATATTGATTTATGTTAAGTAAGTCGGAAGACATAGCGCACTCTAACTGCTTTATCCGCGTGCGCTGGCGTAATGGTTAGTTATAAATACAATGATCTACAAAAATTTAGCTCCTTAGTACATTTAAAAAAAAGTCCGCGATAATATATGCCTATTTCTTATACATAAGCCACAGTAAGGTATTTTGTGACAAAGTTTTATTGAAAATTGAAAAGTGATTTATGAGCATTATTATTAGGCATGGCATATTAATCCATACGAACGAAAGTTATTTCATCATCAAGATAATTTTATGTAGATAAACTTTGCCCTTTATAGCATGTTATTTGGACGAATAGTTTAGGAGATTATGTAAAATTAAAATAATTCAACACTCGGTTCGAGTCTACGACTATAGGTGTAGTGGCGCGCGAACAAGCCGTGTGAGTTGTGAGTTTGTGACGCATAACCCTGGCCGCCTGATAAAAATACTCTTTCTATTTCTTTTTTAAATTATGCGCGGGTGGAACCGCGGGGTGCAGCTAGTAATTTATAACTAAAAATTCGACGATCAAGTCAAGAACTATTATTTTTAGGTATGTATTTATTAACACACCGTTTAATCCTTTATTAAAAGTATGCGACCTTTATAATATAATATTAATTTTATTTTAATCATACTTAATTGCATAATTTCGTTTTAATACCTAATTTTTGTTGTTAGGTTATATGTATATACCGGCACGTTCCGTTGTTGGGAAGTATTACAAACATATTGTACCGATATTCACTCGAGCGTTACATTTATGATATTACTCAACAAAATACAATGTCCAGTGACGTTGAAAAGTAGTGAGGTTCAACAATGTATGAGTTCGTTTGAAAAAAAAAAACATCCATGAACATTACAGATAGTTTTGATGATATCTACAACAATAATGACTTTTGTATTATGAATAATCTAATGCGATCATACGTTTCCTTTCTGTACTGACAATTTCCGCTAAGAGCGATGACTATAAAATCAAGCTATAAAAATAATAGCTATATAATTAAGCTATAAAATCTATATAGGTAAACTTGCTATGCCCGCGGCTCCGCCCGCGTGTCCTACAGAATGCCGTCGGTCGAGCGCACGCGCGAATTGTGCTGACCCGGCTCAAAGGACAGAAGACAAATAAATAAAGAACTAGCCTTACAGCAGTCGCATATGATGTGTAACATCTGACATGTTATCCTTCTATGAAATTGAGATGAAATATATGTGAAGTCAATTTATTCGTCATATTATTGACTGAATATATTCTATGCATGGAAATACATGTAATTCAAAGCGTAAATATATATATAGGCGTAAGGAAATATATGTTTGTAAGGCGCGCACTTGCTCGCACAACTTTAATTCAAGTCGTGGTAAATACGCAATATTAACTTAAATCCTGAAGAAAAGATCCGCACTAAAATATTTATTCGAATAATTCTATATTACTTACACGCATTTGTTTAAGAATGATGAACTTTGTCAGATGCTGAATAATAAACATGTATAACCTCAGAATTTTGCACAACACTGTATAACTGTAGATGAGTGCACAGCTGATGCGTTCTCCTTCTCTATTTCCCTTTCCCTTTTTCGTCACACCCACGCATACACTTGATCATTTTTTTTGTTTAACCCTTTGGTCCTTACAAAAAAAAAAAACACGATATCTTCATAAACAACAATTCTGTAGTCCACGCGAGCAGAGCCGCGAGCACCGCTAGTAAGTAGTATAATTATTAACTGTATAAACATTATTTACACAGTTAAAAAATATTGTTGAACCCGATTGAGTTTCTTGCGGCCTCTTCTCGATTTCTCAATCTGCGGTAGTGTTATAACTGTCGTAAGTGCCTTCTCAGAGCCTATAATAAAGTATGTGTGATTTGCCTTTGTTGTCAGTGACTTTGTTAGTGATAAAGTAAAGCCAATTATCTGTTATTGGTGAAAAAATTGTTCATTACAGGACAACGCGTCTTGTAGAATACTTACAAGGTCGCTGTAAAGAATTTATTAATCCTCGCATATTTCAACATTCACCCTCAAGTTAAGGCACTACACTAGGATTGCCAGCAGTTTTTTGCTTGATTATAGTATATTTCAAAATAAGCGAAAATAGAGTATACTTTAAAAAAGTATTTCATGGGAAGATAAAAAGAAAGGGAATGGTACGGTTGTTATTTTTTTTGCAAATATTTTTTTATCTACAATAAAAACAACATGTCTATGGATCTATCCAGCTGTAATATAATATTATTGCGTATTCCTTCAACAATATATAATAGTACGCAGACCTGAAATACAGTATAATACATATTAATATATTGTAGTAAGCTTGGTAATCCTGGTCCTCAAGCACCTGTCAGTTTGTTCCGATAGTTACTGATCAGAGCCAAAACCCTTTTTCATTCGTCATTTACCTATAAATTCAGGTAATATTACGGTCAAAGGCGTTCCTAAAACAGTAAGATAACCGTACAATATACGTGCCAATGAAATGGCATCGATAATAAATACCTGTAACAATGTATAAATAATAACTAACCTTGTAGGATTTCAAGAACTCACGTTCTTCGATTTGGAATTACACAGGTCTTCAATACAAAACTACATAACGTTCGAATCTAGCAAGCGGTAGGTATTAATTAAACCAGATTAAAATGTAAAAATGTTAACAAGGTTTTTTTTTTAATAAAATTTGTTATTGAAGTCTCCCAAAGCATAGGAACCACTTTTAGTGTAAATTTACACCCAGCATAGAGGATTGTAAAGTACATGTATAGATAAACGTAAATTAAATACTAGTGAACCAGTAATTATAAGAAACATTTTCATGTTATTGGTTTTGATGTTAGCATGTTACCATCCAATGGTCTCGTGTATACACCACAGAGTACGTAGAGGGGTGTACACAAGGCCTTTGATGATAGGGCGGGCGCCTTCGCCCCCCTTCCACCCTCCGGCCAACCTGCCAGTCAGCATCGAACTGCGGCCGAGGTTGAACGTATCTTTGCCGCGCTGTAAAAAAATTGTCGCGCCGCGCCGCTTCGCGTATTCTATACACAAGTGTGATTTTATTTTGAAATTAAAGTCCGATTGTGTTAATTATTACAATATAGTACATATGTCTTTCATAATTCATAAGGACGTTAGTACTTTGCAATATTTGTTAGTGTGTCGGCTGTAAACTGATTGGTTTGGTAAACGTTTAAACATAATTATTTCTTGTATGTTTTTCTTGAGGTTGTTTTACCTATGATATCGGTCATATAATATACTTAACAAGAGGTGAAGTTTATTAAATATGGTTAATACGAAATTTCGTCATTTTTATAATTAATATTTATTATTCTTATTAAAAATGCATAATATATTAATACAGAGTACATTACTAGGTAATTAGGTGGAGTAGGTCATATTTTTAGAACTAAAAAAGAAACATATTTTAATTGTGTAAAAAGGTCAACTGAAACGTCATACGTTAAAACAACAATGTTGTCGTGCAACGTGCATTCAGTTTGTAATTTCTGTCTAGAAAAATATAGTGATTCAAATAATATAATAGCAACGCAATTGACACATTTTGAAAAGGTTAGTTGCTCTTTACCCGAAAATCAGTGTTCCGACAGCCATACTTGAAAGTTAGTACTTCTCCTAGGCACAGCATATCTTTGACGATATTGTCATATATTATAAAAATATTTGTGACCAAACGCTACCTCAAAATACAACACAATAAAAAAGGCAACGAGAACAAAATAATTTTTACCTGTACCATTTTTTCAATACCAAAATGAACTCCTTTGTCTTGAAACGAACTAGTTAATAAAAACAAAACAAACTAATTAGAGTTGGATTGAAGGTAACGAATTTAGCGTAATCGATTTTATGCAGTGAGAACAACGAGGTCGTCTCAGCCGCCGACAAAGAAAAAAAAACAAAAATAATTATTTTATCTAGCCGTTTCGTCCTCGACGCGTTCTTTTAATCGTTCTTTTAATTCGAATAATGTAATGTCGTAAATTCACTGCATATGGGTGGTATTGCCAACTTCCTCAAACTAAATACGCCTAAAAGCAATACGTAAATCCTCCAAAAATACAAAAAATTAACGAGAATTGTTATGAAGATCAAGATAAAAATGTAGGAACTAATAAACGGTGTATAAATTTAAACAATGAATGTTTTAGCTTTATTCCGTAACTAGCTGTGCCCCGCGGTTACACCCGCGTATAATTAAAAAAAATGCTGATTGATCATTTATAATACTTCAATATAGATCATATTTTTATCGGACGGCCAGGGTTATGCGTCACACTCACACGGCTCGTTCGAGCCACTGCTGCTAAGTCATAGATCCGAACCTAGTGTTGAGTTATTTTAATTTTCTATTGTCTCCCAAACTATGCGTCCAAATAAAATGTTATCTACATAAAATTGTTTTGGTGGTAAAGTAACTTTCGTCCGTAAGGATTAATATGCCATGCCTAATAATAATGCTCATAAATCACATTTCAATTTTCAATAAAACCTTGTCACAAAATACCTTATTGTAGCGTATGTACGAGTATAAGAGATAGGCATATGGTATCACGGACATTTTTTTAGATGTACTAAGCGCACGCGGATAAAGCAGTACGGGAACAATGTTGCTTCCGACTTACTTAACAAAAATCAATTTTTAAGGCTATCCGAGAGGTATATAGCCTATTCTATTTCTCATGAATCTGGCTATCATATATAGAAAGAAAGAATCCGACTGGTAGTTTCAGAGATTAGCGTGTTTAAACAAACAAACAAAAAACTCTTCCGCTTTATTATATTAGTATAGATTACTATATTCATCAGACAATGATGGAAATACTTTATTCAGTATCTATTAAATTTTATGAGATTAATACTACTAATAATATACAAGTACTTAAATGTTTCGCTGCTAAGGTTCCAATTAATAAATGTCAATAATTATAGATACATACATATCTGTGTAGATTATGCAAAAGTATTTCATCAATGAAATTAAGACATTCGTGAGAAATGATCAGTTTGGGTGAGATTCAATTAGTACATCCGAATCCTAGATTAGAACAATTGTAATGCATTTGTCGTATCGAATTCGTGGTAAAGCAGTTACGTCACAGAATTGCAATTAAAAAATCACATTGTAGGTACTAAGCTTAAATTTCATATCTTTGTGTGACTAATAATTTTCTTAATTTTGTAATTTTACTTATTGCGTATAGCTTTATACGTTTATACCATCACTTAATGTTATCATTAAAACTAATTAATATCATATGATAACTGTCCTATGATTTTTAATAAAAGGAGCACACTTTTTGTATAAACACAATGAATTTTAAATGTAACTGTCTACGTATTACTTGTTGTAAATCCTTTAAATAAATAATAAAAAATAACCTTAAATTTAAAAGTCCAGAAATACATGCTCTCGTATAAATTTCTATTCTATTTCACATTAAGTTTTGACTTTTGAACAGCGATGTGACATTATATTTTTCGTTTTAAATTTATATTTCAAGTGTTTCGTGTACCTAATTATGTGTTACGAGAAACACAACTTCAATGGTCACCAACGTCACAGTTCCATTTTGAATATTAGAAAAATCGTTAAACAAATAATGTATACAATAAACTACCTCATTTCTTATTTAAACCACGAAGGGAGAATGATTGATCGCACGAAAATTAGGTGAAAAGCGCTGTAATGCATGGGGTGTGCCGGGGGGTCGTGATTGAACGCTGACCTCAATATGATGCGTAGACCCTCACTAAATACTACTTACTGCCTTGTAGACATGGTGTCGCTTGAATGGTGTGTTATAAGTTTTTATTCCCTATATATATAGTTTATTTTTATTGGACATTGGATTGTGGATTGGATTCACTTACTTTTTGATAAGACTTCATGTGCCATTCGATCTCATTTCGATATAAATATGCGAACCCAATTCATATTTAAATATTAATATTTAAAAAATAATAAACCATGACTATCAGTTACTTAATATAATTAATAATATCATATCCTAACTTTGATATCATACCTACCGATAGATTACTTTTGTTCAATGCAAATTTTCTTCCTCCTGCTAAAACTGGCTAAAATGTAGATAAAAGCACTTCGCTCGCTAGTGTCTTATAATTTTGCTTCTACTCATATTATTATTGGAGTGGAAAATCCCATATACAAAATTTCATAAGTGTCGATCAGCCGTTTTTAAATGAAATCCGGACATACAAACAGACAGACAATTTTTTATAATTTGATATTGTGCTCAGTTTCTTTCATATAGGATGTCTATCAGGAAATTTGCAAATAAAATTACAGATTTATTAATTTATAAAAACAGCACACATACTTAAAAAAGGCCAAACTGAGGCGTTCACTCGCCGCTTTAACTCAATACAGAATGCAGAAATTGACGAAATCTATCGATTATGCCACTAATGAATCTATCGTTTACAAGCAGTAACGTTTATGACAGCCTTTACCTGATACAGTGGAAATCACGCTAGTTGCATAAAACGTAGCCCATAAAATAGTAGAAAAGTAAATAGGGCAACAGTAATACTGTGTAGGTCGTCGACCCCTGACTCAGGACAATAACACACTAACATGGCGGACCATTCAATATTTATGTTGGAGCGCCTCAATTTCTCGATTTGGCTCGAGTCTCCTCGTGGAAGGGTGTGGTACTTATTTCATTGGAGTACTATTACCTTGATGGCATTTATTTATGGCCATGTTTTTTTTAAACCAAGAATAATTGCCCTTGTAGAAGCAGCATGTGCTTGAGAAGCAGTCGAGAAACTCGGACTTCTTTTACTGGCATGTACTTAAAGTCACCACGGCTGATATATAAAGGTTGATCACAAAACAGGTTTTGTATTGAGTCCCTGACTGAAGTGAAACTGGCTCGGGTGTCTGAGATATTTAGTTTTAGATAATGAAAATGCATATGGTACATATTATATAACTCAGTCTCTCTGTCTGTTTGTCCGTTTATGTTCTTTTCACGCAAAAAACACTTACCCGATATCCATGTTTTTTTTAAATCATATCTGTACCATATGGCCGGGTTATCTATACACATAATAAAATTGAAGCGTAATTCACATAAATCGTTGTCAAAGTAACATATTATACATTATTATAACATATACATATGAAAGTATACACGCAACCTATAACGAAAAACCAACTTTTGAAAATTTTGTCTGTCTGTTTGTCCGTCTGTCTGTCGTCTGTTTGTTCGCGCTAATCTCCGAAGCGGTTGGACCGATTTTGATGTGACTTCACTGGCAGATAGCTGGTGTTATAAGGACAAACTTAGGCTATTTTTATTTTAGTAAAATTAATTAGGGTTTGTCACAAAAAAAAACTTTTTTAGTAGTCCACGCGAGCGAAGCCGCGGGCAAAACTAGTAGTATATATTTTCTTAGATAAATTAAAATACGAAATAAGCAGTGACGATAACAGTGAATTAATTCGGAAAAAAGTCGCATTTGGAGCGCTTACACTGAGTAAACCATACGAGATAAACCAAATTAATGTCCTATACAATCTTACATCTTAAAAAGACCTAAAAAAGTCAGCGATAGCATATATATATATATATATATATATATATATATATATCTTCTAAGGATCACCCACAATAAATATTTTTGGGACAGCATTCTGTAGTCCACGCGAGCGGTGCCGCGGGTACAGCTAGTTTATTGACTATAGTTTATCATATATGTATAAAAAGTAATCAAGTCAATAATTAATATATGATTCTTTTTCTAAAACCTGTGTTTATAATTAGGTGATATTTAAAAACCAAACCATTATTGCTTAAATACACAATTGAAAATTAACATGTAATGTGTGTGATTGTGAGTGTTCGTTAGTTCTAAAATAATATGCAAAATGAATGAGTTTAATGTCTATATAATTATATACATCAGCTTATTATGGCTGTGCTTTAGATTGCCTCTGAAAATTATGCCAATATTTAGTATATTGCCAATATTTATTTATTTTTTAATTATACGAGCAGCGTTATATTTTTATATACATACAAAATTTATATGAAGCATGCTTTCATTATAAGCTTAACCTAGCATGTCTTTATAAACTGACTAGCTGTGCCGCACGGTTTCACCCGTGTTAAATTTGTTTTAACAACTGTCCACTGTGCCGCTACCAACCCACCTGTGTAGAACCCACGCCCGGTGAAGCTGTAAAAGCCGCAAAGGCTCCAGGGACCCTAAGGCTAACAGAATAGTCAGTTCGAAAAAAAAAATACCATGTAGAATATCTTTGTTCTCACTTCCCGTATTTGCTTTGCGAGATTATGATTACTGCTTCACAACTTAAGAGTCGTTTGCAAACGTATTATTTCAAATCTGACTGTTATATAGTTCCAGAGATTACTCTCCACATATAAAAAAAACTCACAAAATTTCGCACTCTCTCTTTATAATAAATATAATATTTATTATTATTAGCATAGACTCTATTTCAATGTATTAAATAATTTATTCTTGTTCTATAAGCCATATAAATATATAAAACGAATGTCAAGGTTAGAGTTGAAAGATACACTCGAATCTCTGCATAAATTAATTGATAATTATTAAAAAATGTAAATTGAAATATTTGAATTGTAAAACTGAAGTCTTTTTCGTGTCTGTATTATTACATTTAACTAATTTTAACCTATATGATTATTATGTTTTATTTTTAGTTTATCACGATTTTTCTACAAGTAACACATTGTTTTTTTTTTAAATAGATTATGACAAGTTTCCTTAACTACAGTAAAGTCCTTAAGAGCAGCAAACAAATTATTTTAAGAGCAGAAAGTGTAAATAATAGGGACGAATTTTTTTTTTTGTTTGTTATAACAGTTACGCAAAATAATTTATTTGATACTAGCTGTGCCCCGCCGTTTCACACACGTATGATTTAAAGGAAATCGCTGATTGATTATTTATATAGACAATATTAAAAAAGTCTTCCGCTTATATTAGTATAGATTATCGAAGTTTGAGATATATAGTACCTATCCTGTATTTAGAGTATCCCAACAAAAACACAAATGTTAGATAGAAATGACGTTCAGGGTAGTCGTTATCACTAATAAATGAGCTGAGATCTAACGTGTGCCAAGTTCCATAGCTGTTCCTTTAATTACAGCTGTAGGAATGTACGTTATTCAATATATTTACAAAAAAAATGTTACTTTCTTTTATATGGGATTTCTAACTCGGTAATTTTAATTGTCAATGTACTATGTACTCGTAATGTAATCAGTTTGGAACCCTAAGGGCACGAGGGCTACTACTATTACTATTCGCTAATACTACTACTGTTCCCTACGCATCACAAGATATTGTTTTATACGCTCACTAAGACCGGATTAAAAAAAAAAAAACATTGGTGAAACCGTGGGTCTCAGGTAGGTAGGCTATGTAACTTTAGGCTACAACGCTAAGGAGCGGAGCAGTAACCATGAATGTCAATTAATCTGGAAAGCTGTAGTCAAGTACGCGAAATGACAGCAACGATAGGGTACGTCGGCGGCTTGGTCGAAAGTTGATTGAACAAATTTAACACGGGTGAACCGTGGAGCACAGCTAGTGATTATGATGAACTTTATTAACAGGTAATAACAAAAAGAGTCTTTGACCTTTCACAGAACAAGAACTTCATTGTCATTAAATTAAAATTGTAAAAATAAAATATCATATAATGTATTATGTAACATCAGATTAAAGCCGGTTTTAAACTTTGCCTGTCTAATGAACAGAAATAAAAGGTCACTAGATAAGCCAAGACAAATAAAACAAAATAAGGGTGAAATTAATGATGCGATTATAGTCGCTATTTAATTACAGTTTGGAATACCGAGAATTCTTTATTACGTAGAATTGCCGAAATACGTATCAGGGAAATATGGTTCTTTTCCGTTTTTTTTTTAATTTACCAGCGTACCGTAGACCGTAGACTTTCTTTGACTCTTCTACCGCCTCTTGAAAATTTCCACCACCCACTAAGGGGCGTTATAGCTCATTTTGAGAACTGGGTTTAGATTGTGCGGGGTAGTATCTGTGATTGCAGTTTTCTTTGTTTGACGATGAAAAAAAAAAAAACAAGAGAATCCTCTCTTTTTTCTACATCGTATCTTTGCCGTACTGTGGGGCTGTAGAACCGTCTCCCGGCCAGTGTTTTCCTTCCTATCTACAATATGGAGTCCTTCAAACACAATGTGAAGAGATATTTAAGCAGGCCGGCATGACAGCGACGACTATCGATGTATTATAAATCCTGCGGTAGTCGCCGATGTTATTGGATTGCTCTGTGCTCACCATCAGATACAGTGTAGTCACAATGCCGTGCTACGATAAAAAAATCTTTTCGTTTCAAACGCCAATACGAAATTACAAATACGTATTACCTTACTTACTTAAATACTCACACTTACTTACTTAGTGGTATAGTTCTGTGTAAAATAAAATATGTAAAAATTTACGGACATCGAACTATATTTCGTCAATCATAACCGTTCGATTACAATGATTACAGTACTTATATGATGGTTATCTAATACATTGATCCCTAGGGTCGTTTAAAATATATTTCCACACGACCAAGGCGCAAGCGTTGACTGATATACTCGTATAATATTTACCAAAACTTCTATTTAGCTCATGCTGGTTTATTTCGGAGGCATTGTAGACGTCTGGCCCACGTCATAAATAGACCCATAAAGGATACACTGACTGGTTGTTTGGCTTACGTCCAAACGTTGACGGTCTGTTACACTAAACGGATTGACTTTTTGGGTGTATTATGTTTTTGCTATTAAAATTTTGCAATTCATGTATTTTACGATTTATGGAAACAGACAGTTGACGTTGGCAAATGCTTCTGCGGAAAGAATATAATAGAAAACTAAAAATATTTTTACTAGTTCGTAAACAAGGATGCACAGTTTTTGGATACTAAAGAATATCATATCTAAATCGATTCTTAGATAGGTGGTATGAACTCTTGAATAAATTTTGTAAAAATCGTATCAAATATTGCAATATTTTGTAATACATAAATTTCCTTTCATTTTACGCTGTTTTGCTATCATCAACCGTCCTTAAAATATTCTGTTTCCTTTTCACAATTAATGTTAATTGTTGCCATGTACACTTTGAAAACAGTTGATCACTTCCAAATAGCACAGTAGTTGCGATAATCGCCAAATTTCGTAGACCTATTGTGCTTACATGTTGCCAAACTACTTTTTCTACATACCAATATTAAATTTCTGTAATCGGTTTTGCTTCATTGTACAAACAATTTCAATATTTGAATTTGATTTAGATTCGATTCACCTTACTTCTAAATCGACTCGCTTGAAGTTCGCATTAAAATGAGTAGATACAAAAAATCGCTAGTTGAATTGTTCTTGATAAAAATCGATTCAGTATGTAATATGTCCTTACATATGAAATAAGCGTTTTCTATGGAATAAGTAAAACGAAAAAATATGAAATTATACACTTAATCAATCAAAGTATGTACCATTATTATCTATGCACTTTCGCCATTTTATAGGCAGTTCATTGATTCCATTGCTAAAAAAATAATGGGAGCGAGAATCAATAAAATCTTTGAAAGCGGGTTGGTCAGCCTCATCGGAATTAATTATTTTTTTCCTTGTAAGAAATTGTCCAAATTCTAAAAAAATGGTAATCAGGTGGAGCTAAGTTCAGGGAGTATGGTGGGTGTCGGAGACATTCCAACCGCAGTTCCTCTAATTTAGTGTCCGTCTATCCTGAACTATGGCGTATAGCGTTGTCCTGAAGAAGCAGTAGGCTAGAGAGATTGACCAGTCTCCGTTGTTTAACGGCTAGTTTTTCCATCATATTGGTTTGCAATTGTTGACAATGTAGATCTACCGTTATCGCCTGGCCAAATCTTAGGAAGCTGTCATGTATGACACCAGCACTGGTCCACCAAACACTCACCACGATTGTCATAAAGGATCCATTTTTCGTCATAAATATCAATACGATTCAAAATTCCCTCGTTATGGTGACGGTTGAGTAATGTAACGCAGCACTCAATGCGTGTTTGTTGGTGTGGTTTCTCGAGCTTTTTCACTTTTCCAATTTGTTTCCGGTGAATTAAAATTGTTTTATCACACACACCGAAGTCTGCCGCTAACTCTCACATGGTTTGCGATAGATCCGCTTCCACGGTCACCTTTAATTCTTCATTATCAACTATCTAGAGTCTCCGGCTTCCCACGGGGTTTGTTTCGTAGATCAAAATTTCCAGAACGAAAACGTTGGGACCAAAACATTTCGTACTTTATTTTACAGTAGCTTCCCCATACACATCATTAATCCTTCGAGCTGTTTCTGCAGTGCTGATGCCACGGTGGAACTCATATTCATAAATAACGCTATATTTTGATGTCAAAGAAAAATCAAATAGTGCGAAAACAAATGAATCACTAAATTGGAAACACAAATACACAAGCCTAAATTTGAAAGAAATTTGAATTTGGAATTGCTAACTAAACGATATTTGAGATCAAGCTCAAGACCAGTTCAACAAAACGCTAATTTCATATTTAAGGACCTAATACCTCCCTGGACTGGTGTATGGGACTCCCTGGTGTACCCTGGACACAACCGTACGATAGTTTCATGCCTTCGTACGAACATTAATAGCATATTGTTAACGTAAGATAATTAAAAAATTCTGAGAATTCTTAAAAAAAGGTCATACGAGGTGAAAGATGGAATAAGGGAGCTAAAAAAAGACCAAACCAAGGCAGAATAAAACCTGTGGCGTTTGCTAATTTTGTTCACCGACAAGCTAAAAAAAGTGCCAGTAAACTACAAAGCATTTGCAAAAATATCAATATTACTTTTATCAATAATTCTGGTCTGGTCCAATATACGACAATTCAACGTTACTGGTATGAGAGCTGCCGCGCCTCAGGTTGTGAACACTATTCTCTACTAGTAAATCGTATCCAATCGCGGCCGCTTCTCTTTATGCAAATATTGTTCATTCGAAATGTTTAAAAAAAAAATAGTAAACCGAGGCAAATAAAATGGGAGCGTTTGATTGCAGAACAGTAAATTACTCGCTGAATTATTCAATCCTAATTTCATCCTTATATTCATGAAACTTGATTAATTACTGTAAATTGACGGATATACTTCATTTATAAACATACTTGAAACTAAAACTTGAAGTTTCATTTGGAAAACGGGTCAAGTGGCCGGCTGTTTTACGTTACAAATAATTACATTTGTTCCATCTGTGGTCCTGGGTCAATGATTTATTTATTCTACAATGTCACTAACTGTTCAAAAACAATCCCAAAGCAATTTGAAAACCCACTAAATTCGAACCAAAACTTCCTAACTGTGAAAAAGTCACCATTTTTTTTAAATATAATCAAACAATAAAACAAAATATTAACCTATATTCATGAATTTTATATTCTTATAGGAATAATCTTTTTGGAAAAACGTAAATACAATTTAATCAACAAAATTATTCCCAAAAAATATTATACTCTAAAAAACATTCTGTGTAAATTTTTTCTTAATAAATTTAAGAAGGAAATCCCTAAGTTGTCATCAATGTTTATCTATACAACATAAACATAATAAAAAAAATGTTTTTTTTGTTTGTACGCGCAAATCCATGGAACTACTGGCAAATTTGAAAAAAAAAAGTTTATTGCTATTTGCGCGGCTCCGCTCGCGTGCACTACAGAGTGCCGTCGGTATTGTGGTGGCCCCGCTTCCACCCACGGCGGTCTCTCGCCGGTTATTTTAAAGATAAAAAGTGGCTTATGTTATTTGGGCCGAAACCTTAGTTATTTTTCTAAAATAAAAGTATCCTAAGTTACTCCTTATAACATCGGCTATCTCTGCCTGTGAAATTCCCGTAAAAATCACTCTAATCGTTTCGGAAATAAGCTTGAACAAATAGACAGACACACATTTTTTATATAGTTGCCCTATACACTTCATATGCATTTAGTAAAAGGTGTTATATTAACCTTACAAACAGATACTTCAATTTTATTTATTTGTATAGATTTATTTAGGAAAGGTTTATAGGTTATATGACTTCGCGCTACGACCCTAAAAAGCGAAGTAGTAACCAAGAACTTCAAGCAATTTGACAAGCTGTAGGCAAGTACGGCAAGTGAGAACAACAATAGGCTACCCCGGTACGTCGGCGCATTTAGTTTCATATAATCATTGATGTAATAATACAGTAATGCAGAGATGGCCAACTTTATTAGACCTCGGAGGGGCAATCACGAACTGCTATCGAAAATGTAATCGTACCGAGTGCTATAGAAATTGCTTAGGCACTCGATACGATTACATATTCGATAGTAGTTCGTGATTGACCCTCTGGATCTTGTGTTTAATGTCTAGATTATGCGATCTACCAATCAGGCTTTTTTTGTTGGCCGTACATTAAATTTTAAGTGGATAAATGGAACAAAATACTGGAAAACTCAGGACGAAGTTAAGGATAATTCTTAGTAATTAATTGTATGTCGCAGGGATGTGGCAATTGTGTCCGACTGTGTCACGATCACCATACATCAGGTGTAAAATCCGACATAGTGGCACGCTTCAGGGATTAGCCGTAATATATCTAGTAACCAAATAGGGTGGTAGGTATTGGCATTTGTAACGGCTTGGGTCGCAACCACCTTTTACATGGTAATAAACTTGTTACAGTCACTTTTCCGGTATGTCGCGTTTCGGGATCAATCAGTGTATATACCCCAATACTGCAAATAAAATACCAGTGGATGTTAGCGATTCAATAAATAGTAAAAAAATCAAATACAAACTTAAAGAGTACTACGTCAACTCGTTAATATCATAAGTACATAAAATAACAATGAAATATTAACTGAACGTTTCACTTATACCATACAATACAAGCCTAACAAGAGGCCTCTCTTGGCGCAGTTGTAGTAAGTCCTAGTTAAATATATGTATATGTATATTATATCAGCTGTTTAGTTACTATAATACAAGCTATGCTTAGTATGGAATTAAATGGCTGTGCGTGAAATTGTGTCCCCCATATTTATTTATTTAATATTACAGACAGCGCGTTAAGTAATACCTCAGGCCATGTCATGCTAAGACGAACCCCACAGGTTTAATAGGATGCCTTTAACTAAATTTATTTTGGTGGAAATATAATAAATAAATAAGTAATAAATATTCAGGTGCAGAGAGGATTGCAGGCTGGTGACTCTCGGTGGTCGCCGTTGTTTAAGGATTTTACTGTGCTTACCGTCAGTCACAAAGATGTCACTTTACCAAGATACTATTTAAAAAAAAATTGTTTCAGTTAGGACTCCGGTCTTTCTGATAATAGACACAGATTGTTATAAATTCTGCAGAGATTACTTAATATTAATTAGTTAGACTATAAGCTTGTTTGTTATTTCTACCATAAAAAAATGTTTTCATATAAACTTTACAGTCGATCCTTTTTTCTCCAATATCTCTCTGAATTATTAAATTTTGTTACATGACAATTTATTAAAGTTACATCAAACTACACGTAACAATCTTTCGAAAATAAAAATTAATGCTGGCATGTTGAAATTAAAAATTTAATTACATATTAATTACGTGTTATATGCCAGTTTCTGAAATGAAACGAACGTAATTGAAATTTACAAAATGGTGCCCGTGTTGCTTATAGTAACGAGACGCTCAGTTTGTTTATAAATTAAATTTCCTGTATTAAATTAAACTAGCTATGCCCACGGATCCACACTCTTTTATTACGTTCTATGGAGTAATTATTTACGTTTTGTAGATATATTTCTACTCCTATTTTAATTTTTTTTTCAGGTTATATGATTAATTTTTATCGCTTGTGAATTTCGGAATGACATAAGTAGACGTACTCCATGTAGATATACAAAATTTCATTAAAATCGGTTGAGCTTAACAAAAATGTTATTTAAAAAACACACGACTTCAAAACAATTATAATAATTTTTATAGCCTATCAATTTAGGAATTATACGCACTTTTTGTGTACAAAATTACATTAAATCGGTGAAACCCTTTTTCAATTAAATCCGATACAAACGTGATCAGTGGCCTATAAAATTGCTATTTAAAATAAAATAGATAGACCTACTGATTTTAGGTATTTAGTAGGTGTTATTTTATTAAATTACATTTTAGGCTGTGAGAATTAATTAATTTCAGTATATATCACATCATTAAATGTATATGATACAATCCCCCTGTAAAATGAACCACTAATATTCAGATGCACTTTTTCGAGGGAAGGCGGGTAAGTTCTCTTTTATACGAAGCGTACTGGCAGCGTATACTTTGTGTACAAAAAATTTAAATTTAAAAAAATTCCAATATGTACATTTTTATTCAGATCGAGTGAAATTTCGAATAAATATTATTGAAAAATTAGGTAAATTGAACAATATTTACAATAAACTTTCACTCGTTTAATTCGGTTCACGTATTTTTAAACGGACGTTTAATTTTCTGTACACAATGTCTATTATAGGTTTTAAAATGTCGCTGTTTTGCTTAGAAAAGACGTTATTTGCGTAATTCGTTAGAAATGTCGACCGAAACGTTTAAACAACTGGACTGGATTTTTAATGTTGGAAATAAATACAAGTGAAAATAGATTTAATTTTTTTTAAACACCAGAACATAAGCAATTATATTTATGCAGTTCTTTTGTAAATTATTTATATCTCTGATATTTTTTGACGTCGATAAATGAATTTACGAAAGATATAAAGACATAGCTTTTTGTATTTTCTTTACTTATGAAATTTTATAAAATACTAGCATCCATTCGCGATTTTGTTCGTTTTATATGTTTATTAGTGAAAAATAAAAAAAAACGCAACTTATAATAGCGGCACGCTAATCCTTAATGGATTATAATTATTAGTGTACTTATTTACCACACAACTCGCCATTTATGTTATACAAAATTCGAAATTTTAAAAAATGATTTCTAATACGATCGTCACCTATGGGATTGCTGGCCAGCACAACTACTACCTTCGGTAAACTCGCGTCAATGATGAATTCCAATATTCAGTTCATTCAAATATATTAACTAAACATTTGTATTTTCGTTTTATTAAAACTTTATAATCAGCTACTACTTGCAATACTAGTTATAAATCCAAAAACTTATAGATGCGACTAGCATTTGATTATATTTTTTTCGAAAATAAATAGACATTTCACGTTTCTATTGTAATGTGTTAAAACGGCCACATAGCGTGCTGCTACTGTAATTAATGAAGTCACCTAAAAGTCACTAGAAAGTTCGAATGAGCTTATCGAATGAATGAATAATAATTGAAAACAAAGAAATATCAATCCTTATTGATAGGCTTATCTGTTTTATTTAAATACTAGCTATGCCCCGCGGTGTCACCCGTGTATAATTGAAAATAAATTGCTGATGAATGATTTATAATACTTTAGTATAGACAATATTTTTATCAGGCGGCCAGGGTTATGCGTCACAACTCACACGGCTCGTTCACGCCACTACACCTATAATCATATCCTTGAGCAGAGTGTTGAAATATTTTAATTTTACATATATCCTATACTATTTGTCCAAATAAAATGCTAGAAAGGGCAAAGTTTATCTACATAAAATTGCCTTGATGATGAAGTAACCTTCGTTCGTAAGGATTAATATGCTATGCCTTACATTAATATACTTTTGAATTTTTTATAAAATTTCGTCACAAATTATCTTATATATCAGAGATAGGCATACGGTATCGCCTTATATTTTTTTTTATGTACTAAGGAGCTATATTTTTGTAGAACATTGTATTTACGTATCACTAACCATTACGCCAGCACACGCAGATAAAGCAGTTAGGGTGAGCTATGTTTTCCGATTTACTTTACAAAAATAAATGTTTAAGGCTAATTAAGAGGTATACCCTATACTATTCCTCCTACCCCTATATCCCTATATCCCTCAGGAATCTGGCTATCATATACATAAATAATTTTTCGAATCCGACTGGCAGTTTCAGAGATGAGCGTATTTAAACAAACAAAAAAAAACTTTTGCTTTGTTATATTAGTATAGATTTACCAACCCTTAACTAGACTTTATAGCAAACTAACTCTATTTAGCGTAGTAGGGTAAAATAAACATTATATTTTGTATTCCTAATTTAATTCGCGTTTTTCTCGAAAATAATGCAACAATCTCGAAAACATGCAATTCGTGGCTATATCTACTCTTTCTTGCGCGTTATCTCTATCATCCAACAATTAAAGATTTTCGCATTTAAAAAATAACCTTCACAATCATAACCTTAAACGTCTCAGCCAACGCCCTAACAATACAGTCGTGATAATAAAATGATACAACAATAAACACAGGTTACATAAACACTTGAATGATAATATTAAGTGTATTTTATTTAAGACTTTAAATTCTCGTGTCTCCGGAACTCAAGTGACAGAATAGTGTTGTGTCGAAAGTGAAATGTGATAGAAAGTGCACGAGAACTGTTCTGTTGGGATGACAACGCACTTTTAAACACTTCGCACGTATTGAAAACATGGGTCTACATAAGCGTGGCAGTAAGTATTACTAATATTCAAATAAATTGTTCGTTCGATGGGAACTTGATTGGTCATGTAGTGTTATGTATTTTTAAATTGTAATCATGTAATCATTCCTCTACATTATGTATTAAGATGACATGTAACATAATATTGTATGCAAAAGAAAAAAAATCACGATAACATGGAATATGGACATCGAGTTGTTGAAAAATCTCTACAAAAGGCACACTTTAGAGAAACGCGCGCATCTCTTCTGTCAGTTTACTGTTTTTTTTTTCAGTAGGTCGGCAAAGTGATGTCACTGTTCCTAATGGTAAGCGCGGTACAATGACGACAACCGGTAATAAAAAAAAAAACAAAAATATGTGTGCAGCAGTTCAAACGTGTCAGGAGTGAAACCGTCAGAAAAAAAAATGTTCCTTAAAAAATATTTTTAAATATCCTAAATCAGCGGGATTCATCGAACGATCGACCACTCGTGCGTACTGCATATGCAGTCTGGTCGGCTCACACCATTAGGCCAATCCGACGACGATCACAATCATGAAAATCAGGACTTGCATAATGTAAATATATTCTATCTCATTCTCTCGTAGGCTAAAACCGATAGATTTATATGGTTGTCTCTTTTTACTGTCGCTTTTTCATTTCATCGAGTTTCAAATCACAACGGTGCTAATAAGTTTTCATTTCAACAACGACAGCAATCCATCGGTTGTAGCATGTGTTCCAAATCAGTAGTTATAAATAATTGCAGTTTTGTTACGATTCTAAAATACGAAGTTTATATGAATCTATATGTTATTTAATGACTGGTATTAATGGATGTTGCGGCATGTAATTCTAATTTAAGAAACCTGTACCTCGGTGTCGATGAACTTAATGTTTGTATAATTGAAAATAAACGCAGGACCGCTGGTTACCGATTTAGTATAGGAGGCTACTCATCTTGGTCGTTTTTATGATATTACATCATTTACTAAGTAAGTTAGTATCATCTAGCATATTATATCGTTTTTGTCTGATATCTACAGTCAGAATCTAACCAAATTATCAACAAGTAAAAGAAACAGTATTTTCACACTCAGAGGAGACATTATTTTATTTAGCGATTCCTTAGAAAATCTTTTTGCAATATTGCGAACGTAATTTATAACGTAATTTTATAGCCTATTAATTTTACTAAACCTTCAATAATAAAAATAGTCCACGTTTATGCATCTATCCGAACCAGAGCTGCTTTTAAAAATCCGTGTTGAGAAGCTTGTGTGTATATGAATTTTGCAAACAAGCATTTGATATTCATTCCGCTCCCATTTCTATAACTGCATCGTCAAGCCAGCATGAATAAAAGCGTCCACCAGGTCTTCCTTTAATTTATAAATACACTTGGATCTTGACAATTATGGGTAAATAGTTTCAAATCCTTCGAATATCGATTACAATGCGAGGGATCTCTTGCAGTAGCAAAAGAATTTTCTGTATGGACTCCAGATTAGTAAGAGTCACTCTAAATAATACAATATAATGAGAAATACAAATAAACTTATACAAATCTTGTTAAAGACTGTAGTGTTTTAGCGATCCGTGTCTCATCGGTAAGTCAGAATGAATGATATCTCTTTTCAATTATTTCAAATTCCGTTCTAAATTTTAAATTTAAATGATTCTTCCAGCCATTAAATAATATCTTTGTATAGGGCCTTCTTATTTTATTTATATTTCAATGCAAAAGAAGTTTACATATCTAAATATTAAAAGAACTAAAGATCTAAACATGCCTTCAGAAAGCGACCGAAAAACACAATACATGAGGAATCAACTAAGGTAAAATAAGTATATATAATTACAAAATAAAAATTATCGATAATTATTTCATTACACCTTCTTCAAAAAATTCCATTACTTGTAAATGTAAGTGGAAAAGGTGGAAAGCATTGAACAAGGACATTCGTATACAAATACTGTGGTGTAACTAGTGTGACTGTACGTCCCCCTGTCTCAAAGGGACATAAAATTATTGCATTTGAAGGGAACTTTGAAGGGGTGACTACTAGCCGTAGTGTTCGTTGCGAGCGGTGTATCCTCTATGTCTGTTATTTCAGAAATATCAAACACTTTAAAACGTACAAATAAACAAAATACTGGCTTATTCTCAACGAAAAAATGATCATTACATCAGGTACCTACGGGTGGCGCTATGAAGTATGACTCGGCTTGTTAAATACTCTACAACCAATTTGAGTATCACATTTTACTCGAGTGGACCGCAAACTATATAATGAAAACCTCCATAATCGCCAGGTTTTGCGCATCGCGCACTTCACAGATGCGTCCTGGTATTCGTTTTGAACGGTTATAATGTTTTTTGACGCGGTTTTTACGGTCAAGCATTACAAAACTGTTTACTTATAGTTATTTGTGTCATAGAGGTCGCCGTGGTTATAGTTTGTGTTCACCAAGTACAGAGCAACAAGAAGTCTCTATTTATCGTTTCCAAAGCTATTTATGTTTCGTCTTGTAGCAGTAGATGGAGTATTATAAATATCAAATTCAAACAGTAATGATTGTAGTATGTAATACATATTTAAGTATATGAATAGATCCAATTTAGTTAATTTGACATACTATGTACCCAGTGATAAGACGGACAATTCAAGGACGAATTTCGTTTCATATCATCATAATGTTTTTAACATACAAGTGACACTCTGAATAATTTTTCTCTCCGTTATATAATTTGAATTTGAACCTTGATTTCCTTTAGTTATTTTGTTTAGTAACCGAGGGTCTAGAGCCATTCCTTTTATGTTTTCCAATGTCATGGAGCCTTTTTAACTATAAGCGCTTTTTATTTACACAACGCTCATTTTTCAAAACAAACCTTTGTGTGACCTTGATCTATCAAAAGAAAACTGTTTAAGTTTAATATTTGCAGTTCTGCTTTATGTTTGTGTCTAGTTGGTCGACTTATTCTTTTAAGTAATATCTATTAACGTCATCTGCGCACGAGGTGTTTCTAAATAAGTCTGAATAATTGTGTTTGCCGTCTAAGATAGCTACAGGCTTGAAGTCTAGACAGGCTAGTTTGAAGGTCATTGTTGAAACTGTTTATAATTAACTCATTATAAAGAAACAATTAAATAATATTTTAGTTTATTGCGAGTTTGTATCATTATCATCACCAGTATAACCTAATTCAACACACTGTTTGGCATAATCCAGCTCCTAAAATGATATATTTTATACCTATTCGCACTGTTAGCATTCAGATCTTGCTCAAACTTCTAACCTCACTGTGCTGCTGGTCTGCTTACGCTCTTCTAACTACTCTCGATGACTATTCGGTAAGGGCTCTTTATTCTACCTATCATCTTAACTTCTCTTTTTTCCTACCTAATGCCATTGGCGTGACGTAACTCCCTTCACAATATCCTGGACTTTACCTGTGTTATATTGATACTACGTATTCTCAGTTCCGGAGGTCGATAACGGACATTACACGCTTGAAAACTCTTTGTGCAACACTCACTGTACACGATGCCCTTAGTGTCTCCGCAGTGTACGTCAACGTGGCCATAATGTATTGCTTGTATAATTTGGTTTTGATTACATTGTATTAGGTATTCTATTTGAAATTTAAGTTTCTAATTGAATGTAATGGAGTTGGTAATTATATAATAATAATACCAGCCTGGTTATATCCCAATGCTGGGCGAAGACCTCTTCTAGACATGTGCTTAATCACCACTTCAACCCAGCAGTTTCGAACGCTATGAAATCTTCAGTTGTGTATTTTCCCACAAAAGTTGGTACTACAATGATATTTCTAAAGTGGTCAGGTTTCCTTATGATGTTTTCCTTCATTGACAGCCGATAATGTCACGAAAAAATCATTGATACATGCCGACTGTTGAACTTTCGGACATTGAATAATGAATCCATATTCTGCCATTCTAAACCATTTGAGATTAGATTACTATTCTTCGACAACAGTGATCATTGAGAGATAATTTCCTATCAACAGACGAAGTGATCACAAAGGCCTATAAAACCAACGTCAAAAGCGAAATCTAAGTGGCGAAGTTATATTGTATTACTATAAACGGGATTTCATAATATATCTGTAGCCGTGATCAATTCGGCTTACAGTGTGATCCTGATCAATGTTTATTTGGGATTATCTTTTTACTTACCGACGTAAAAGAGAATTCGAAAGCAAAACCTCATTAAATCATCTCGAATGGTAATTGTGAAACTTCGTAGATCCTCAAAAAGCTGACACGTAATTTTTCTTCTTGTTTAGTCACTTGAATAAATTGACATAGCTAGCTGTCTGACGAATACATAATGAAATTCGGTAACCTAGTCTAAAAGAAGTGGATAAACTTTACTCGTAGTACTTCAGCTGTTCCAGGAAACTATTAAAACTTATGATTAAAAATATGTCAAAATAATAATAAAAAATGTTTCTGATGTGCAAACCCGTGCGAGCCAAATTAAATGTAAGTAAACAGAATTTGAAGAGACTAGTCGAGATGTCCGTTCTTTACAAATGACCGATACGTTATGTTCTTAAAAAAACACAATTAAAACAATATGTTGATTAATCTGATCGAGATTCTTGGCGGTTCTTCTCGATGACTAAGGCCCGATTTTTTGATTCGTAGTCATCTCTACCCATTGTCACATTTTGTACCAAATGGCGTTTTTTTTATAAATAGTTAACCAAAAAATTGACCACTCAGGTTGGACTGGTTAACAATATGGCGGATGGTTAACTCTAGAGCCAACAGCTGTTTGAATCAATTTGTGTGTCATTTCTAGTAGACATTTTGAACAGTTATAATGTTGTATTGTGATTTCCCCGATTCCGTAATTTATTTATCGATCGTGCGATACTTTAATTCATCATAAAGTTCTTTAGATAAAGATTTTGAAATCGAGTCCATATAAATAAGAAGAGAAAACATATTTAGACCAATCACCACCACCACAATATTTAGACCGCACCATCAAATTCATGCGAAATTACAAATATCAATGATCATTATTTTCATTCAAAGGAAACTGTAGTATGAATTATGAATGAAGTTTGCAATAAAAATGCAAAGTATCAACAAACATTGTTAACTTCCGAATTATTATAAATGTTATTTGTGTAATTTTAGAAAGTGTAGTAAAATAATACGGCTTTTTTTCAGGAATAACGCTGAAACGCGTACTCTACAATTTTAACCCATAGGAATCTTACAACAGTGCTCTAGAGATCTGTTTGGTTTGTTTGTGTAGACAGAAGAGTTTTTACCAAGTAGAAATGAAAATCAATGATTGCAGATTATAAGTTCAAAGAAAATGTAAAATTGTAGATACTATATTGATAATAAATATTCTAATAGAGTATCTATTGTACCTCTATAATGAATGTAATCAACAACCATAATTTAATGTTTTATTAACATGTCTACTCAAAGAAAATGTATATAAGGCCATTAAAATTTTGTTAAATCAATCTCAACCTTAAATCATACAAAAATAATTTTTCAAATCGCACGTAAATGAGTATGTACATTTATTTATATAAACTAGTATAGATTGGTAATTACTGTTACTTTGTTAACAAACTTTTGAAAATTCGGTATTCGTACTTTTTACTGTTTTTGGTGATATTAGTAAAAATAGTTTTTAATTTCGTCATCATTTCTTCTCTCGATAAAACACATCGATATGGTGGTTGAAACCAACACGGATTTGAAAACACTAACTTATTTATCGTTGTTTTTACGTCTTGCATAACCATCATTTACATGTTTATTTGAGAATGGACACTAACTAGTCAGAGTTGTCATATTGAAAAAGTCCCCAATAAAAATATACCATATTACGGTTTATGATACTGGCAACATAAAAATAACTTTGGCTAACATTAGCCATAATAGATTTTTTCATCACAAAACGAATTTTTACTGTAACCATTGGTTACCAGTTTAACGTTTTATAAGTTTAAAAAAATAGGCCCTTAGGTGTTTTAAGATCCGGTAGTAGTGTGTTGACATTCATAACTGCCTACTTAGGGCCTAAATTATTAAGCTTAGAAAATTATTTTATATTATTAGTATAAAATATTTTTGATTTGATTTACTTATATTCAATCATCTTTATAAACTCTATGCTTTTACCAGTCTATATGTATTTAAATTATATTCCACTTTCGAACACGACTTATAACGTTTTAAATCTACCCGTAGTTTGTACGTTATGCCACATAGCTTCGTTTATACTGTAGTCGGCGTAATCGATACTGGGGGGTGGGGATCATTATTTTATTAATATATCAAAAATAAGGGGGTAGTTTAGGTACGTTTATTTACAAGTGGCACAAAGCATATTTACTAAGTGGTTGGGTATGTTCGAGTTTAGAAATCAATATAAATACGATCGACGTCTACGGCATCGCCCTATTCTAATTAATTAACATACAGTTAAAATCAACAGAATAAGTTACTATTGAACGATCGATCGCTGAAACCCAAACCAACGGACATCAGATTGATATTCTATCGGTTTTAATCATTCCCACTCTATGATTTGAACCGAGACTGCGTGAGAAGAATTATTAAAATCTCGTTTTTAAATAAAAATATGATAAAATGTATTTGGTATCCAAATCGTGTCTTCATTTAACCAGTTTCTAAAACTTTTAAAAGCGTAGGCTTGTGTTCTAACGCCGGGAGCTCGGGGTCGGCGCGGAGGTCCCAAGGTCACAGCCAATCGATAGGTCTCGCCACCTTTGTGTGTGCTTCTTAGATGTTATCTAACGACGTCATATTTATACGAATCTATCCAGGGAAATTTTTTCGTGTATAGGTATTTAGCTTTTAAATAATAACTTTCTTTTTCCTTTTTAAGTTTAGCGTTTGGTAGAGACACAGTCTCACCTGATGTTAAGTGACGATGTAACGATGTAACGATGACACGCTAAGCCTAATGGGGGAACTGGTTCCCAAGTGCAGCTGGCGGAACACACCTATAGGTAGGTACTTGTCGAAAGATTTTCAACTTGAGGGTGGTAGCTAGCCAGACGGGCATTACAATTTTCATTTTTTAGATCTGCCTATGCTGTTTTCCTTGAGAATCCTAAAGCCTCAGAAGGCTTTTAGTGCTTGACCAGACTTGGGGGCGAGTGCTGAAGGCACTAATGCGCGAAAGCAGGGAAACAAGCTCAAGGATACCAAAGTGACCGAACCTCGGCTTGGACTGTTACCTTAGTTGCAATTAAGTCGCGAATACATCTAACATTTAATTTTATACATGTTATCTGCCTTCTGGGATGAAGGGAGAAACATGCGTATATGCATTTAGTAATCGGGAAATTTGATCTAAAACTAACTAGCCAAAAAAAGAAAAAAAAACCTCTACAGAACATAATGTACCTGAGTGGTGTGCATGTATGAAGTGCAGTGTCATATTTATATATCGATAGCTAGTGTATGCAGTATCGCGCGAGCGGCTACTGACTTAAGGGTGCCATGCCGAAGGAACGGACCTAGGCTTGAGTTGCCGCGGTCGTGGCGAGTACGAGCGTTGACTTCAGGGCGTATAATACTAAGCAGAGTCTCAATTCTAAAAGAATACGTATCGATCAAATCAATAACATCGGTTGAAGTGGAAAATCGAATGAAAAAAAAACCCTTTTGTGTAAATTTGCAACCAGTTTTCAGTCCAGAAATATTTCCCAGTCACTGCGATTCGAAAAACATTTATTATTCTGCCTAATTCCTAATAGCATGTTGAAGCATGGTGAACCAACCGATGAGGTCACAACGAGAAAAAATGTAAACACGTTAATGGCTACGCGTGACTCATTGCATACACCATTACGATGTATAATCCGTTATGCCGAGTTTAAAGTTCATGGTCTTTGGCTAATAAATCTAGCTGTTCAATCACCGACATGTCATGCGACAAGTATGTTGGTGAATCATGTCTTTAAATATAAGAAAAAAATTATATTTGTTATTTGATCATTTATTAAATATTATATGAAAAAGATCGGAATTACTAATATAGAGGTACAAGATAATAAATAAACGGAAGCAATGAAGGCTCAGTGGTAGCGTGTACGACTTCGCGTCGATTGACGTGAGTTCGAATTCCTACAATGAGTCTGAGCTTTCGGTGAAGGAAACATCGTGAGGAATCCATAGCATGCTAGCTAGCTACCACCCTCAAGTTGAAAATCCGTCGCCAAGCACCAATAGGTGTGTTCCGGCAGCTGCACTTGAGAGCCAGTCTTTCACTAGGTTTAGCGTGTTATCATCTTGGGCCACATCGTCACTTAACATCAGGTGAGATTGTGGCCACTACGCCAAACCTATAAAGATAAAAAAACTACAAACTTATTTTTAGGTCATTTCATAGTAATTTGATATGATATACGAGTATTATATACATCATATTTAATCGATCTTTAAGAGAGCTTCGTTTTCTAATATAAAATTTAAAAAAAAATGCTATTTGTCCTCTATTTCATTTTTAATATACTTTTATTAATTAAGTACATATTATTTATATACTTTTTTCAAAATTTAATTTGACACACGAGTCTATTGAGACAGTATCGTATGAGACTAATAAATACCTATATAATATACTTTACTAGCAACCGCCTACAATTTTAACTTTGATTAACTCGCGTAAGTCTATCTATTTTTATACTAACAGTAAATATCAAAATATTATTATTCGTTTGTGTGATTGAACGCGGTAATCTTTGAAACTACCAGTAAAGATTAGAATATTATTTATCGCCTATTTATCGAGGAAGGTTGTAGGCTACCTAACATCACGGTACGACTCTTGGGGCGGAACAGTGACCATAAACGTTAACCAATCTGGCAATCTGTAGGCAAGTAGTTATCATAAAGGCATGAACAATCCAAATTTAACGCAGGTTGCGTTACAATATATAATGCAATAGTTAAACATATTAATTAGACTTCATATTAGAGAAAACTTTTATACAAACTGACCAGTAGTTCCATATATTACTTCCTAAGAACATGCTCACATACTTTACTCAAAGCATAATTGACAACAAGTCATGTAACATGTAAGATGGTTGATGTAATAACAAACAAGCATCAGTGCATGTCACATGCCACATTCCGAATACCTCAATATCCTACCGTGCATAACTTTGTAGCACGAATGCATTTTAAAGAAATGATCACGGCCAAGGCTTTTTAAAAACAATAAGTAACAATTACTCATAGTTATAATTAAAAGATTCATCAAATTCGCTGTTACCCGCCAGTTATTTTCCGTGGAATACTTTTCCCAATTCCCAGGGAAATTTCAAGTTTCTTTGTAATAAAATGCAGCTTATATATCTCTGCCAAATTTTATTAAAATAATGTTATTATACCCATGGGTAGTGTAAACGAGAGATACTGCAAGTACGACCACAGTATAGTGAGTTTGTTTGAATTTTGTTTCACTGAGTACAAATAAAATGTTTACGTAAAATCTGACGGTTGTTTCACCACCCACTGATATAATTTGGTGTCAGAAGTGGGATAGTGGATTTATTCTATTTTTACTCAGATCGTAACAATATTTTCAGACCTATCCAAGCTGACGACTTGCATAACAATTATCTGGTATGTTTCTAGTAAAAATTGAATATCAATATCAATAAAAATGCTAGTCTTTCCATTGATGAAAACTGTAATAATGTCTGTTCAGTAGTTTTGTAGATTATCGCATGGTAACCGACTTTGTTTTATACTGCGTAACAATTAAATAGTAATTTTTATGACTCGTATACAAACTCATTGTGGTCTTAGTCAACTTCATTGGGTTGAAAGTTTGTTTTATATGTTATACTCCATACTCCTTTCAGTGTTATTTGAGTTGAAAAAAAAAAACAATGTTAAAAACTCAGGGCAGTCTTGAAAAAAAAAAGAGACATTTATATTATCTGGCGCGCTCAATAAATAGGTCTCTACGACAGAGTTTGGTTGGTTTTGTCCTTTTTTTTCTAACGAAGTAAATACAGGTTTGTTTTAGATAATCGTGTATCAAAACTAGTATCCGCTAGAATTTTAATACAAAACCCAAAATCACTTTACCAAAAATGGCGGTGATTCCTGGAAGCGGTGGAATTACCGAATCTTATATCTATTATTAACCTTTCTGCCTTACATGGTCGATACACAGTCATTATATGACGGAAGTACACCAGCCTTTACCGTAGCACAATGGTGATTCGGATACGGCGACTTATTGTGGGCGAAACGACAAGGTTCGAGCGTTTAAATTTGGTTTTAGGTGGTTTACATAGCACGTCGTAAAATAAACTAAGTTAATATATGTCAAATTCTAAGGTCACACAATTAAATTCTACCGGAGAGACCTACCTGTACATATGTGCCTGTGCAGGTATACCGAAGCGTGCAAACCGGTGGACTGTAGTCTATGGCGGCCAATAGGTTTGATTGGTGAATTTATGAATATTTAAATCTAAACGTATACAATAGAACTGCGTTCTTATTCGAGTGGCTCTTCTTTGGGTACCCTATAGGACTGAGCGAAAACGCCTCGTGTGTCGAAGTTGCCAACAACTACCTTAGATATAAATTCGTAAAATTTCTGTTAACTTAGATAACCTAGACGAGACTTGCTGTGTGGTAAGGACACGACAACCGTGTTCGACTGGATAGCAACCTCTAAAGAACAGGTCTAACACTCGCCATAGTGGCACTCTTAGGCATGTCGCCATTCCGGAACAGTCAGTGTATAGCCAGTTGTCGAGAGACCTGCAGGTTGGAATGCCAGCGACGCCTGCTGGATCTCTCGGAGGTCGCTGTTGTTTTTGGAGTGTAAATACATTACTTACCAACAGGCACAGTGCAATCATTATGCCTTACTACTATAAAAACAAATCTTTGTTTTTTAGCGACTTTCAACACAATATCTTGTGTATTTAATATCAAAGAACAACAGTACTGCTATCGCTTTATTTCTTTTTACACAAGAATCTAATTAAAAGGAAGTTCATTTCATTCAATTCTAACGGCATTTTCACTACCCACGGTATCACTTCAGTATCATCTATAGATAAATAAAACGCTAACTTTTTTCCATTGTACCAAGACTATGATGGTAGTAACAAAGTCGTTGCGCTGCGTGCAACGTTGTAACTGTTTGTTAGGGTCGCTAAAGGGATAAAGGATTTATTCTATGAGTGTTGCTAACTTTATTTTTATGAGTCTCAGCCCTAGCTTTTACCTTTTATCCCTGCGCATTGCAGTGCGCGGGTAAATAATTATTATACTTTATCATATTATAATAGATCCGTAAAATACAATACGCATGTTAATGTTGTATAAAGAGTTTACACCAACAATTCCTTTCATTCACAGCGTAGTAAGCGTATTTCGGTAATAAGTTTGCCTTTTATTTACGTCAGGGCATCCTTAGGTTTTGAGTAGATGAATATCATATCTCAAATATAGTATCTTTGAGTTGTTTTAGCATTAGTATACTGGGTATACTAACTTTTATATCTACTGTACAAGTAAAAGTAATTAGAAGTTAAAACTAAAGACATATTACAAACATGTCGAAGATTATCTACATACAAACATTTCTACATACTTTAAAATCATAAATTAAATATTTATTCCTTCCTTATTTTTCAATTACAAAAGTAGGCTTAATCACTTCATTGGTATCTACAAATAAAAGTCAGTTTGTCGATTATAGACAAGCTACTGTGGTGATTGTGGTTCCTGTTTTTTTTTAATTTTCATATAAATTGTCAATTGTCATTCTCCCGACAGTTTCATTTAACCGGAATTTAATGTTTAATATCTTACATGCATAAAACTAATAGATATAGTAGTTGGCGGGAATGTACTTTTATATATCTATCTATAATATATCTATACATACCATAAAACTCAACGACTCGCTGTTTGTCTGTCCGTTTATGTTATTTTCACACGAAAACCACTTATCAGATTTACATAGATCTTTTTTAATTAATAGCTATATTATCTGGCTACTTTGTAGGATACATATTGTTAGATAAAGTAACATACGAAATAAGCAGTGACGATAATCGTGAATAAACTTCGAAAAAATATGCTTTTAGAGCGCCTAAACGGCTTACGCTGAGTAAACCATGAGAGATATATCAAATGAATGTACTGCATAATTTTAGATCATAAAAAAACCTACAAAGGAGTTAGCTATAACCTGTGTCTATATTGTAAGACTCTCCCACAATAAAAGAAATACGTACGCTAAAACGTTACGTAGTTCATGTAATTATAAAGCAAAAAATTCCATGCTCACTACCGTATTGAATTTTTGTAGAGAAGATTTACATTGATAAAAGGTTCCTATTTGAATAATACTTAGATTCCATATAAAACCACATAAGTGTACAAGCTGTGCTGTAATGTTTAATGTGCTGTAATTTATTAGGGCTTCCATTTCGATTACATCGCGATACCTTAGAAATGCGGGTCAGGGGCTGTGACTAATAACATGACAAATATTAATCGTAATGCCTCTGAAAATATGAAATTATATTGACGGGAAAAATGACATCATGGAAATAAGAGTATAATTCAAAAATATCATCTACCGATACCGCTAACAGATTAAACTGAGGAAAAGGCTCATTTCGAAATTAACTCTTCGAAGTGTTAGTCTTCATGATTGAATTTTCAGACCACTCTAATCAGTTATTTGGTATGGTGGAACCATTACAATGTGATTATGATGCTTCCTTAAATTGCCTAACATGCGTCTCCTGTGGATCATAATTCCATGTTATTTTAATTTTATTAAATATTCACATATCACCACATTTATTATCATCTAATAATGTTGCGTTTGTTTACAGAGAATGGTCTACTGTCATACGAAAATCCTAACTATCATATGGATCCGTCCCGGTTAGAGTCAGCGATGTATTCAGAACTCTACGACATGCACGACGAGAAGAACACACCAGACGATTACGAAAACTATTTAGACAATCGAAGGTGAGTGCATTTTTATGATATGTCCTGGTTTTTAAAATCCATAATGTTCCGTTTTTAATATTAACATACAAGTAATGATGATTTGGTCGAAGATGGTAACACAATGAATATAACTTAGAGAAGTCTGAGGGTTCACCCTATAGATTAGATTATACAGATTTCAATCTTTAGAGTGTATTCAGCCTTATCTCAAACCTAACATACATTACATTTTCCAAGATGTATTGGAAGGGCAAAGTTATGATACTGGATTCTTGAAACTTTATTTTTTACAACAGTATATTCATTCCAAGTGTATACTCAAGCGATTTTCCAAAAAAAAAAAAAAAAACTGAATATAATTTGTTGTATTATAATTTCATACAGGATTTGAAATCTCTTATTTTCTGATTTATTCCTTAGCTTTTGTTAAAATACCTCCGTTCGTGCTAAATTTCAAGACTATAGAACTGCAGGCAGAATACCCTACAGGTTTTGACAATTGTACTGTGAGCGGTATTTCAACTATGAAGTGCCGTATCAATTTAATGCGTTAACCCAGAAATGTAATTATTTCACAACAGCATGAGGTCATAGATTAGTAGGTATATGGTATTATTTTAAATTTTATACCTCAAGTCGTTTTCGAGAAAAAGGTCTTGATAAACCAACAGACGGACAACAAAGTGATCTCCTATAAGGATTGTTTTTTTTTCATTATGAGGTACGGAACCCTAAAAACCACATTTTAAATAACATCTCTGAAAAAATTTACAAACATTTTCTCATATACAAAACTTTGTAGAAATATTTAATAAGTTGTAGTAGCAATATGTAGATCATAACTATTAATTATATTGGCTCGGCGGTGAAGAATAACATAGTGTGGACTTTGACACAAATATGACATATTACAATATTTTGTGCTCTGAAAACAGAGGTGTTTACCCCGAAAGGTGTATTATGTTGCATAATCCGTCGCACGAAACCAATAACCCAAATCAAACAAGCAATAAAATGCATAAACACCCTTAAAGCAAGGGGAAGGGTAACCAACAAGACGGCGGCAGATGACGAGTGCATCGACCTGCCCAGTGCGCAGTCGCCGGTATCGACCCCTTGCAATGCTGCCGTGTGTGGCCCCGCTTCTAGCTGCCTTCACCGGCGCTTGTATTTTTCACCGCTTTTCGCTTAGTTTTGAACATAAATAAATAAATTGTTTAAGTAATTTTTGAAGTTATAACAACTTTTGGCGTGATTAGTAGAGGGTAAAATTGAGAGCTGCGCGCGCAATATGTAACGAAAGTGCGACATGATGAAGTTAGCCATCAATGATAATAATATGAATTCATTTTATTGACTTATTTTTTAATCGTGTAAATCTATTTTTGCTGTGTATAATTTAAAATAAACGTCATTTTAATTATTTTTACACACAATAAAATAAAATAATAATCATGTGTGCAGCAGTTCACACGTGTCAGATGTGAAACCTTCAGAAAAAAATATGTTCTTCAAAGATTCTTTCTAATTATCCTAAATCAGCGGTTTTCAAACTATCCACCACTCGTGCGTATTGCCTATGAAGTCTGGTCATCTCTCACCACTATGCAAATCCGATCACGATCACAATCATGTAAATCAGGACTTGCATTAACCGTGCATAATATAAATGTATTCTATCTCATTCTCTTGTAGGCTAAATCCTATAGATTTATATGGTTGTCTCTTTTTACTGTCGCTTTTTCGTTTCATCGAGTTTCAAATCACAACGGGTCTAAAGTAGTTTTTACTTCAAAATGTCAGTAAAATGAACTCATATTTTTATTATTGGCGGCTAACCTTCATCATGTTGCTTGCGCGCGCGATAAAATTTCTGGAGTTATTTTTGTTTTGATACAAAAAAATTAGTATAACTTCTTACGTACGTACAAACGTATATACTCGTACAATATATTTTTTATGTTTTAAAACAAGACATATTTTATTTACATGTATTCTCATAGTAAATAATATAAAATAGTTTATTTAACTATAAGGCAGTAATAATGAGGTTATTATCAATTTTACCGCTACTTCTGTATTGTTTACTTCGGTTAATTTATATGATAATGCATCGAACGCCATACTTGAAGTTTTGCATTTGTTTAACAAGACGATCAATGTAAGTTTTATACATTTTATGTTACATACACCTAATTAGTATTAAGCAGGAATTTAGTAGCGAGTGACGGTTAAAAAACGCGGAAGCTATATAACTAAAAAAGTATTTTGCACAACTAAAATATATTTGCTAAAACCCGATCACTGGTTGCGTCGAGTTAACGAGACATTTACCTGAATTTAATTCGACAAATACAAGATTTTTGTAACGTAGGTAAAAACAACATACTAAATATTGCTGAAACGTAAGCTACTGGTACAAGGTTGTGTACACTAGAGATGTGTCTGTGTATCCGTGTCCGTAGATATTCGAGGAGGAAAGATCCGTATTCATATCCGTAATTTTTTGCGAAACTTAAACGGACCTTTTATATTTATTCCTTATATGAAATTAGATAAAAAGCAACGAGAAACTATAACTCCTTAATTGATTTTAGTTGTTACTAACTTAGAATATGTATATACGAAAATAACGGAATTATACTAAAACACACCTATATATTATTAAAAAAATAAAATTAAAAGTCATACCAGTAATAAAAATCGCGCGCACAGTGTGAGTGAGAAACATGTCTCATAATTTCATTTGTGGAAAGGTTCTCTATGTGTCCAAGGCCACACGCGCCTACCGCAAAGAAACAAAGTACGAAAGTTAAGGTCCTAGAATCTGTACCCGCAAATCAAGGCAGTGATAATCCGTATCCGCGGATATACATTTTTAAGTATCTGGAACATCACTGGTGTACGCTATCTCTTTCGCGCATAGTTGTTTCCTATCAAAATTTATAGGACTCGTTAGCTTATTACTTCAGGACAACTCACAGAGTAAACTGGTGAGAAATCTTGCCTAGGTGTTCTTTATGTAACCTAGATTAGCACTAAGAAAGCATTTTTGAAAGTTGAGAAGTTATTAGTGAGAAAATCCATCGGGCACACGGCTAGCGTTTTATAAATGAGATAACCAGACAGAAAGAAATGCATCTCGGTCGCTGGTCGGCATCGTCTCCCTCTATCACGCGCTCCCAAATTCTACCATTATATTAATGTACGTTTATTCTACTTAATATACTCATTATAGTTTCCATATGGAATATTACGTATCTACAGTAATATTGTAAAGGTCAAGAGATTGTTTTTTGAACGCAATAATATCTGGAACTGTCAGATTTGAAAAAAAACTTTTTGAATTTCATAGACTATTTATTGAAGAAGGTTATGGGCTATATAACTTCACGCAACGACTCTAAGGGGTGAAGTAGTAACCATGAACGTCAACTAATCTCGCAAGCTGTAGGCAAGTACGGGAATTTAGAACAATAGGGTAAACGGGTGCGGTGGCGGTGGCGCGGTGGTAAAACGCACGAATAAATTTAACACGGGTGAAGCCGTGGGGTACAGCTAGTTTATTAAATACATATTATATTTGTTACTGCCTTTCTTTTATTAGTTGTATTTATTATTTTTATTAATGTTATGTGTAATTCTATCGACATGGTTACGCAAAGGTTCATTAATTTAACCAGGTTTAGTTTAAGCATAGCACACTAATTCTATAGATGAATGTCAAGGTGTTTAACAATATATATACTACCTCAATTTATAGGTAATACTTTTTTTTTCTAGTGGTATCAGCCAGTAATGTCTTATGTCATAGCGTGGTATTAAAATAAAAGAAAAAATAATTTATACGAAAAGGCGGCGGTAATAAACAAATTCACATTCAAGGAACCTCTGAAATGCATATTTAAGATATGTTAACAAACGCCGGTTTTATGGCTGCGTAAAACATCCGTAGCCGAGCGGCGCGCGCGGAGCGGCGTTCCGTAGAATAACATCCGCTCCGAGCGTAGATAATAATGCTGCAGGCACATGTACAAGGGTACTTTTCGCATAGTACATGCCATAAACTGAAAGCGAGAAAAGAAAAAAAAAAAGATCTCAGAGTCACTTGATTATAGGATTTCATAGCAACGTAACACATAACAAAAGTGCAGTACCGTGTTAAGCGGGAATCAAAATGTCTCAGTTTCAACCATAGATTAAAATGTAAGTAAATTTATGGTTTTAACACAAACATCTCACTTCATTTTGTTGATAAATAATAATAAATGAAAATATTTCCTGATATACCATTTTATATATGACGAGCGGTACCCCGTGGCTCCGCACGCTTATGTAAGGAAATACTCATTTTCGTCTCGTAATTTTAAAGAAATGTGTGCACGTTGATACATGACCTGTACGAACGACAATGGTGGTTAGTTATGTTCTTGGACTGTGTTGTACTATCCACCGTGTGCCGAACAGTGTTTGTAATTTTTTTAGACTTCGCGTCAAACATAAATTAGTCAACTTAATAACTCATACAAATCATACTCATACATGTGTATGAATTACAGTTCAGTACATTACAGTTCGCGTGGACGACAGAAGAATACTTATAAAAATCGTATATAATAACATCTCGTTACCAATCTCAATCTATTTGACTTGTCAAAACGAATCATATGAACTTAAACTTGAGTTAGTAACTACTAAAGAGTTCCACTATCAATCTCCATCGTCCAAATTATAGTGTTGTCATCCGATCTACGTATACATACAAAATTTCATTTCGATACGACAATTAGAAGAAGGTTAAAATTGACTTCTAAGATTTTATTACATTGTTTGTTAGTTGCAAGTGAAGCTTATATAAGCGTGTAAAAATACAATTATAAGATTCGATAATGTACAGATACTTATTACATTTTAGATTTGTTTTTTAGTTTCCAATTTGTTTTTAAACATCTATAATTTTTACTTGTTCATACGTTTCTACTATAAAGTGATTTAAAACCCAATACTGAATTGTGAAAAATAACAGTATGAAAGTATTTTTTTTATACAACTTCTGTAGGTGCTATGTAAAAAATCAAACAAGACGTTTTTATAATTCTAAATGAATGTTACACTTTATACAAGTATTATTTATGTTGTTTATTGCATGTATATGCAGTAACTAATTATGTTTTTGAATCCGTCAAGCCTTGCTTAGGTCAAGAATGTTATTTTTTTCCAGAGCTTCAACACCCAAGATTATGGAGATAACCTCATTTGTAAATTTTGATTCGTGACATGACAGCACCTTAAAATCGCGCAACTCTTCACGCTGCAGCCCCGTCGTCAGCGCAAGCACCCGTGTAGCTTATCGTTCTTACTTCCCATACTTGCCTACAGCTTTCCAGATTGCTTGACGTTCATAGTAACTGCTGCGCTATTTAAGGTCGCACCGTGATATGATACCTTTATAATATTATTACTAGTCGTGCTCCGCGGTTTCATCCGCGTATAATTTAAAAGAAATCGCTGATTAATGATTTATAACACTGATGATGATTGATGATTAGATCTGAAGGCCAGTAATGCCATCAGATGAAAGCAGTTGAAACAGAAGTTAAGCAATAATTTCAGCTTATTGCCGATGACTTGAACTGTTTTCCGAGAATACTATCTGGTTTTCAGCACTGATCGTTTCCTAGATGAACTACCATTTCCAATTTCCGATGTTGATCACGTCTCGAGTTCATATTCTGGATGCATCGCCTCAATGGTAAATTCAAACTGGATTATGTGCTCCAACACCATATGTTTAAGAGAGGATTTCCTTTAAATCAAGAATGCGACGAGACTGGATCGAGATTAACTTTTCTTTTATACAACTTTAATATTATGTTGTTCCCATAATATCTCTGGTTGTGATGAAATTTGGCACATGATGCAATTTACTACTTATTGTTAGTAAATTATTAATAACACACATACGTACATAAATCACGCCTCTTTCACTACGGGGTAGGCAGACACCACGCCCTTCGACTTGTTACGATCCTGACATACATACATTTTTCGCTTCTTAACATTCATCAATCGTTACGTCCCAGATTTGATCGTGGAGCGTTCGACTAGATCTTCCTCTACCAGCGTTCCTATTTACGCTCATCTTTTAAATTTTTCTACTCATTCTTCTTTCATTTATCCTCTCTACATGCCCAAACCATCTTAACCTTCCGTCATCAAAACCTTTCTTAATCCGTGTCACTATATCTTCATTCACACCATATATATATTGAAATAACACGTAATGTAATATACCTATCTACTATTATAAAGATAATTTATCCGAAATTTCATTGCTACTTCCTCTTGAAACAAATTAACTGTTACGACTGTTTGCAACAAACAACATTTGGTATTATTTGTTGATGTGGGCCTGAAAATGTAATGAATGTAAATCTGGAACTAATCATGGAAAAGAAGAAAAAGTGAAATTTAATTACTGAAGTTAAAGAGAATCAAGTTTTTATATTTGTAGGAGGTAATCTCGTGAACCTACTGATCCGATTTTGAAAGTTCTTTAATTAATAGGAAGTTTCAATATCTCTAAGGGATATAGGCTATTTTGTATAGGTAGAAACATTGACTATAATTACAAATTTATGCCCAGCAAAGCAAGCGGGTAACAATCATCACTTCGACAACATTACTTCAAAGATTTCAAAACTTTTGAGACTTGCTTCTTTTTATTTCGTATCGATGATTGATACCAAAGTTAAATGACACGAGTAGCCCAGTAACTCGTGCGCGTAAGTACGTGTAAGTGGCAGGACTTAAGAGACACACTAGAAGTGCGGCATAGTTTGGTTAACGTCACAATCACACAAGTCCCATCTCCACGTAACCTGATTTGCATAGGTTACTCTTACAGCACGAAAACGGTTCAGAGTTCTCCAAGCAAACCTGACCTGCGTCAAGGTTGTATGAGAGTAGAGGATAGTTGGCCGGGAAAAAAGTGAAAACTGTGAAAAAGTGACACTTGCTGAAAAGTATGAACATTTTAAATTCTTATTTTTTACGCAAAGCTTATTTAATCTAAATATTCTGTAACGTGAAATATTATATAATTATTTCACGCGTCAAAAGCAATCGTGTTGCATTTTTTGCGTAAACGACCCGTATTTTTTCCTTGTGAACAAATTAATTCTGTTCAAGTGTCGAGTTTTGAGCGTTTTGCAAAATAATGGAATATCTAATTCACGGGCGAATATATCTTAGTTATATTTCATCCTTTTATATTAAAGACTAAAGCTGAGGCAAATACAACTAGGAGTGAGGCGTATTTATCATAACAGATATAAATCACAAGTATTCGAAGATAACAGATAACAGTTGTTCTTGCGATCTCATTATATCTGTTAAAAAATACCATTTATAATTCACCATACTCAAATTATTCAACCACTATCAACAATCAACATATTCAGTATTCGATAACAGGCCGGTCACTAAAACAACTATTCTTGTCTTTGTCTTTTGTATAATATTGTCATAAGCTAAAACGAGACACACCTAGTATTTATTTGAAATAAACCAAAATTATAGGAAGTCGTTTAATAAGAAGAAATCCTTTTTGAAAAGCGAATTTTTAATTAGATCGTGTTATCTGTTATTTGGTTGATTAATCTATGTCGCTCACACCCATTTGATAGACTGTTGTTAAAACGAGAAGCACCTAGTATTATAACCCGAAAAATAGAAATTTTAACCTAACAAGAAGATATCATTTTTGAAACGTGACTCTTTAATTAGTTCCTATTATTTGACTTATAATCTATCTCACTCACACCCACTTGATAGACTTTTGCGCTAAAACGAGAAGCACCTAGTATTATAACCCGAAAAATAGAAATTGTATTCTTACAAGAAGATAATTATCCTCGAAACGTCACTCCTTAATTATTTCGTGTTACCTGGTAGTTCGTTGATTAATTTATCTCGCTCACACCCATTGTATATACTGTTGCTAAAACGAGAAGCACCTAGTATTATAACCCGAAAAATATAAATTGTAATCTAACAAGATATCATTGTTGAAACGTGACTCTTTAATTAGATCCTGTTATCTGTTATTTCGGTTATTACTCTATCTCGCTCCACCCACTTGATAGACTGTTGCTAAAACGAGAAGCATCTAGTATTATAAGACGAAAAATACAAATTATAATCTTACGAAAAGATAATTATCCTTGAAACGTCACTCCTTAATTAGATCGTGTTATCTATTATTTCGTTGATTAATCTAGCTCGCTCACACCCATTTGATAGACTGTTGCTAAAATGAGAAGCACCTAGTATTATAACCCGTAAAAATAGAAATTGTAATCTTACAAGAACATATTATCATCTTTCAAAAGTGGAAAGTATTTATAGTCGTATTATGAGTTATCTGTTACATATTTTGTGTTCGGAAACACTGCAGGACTAATGTTAGCATGATTATTTTATTGTCTTAGGGTATGTTCCGATATGCACTGCGACCACTGTACAATGTGACGTCAATATAGTATACTGTGAAGCCGTTCCTTTATAGCCCGTTATACTGGTTACTATTTAAAACGAAACGCAATCCCGTATACTGTCAGCCGCATTTTTTGACGCAGCATTCAAATGAGTGTATTAAAGTTTTCTAGTTCATTAAAAAAAACTGTTGTTAGAGTACTATCAAATTAAAAATATTTTAATTAATATTAATTGTAAATTGAATTTGTAATATAATAAAAGTAAGTAGTTTTTCATTAAAAAGAATATGTTTTTCATTTTTGACTGATCACGTGATCTCAGTACTGCGAGTACCTATTGCTTCCAAGGAAAATTACAATAGAATAATTCTATTATTCTCGACGAGGAGAACTCGTCTAGGGGTAAGAAAGCTCCAGCAGTTAGTAATTTTGCATCAAAATATGTAAATATCTTTTTTATATACCTAAAGCCGCACGTGAACCGCCTGCTCGTTTGCCGGCTTTAGACGTTATTTTAGAATGACAATAAACTACTAGTATTCTAGTACTCTTAAACTCATATTTGTATGTTATTTACTTTCTAATGGGCCGTGGTTGAAAAAAATAACACTTGTTATTTAATAACAGAAATTGGTACCTGTTATTATTGCGTAACAGTAACAGTAATAACAGATATTATGTTTGTCCTGTTATAACCCACGTCTAAATACAACCCAACGTGTGATACGAAAAACGTAAGAGAAGAATTCATGTTACACCGGGTCGGGGCCGCTGTAGACGGCATGGCGCGATGAATCATCCTTATGTCATTAACAAATTGCATGAGATTATTATGAGTAGAAAACAGTATATTAGGACGTGATAAAATCGATTTTATAGGCATAGACATTTCACACACCGACAACGTAAGTGCATACGAACAAGACAATAAAGAAAAAATATCTGAAAAGTTAGGCTATAAAAATATATTCAGTATTTAAATATATAATTACAAGAGTTAACCAGAGTACAAACGTTTTAGCAGTTAAGATGCAAAATGAGGTCTTTAGCCTATGTAGAAAAGAAAATAAGATTGATAGGACGTCGGTAGAAAAACAAACGTATGCTGCACCACATGTCGCATAAAATGTGGTAGTCCTTAGTTTTTGATCTTTAGGGCTTGTTTTCACAATATAGGTCGCTTGTAAGTTACCCGCCTAATAATCGCCTCACTTGCGTTTCTCAGTAATGTAATAAAGCTATGCAATACATAAAGTTCTTAATAAATGTTTAATCATAATAAACAGTTTTATTATTTAATTATAGGGCTTTTTAATAAGTAATAAAAAAATACGTATTCTGAGTATTGTGGTGTATAAATATTTTGAGCATTGTAGTGGATAACATAAATGATGTATATCAATTTTATTAATAATGCAGCGAATCGGTACTAGGAACAGTGTTTATTGTAGTTGACTTATTAACTGAGGAAGACCTTAATAGACCGACCGGATAGCTAGAGCGAAAATTTATTATTCTAGTCGGTCGTTGCCTGCTTATAAAGCGCGTGCGGTCTCTGAGCATACCTGTTGCTATCGCATCCAGTCAATAGTGCGGGTCAATAGTATGAATACTAAGTAATTAGTACGGATTCCATTATCACATAGACACGATTCTTCGTCTTATATTAAATAGTAACTTATTTAGTCACCTTACAATCTGAAAGTATAGATCGATATACCCAATATGAATAACATTGTACCTAACTCAAATAGCATTTAGGCGTTCAGAAAAGCATGATTCGAATGTAAATTGGATATGACTATTTTGAAAGCTATTTCGACCAAATATTTTTCAATTGTAACTAAGTAATTTTTTATATAACGATGATATTATACATGAAATAACTTTTTGTAAATTCACAATGATAATATTACTCAAGCAAAAATGGATCTTTTTGTCGTAGAGATAAGATTTTAAAACTTATACAGTTTTTGTATTCGCTTTAGCGTAGTGTATGTTTTAATGTATATATCGTATGTCGATATGAGCTGGTAAATTCTTCTATCTAAGATAAAACCAACTTTATTATTGTTTATATCGACGTGCCTATGTGTATGGTCTTGCTCGAGCTTGTAACTTGTAACTTGCAACCCGCTAGTGTAAATGCAATAATTCGGTTATATAATAATAAAATGCAAAGCGTCACGTAATTCGAATACAATACTGCGCACTGTGCGTTGGGGAATTGAACTTCGCTCAGGAATTTTTTTGGTTCACCGTATCGGAACAAGTAAACTATATTTAAGAGTTTAGTAATATTAATAAAAAAACAATATGATGGAATGTGACTCAGGTTAATCATTGTTTTGGCTAATTAGTATGGAATAGCGATGGTATTGCGTTCGAATGCCACGTTGAAGAACGAAGTTTCGAATCTTGTAATAAATCTGAGTTTTCTGACAATAAACAAAAACCCATGATGGAGCTATATGTTAATGTTAGTAACACTTTCCTACGCTCGAGTACAATTTCCTATAGGACTTTGTAACTTACCTTTGTATTGTTTGAAATCAGGCTCTGAAAAAGCACTTATGAACGTTAAAAAACTACCACCGGTTTGTAAAACATCCCAGTTATCGAGAAGAGCCGACAAGAAACTTAATCGAATTTATCAAATATTATTTTTACTGTGCAAATAATGTTTACAGTTATGCAATAAATTATTCTATTATTTTGGTGGATGTATATAGAGGCATCACTATCATTCACGTAATGATCTACCCTATAATAATTTTTTGACAGTAAAACCGGCTTGATATAGTCCTTGAACTTATCGTACAGCAAATCAGTAATGTCTTTAGGGATCTTATTATAGGTATAGATTATAGAACCTAACCATATTTATTATATTACCCATCTTCGCTGTGTTCATCTGTTCGTCGTCACTAATGTTAGGTGATTGTAGTCAAAAGTCAAAATAAAACAACGCTAAACCTAAACCGTTGGGTCTTGAAACATAAAATTTTGCCCAGGAGTTCTTTATGTAACATAGATGATTACTAAGAAAGGATTTTTGAAAAGAAATTCCCTAAATGGCTTAGAAATAGTATAATTCCAGAGATGTTCCCGATGATAAAAGCACACTGCTAGCTACTTAATAATATAAAAAAAAACCACAAAAGAGAAAACTTTATAATGAATAGCCTCTTAGGGTAAATTTCGTCAGAAATGGCTACCAGACGAAACTTGGCCCATTGGCGCGCCGAATGGACCGTAAAATGGCCGCTACGTCGATTGAAAAAGGAAACTCGCTCAAATTGAGTGTTAACAGCGAGCTTTACGATGAATATTAGTCCCATTACGTTTAAATTACTTCGACATTCATTTTACTGAAGTTTCGTTTTATTAATGTATCATTTGTATGTTCCAGAGTCAACGACGAGGCTTCTTCGCCTGTATCCAAGACAAGGTCAGTTTTTTTTTACATAAAAAAATATTTCATCAAAAATAAGTAAAAACAATTCGATTCTACCTGCCTAGTCTACAAGCAGATTACGGCTTGATACAAAATATGTATTTATATGTCCCCAATATAGCCTAGCTGGTGTTGTGCGGAATAAGAAAAGGTTTCTAGAACTTATTTACAACATATACTAAAATACAACCCACTGATGGGCAAACGACTCAGTACTCCTTCCAAATAGTGTAGTTTTTGGGGATGTTGGTCTAGACTTCTAGCGAAATTCAATTTTATTAATTAAAAATAAAGTATAATACATATAAAACAGTTAAATGATAATTTTGAATTGAATAAAACTTGTAGAGTACTGTCTGCTTATCGGCAGATTTTGTATTTTATCGGGTGACTGAATCGGGCAGCACCTTTCTTCGGTTATTTTTCTGTAGCCAAACTGCGATCGCCAACCCACCTGCCATAGCCAATCCACTGCTAGACATAGGTCTCCTGCAAAGATCGCCACAGCGTTGCTCTCATCCAGCATGTTCCCGCAACTTTCACTAGATCGTCTGACCATCTTGTGGGGATCTACTGACGCCGTGGCTCCTGGTACGTGGCAGCCGCCCAAGAACTCTTTGGCCTCATCGGCCATCCGTCCCACGAGCAATATGCCCCGCCCACTGCTACTTAAATCTAGCAATTCTTAGAGCTATTTCAGCTACTTTGGTTCTTATGCGGATCTCAACATTTCTGATTTGATCACGCAAAGAAACGCTGGAGCATTGTCGTTTAAGTGACCTTGAGTTTTCTTATGAGGCCCATAGCGAGCACGTATTAGGGCCATAGGACATCGCTATTCAAAGAATTTCGTCTTGAGACACAGCGGATTACATTTACGGAAAGTTAAGTACGTACTTGCATACTGACAAGACGAGAACAGAGTGTGTCATAACTCATAACTCATATTGCTACGACTGTTGAAGTACTGTAGGTATGTATGTCATAGTCATAGTTATACTGTATGTACTCTATTATTATGTCGATCGACAAAACGACTTTGGCCTTGCTTTGTTTTATTAAATTTTAGGTAGCGATTTCTTACTTAAGCGCAAGCGGAAACCAATATACAATTACCTTTCACGTTAAAAGCTTCGTTCGTTAAATTATTAGTTGTGTAACCATTTTTGTACAAAGTCTGGAATTTGATTCACAGGCGAAAACAACAAATATACTTGTTTTAATCGTGTAAAAATGATTTGAGGGCGTATAAGTAAACATTATTTCAATTAAATGAATATTTATTTAAATAATATTTATATAAAATGATTACTACCCAAATTTAAAAATAATAGTAAAATCAGTAAAATGGATACATATTATTATTATTGATGGATAACTTCATTATGTTGCACTTCTGTCACATGATGCGCGCGCAGTTCTCAATTTTACCTTATACTCAACGCGAAAAAAGAAGTTTAAGTTAAGGAATTTCTATTTATCTCAGTGTAAATTAATGGGAACTTGTAGAATGGAGTATTCCTTCAAACCGATCGTAACCCCCCGATATAATAAAACGCAAGAGTTTTTTAGTTCGTATGTTTTATTTTTAAATACGCTCTTCTCTGAAACTACTAGTCGGATTCGAAAAATTCTTTTTGTATATGATAGCTAGATTCACGAGGAATAGTATAGCCTATCTAGCATTAGGCTACACCTCTCAACTAACTTTAAATATTTATTTTTGTTAAGTCGGAATAAATAGCGCACTTAACTGCTTTATTCGCGTGCGCTGGCATAATGGTTAGGAATACGTTAATACAATGTTGTATAAAAATATTGTTCCTTAGTATATCTAAAAAAAATCCGCGATATCTTATGCCTATCTCTTATACATTAGCCACAATAAGTTATTTTGTGACAAAGTTTTATTGAAAATTGAAAAGTGATTTATGAGCATTATTATTAGGCATGACGTATTAATTTTTACCAACAAAAGTTACTTTATCATCAAGACAATTTTATGTAGATAAACCTTTTCCTTTATAGCATGTTATTTGAACGAATAGTTTGGCAGATAATGTTAAATTAAAATAATTCAACTGTCGGCTCGGTTCTATGACTATAGGTATCGAACGAGCCGTAGGAATTGTGACGCATAACCCTGGCCGCCCGATAAAAATATTGTCTATACTGAAGTATTATAAATCATCAAACTGCAATTTCTTTTAAATTATACGCGGGTGAATATATCGCTATCTTACAAGTAACAATTCACGTTTGCGATAAAACGGGCGTATGTTCGTACGCGTCCGCTTTTCCACTAAAACCTCAATCTTAGTGATTCATAGCAACGTGACGCATACAAGGTAGGCTGGCTTGCAGACGTTTAATGTGTTTATTTGCTTTTATTAAGGCTGCTTTGTTTTACTTTGTAACGTTTATACAGTTTTATATCATTTTGTTCTGTTTTTCACAGTAGCATGACAATTTGATGGCACTGTGCCTGATAGCACAGTACAGTCTGAGAATAACCGTGACAATTGAGAGATCAAAAATTTATCGTCGTTCCTGTCATGCCGGCCTGTAAGCCTCTGGGCAACCGGATATACACTGGCTGATCTCGAAATACGACAAGGCAAAAGAGAGTTACTGTTCTCTCTTTTTTTTACTTGTTGAAAGGAAAACTTTTGCTCCACTGTGATTTGAAACTCGATGAAACGAAAAAGAGACAACCATATATAGGATTTAGCTTACGAGAGAATGAGATAGAATACATATTTATATTATGCATGGTTAATGCAAATACTGGCTTTCATGATTATGGTCGTCGTCGGATTGGCCTAGTGGTGTGAGACGTTCGAATTTCGCTGGTTTAGGATATTTAAAAAGAATAAGAATTTGTAAAGAACATTTTTTTATGTAGGTTTCACTTCTGACACGTGTGAAATGCTGCACACATATTTTTTTATGTTCTTCAAATTCAAAATATTTTAAGACAATAAAATACAAATAAACAGGCTAAGTTAAAATTGTACACCTATTAACTTTTATAGAAATGTACCAATATTAATAATAAATAGAGGGCTAATATCGATTGAAAAGGTTTATAGCCATTTCGTACGAAATTGTTTACTAGAAAACTCAGTGAGGGTTCAGACTTTAGACGGCCCCATACAATCGCGAGACGGATTAATGTACAAACTGTTTTTACGATATTATAGTTTACAAGTTTAATCCACTGATGTATAGTCGGCCATTTTTATAAAGGTTTTAATTGAAAGACGATAAAATATTGTTGTTTGTTGTTGTATGGTTTTCCCATAACGTAATGCGGTGTTTTCACTCTGGATTGAAGTGGGTTGTGACGTAATTGTAATCCAGGTTATTGCCGAGTCTTTTCGATAACAGGGATATTTTCTCAATCTATGGTACCGTTTTAACGTTCGTCAATGCCTTTTAATGGCTTAACTTTAATATAGTAGGTATGTACCTTCTTGACTTTTAATATTCCAACTAAGTTCCAGTACCCTGCGAGGTTTGTTGTTCAGGATCAGTGATTCAATCACCAGTTTACTTCAAGTCAACTTTATGCCCATTAGCGGTCTTTACCAGAATTTAATGTAGGACATGGAAAAAAACGATCGGCTGCTATATTTCATAATCTTTTTTTCCTGTCATTCATGAAGGATGTATAATTTTCAGATCTAACGTTTAGACTTCTTATGCCATCTTTACTAAATACTGATAGCCCTATTTTAAATTTTTCCTTGTTTAATTATATTATTATGAATGTAATAAAGCTGAAGTTTTTTTTGTTTAAATGCGCTAATCTCTGGAACTACTAGTCAGATAAAAAAAATATATATGTTAGCCAGATCCATGAGGAATAGTATCGGGTGTAAAACTTCACGCTAAGACCCTAAGCAGCGGAGTAGTATGTATGTATATATCCTATGAACGTCATGCAATCTGGAAAGCTGCAGGCAAGTACGGCAAGTGGAGCAACGATTGAGCTGGGCTACACGGGCGCGTTGTCGGTGGCGCCACGCCGTGGAGGGTTTGTCGAATAAATTTAACACCGGTAAAACCGTGTAGCATAGCCAGTTAGTATATAAAAAGATAAAATCTGATTTCAAATAGTACCACTGTACTAAAGCCCAATCAATAGTAGGTTACTACCCCTATGTTAGAACAGCTTAAATGCCAGTACGACATATCAACCACAAGTTTTAGAAATAGTGAGTGTAAATATGACACATATGACGTAAATGTGATGTCAAACGCATCTTACATGTTCAGTAGGTCATAGTGACGCATGCATGGTAGGTACAGTAAAATCTTCCACCAACTCTATTACTCCTTATGCAAGATCTTTTTATTATTCTTCATTGGTAATTGTAGCAAAACGTTACTATCATGGCGCAGTGCCAACACATGATAAAACGTATTTACAAAATATACGCTCTCAATCCTGAGAGACATAATATTTTTTGTATAATCTTGTAATTTATCGAATTTTTTTGCATATTCTATATACTGGGCATAGTGAGATAATGGTAATTTTGCATATTAAATGGTTTGGTTACTAACTGCATATTTGTGTTAGTAAAAATAAAGAGGATTGTCGCAGAAAAAAACAATGCTCGTGCTGCTATGTTCTGATCCGCAGAATGTGGTCTGCAATATGTTGCTTAAACATACCGACAAGCGTATATGATAAATTTTCTAACTTCAGTTTTACCAGTTAACCACAAAAAAAAATATCAGTGCACTTTGAATCAAGGTGTTTTCTATTTAGGATTAGCTCATTGTAAGGTTTGATCGAAAATTATTGAAAGTTGCATCTTTTTGCCTTACAACTGAACAATCACCGCTTCAGTAAAATTAATTCAATAAAATAATTATTTATCATGTTTGATTTTTTTTGTTGGATATGGAGATACGAAGGAGTTGGCATAAGTTTTTTCATGGAAATCTGATTGTTACAGTGTAAAAAGCGGATTAATCACGCCGCAACTGAATGGAGGGGAGGACTCTCCTCCTCCGGAAAAAGAGAGGGCGGACCGCGAGGACAGCGAGAAAAGTCACTCCGGTTCAGTGCCGCACTGCGCAGAAGGTCCCAATGATGACCTCTACGCGATACCAGTCAAACTAAGACCAAAGAAGGAGCCACAATTACCACCCGGATGGGAAAAGCATGAGGGTAAATATGTCAATATTCATAGGCATCTTCTTAGAATTTACATTAGCGTAAAACAACGTTATATTAGTTATATAATTCAATTAACTGTTAATGTTTAATAAAAAATTTGAATATTTAAACATATTTGAATAAAAACTTATTTAATCTAAACTGTTTTTTTCCATATTTCAATTACCAGCTTTTCATAAATATTTATGCGTTATGTAAATAATACTATTTCTTAACAGATCACGATGGTCCATATTACTGGCACATAAAAAGTGGAACCATTCAAAGAGAAATTCCGAAGATGCCTCCTATAGAAGCCAAAGAGTCCCGCATTTCGATGGTCGGAGACTGTTCAAATTTGTCAGAAGTGAGCAAATATGAAGGTGGGATGACCTCGTCGGTAACCAGGAGCACAACTAGCGGTGCCTTGGATCACGTGGACAAAGAGGCAGAGAGAAAACGAAAAGAGGAGATATCATACAAGTGAGTTAAGTGAGGCTGGGAAAGTTTATTGTTCCGTAAAATCTCAGGTACTTTAAAATTGAAAGATTTAATATTTTCATAAAAAAGTACACCAACTATTTTTTAAGTATTTGACAATTTATCAATGTCTGAAAAGTGTGTGAATCATAATTTAGAATGGAATCAATTCTATTGGATTAGAGTTACAAATTATCTAAATAAATTAGTTACCAGCAAGCTACAAAATTAATTGGTCCTGAAATCCATATTTTGAAATAAAAAGAGTAATGAATGATATTGATATGACATATTATTCAGGCGTCGCAGCTTCCCAGCCCGTCCGGAGCCAGATAACGGCCGTGCAGTACGCTTCTTCGTTCGGTCTCTCGGTTGGGTGGAGATCTCAGAGTCAGATCTAACACCCGAACGATCCAGCAGAGCTGTTAACAAGTGCATCGTGGATCTTAGTTTGGGACGCAACGATTTACTTGACCAAGTTGGGCGTTGGGGTGACGTAAGTTACCTTTTGGAATTAAGTTTTTTTTTGTGTGAATTATAAATATTGTTTTTTATTTTTTAGCCGTTGTTTTTTTTCCTATAGAACCATTGCGATGTATAATTTTTGTGAAGAAAATGATACAGGCGTTAATCAATCATATGGTTCTGTTTGAATTGTTATTAATTAATAATTTTATTTATTTATTATTATTAATGAATCTATCAGTATAGGGTACAGTGAAGAAGTAAGATGACTTTGTACTGGCTCATTAAAACAAGGTTTCCATAGGTTTTTAAAATACATTAATAGCATTAGATGTAATATAGATCATTTTTTTACAGGGTAAGGATCTATTTATGGATCTCGATGATGGTGCATTAAAATTGATAGATCCAGAAAGTCTTAACACACTTCACACACAACCAATCCACACTATACGCGTATGGGGAGTGGGCAGAGATAATGGACGGTAAGACTTTTTAGATTTCTTTTTTTAGTATACATTTAGCAAATCCTGTGTTACCAAAAAAAATAAGAACATTTATACCCTATTTTTTAATGTTTAAGACATAATTTAGATAATTACAAAAAAATGAGAAAAATAAATGAATGTTTTTCGTTCTCCCATTCTTGCATACTTGGAACAGAGAAAGGTACGCAGACTAGATCTAGATGACAGGGTTTTCGTCAAATTACGTAGAATTAATTCGCTATTGTATTGTAGTTTGTAAATCGTCCCATAATCATTACAATAATAAAAATATTGCTTAATCATCTTCATTTATACATGCAATGATTTTTTAGTATTATTGTATATAGTAAAACGCTAGGTTTATATTTTTATTTTATACATTGACGATGTTATTTTCTATACCGGTATAGGGACTTCGCGTACGTAGCCCGCGACCGAGCGACTCGTAAACACATGTGCCACGTTTTCCGATGCGAGGCGCCTGCGCGTACAATCGCGAATGCATTGCGTGACATTTGCAAGAGGATCATGATCGAAAGGTCTTTACAACCTCCGCTGCGTCCTACAGACCTACCTGCCGCTAGGCGACCGCGTCCACTGTCCGGTAAGATACTTGTTTGATCAGAAATTGTATCTGAGATGATAATAATGATTTTTTTTGTTTAATGATTTATGAGGCATCAACTTCACACTTTGTTAGTATTTCTAGACTCATTTTTAACTTTTATTTCATTTATTACTAGAAAGAAAGTAAGTACAAGTGCGAATAAGATTGTTGTACTCGATTTTCACTGACGTAACATTTACATAAAAGATGTTAAAACTCATATCTCTGACGATCTGTATTCTTATAGCAATGAACTGACACAAACATGTTAAAAATTTTATAGGATAACTTTTGTTTGGCAAGAAATTTCCCAACAGACACATCTGCACAGGTTAACTTCTTCAGTAGACCGTAGCATGTGTCACCTGAGTTATAAGCGTTAGTGCAAACGTCAAACTTATACATAACTTAATCCAGTTTTCAGCAATACGAACGCATTAATCAACAAAACACGACATCTATACGTCGAATTTCGAAACATTATTCATTGAACATGGAAACTTAAATGAAATTTTTCTTATATTTTTTTAAGAAGTAAACTGTGATAAATCAGGTTGTGCGTTCCCGACGCCAATGGAAGAGCCACGCAAGACGGTTCGCGCGCTGTATCTTGGAAGCGCAGAGGTTCCGCGCGCGACCGGCATGCGCGTGCTTAACGACGCACTGGACCGTCTCGCCGCCGCCCGCCCGCCCTCTGCCTGGCGAGCCGTCAGCGTCGCCGTCGCGCCGTCTATGATCACCGTCACCGAGGAAGGGGTGAGTTCTACAAATGCTCTACGTTCTATATAAAAGGCATAAGATAGCAAAGATTGCTCAGTGGTAGCGTGTACGGACACAGCGTTGATCAACGTGAGTTCGTATCTCTACAATGATCCTGAGCTGTCGGTGAAGGAAAATATGGCATGGTGGTAGGACATGTTCAAATGCACGCCTGGTTAACTACCACCCTCAATTTGAAAATCACACCGGATGCTAAGACGGATGTGGCCGTAGTTAGTAACACGCTAAGCCTATTGGGGAGACTGGCTCTGAAGTACAGCTGCCGGAACACACCTATAAGTGCTTGATAACAGATTTTCAACTTCAGAGAAGTGGCTAGCTAGGCACGTATTAAAAAATGCCCTGCCACAAGACTATGGTTTCATCACGATGTTTTCCTTGACACAAAGTTTAGGCTCATTGTAGGAATTCGAATTCACGTTAATAGAAGCTGTAACCATGCAGACTACCATTGAGCCATCATTGCTTTTAGCCAAGTCAAAAGAACCATTTCGGTTTTTGGTTTAGAAAACAAATCCTTTGGAAATATTTGAATAATTTCTTACAGGAGACGAGTCCAATAGTGGAGTGCCGCGTAAGATATTTGTCGTTCCTGGGCATCGGGCGCGATGTTCGTCGCTGCGCGTTCATCGTACACACTGCACAGGAGTCATTCGTGGCACACGCCTTCCACGCCGAGCCCTCCTCTGGCGCACTGTGCAAGACCATCGAAGCCGCATGCAAGGTAAGTTTGACATCTATCTTACTTTGTTCAACTATCTTATTTAGGGTTTCGCAGTCAAAGAAACCTTTATAGTTTCGCTATGTCCGTTTGTTTGTCCGCGGTCTAGCTCTAGTACTAGAAAGCTGTAATTTGGTATATACATATGGATCACGCCCACAAAGTGGTAAAATAAAATCTTGAAAAAAATATGTTTAGGGTTACGTAAAGTGTCCTGATGTCCTCCAAATTTCCTGATAGACATATATTATAAATTTCACTGATCATACATATCACATTAAAACATTTTTGTCTGTCTGTTATGTTTTTAAGTCAGATTATCATAAAAAGAGCTTGATCGAATTTAATGAATTTTATTATAAGCTAGACTATAAGAATTGTCAATAATATAAAAAAAGAATCATGTATAAATAGATCAGAACTAACAAACACTAATAATCGTTTACTTTTAGCTCCGCTATCAGAAATGTCTGGACGCACACGGCGGCGCCGGGTCGCTATCCAGTGCTTGTAGCGCGGTGTCGGGGGCGAGCGGGGGCGGCGGGCAGGCGGGGGGCGGGAGCGAAGCAGGTCGCGGCTCTATCGGTCAGGCCTTCAAGTCGTTCGTGGGCTCGCTCACCGGGCGGCGCTCCTCCTGAACTACACCCGTTTCGCCGCTAGATAAAGGTACATCAACAGAACCTCTTCAATTATAATTTGTCTTCTTAAGGTGCCTTCTCTTTCTAACTATATAGGGAAGAATCTCTGTGAATTTTGTCTTGTTCTTGTCGACTCTCTTTATCCCCATCCATTCTTCAAGAGCTGGTTGCCAATTCATAGATTACATACGCGTGATATATTTTGTGTAAAATTCCAATTTTATTTTGAAACCCGTTTTTTTTTATTAATTTAATTTTGTAAATTTATTTCATTAAGTTTGACTGTCTTTGAATTCACATCTCGTAGCTCACAGCGGCGATATGTAAGTTGTGTACGTACAACTGTGTAAATGAAAAAAAAATTAATACATCATTTGTATCATTATTGATATAATTTTAAATTATTTCTAGAAAGTCGATAAAATGGGGAATAAGATGAAATAATCCACGATATTATCCACACGTTGGTTTTTTGAAATCAAGGCTTTGAAATGAAAACTTGATTGTTGTTTAAGACAAACCACGTGTTTTAACCCCTGACGCAAAGAGGGGTGTTATTAACTCCCAAACGGCTGAACAGATTTAGAACTAGTTTTCTTTATTTGAAAGTTGATTTCATCGAAAGTGTTCTTAGCTATGTTTCAAGGATATCTGTTCAATAGTTTGAAGGTTTTCAGCTCTTTTCTAGTTTATAAATGGATATGAGTAATCCTTCACGAGTCTGATAGAGTCCATGTTTAGTATTCTGATACTTCAATGATATTAGAAGGACATGGCAAAGTTGACCTAAAGCAGCAGCATCATCTGGGTACCTAACTCTTCACCAACTTACAACAGCGATATAGTGTTTGGGTTCATTGGAATGGTCTCGACGAATAGGTTACGTGTATCAGGGGTTTTTTTAATTTTCAATTCTCCTTTTACTCGTTTTTGTATAAGAAGGAATTGTCTTTAAAAATTATTGTTTGTAAATTAAAAAAAGATTTACGTAAAGTTATTTTAAATGTAGACATAATGCTAATTGCAGATGATTCGCCATCGGCACTTCTAGTCGGCGAGGAACATGCTCAGTCGCATGAAAGCGCTAATAATGTCATGCAACTGTAAAACTACACGCACTAGCTACGCTTGGTCACATCTAGACTGACGGCATCGTTGTACCATTATTTTCAGTAGAAATGATATGTTTATTTCGGACCAAATAACTAATGAGGGAATTATTAATAATGTCCAAGCAGAATGTATTATAATGATAAATGGAATGTGTAATAAATTAAAAAAAAACTATTAATCACAGTGTTGTATACACGGGTTAGGTTAGATTGGCTCCTACTGTTACTATACGGCAAACCAATAGACAAAATTCATAATTTCAAATTGTTTTCTTATTGACCTTAAATTTGGGAATTATTCATATTACTTGGGCGTTATAAATAATATTGCCTAATGCATCACATAACATACGAGTACATTTGATATTTATTATCGTTGATTAATTATTGGGGGAACCCGCTTCAACTATAAATCGCCGTACTACAAGAAAGCGGCAATCAAAACAACGCCGAATCGACGTACGATTCAGATTCATACCGACAATACTGTCACGTTGACAAGCTTTATTTCAAATGGTACACATACTACGGTATTCGGTTGCCGTATTCTACTGTAACAATAGAAGTTTGCACCTAAATGCATCCGAAGTTGTTTTCGGATCTGTATTGTGATGAATCTAAGCTACTAAATATGATATAACAACAATCTAGATTTTATTTTATATACCTATGGTATTTACCGTATAAATATGACACTTGAGTGAAAAATATTTATCGACGCACTGAACAAGCAATGATATGAAATTTCTATTCTATATATATATTATTTATATGATGATGATATGTTTGTATAGCTAATGATTGTGTCGTTTTCTTTTTCAACGGTTATTTTGTTGAACTGACGTCATTATTATTGTTCTCAACTGTACGAGTTCTGAACACGCCATGCTTGCTGAATTATTTTGTTAACTTGTTTTTTTTCGTTTGTTTGAAATCAGTAATTGTTAGTGGATATATTTAAAATGTAATATAATGAAGTAGTACGCCATTTTAGACTCTCGTCTTAAAGCTGTTGAATGTTAAATCTAACATATTATTTTGAGCAAATAATCATTATTTTTTTATCGGCTATTGTATAAAGCGTCGAGTATATTTGATTAGCTAAATATTTAATTTTAAATAAAATTACATGTGTAATGTTATCTTTTTCTACCAGTTTGAACTTCAAACTCGATAGAATGGGGTGGCTATTTTTAGATAAAATATGTAATCATAATTCACAGGATTCTTGAAAATAATAATAATATACTTGATTCTGTACCAATCATAAAACCATGATTTCAGGAGAAAAACCTTCAATTAAAATTGTAATGCGACGCTCATAATAAGTATATATTTGTTTTTTTTTTTTTTTTATATTGGTACAGAACAATTTAGGTTATTTCAATTTTAAGAGTTGGTCAGAATTTGTGAAGGTAAAATGTAATGGTATAAAATTTTGATTTATAATATAGTGCTAAGAATAGCTGAATGCTCTAAAGCCGGGAAGGTGTAAGCGAATATTATTTATAAATTTAATAAAAAGTATATTATAATGAAACTTTGTGTTGAATACTTATTTTATTATCCAATTATAACCAATGGTTACCCTGTAAAACCTAGTCCATAGTTGTAGGTAAACGTTAAGCTTTTGTAAATTCAGTGACACGTTATTATGAGTGTCACAATTAATGTATTGTATTTTAATTGTGTAAAGCTCTTTAAATATAATAAGAGTAGTATTAAAAGAGAATGTCATTGGTTTTTGTAAATAAATGTGTGTCTAACATAAGCTTAGGGTAGTGGTGTGACGGATTGTGTGGGGTGTCTTTAGAAGTTAAAGTTGTCGTGCAGTGGAAGTTCTTGAATCAAATTGGATTTGTATTTGAAAAATGTCGAGGATTGAATAAATGTAATGATATTAAGAAAGTGCAGTAATTTCGCGTATAATAAATGTCTCTATATATAATGTGAAGAGTTTATTTTTGCTTAAGCTTTATGAAATTGTTAGAATTTCGATTGCGAAAGAGGAATAATATTTTTTCTAATATCACCCGCATGGAGTATTATGATGTTTGTGAGGTATATTTAAATAGGCTTGTTAAGATTAAAATATATATTAGCTATATTTAAATGTCATGGATATTCGTGTAAGTCTGCAGTGTTGAAGCAAATTAAGCCGGTATTAAAACCATTGTAAGATTATTGTTAAAAAAAAGAATGCGAGACGCTAAAATATTACGTAAATATGTATACAAAAAAAAACTTCTATTACGAATGGTTTTAAAGAGCTTTTGCTGATCTTCTATTTTAATAAGAATATTCGAATAGATGTCTTTGAAAGTCATTATTATTTATTCGACAAAATTGTAACGATTAATAATTTGTATTAAGCATTCTGTGTTATCTAAGTCAATGTTAGTAACGAATTAATGGATTTGGGACCTATTTAAAAACTATTTTGAAAGAACAACTCATATGACGTTCCTACGTTTCGTTTTAAACAATTTCCAGAGAAATCTTCAAAAAATTGTTAATTTCATAATTTTCCCAAATAAATAACGATCAAATTTGTGTCGTGTTTGTAAACACTGCTAATGAAATTAGACATTTATGAATCCGGTGGGAAAATTGGTCTTTTTAACGTTCGTATTTAAAGCCGAGAACATTTGGAGTGTTTATTATAATTTGAATTACAAAGTGAAAAAAGACTTATTTTCCTGTGTTGGATTATATGGTTAAGGCTATAATTTTAATGGTCACGGTAATTAGTTTTGAAAGTGCAATAGATTCTTAAAAATTCAATTGTTTAGAGTCAGTGTCGCTTCACACTTTACACTGAGCTGTTCGCTGATACGTAATATATAGTGTTAATTACACTCTAATAATAAGTAATTAAAGCCATTATCTATATAAATGAATTGATATATCGGTAAAAACTAGATAGAGCTGACGAGCGATTTGACGCAAAACTCTCGTACTTATTAGACAAATAAATGTGACAGGCGTAAGCTTCAACTGCCTTTAGAAAAATATGTCAATACTTTCTATATACATATGGTAATGTTAGCTTAAGATGTTAGCTCACTGTTCAATGGTTAACAATGAGAGAATATATACAGTTACCGCTTTAACAGCTTAAAAGCCTTCAAACTGTGGCTTTTAATAAATAAAATTTTGTGAAATTAATAAAAAAAATATTCATAAATGTGTTTCTTTTATTCTATACTAGCTTCTGCCTGCGACCTTCTTTTGCGTGCACTTCACAATTGAGTATTTACCGGGCTAAAAGTGTCCTATGTGTTTATCCAGGTTTATAAACTGTGTGCTAAATTTCATCTAAAGGAGCAAATAGCAGTTCTTTATTGTCAATAGTTACGTTTTATAAAATTTATTGAATGTATAGTTTTAATCGATGTCCGCAGGTTCGAACCCCAACATGCACCAACGAATTCTTCAGAATTCGCATACATTTACTAACTCAAATTGGTAACACTACCGGCTGACGGTGAAGGAACACATCGTGAGGAAACCTGAACGCGTGAGAAATGAGTACCACTGTATGTGGGAAAAATATAGAACTTGTTGACATCTCGGTGTCTGAAATCGCCACTACGTCGTGGTGATTAAGCCCATACCTTCCCTTAGGAAGAGGCCTTTGCCCAGCAGTTGGACACTTATAGGCTGATATTATTATTCCATTTGACAGAATCCTAAATGGAATATAAATATTAGTTTAGTTATTTAAACACACAACTCGGAACTTCTGTATTTCAAAATTCGAAATTTAAAAAAATCAAATCTAATACGATCGTCACATCGCTGGCCAGTACGACTCGACTACTACCTCCGGCAAACTCGCGTCAATGCTCAAAATATTATAGATACGACTCTCATTTGTTTTTTAAATAAATTGACATTTCACGTCATTGTTGTAATAAATCCAAAAAGGCCGTCGTAGCGCGCCGCTACTGTAGTTAACTATAACTGAGAAAAGGTTTTCTTTTTAAAACAACAAACATTCTATACATTATAAATATTTTATTCATAATCATTATACATAGGGCGTAATTTGGAATTTCAGATTAAAAAATAAACATCTCCATACTAGAACACTCACAAACATAAAATCGAGCTTCATTCATTTTTTCACATAATACATAGGTTTATTATATCTCTGGGTGTATCCAGCATACAATTGATTTATTTTTCTGTAAAATTAAAACATATTTAAAGTTTGTTTCATTTTAACTATTCAATTTTATAATAAATTATTGCTCCACATTGAATAAAACGTATTTTGAATATATATATAGTATATATACATATTAAAAAATCAATAAAAATATTTGATAATTTGCATTAACGTACACGCCGGCATGCAGACAGACGCGTATGATTAAAAAAACATTTATAAGCATGTAAAATCGCAGAAAGATATCCTTAAAAAGAATCTTCAGCAAATTAAGATCAAGCTACGTCTAAAACAGCATACATTATAATTTGTTAATAAATTAATATTCGATATCTTAATAACATGTAAAACATATCGCTGAAATTTAACCGAGATAAATAAAATTAACTTTAAAATTTGTGATTTGTATGTATGTGAGATATAAGTTCCCACTTCTATACAGTCATCACCTTTTATTTATCATTTTAAATATCTCGAAACTGGGTTAGACAGACCTTATATTATATTTGTGCTAAATCTAACATAGATCGGCAACTCGAAAGAGCTTGGTATAAGCTTGTGTTAGAACGCGATAACAATACGAGACAGTTAATGTATGTACTATCGGCCTACGTAAATCGTGACCAAAACAAATCCTTCTTAATATTTTTACAAAACATAGTGTTTTAATGCAACTTATTAGATGCTCAGTAAACATGTTTAATTGTGGTTACATGTACTGTACTTGATGTAACTCATATAACAAAGAAAATCAACAAAACAATACGCACAAAAGTGTATTCTGTTTTTGGTCTCGTCTCATTCGACCTATTGTCGGTCTGTACTATATTAAATCTATGGCAATTCTACAATTCAAATTTCTACAAAATTTACATGTGAATCGTAAACCAATATTACTTTACATAATATTTAATGCACAATGCTGAGTGAGGATATTATTTTCGATTTTTATCGATGACTTTCTAACGTAATAAGCGGAGCATAAATTCAACACGGGTCAAAAAAAAACAGTAAAAAATAAAACTGGCAACATTTTCTATTTTAAAATACATAAAATTAAAATAACTTTTATTTAAAACTGTATATCGAATGTAAATAATATATTTTTATTAATGTACGTGGAGCAATAACTATCTAATCGTTCTGGTATTTATGTGAATCAAACTAATTACAAACGAAACATTTATCATACAAAATATTCGGGGATTTATACAGACTTATTTATACAAGATGTTTCTTTATATAGATTGCTTATTTTGTAGTCATATAGAAGTTTATCACAATATGTTATGTGACGTAAAAATGTAACAATAATGGCAATGGCTGACAAAACATCAGGGGTTTTGAATTTGTATGATGGAGCTTTAATTTGTAATCAAAATGGGAATATATAAAACATATTTTCGAGTAATTAATCCAGCTCTTCTCAATGCAATTTTGATACATATAAAAACAAAATACATATATTAAATTCGTCTTCAATATAGATACACAGTTCGGAGTCAATAGTGTTTTAACATTAAAATTTCATAAAATTCAATTAATAGTATATCGATAATTAATCGATTTGATAAGTGGAACATTCGTATGAGAAACTATAATAAAAAAAATCAAGAAAGTAAATTCTTGAAGTCCTAAAACTTTGCCTAAGATTTTGCCATTAATTACGTCACTAAAGGCGTAAAATTTAGTTTAAAATTAACATTACTAGATGAAGAACTATCAAGTATTAAAAAAAAAAATTGCATAATAGTATTGTCTAATCGATTGTTCCAAACGTGCTATATATCAGAAACAGCCTGTATAATATTTATGAAATATTTATTCTCACAGCACAGAGGAGGTTCAGAGAAACTTATGTTTTATATCGTGTCATAAAAACAAATTCGCCAAATGTTATCTCATTAAACATTATTTATGGGAGAGACTAGAGGTTAGGTTCTGCAAGTTTTCTTAGTTTTTAAAGTCTAAAGAACAGATAGTCGGTCAACGGGCAGGTCTAGATGGAGTAATCGCGCAGGGTGTGTGAAAGAAGACGGGTGCGAGCCCAAGCTGCCAAACACTCGCTTGGGACATAACCATTGCGGATTTACGCATTTTATAACTTAAAGTATTTCGGTCGCAATTTAAGGGAGCTTACTTGCACTAATATTTTTTTTGCAAATACCTTTCTATAAGTACGAATGAAGCAAACTGCAAACGATAATATGATAATATTTAAAATAAAAAGTGTATTTTTGAAAATAAACCTGTTTTCGTATCTTGTTTATTTATATTCCTGTTTATAATAAAAAATATTTAACATATGTAATAAGTATTTTTATTAATTTTATTAATACCTATAGGGAGATAATATGGGAATGTGAAGGAGCCATTTTTCCAGTAATCGGACGCCCAACAGACTAATTAAAAAGTGAGAACACGTGCGGTGTGGATGCACGTGCGGTGCGACGTACGAGTATGTCACCCTGAAGCGGCGTTTCGTGACACTTCTAAGGCCATGTCCAACTGTTCGTTTTTACAGCTGTGATACAACGTTATGAAACACATTTAGAGATTCAAATACAATTTAAAATTTTCTATTGTTCTATTAAAATACAGGCGAGCTGAGTTAGACTTTAATACTGGCACGATTAGATTTATCATTTTCAAATCAATCTAAATAAAATTTTAATTGTTTTGTGATATTAAAATAGTCAATATAAAACAAAATAAATACATATCACTGGACAGCTCGAATAGCGGTCGCTGTAATCGACAACAGAAGTAAAAATTGTAAAATGATAATTTACAATTATAATTTAGTACTATTAAAAAAAGATACGAGTATATACAAATATATATTTTTTTTAAATTATTTGATTAAGTCCAACATGGTTAATAAATTAAAACATTACTTCTCTGAACCCGATACACGGGACTGTACGAATACGTCGATATCAAATTCCTACAAATCATATCTCTGTCTATATTATCTACAATCTTAAAAGAAATAAAAAAAATATCATACAACAATTTAATATCGACATACCGAGTGACGTCACCAATCGTTTTATCGACAATGAGGATATATCCAATTCACGAAATATACCTTATGGCTACACACGCATAAGCTTTACTTATTATTATTACCATATTCATCGATTGTCGATAAAAGATGTGCTAGTGCTGCGCTTACCTACTATCGATGTTAACAGATCAGTGTAAGAAAAATAAAGAAGTGAAAAGTAAACAACTATTATTTTAAAATTTCCATAAAATCTTGGTTCCATAGACATCGATAGTATTGCGTGTGTTGTTAAATGGCTCATCGAGGGCTCAACATTTATCATACTTGTGAGTGTATAAATAACCTAGGGCAGTTAAGTGTTACAACCATATCATGATTTTATCATTTTCACGGCAGACGTGTTCGCTCCTGGAAACAAAAAAAAAAAAACTAATTTGAAGGAAGCTTTGTAACGCACGCCGCTGCTCTCATCGGTAGCGTAGCGCGTATTGTTGCCCGAGTTGAGTGAGCGAGACAGAGCACTAGACTATTCAGAATCACAGAGTGTAGCAATCTACCACCATTTTTGTATTTCTAAAAACATCCCAATAACAATTTACTACTTACATTTTTTTACCTCACAGGGTTTTTACTTACAAAAAAAAAACGTAAAGTAATCGTATACTAAATTCGATGAAGGATAAACAAAAAATATTAACTCTTTACTAAACAAAGCCTTTCGAACTATATAAATACTATCTCTATAATTAATAATTATATTACTTCTCAAAGGTGTTTTTTTATGGCAGCGCTATATCTCCTCATCAAAATTAATGATTCAGACGTAATTTCAAAACTTATGCTGACGACAAATACATATGTTTTTACATTTAAAAATTAACATGTATGAAGCACCGTCTATTAACAATCTTTTTAACTCACATGACAGCTGTTAGTTTGATTTTCTACATTCTATAATGTCAGGTAGTCATAACTTAGTTCAGTTTGTACTAACCAGAAACATTATTACATCCATCCGTTCTCCTCAAAGAAGCTGGTTCTGCGCTGAAACAAATTTAACAACTATAGACCACCTTAGAAGCTTTTACAATTTTAAATTAACTCGATATCACAGTAAGTTTCCGTTGACTGGAACTAATGTTACAACATTTTCATAAATGCAGAGAATTAATTATAAAAATCTATTATACCTCCACAATAGTTAACATTATCAAAAATTAAAAGCGACTTGAAAAAATTACATTCACTTCTAGTAACAAAAAAATTAAAACAAATTTTAAAATACGCTAGTAATATTTGTGATATATTAATTGCCGTTTGAAATAAATTAGTACAAATTATTTCTGTATGTACATAAGAAGGCGGCGTGATAACATTGTTAACATGTCCGAATATGAAATTTCAGTTGTTTCGATGTTTTTCAAAGTAGATCTATTTTTACACTATAATAATATATATTTTTGTGAATTGTAGCACAGCAATGTGACGTCACTGTACCCGATGGTAAGCACAGTGCAAACAAACAACATCTACAATCCATTGGCAACAGTCGCTGTCATGCCGGCCTGCTCAAATGTCTCTTAACGTTATCTTTTAAAGACTCCATGTTTTAGGAAGGAGGGTACGCACGAGCCGGGAGTCGGTTCCACAAATTTTTCATAATATGGCATAGATAAATGACGCAACGAACTTCTTTGTTCGTGCTGAGATGAAGGTTACCCGTAAATCTGTGATTCCGGAGCCCACCCAACGCTTGTGGTTCTGTTATAAAAGAGATAAATTTCCAGAAATAAAATCCCTATTTCTTGAGGTGTCTAATTGTAATAATTCTTCACGTCAATATTGTGAGTCATAACAATGTGCATGATATTAGGTCCTTACATATGAAATTGGCGTTTTGTTAAATCGTTTGATCTCAAATGTCTGGCGTTTGGATAGGAATTCCAAATTAAAATTTATTTCAAATCTACGCTTGTGTATTTGTGCATCGAATTTAGTGATTCATTTGTTTTCGCACTATTACATTTTTTTATCGTTATAGGTTTACCGTAGTGGCCACAATCTCATCTGATGTTAAATGACGATGTGGCCCAAGATGATAACACGCTAAAACTAGTGGACGACTGGCTCTCAAGTGCAGCAGCCGGAACACATTTGCAGGGTTTCGAACTTACGTCAATCGACGCGAAATCGTACACGCTACCACTGAGCCATTATTGCTTCCAAATTGATTTTCTTTAACTTCGTTCTTATCACAAAATGGAAACCTAAAAATATCGCGTTATTTACGAATATGAGTCCCACCGGGGCATCAGCGCTGCAAAAACAGCTCGAAGGATTAATGATGTGTATGGGGAAGCTACTGTAAAATAATCGTACCGTACGTTTTTGTTCGTTTTGGAAATTTTCGTAGGTCTCTACGAAACAAACCTCGTGTACGGCCCTAGTTGATAATTAAGAATTAAAGGTGATCGTGGAAGCGGATCCATCGCAAACCACGGCAGAGTTAGCGGCAGGCTTCGGTGAGTGTTAATTCACTTGAAATTAATTGGAAAAGTGAAAATGCATGAGTAGACTGAAGCACACCAACAAACACGCATTGAGTGCTGCGTTACATTACTCAATCGTCACAATAACGAGGGAATTTTGTATCGTATTGTTACAAAAATGTGATTGTGACAAAAATGGACCCTTTACGACAAGCTCATCACAGTGACTGAACCCAGGAGAAGAGGCTAAATCCTCCCAAGTGAAAGTTGACTCAGAAAAAAGGTACCGTTGAGTGTTGGGCTGATGTCATAAGCTACAGCTTTCTAAGATCTGGACAGACGATAACGGCAGATCTGTATTGTCAACAATTGCAAACCATGAAGAAAAAGCCAGCCGCTAAACAACCGAGACTGCTCAATCTCTCCAGCCCAATGCTGCTTCAGGACACCGCTAGACCCCATGCTTCACGACAGTTGGTCGCTAAAATAGAGGAACTGCGGTTGGAATGTCTCCGACACCCACCATACTTCTCTGACCTTGCTCCAACAGATTACAACTTTTCCAGAAGGAAAAAAAATCCATTCCAATAAGTCTGTCCAAACCGCCTTCAAAGATTTTATTGATTCTCGCTGCCACAATTGTTTCAGCAATGGAATCAATTAACTACCTATAAAATGGCGAAAGTGCATAAATAATAATGGTACATATGTACTTCGATTTATTAAATGTATAATTTAATATTTTTTTCGTTTTAGTTTTTCCATATAAAACGCTCATTTCACATATAAGGACCTATTATTTCCTTAATTACATTAACGCTATTTTTGACCTTATCAACCATTTGACTTTTTTATTTGTGATAATTTATATAAAAACATAATAATATTTATTATGTATTATTTAACAAGACTAAGAAGTTGAGATTTTTTTAAGATTAAATAAGTACTTTCAAGCTATATATCAAAACGTGCAAAGAGAAGCTAAATAAATATAGATCAATAAGAATGAGACATTAGAGAAGACTAAGATAGATACATCCATAAATGTAGGAGAGTTGCGGAAACTTTGGAACTAGTATATAATAATAGTAATTTGGGTTTAAAGCTTAGATTGGCTTGAAAATAATTTTAATAATAAGCTACATAAAAATCTAATTATATAATGTTTTCTTATGTTTTATATTTTGTACAATATCATTATTAATAATAAAATAACATGTATTTATTATTTACAAAATTGAGAAGATAATAAAATTAAACCCGCCACCGATAGTTTAGTTTGAAGCAATTCGATTTTTTTTTAGTTCAAGTTATTACAATGCTCACAACGACTATATATCACTTTGTGTACTAATTTGTATATGTTTCGTTAAAATATTTACAGTTTTAAAACTTACCATTCATTATCAGAGGTGTATTTTTAATTATTAAATTTCCCATTAATTTTAAAACTAACTGAAAATATATTGTTCATTTATAATTTATAAAAACGATAAACAGGATTGAGATTACATAACAAATCGTTGGATATAATATCATATTTTCATTCCCAAACTATGTAGTTAACTTGGAAAACTCAAATAAAATATACACATAGTCGTTCGAGCCTTTTGATAATTTTTAGTAATACCGACCTTGAAATTATGTGATTTCTTTATAATCTATTTTTACTATAATAGATCAAAACCGATAAACTGGATGGGAATTACACAACATAATACTTGGGACATAATATTACATTTTTATTCCTAAACTCTGTATTTAAACTCAAATAAAATACACATAACCGTTCGGTTATATATACATAAAGTCGTCGTCTGCGTGCGAATGAGCGCGTACGTACTACTAGCGTACCTACTTTGTTTCGGTGCAATGGCTTCAGATATTGTCAAACGTGCTTATTGTAATGTAGTGATAAACGAGCTACTAGTGTTTATTCAGAACAAGGCGAATGTTATAGATGAGGTTACCCTCACTCGGTTATGCAGTGACCGTTTTATAGAGAATGAAATTGTGTTGGCGAAGAAACTGCTTTTCGATTCAGTGCCAAACTCAAAACGAAAAGTTCGTAAAAGTAAAGGAAAAAGTGCTCGAGACATGGATGACATCATATTTCCTTTGAAGCTCACTGATCCAGAGATTGTACCCGTCATCGTAGCGCACGACCTACGTAAATTACCGCCGGTTATGTTTCATCATATAGAGTAAGGAAGCTATTAAAGGATATTCTCGTGCTACAATCGGATATAAAAGTTCTTAAAAATGACTATGCCACAACGACTCAGATATTGGAACTAAGAACTCAAATAGACAATCTGAAGAGTGCCTCAATTGTGTACAATAACTTTCGACTTTGTCAATAGAAGACGAGGCAAATTTATGGAGGTCTTAGAATACAAAACTTTCACAGTGGTCCAATGGCTTTACAACAGCATTCAAACTTGGAAATCGAGGATAAATCACCCAAATCCAAGTTAAAATCTAACATCTCATCATCATCAGATGTGGATGTGCAGATAAAACTGTCATCGATTAGAGAAAACACTAACGGCGCGAAGCGATCAGCTGATTGTGCGTGCGTGATAAGTCCGTAAATCCGTGCAGTGCTGTCTCGCTCGCACAACGGCCAGGCAGTGATACAGCAGAGGAGCGCGACGCGAGCCAGCTACTGAATGAAGATGAACAATGCAGAACCCCTACCAAGGATTCAAATCTCATTGGCTCGGCCGTACACACTAATCTTTCTACCTTATCCCGAGGTAAAGAGCGCAAGTCGATGGCGGATGCACTGAAAGCGAGTATTTAGCGTAAGGAAATAGTAGGGGAAAAATGGAATCTTATCACAAATAAGAAACTCAAGAAGCCCATATCTAGTGGAAGGATGGATGAAGCCTACGTTGGGCCTGAAGGAAAATATAAGGCAGCTATGTTCAAAGTACCATTGTTTATCTCCAATGTTTGCAAAAATACGAATGTGAGGGATATTATTGCATATATAAAGAACAGCGTTCAGGAAGAGGTAACGTTGTTTAAAATTAATAGATAAAACGGAAAAGAGGTACAACTCCTTTAAGTTGTATGTACTCAAAACAAAACTAGAATTATTCCTAGATAATAAAAAAGTTAAGACGGCAGATACAAATTTCGTTAAAAATTGGTATGTAAAGATCCTTGAGACCTTCATTTCAAGTACAAAGTCAATTTTTTGATGAAGGATGTTGGATTGGTGTAGTCGATACTACTGAAGTGGTAAAAAAATCAGTAAAACTATGTTAACTATCCTGGTAACATTATTCACACGGTCATACGTATTGTAATCTGGTTGCCAAGGACACACAGCTAAATGCACGTCTCACTTTTGTTGTTAGTAAGGCTCCATTTGTCTTTTTCTCAAATCTGTGATATTAGAATTATTATCAAGATGTGTCACGATTGAGAGGAAATATCAATAAACAAGTGATGTTTTTAAAAAACGGGTTGTAACAAAGTAAGCTGTAATTTAAAAATATATATTTATATATAATACAAGGAAGTTAGGCGCGTCACTTGACAAAGGCTGGATCGATTAGGGTATTTTTTTTTAATTTTAGCAAGAGTTCGAATAAATTTTAGGAAAGAAAAATTTGAAAGTTATCCGGAAAATTCTGGAAAAACTGATTTTTTATTTTATTTTTTTTAGAGTTTATTTAAGATCCCAAGACCATAAATTACCATTCGAGCGATGGATATGCGTAGTTTATTCGTTTTATTTATTGTCAAGGAAAAAATATCAGAAAAAAAGAAATGTAATAGATGGCGCTGTAGTCAAGTTATTGACTTTTGGAAAACGTAGAACAAAGTCTGCCGGACCAGCTAGTATTTGTTAACGCAATATTATAAAACTAGATAATCTAAATACAGAATGATTTGTATTCGAGAACAAATCAGCTAAACCGAAAAAATATCTAAAATAACGTTTATAGCGCCTCTAATATATACGTGAATTTACTCGCATTTAGATATATATTGACCCCCTGTAAACGACTTTTTGTATGATCGAATAAGCCTACCTCATTACAAACCCGTCTACACAAAGCGCACAAATCTAACAGGGCCGTAACTAAGGCTCGGGCAGCGGGGGTTACATCCCCCTTTCTTAATATCCGATAACGAATTTAGACATGGCCACATTTAACTTCAATAAATGAACATACATATTATGGCAAGGATTTTCGATAATGCACTATAGGTAAAACGTTTGTTAAGTTTTGCTAATTATTATATGAGAACTTAATATGTACTTTTTCTTTCGAAAATACTGAAAAAATAGACGGATATTATGAACTTCTTCAAAACTCAAAACTTGATATAAAATTTTAACATTCATTCTATTTACAATTTATTAAAAATATTTATATTAGCAATCGTTTTGGTTTTAGCAGTGTAACCAAAGCGATCGAATGAACATCCCATTTTAGATTAATTACGGCCCCAGTAAATAAGCCTGAATGCGAAGCTGATGTTTGCGCTGGTGCATGTTACACGATCATTGACTTACAACTTGTCCCTGTCGCTGCGCGTGTCGGTGTAGACGGCGCCCCGGGCGTACCCGTGCATGGAAGACTTCTCGTGCTTTGCTAATCGACAAACAACCCGATTTTCTAACAAACCTTCACGACTTTAAATACATATGCGCATCTCATATCCGACACGGACCAAGATTTATCCATAAAATTTCGTTTGAGCAAGAGAATTTACTGAACAGAACATACTGTCTAAAGTGGTATTATGAAATAAAAAAAATACTGGAATTACTTCTCGAAGCTAAGCAAGTTCGATTATTCAGTCTTTTAAAATATTGCAATTTTCACACAAAAAGGCTCTTCACTGTTGGATAACAAATAATTTCGATCACAAAATCAATTACATATATTCTTTGCTATTAAATACCATATAGTAAAGTATCAAGACATATTTACCGTTGGTTATAACACCGCTGTACGAATTACTGTTCATTTTCATCGATGGATCTTGCGAACTCTGAAAGAATAATTGATTACACGTATACATACATTTATGACATAAAACAAATTCTAAATGAGTCAACATTACAATAAAATTGTTATGATTTTATATTATTACCAGGCCCGGATCTAAGAGAGGGCAACAGGGTCTTCAGCCCCTGGACCTCCATAATATAAGGTTTTGAATTTTTTAATAAGAAACAATTTAATCCCATGCTGACAACCGAAAAGAAATCTCAAAACATATTCAAAATTATGTCATACCTCCACTTCCTTGTTGCATGCAATATAATGCAACTATATATATATATATTTTTAAAGAAATCATTAAGTTCTATACATTATAGATAAATTTTACAATCCATATTAACGTCTCGAATGGGCAAAGACATCTTGCCGATTGTGGCTACAGGCTTCATAGCCAGATCATAACTACTTCAAACTTGAATGAAACTTCTACATAACTATAGAATATGTATTTTCTTATTACAAGTTTTCTGCCATAGTCAAACAATATCACAAAGTAAATTAGTAAATTTTGATTGTGGTTGGACATTGAAACAATTAGGACAATTGTACCAACTGGAAGGCGAGGCACTATGTGCATAGTGATAAAGCCTGTCACAGTGTCTTGTTTAGTTTTGTTGGGTTTTGAGATCAGTCAGTTTATATCCAGCTGCCGGGGCTCGGAGATGGATAAGTAGTCGCCATGTTTTTGGATTGTCCTGTGCTTACCATCAGGCATAGTGGCGTCACTTTGCCTTAACAACGACTCTATGGTTAGTCCATACCGAGGCTCCAGATGCAGATACAAAAAAAAAATTTACCTAGGGGCCTTCCGGAAGGATAATATATATAAAAAGAATCAAGATTGTGCAGATTATACAACAAATTAAAAATCTACTCCCCTGCAATACATAAGAATTTTTTGTCTGTAGTTCCACCAAATTAAATACTGCATGTAATGGTGATCGAGGATTTACAATGAGAGAACTTGGTCATGTGAACGAGAACGTGAACTACAGAATGCTGTCGGCCGAGCACACATGCGAATTGTGCTGTCCCAAATACGCTAATTGTGAGTGATCTTAAGAAGATGGACATAATATGCTATCGCTATCTTTTTTGTAGGTCTTTTTATGGTCTGTAATTATTTAGTACATTAATTTGATATATCTCTTATGTTTTACTCAGCGTAAGCCATTTAAAGCACCCCAAAAGCGTCTTTTTCCAAATTGATTCACCATTATCTTCACTGCTTATTTCGTATGTTACTTTATCTCACAAAATATATTCTATATCCCGGACAGATGACATTGTTGTGAATTAATAAAAGAACCATGTAAATCGAATAAGTGGTTTTCGCGTGAACAGAACATAAACTAAACGGACAGACAGACAGAAGACATTGAGTTTTACAATATACGTAGATTTTACATTAATTCAAATAGGCTTATTCGACATCAAGCATGTCGCAATCCATATAAAAAGTGAAAAGGAGTGTATTTTCTATAAAGGTCGAGGTTGTATACAAAAGACATTTGACATCTTAAAGCTCGTTCCCACTTGTAAGTGTGTCGGGCCCGGATTTTAATCGGATGTTCCAGTGGCAGAGCATGTTATATGAAGCTATTCACACTTGTCGGAAACCGATTGTGACAAAAAATGTCGGGTGTTTTGCCAGCCCTCTACGCCCGGAAAAAAATCGTGTCGGATCTCGCTCGCCTATGAGTAAGTATGGCGCTGTTCACATTTGTTGGATGTCGAGGACGACACCCCTCCCTCCGCTAAACCCTTGTTCCGCCAGCGGGTGCGTCGCTGCGACACGCACACATAAATCGCGTTGCGCAAGCAGAGTTGTTGTGTTTTTTTGTACGCACGTTTGGTGTTTCCTAATAATGGAAATAAATATAAACCCTGAAGAATTGATCACACTAGTTCAGGAAAGAGGTTTCCTTTAGGACAAAACTTTAAATTTTATCTTTAAATCCTTAGCTGTCTTTATTTGTTTTCTTCTTATATATACGACGTGGCCGACAACCAATTATTAACCGATAGTGTGAACAGAGGCGCCGACATCCGATTAATATACCAGATCCGACGCCCGACAAGTGGGAACGAGCTGTTATACATTTCTCTGGGTAACAAATGATGTAATATAAATAGAACATACCGCCATCTCCCTTATATCTCTCAGAAGCGCATCAATATCCTCCTTCGTTGTCTCGTCTGCATCAGCTTTCTTCTCCGTTGCTTTGGAAACACCTTTCACTTTATTATTTAACACTTTCTTATGCATGTTTTTGTCCTTTGAAGGCACTTCACTATGTTTTTCACTTTTGTCCGTTTTCTCTTCAACAACTTCAACGTCACTGCTGCTATCATCGATGGCGAGAGGTTCCGGTATATTGTCCCCTAACGGATCAACGTCAGACACTATGACAATATCCTTTTTCTTTTTGGCCTCCGGGGGTCTTTTATCCGGTTTCGCGAATGTTGGCGAGTGCTGCACTGGAACTAATGCCGGCCTGGGGATGTTGTTCTCCGAGACGCGCATACTTTCAATTAGCTTCTGGGATATTTCTGCTTTTTTACTTATTTCTTTAGACTGCAAATTTGTGTCTATATGTAGTGGAGTATCTACAGACTTCTCTTTCACATGATTCTTCTCTTTCTTCTGTTTGTCTTTTTTATTCACCATCTCATTTAAAGCTGCCGGTGACTTCACTCTTATGAAGCCTTTATCATTACTACTACTACTTTTTTTATCGGCTTTTATTTGATTTGGCACAGGTGTAATGGTTATACTGCCGATATTGTTTGGGGGAACGTAGACGTCCTCCTTTTTCTCAGAGTCTTTCTTCTCTGGTTTCTCAACGACCAAGTCTTTACTTAGATTGTATGAGTTTAGCATAGAGTTGAAGACGATAGGTTTGTATTTAGTATCGTCCGCGTTGAGTGGAACTTCGGGCTTGTCTGACAACATCTTTGTGGTGGTGGTGGTGGTGACTGTTAACGAGCTCGGAAACTGAATTGGCTCAGTGAAGGCTGGTGTGGTGGATTGTAGCATTGTAGGTTGCGAGGATGAGCCCAGTCTTTGCCGTTTTATTTCTGACACTTTGATGTCTTTACTTAAACTGCAAACAAGAGATATTAATAAAAATAGTATGTTTTAAGTAATTGTGTTGCTTCTAAATGTTAATATATAGTGACATTAGTAAAGTGAATTCTCAATAGATTTGCCAATACCACAATTATGTTTTGATCAATGTAAATTTAATTATAATTATCTTTGTATGTTATATCAAAAAGGTGATTTTTTGTAGTAAAGCCATATTAATTCTTCATCAATATTAATGATTTAAACGTCATTTTAAAAATTATGCTTTAAATAAGTATTTTCGATAAAAAATGTTGATAAATAAAATATTTTCATTAGGAATGCTTTCAATAAATGGAAATGAAATAATAACATCAGAACATTTTGCATATTACAGAATGTAAACAATTCAACTAACAGCTGTTATGTTAGGAAATGATTCACATTACACCGAGCCGAGGCACGGACGAGACACGGTCAAACATCTATGGTACACTCTTGTATGAAGTAATGCATGCTACACCGGGACGCGGTTCGCTATTTCTTCCGACTTACTTAACAAAAATCTATATTTAAGGCTAGCTGAGAGGTTTATCCTAATGCTAGATAGCCTATATTATTTCTCGTGAAAAAGCTATTTCTATATTTAAATTTTTGAATACGACCTGTAGTTCCAGAGATTAGCGAGATTAATCAAACAAAAAACTCTTCTGCTTTATTATATTAGTATAGATATACTGACTCGGCTTGTCGCAGTAGGGTGGGCATCCGCACGAAGCCGGCAGGGAACAGCGGGAGGACCCTTGTGGCGAGTAGCCGCGCCGCCGCGTCCGGGTGCGGTGGTGCGAGCCGGCGCAGGCGGGAGAGCAGCGCCCGCGTGCGCGCACACCACGGGAACCGCCGCTTCGGGAGCCGCTTCTCGATCATTGGCGCGCCCTCCGCAGCCGACTGCTGCTGGATCTTCTTCCTGTGTCATATCACATTCATCACCATCATCAATTAACAATTCGACAACCGCTAAGAATAAAAGCTTTTTCATTTAATTCATTAATTATCTATATCTTAAATGTTATAAAATTTAACGTTTCTCTGTCACATATCCAATTCATATGGTTTTTTTATAGCTAGATTATCTGTCCAGGTTATAGGATATATTTTGTAAGATTAAATAACCTAATAGCACGATGATGGTGAATCAATTCGGAAAAAAGAGACACTTGGGGCGCTTAAATGGTTTACACATAGTAAACCATACGAGATATATCAAATTGATGTTCTGCATATTTGTATATCTTCAAAAGACCTACAAATAAGTCAGCGATAACATATGTCTATCTCCTAATGATAATATTTAGAGGTCATCATGCATTGTAATAGTATATTTAATTATTTTGTGTATAAATTATGATAATAATACAAAATGAATAATAAAATTTACAAAAAAAAAAAGTGATCTAGAAATAAGTTTTTGAAGAGTTAGTAATACAAAAATTAGTTTTTTTTTATATACCTTTCTTCTTGTACCCTTTCACATTCTGCGTTGTAGTTCGCGATCATTCCCGGTTTTCTATCGTCTATCAAAGTTTTTAATCTGCAAAATAAATAACATTAAGGATATTTATTGGCGTTCGTAGGTTTCGACTGTATTGGTTGGCCCATGAAATGCAATGGTCGACGTAGCCAAAGCCTACAATATACGGGTTGATGTCCAATAGCTGGGCAGAGCTTGGGCAGCTACGCAACATCTTCTCTTCCGAGACACCGCAGTGTGTTAAAAAAAGAGCCAACCAGCCTATTATGTACTATATAAGCGGCACACTATGATGGCGGTTTTCACATTTGTCCGCTCATGAAGTATCGGACTAATTATTAACTACGTTTGAAGGAGCAAATTGTTGTTGTTATTATCAATAGTGGCGTGCAGTTAGTCATAAAATTTATTAGATGTATAATTCTAGGATGCGAAATTAATTTCTTACACTTATTTCTAAATTATAAAGATTATGGTTTGGTTTACTCAGCACCATTTCACGGAATCCTTAATAGATTATAATTATTAATTTACTTATTTATCACAAAAATCGGCATTTATGTTTTTCAAAATCCTTGGACAAGTTCCACCACCTTCACTCATAACCAACCGCAGGAAACAACACAAACTTGCCTCAGCAGCGTTTCGAGAATCTTCGCCTCTCTCTCGTCATCGGTGAGCCGGCTGAAGTCCTCCTCGGAGTCATCTTCTTGTTTCCTCTTATGTGTGGCGGTCGCCGTCGATGACGTAACCGTTGCGGTATTGAGCGTTGCTTGAGCCGGAGTCTCGGCAGGCGGTGCCACTGTAATGTTTTTTATTAATTAAACACGAGAGTAGACAAATTTTGGAAAATTGTTTTAAACACTTTATATGTTGAAAACGATACCCGTAAATTAATATTAGTTCCTTACATATGAAATTTGTGTTTTGATGAACTGGCCACGTTGATCTCAAATAAGTTTGGTTTGGAGTTCCAAATTCAAATTTAGGTTAGTGTATTTGTGTTTCGAATGTGTGATTCATTTGTTTTCGCACCATTTGATTTATCGTTCTTTTCACAAAATGGAAAACTAGAAATATCGCGTTATTTACGAATATGAGTTCCACCGTGGCATTAGCGCTGCAATTAATGATAAACTATTGTAAAAGAAAGCAGGCTACATTTTTGGTACCACAATTTTCGTTTCGGAAATTTTGACCTATAAAACAAACCCCGTGGACAGCCGGAGACCCTAGTTGATAATGAAGAATTAAAGGTGATCGTAGAAACGGATCAATCGCAAACCAAGTCCGAGTTAGCGGCAGGCTTCGGTGTGAGTGATTAAACAATTTCAATTCCCTTGAAACAAATTGGAAAAGTGAAAATGCTCGAGAAATGGGTACCGTATGAATAGACTGGAAAAGCCAGCCGTTAAACAACCGAGAGTGGTCAATCTCTCAAGCCAATGCTGCTTCAGGACACCGCTAGACCCCATACTTCAAGAAAGACGGTCGCTAAATTAGAGGAAAAGCTGTTGGAATGTCTCCGACACCCACCATACTCCCCAAACCTTGACCTAACAGATTACCACTTTTTGAGAAGGAAAAAAATCAATTCCGATAAGGCTGTCCAAACCGCCTTCAAAGATTTTATTGAGTCTCGCTCCCACAATTGTTTCAGCAATGGAATCAATTAACTACCTATAAAATGACGAAAGTGCATAAATAATAATGGTACATACTTCAATTGATTAAATGTATAATTTCATAATTTTTTCGTTTTACTTTTTCCACATAAAACGCTCATTGTATATGCAAGGATCTAATACTTAAACACTATTACACCTTTAAAAGTAATATAAAAATATTTTTTAATCTAAATATGAATATAGCAAAAATGCTGAAAAATACGACGTGACGTCATCATTCAACAAATAAAATTAAACTTAAATGTATTATGTGTACAATTGATTTTACATGGGTCTAACTGGGCGTTGTCCAATTGGTAGGCCCAGGTACAACTGGCATATATATATATATATATATATATATATAAGCAACTGGTGACAAGCTGTTGGCCTACTTGATGGTAAGCGGTTACCGCAGCCTATGGGCGCTTGTAACACTAGCGGTATCACTAGCGCGCTGCTGACCTTGACCCCCTTGACCTAGGCACTTGAAGGAGCTTTATAAAGCCCGCTCACCACAGTCACATAACTCAAAGCGATTTCTCCGTGCCTTACCTCTCAAAAATTAACATATAATAGTTACCGGAATCAGTATCAGGTTCATTTGGTGCGGAGTCCAAACAGGCTCTGACCTGCTGCAGCAGCTTACTCCTAGTGGTGGAGAGCGCAGCAGCAGCCCGGCTCCACGCGCTACGTCGCACCACTGGCTTCGCCTCGCACTTACACAGCGTATGCTCCATCCTGCATCACAAACAATATATAAACATTCAATACTGTGTAGCCTTTGTTCTTTTTAGTTCTCACTTCCTGTACTCGCCAGATTGCTTGACGTTTTATGTTTACTGCACTACTCCTTAGGGCCGTAGCGTGAAGTTATAGCCTATATAAATTGTATTTTCTATTAAATTTTACTGGTAGTTTCAGAGATTAGCGCTTTCAAACAAACATGAAACTATTTCTTGAGCTTTGCTGACGGTACTACAGACTACTACTCGATGGTAAGAAAAACTATTATGAAAACCTACTTAACTGATCTAAGTAAAATACAGTGACAGAAGGTAACGAACCAGAAGATCAAATTCAACCGCCAAGTTTTAGCGAAGCGAGGAAATCTATCATGACATTAAAGAATAATAAAGCACCCAGCATAAATAAATATACCTGCAGAGCTCTGGAAGCAGAATGGGGAAATAGTTCAATACAAGATATACGAAATAATATTGATAATATGGGACTAGGAACAGATACATCAAGACTGGAAGACAGGAATCATATGGCCTATTCACAAAAAGGGATGTCGGAAAAAAGTTTAAACTATTGTGGAATTAAATAAATGGGAACACGCTCATAGTCTCCACTCATTGTTTGTAGATTTCAGTAAGGCGTATGATAATGTACATAGAAATAGCTTTTACCAGGTTCTTGCAAATTTCTGAAGTCCGGCAAAATTAATAAGACTTATTAGGGCAGCTACGGATGGAAGCAAAGTGTGCGTTAAAGTTGGTAATGACTTAACCGAACAATTTTAGGTAGTCTCCGGGCTGAAACAGTGGGATGTGTTGTCTCCTATGCTGTTTAACTTAGTCTTGGAAGATGTAATTAGGAAAGTTTTACTGGTAGTTGGTGGAATTGAGCTGAATGGGCAACATAAAGTTACGCGGATGATCTGGCCCTTCTGGGAGAAACAAAGGAAGCAGTTATTATGCTAGGAAAAACGTTGGAGGAAGAAGCCATTAAAGTGGGTCTTAAAATAAATAAAGTAAAAACTGAATATTTACATATGAAGCGACACCAAAACACAACAGCGAAAAGTAAGAATTTGAAAATAGGAAATACTACCTACAATGTTTATCTGAGTTGCTCTATCACAGGGAATAACATACGGAAGGGCGAAATTGAACGCCGGATACAAAGTACCCTAAGATGTAGTGCGGCTCTACACAATGTGTTAGTGTCCAGGCTTCTAAGTAGAAATACAAAGATCCGAATATATAAAACAATAATTAGACATCTATTTATGTATGATTGCGAAGCATGGACACTAGCACAAAAAGAGAAACGAAAACTACTGATAACAGAAAGGAAAATATTTAGAAAGATCTTGAGATCAACGAAGAGAGAAGATTGGCTATGGAGGATCCGCAAAAACTTGGAAATCGAAGATATTATACATGAGTCAAACATTATCGGCGAGATTAAAGCGCACCGTCTTATGTGGCTCGGTCATATTGAGCGAATGGGAGAGGATCTAGCGACCATAAAAGCGTATCTGTGCCAAATAATTGGACGAAGACCCATCGAAAGTCTCAGGTACGGATAGTTCGACGCTGTCAAGAAAGACCTAAAAGAATTCCAAGCGGAAGTGGCGGGAGACAGCGCAATGTAGACAGAGATGGCGTCTTTTAGTGTCGGGAGACCAAGATCCACTTTGTGTCGCTGTGCTATTGTTGTTAGTTTTAGTTAATTGATAAACAATACTAATGTGGGAAAAATAATTGTTCGTTTTTTTTTTAAATTATTTTGTCTTAAAATCAAGTGATTCGAGTCACCAATCAGAAAACGTGATGTCATCGTACAATATTCATATACACAGTCGAGTGTTATTCTTATTAGGCTATCTTGTGAAAAGTGTAGAAATAGTGACTTTAAAATTATATAGATGGTGAAGAAATTCCATAAGTCTCAATTGTAAGTATTGTAACCACAACTTAGAACATAATGACATACCTACCTAACCTTAGTTTCATTTATTGAAGAATGACGTCACACGCGGTCCCATAAACATAATGCCGTGTATTGGGTCATATTTTTATTTAAATTAAAAAATGTTTAATACATGTGTAATAATAAATCAATCTAAATTCATGGTTGTTATTTTCAACATATAAACAGTTTAAGACAACTTTTCAAGTTGACTACTGGATACTACTCCTGGATTTTACTTATATTATCTCACCTTATGATCCATTGTTCAGTCTTGGAGAAGAGTTCCTTGGCAGATATATTGGGGTTTTCCATCAGCTGTTTACTCACAGCCCCTTCTAAAGCTTCCACGACCTGGAGGACCTGATTTTGAAGCTGCACCTCGACCTTGGGTTCCACATCTCTGTGAAATTAATTGTTCAAGTTATCTATTTTAATTACAATATATTTGAGAGTGTTAGGGCACAGAGAAATTTCTCTGGAGATTTCTTTGTACTTGTGGAATATTTGGGTAAATTTTCACTACTGCTTGCACGCATACGGCATGCAGTAAGTTGGAGATATTTAGTGACGAAACTTTATTTTATTTAGAGAAAAAAAAAATGATGTCTAATTAACAAAATAATACATATACAAGGAAATACCGCAATGAAGGCCATTTAAAAGCCTACATGTATATATCATATAATTAATATATTGTAACATTTTTTAAATACATTTTTTTAATACTACATAAATAACTTTTAGGATGGAGGTCTGTCATTTTTTTACGCTTTATAGGCTTAGCGTTTCACCACAATCTCATCTGATGTTAAGTGACTATGTGGCTTAAGATCAAAACCTTGCCTAAAAGAGCTGACGCTTAAGTGCAGCTGCCGGAACCTATTTATAGGTGCTTGGCGTTAGATTTTCTACCTGACTTGGGTGGTAACTCGTCAGGTGTGCACTCAAAAAGATGAAAAGGGCGCTTTAGGCTAAAAGCAATTATGTCTGACTGGACTGAATAGTGATCACGTAGACGAAACACCCGCTATATTGGCAAGCTTAGCCGAGTTGCGTTTCCGGATTACTCAAATGAACATTTAGTAATCGAATTGGGTAGTAAGGTTTTTACTCAAATGAACATTCAGTAATCGAGCGGGGTAGTAAGGTTTATACCTGACTGGGTTTCGACCACCATGCACATGATGATAAACCTGTTAGTGACTCTCTTTATGTCTGTCGCGTTTCGGGGTCAGCCATTTTATATCCAGGTGCCAAATGCTTGCAGGTATGATAGCCACAACCAGTAATGTTTCACCAATCTCTCTGTGGTCATCGTTGTTTTTGGGTCGTACATGAAGGCATAGTGTCGTCACTGTGACACATCTATATACATATAAAAAAGAAAGGGACTGGCTGACGGACTGATAGATCAACGCATAGCTGAAACCTCTTGGTCAAGAAGCATCAAATTTTGCAAAAATGGTTCTTAAATGATGTAAGTGTACAACTAAGAAGGGCCTTTTGTAAATTCATTCTCAAGGGGTTAAAATGAGGGTTGAAAGTTTGTATGAAAATCGTAAATGCATCCCCTAAGGTGTTAAGTTTTTATGAAAATCCGTCATTTTCGAAGATAGATCTATGCAAATTGGTATTTAGCAATTCAGTTAGAAAGTAAAAAAATGGGACTACATAACTCAAGTATGCCGCGAGCTTAGCGGCTGGAAAAACGCTAGTATAACCTCACACTCAATTAAAAAGTGTCCAGGCATACAGACAGACACGCTGGCTTGTCATTCGTGTCCAGAGGTCTGGACAAGATTGATGAATTTTCGACAGGAGTATTTACCTCGAGCTATCAGATGTGATCGCGTTCTCCGAGCTCGGAGCCGGTTTGGATGTGAGCGAATCCGATTGAGAAGTCCTCGAATCAGCACTCTCTCCGTCACCTTGGGCATTATCTGAAATCATTTGCAAAAATGTATTTTGAAATAATATCGTCATCCCAACGCTTTCAATGGGTAAGAAGATATATATATGTAGCATTTACTGCTAAAATTAAAGTTTGGTTAATTGGTATTCATCTCAAAAGATAACCTTTGCCTTTTTCCTATCAACTGCTTCAAAAGGTAGATTACGCCTTGTCTTGCATTTATAGGTCTAAAATCCGTTCTCCGAATAGATCAAAGTTAAGACAAAGCAGACATAGGCCTGTACCATGCGCATATATATCAGGATGCACGGTCTGGTAACAGTACAGGATTGTTTGTGTACCTTGTGCCAATGATTCGTAACGTTGGTGACTGCATGTAAGAAGTCACCCGGACAGCACAGATGGTCAGAGCCGCAGTGAAAAGCCTGGAGAACATCTGGAGGAACATTAAATGAAATAACAAAGTCAGACTTATGCTCGGATCCTCATTTTATCCATATTCCTGTAGAGTGATTCATATTCGGGAATTTAAGTTGTCTATTGATGGGTATTAAATGTGGCGCTGGCTTAAGATTCATAGATTCCACAGACAATGCACCACACAAATGCATCAATATAAAAATCTTCAAAGTATACCTTATTGTCTATAATGTGGATACCCTTCCTCGAGATCTAGTAAACATCCTTCATCAATTTCGACCCAATCTAGAAAGAATTACATACCATCAGAGGTCTGTTTTCCAGACGTCGCAGCGGACGAATCGGCTCGACGAATTTTCTTGGCTTTCTTCTTTTCGACTTTTTTATTTTTCTGAAACAACAACAATTTATATAAAGATTTCATTATTTTATTGAGAAAAACCCATCATAGGTATCCATCCACCACGGAGCAAAGTGAACAGGTTATGTGGGATTAGCCCCAATTAAAAACCTGAACATCGCCTGTCATATATCACTGAGGATATGAGAACAGCTATCGCATTCTTTCGCACTCTTGGCAATAGCAGCTGCCGAAAAAGCCCTCCCACTGGGATGCCCACCAAACGCATTCTCAGTCTCTGTCGTCATTTTTTAACGAGGGTTTCTTCCTCGTAAATTTTTTAACAAGGTTTTCTTCTTCGTTGTATTTTTACCGGAGTTTCTTTCTCTTACTTCTACGCATGCCCCTTCTAGAACCTCCTCCTTCCTTCCTTACACAATCGCCTTTCAACCTCAATGTCTGTTTTTTTTTAACTTTCATATCCTTAATTATAATCTGATACAAATTTTTATCCTTCATTTGTTTAGGGTTGATTTTCTGAAAACGCCGAGAAAATTTTCTTGTCTTGTATCTGAGAACCTGGATGTCTTATTCCATGTCTCTAACTTCAAAATTAACCGAGTTCCTAAATGAAACTACATATGTTACTTAATTAAATGCTATTAGAAGATGGTACTAGTTTATGCTTTCTCATTGCATGAATAAATGTGATCTGTCTTAATTTTATATTTTAATTTTAGATAGTTTAGGCTCTAATTTGATGAATCAGTCATTGAAGAATTGTGGATAAAAGTACCTATAGATAGGATATAATAAGTAAGTAAAACTTTGAAAATTGTAATTTTACAAATGAATATACCTTTTTCCGATGTTCAGTCTCATGTGAATCGACGGCGCCGTTGGCGATCGCCTTGGGCTCCTTTTCATCTTGGCTCTCCGAATCCGATGAGCTCTCTGATGACTCCTCCTCGCTACTACTTGACGATATACGTCGCTATAAGCGAAGAACATGATTATTAATAACACCACTATTTACCAAAATTATTTGATTTGAGTACTTTTTATACATATGATATATACTATCAATAATTACTGTTTTTATCTCATTAACAAGAATAAAATATTTTCTCATTGCCGTTGTTTCTCATCCTTCTTTTACTATGTTACTAGCTACAGTTTATTACTCCTCTGGCGGCTCTGACTAAACATCGCGTGACAGATCAGCAAGTCACTAAATAAAGTAGATAACTCTTTGAAAAACCTTCTGCCTGCTAATGAAAATCTCGTTCAAATAGTTTCATCCGTTCTGAAGAACACCGAATAAGGAGAACGTTTTTTTTTCTAGTTTTTTGCAAATAATCATAGGAACTTCAGAAAAGCCATTATTTCTTAATCACAGACTGACATTTCATTTTTATTTATTTATACTAGTATTTAGCCTCAGTTACACCTGATTTTAAATGTTAATGAGGCCAAAGATGAAACATGCTGTGAATATTTCCCTTGAGGATGGTAGCTAAACAGGTGACTATTATCCTATTACCCTTACCATATGTGGGATCTACTCTCCTCTATCAACTGTAATCTCAATTCACACCTTTTATAAGCATATCATTGTTAACACAATCCATCCATACCTTCAGTCTTTATCTACTCCTACATCCGTCAACATTCATACTTAACACTCTTCTAGTTATATGACTTTCATCCTCATGACATGCCCATAAATAAAAAAATGCATAACACGAATACCTTATTTCTTCTATTACCACCCGGCTCTCCGTCGGACGTGGAGGTCTGGTTGTCGGGCACGCTCTTGAACTCGAGTGATCCACAGTTGATGTAGAAACCGCCGTAGAGCGTGTCGCATTCCGGCGGGATCATCTCGTCGTACTGTAAAAGTGGGTACAAAGTAAAATAAAACCACCATCATGAGAGATGAAAAGTGGTAATGCTCCATCCACATGCTTGCCAAACTTTGGCAAACATAAACAAATTCAAATGTGTGGATAGGGCGTTTGGCTTGTCTATTTTATTCAAGCATTTGTAAAGGGTTAAAGTTTGTGGCAAGTGGCTAGCGTGTAGATCAGGCATAAAATCTGCGTAAGGTTCGCCTTTGGGATCACAATACATATTTGTACAGCAAAGCAGCAATGTTCAGATTGCCATGTATCGGTCTAAAGAGTGTTCTTGACAACACGCATTGACACACTAGCCGTTCCAACTTGATCATGGTAGCGATCTTTATGACTGGCTGCAGTCCAAACAAAAAAATGGCGAGATCAGATAGACTATATTTAGAAGAGATAGGTACCCGGCAAAGAGTAGCCAGGTGATACGAGATCGTACCCCACTGGATCGCGACCACCATGCACATTGCCATAAACCCATGCTTAATACCCATAATTGCTTGCTATCTACTGTAATATGGTAGTACTAATAAAGAACCATCGCGGCTGTGCGCAAAACAATTCGCCAAAGTTTCATCGTAATCAGATAAATTAGGTTTAGGAACGCGTACGGGATAAACAAGCACGTATACATTATTATGTATATAAATTAACACGTACAAATTCACGGGCGGTTGCTAGTTAACAATGAAGTAATTTATAACCGGTTTTAAAAATGTTTTACCCCGTGCGTGTTGTCAATGAATGAGTCCGATTCGTCGTATCCCGCTCCGATGTCCGCGAAGTCGTCAATTTTTGATCTGCCCTTCCTCCCGTACGTGCTCTTACCGCCCTGCAGTAAGAACAAATTTATTAATTGAATATCGAGTGAATATTTGCTTAATATTTGCTGAATATTTGCAGTGCTAGAGTCACAAAATTTTTAGCCTATTTCGGATACCCAAGTTGTCTTGTCATTATGAACTACTTTTACAGGAGAGAAAGCGAAAACCTCCATATCGTGGTGTTACATCGTTAGTATCATAGTACAGATCATCCTCATCATTTCAGCCGAAAGACGTCCACTGCTGGACATAAGCCTCCCTCAAAGATAGCCACAACGACCGGACCTGTGCTGTCCGCACCCAGGTCGTCGGTTCACCTTGTGCCCACGCTGCGTCTTCCGGTACATAGCCGCCACTCGAGAACTCTTTGGCCCCATTGTCCATCCGTTATACAAATCAATTTTTAATATCAATGTAATACCTATACATTTAACATTACGCAACAAATAAATACAAGGAGACTCGAGTCTTTTGACATAGAAAATATTGCAGGATCACAGACATTATTCCAATTCAGGTTTGGACCACACCATTTTTTTTTCGATCTGACTACACTGTTCGCCGAAAGGGCTCTGAAGCCGCAGACGGCTTTTACAGCTTCACCGGGCTTGGGGCCCACACCAACAATAGAATAGGTACAAAGGAATAATTCTATAAATTTATGAAATATTGTCGTTAATGCTTTTATGTCTTTTTTGTTTTTAGTATAGTGTGAAGTAATTATATGTATTTTTATATTCACTTACATATTTCTGTTCAAACTTCCTCGCGACTCTCTGAACGTCTTCGTCGTTGTCAGAGAATGGGTCCAGCCCTGCTGTCTTGCCATTTTCTACGCGCTTTTTTCTCTGAAAGCGATTTCGAAAATTACAATAATAATAATTAACACTGTCGATCGGTACTGAGAGTTAATTCTTTTGTAATTTTAACCGATAAAGGTTTATTAAGCTGATAACAATTAAATACATAAGTATATACAAAATTTATGACGTTGGAGAGTATGTACGTTTGAACGTGCTTATAACGAGAATTACCAGTTCGATTTTTTTAAAGTTACGATTATTCATCATCATACGATTATTAGTTCGTAGGTGAACGTCCTAGACCAGGGGTGTAAAACGTACTTAGCATTAGTAAACAATAAAAAACTATTTTTTTTATTTCAGTGGTGGTTATTTTACCTAGTACTAGAGATGGCCCGAATGTGGTGAACACCGAGACCGAATGTTTGATCCGAAACCATACCGAAGCCGAAATTCTTCCGAACTTAGACATAAGAGTTCAAGCAGCTACAATACCCAATTTACACGATGGAGTCTAGTCGTGATACTTATATGTCGTCGATTTCGAGTGATAGCGGTTCTACATTTGCTTTTTATTAACCAACAACTTTAGATCTAGCAATTTTGACAAATTCATGAAACCTTAGCAGAAATTATAGCGTTGGATAACCAACCATTTTCAATTATGGAAGACCATGTATTTAATCGATGACGTCTCTAGCAATACCCCAATACCAAGTACAGATAAATTTATGAGTTAAGTAGTTGTATTACGAATTTTAGAAATACTAGAAGTTATGCTCTGACCAGTGGTTTCAAAGGCCAGAATTTTATTGACAATTGACTTGTAACCAATTTGTTGTGTTCTTGTATTTAACACTTAGTGCAGACTTTTTTCTACATCATGCCATTTTATTAGTCACTGGAGTAAAATATTGTTTTATTCACACCACTTTATTTCTTCTACATTACAAACTATTGTACCATGTTTATTATGACCTTTGCCGAAATTAGGTTCAACTTAACAAAAATAAACCGAACTTTGGTTAAACCAAAGTTTAGCGAGCTTCATCAGTCCATCTCTACATAGGATCTAGACTATTATACAACATCACGTTACGCCTTAGAAGCGGAGCAGAAATATAATGCGAGTGAAACCGTAAAGAATAATAAAATACTTTAATGGTTAGTCTTCTTCTTGTTTTGGCGCCGCAGAGCACTTGCCAGTGTTAATGCTTTAATTAAGCCTTAGTAGTATTTTCTATTCTTCAAAGTGCACCCACGATCGATGCGCTGGATGTGTGAGAGTAATGAGATTGCTAATCGACTAGAGAGCCGTGGCGTTTAGAGGCTTTACTTGAATATTTCTGTTGCAGTCGTCTAATAAAAATTGATTCAAAAGTCTGTGGTATATGACCACAGTGTTTATCGTATTTTCGATTATTGCCAATTATCCCAAGTTTGATTAAGTTAGGATTTCCCTTATTTTCCCCTACTCGATGAATCTAGATTTTGGTCAGGAATGACAGAGTGGAACAAATTTCTCTCGTGAATTATTTTGCCGCAGAGTAACCATGACACGAAGACGTGTGAGATATCAGGAAGGCCGTGTCAGATAATTGTCTATGTGATTATTTAAAAAGAAAACATGTCTCATAGCAACGAGATAATAGATCCTGACAAGTATTAAAAATACGGAGAAAATAAAATAAATGGAAAGAAAGTAGAGGCGCCGCGCGTTAGCATCAGGTGTGATCTGTGATCCACGCACCCTTATATGCAGACAACGATGTGTTTGAAGGATGGTTCTAGCTCGAGCCCTCGCATCGTGAAGACCTCCAGTAATATTGGTTCCTGAGATTGTTCGAGGCTAACTACTAAGTCGGAACCCGAAGACAAGACCATTCTGACTGGAGCTTGTCGGACCGTGAGGACGTTCAAGATCAATTACCAGCTACGGGCAGCGATAACATCAGACATGCAAGTGGGGCAACCCCAAATAAACAGAAATCATTCTCACTTGAATTGACGGACCGTGTACATCTCTACAATTCTTGCACTTAACCCTGATAACGCCCACAAGATCTGTTATTCCGACGACGATGTTCAGGAAAATCCTGGTGTCTCCGACAGTCTATCTTGACGTCTCTCTTTGACATATTTCTTTATCTATACACATAATAAAATTGAAGTGCCTGTTTGTAATGTCAAAATAACAGGGTTTTTACTAAATGCATATGAAAGTATACATACAACAAAAAAAAAAACATTTTTAAATTTTTTGTCTGTCTGTCATCTCAAATATGCAATTACTTGTGTAGCCGGTTTTAGATCAGTTTCCAGATTTATTTGACCAACTAGCTGATGCCTGGGACTTTTTTCACGTAAAAATGCTTCGGGAATTACGTGTCTTGTCTCGCTTAGAAGTGAACTGTACTTAATATTTTATAACTACGTATGTTTTTTGAGTACCGCTTAGTTCCTCCTATGGAAGAGCGTATTGGTATGAAGCCTTTTATATGCCAAAGGGTAGCAAACAGGCAAACAGCCCAGTTAATGGTAAATGGTTACCATTACCATAGCCTATGGATAGCTGCAACACCAGGAAATCTACAATCATGTTGCCGACCTTGCGAGACTGCATTTCAATCCCTTTTTGAAGAGCCTCAAGTTATGACATAAGGGAAAACCGGGGAAAACCATGCTGGGTAACCCATTCTACAACCGTAGCGTATGTGACGGTAAGATTATAGGGATCCTTGCTCGGCTTTATTCATATATTAAATTTGGCAACTAAATTTAAATTGGTTCTGTAGGTTATTAAGTAATGCACGTACTAATAAGGAAAATTTTTGATTTTCTTATAAATGGTATGTATAGATAACATTTACATAATTTAGTATATAGATTTCAGTAATCAATATGTATGCATATTGTATAATATGTTTACTATTTATAGTCTGTTGTCAAACCAATTTTGCGGTTATAGCAAAAAACTTACAGATTTTAACTCGACATTTCGACCAGGTTACATAGGCCGTGGTCACAACTAGACTGTTCGCGCAGACGAAGTCCCAATTTTTACAATATGTTTAAGCAATATCATAATAACTAGATAGACAGGACGACTCGGGCAGTTGGCAATTTCCAAATATTCAATAAAACATTGTGCCCGTTTCGCTTATCATTCCATTCATTTTATTACAAATCGTTACTATTAGGAAAGCAAACAATAATCAGTGAATATTTTTATCTTATCTTCAAAACAAATTCATTGACGTATCTACACTTAACGTGAACAGATATGAGGGGTCAAGGTACCTCTCTCTGGTACATTTGCCTGCATAAAGTTTCATTACGGTTACGTTTTCGCGCGTATTTAATTAATTGTGAGCTGATCCCGAAACGACAAAAAAAGAAAATGACTCTGATGGGTTTATGACTGTGTGTATGGTATAGTAATTATTATTTATAACATTATTAGTATTAATAAGTTTTTGCTTTCCATTTAATATAATATCCATGTTTTAACATGAAACGAGACATCTCTGCGTACACACAACTGCATTCAGTACTATAGGTGGCGGCGAGGACGTGGGCCATGCATACGCGGGTGGGTGAAACCATTCGTCACTTCGGCCCGAAAAGTGTGAACGGTGCAATGCAAAGCTGTATGTATGCTAATAATATTCGACACGAAAGTAAATCGTGGTCAAACGTCCGGTAAATGTGTCGTTGCCGACAGTTTTATCGGGTTGCTCTAATATGAACAGTGCCATTGAAATACATATGCCAATAATTATGTATTCCGACACATTTACCGTCCCGATAAACTGTCGGTCCGAGCTAGTGTGAACTAGCAGTAATAGAGTAGGTAGGTAGGTACGCAAAAAAAGATTTGTGTCAACTGTGTTAAGGTGATTGGCCTCATCTAGCTCGTGGAATTTAAATTTTTCGTGGTTTTAACACTTAGGAACACAAGTCTACTTTTATAATTTGAAAATAGTTTTACTGTTATAGGTAATCAATTTAAGTACAAATATAAATCTTTCATTAATTTGTGATAATCATGTGGAGTCACACGAAGCGCGAATATGACGGACACGACTGAAAAAAATAATGCTAAATAGGTAGGTGGTCTCATCATCGTCATCATTATCAGCGTTCCAGGTTAAACGACATAGTTCTCCCCCAAAGATCACGACAACGACCGGTCCTGCTCTGCTCGCATCTCACTGGTGATCTCATTACGTTGAATTTCCATTTACAATTAGCACCAGTTTTTTTTGAACTGATTATACTGTTAGCCAAAAGTGCCCTGAAGCCTCAAACGGCTTTTACAGCTTCACCCGGGCTTGGGCAATTAGCACCATAATGTTAAGACAGTTAAGTATAAAGGTGGATGAATATAAGGGTAAATAAGGCCGAAGTTATCAAATTGTATATATCGAGAAGAGAGCTGATAGAGAACATTGAAGACTAAAGCACGTTGTACCGGCTCTACTTAGCGCAAGATAAGTAAGATAATGAGGATAACTTTAACTTGCATTTCTTAGCACTTTGTTTACCTTCATAGAAGAATTGCGTGATGATACACAGATAAGACTAAAGAAATGTAGAATAAACCATCTCTAGCTCATCATCATCAGCTTTCAAAGCATATTAAAGGACCCAATATAGAGCCCAAGAGATAATAAATTATGTAATAAACAGTCGTATGTACATTCATAGCACGCTTGTGGAATCTAGGTCAGCTAAATTATTGAGTCATTTACATCATAATCCAAAACTTAAAATCTTACTTTAAATCTATAAACAAAACATTCGTAAAACATAAGCAATAATATAATTAACACTGTTAATTATGCATCTTTTCTTATCCATAAACGATATAATTATTATGATAAGTAATCAAAAATCAACCCAAGTGTTAAATTTATTATCCAGTAATGACTTCCTTCTTAAGAAAAACGAAAGAAAAAAAATCATGATCCGCAGCACTAATTTACCTTAACACCAAACTTATGAATGAATACAGTATAAAATCACTTAAATGTCATCCAAAAAACTCCAATTACAAAAAAAGTTTTAAAATATAATAGACCTTATTAGTGTGAGACAAAGGCGATATTAAGCCGTAAGCATTATAGTTATACACTACATAATACCCAGTAACTAAATCCCTTTCAATGGCGACATCTATCTTCGGTCATCTAGTGATACAGCAACAGAGCAAATTAACAATATAAAGATAACCTAAAATGTCTAGTAACAATGGCCAGAACACCAACATAAGAAACAGAAAATAAACACTACACAGCAAATTTACGCAAAATATAGATATTACAAAAATATATTTACCTAAATAAAAATAATTTCAATATTCAAACAATACAAAACTTGAAGAAAGTATGTACATACAGACATAACCCGTAGGTACAAATTTTACATCTACATCGATTGAAAAAGAAAGAAAAGTTCAAAAGCAAAGGTTGCAACACGCAATGCCAAAGAATGTATGCAGCCAACATAATAAACTTGGCTGCAATCATCCGTTCAAGATTGCAAACAAAATATATAACCAAACACACAAAGACATTTTAATATATGACAAACGAAAAATCCTTTCTAATGATGTAAAAAGTACCTATGGGTAAAAATAATTCCCATATAATATTGAGTGCCGAGTTAGAGCAGCGCGACAATATTAGACTATGTATTTCTGTACGTCGTATCTCTTTCCTTATGTACTATATATAAAGCCAAACCTATGTACTTGCAGTATAGTGACACACAGATGGTAATTTCATTTGCAAAATTACAACAAAATAAATAAAAAATATAACCTATAAACGAGTTCACTTTTACCGGAAACCAACACAACACGTAGGTTATCCTAGGTCATTCCTCGACTTTCGCACATTATTTCTGTTACCGTATGTTCGTTCGATATCGTCGTTAATGCATACTCTTATTATTTATTATTATTTGACAGTGCAAATAAAATTAATATTCGCGCAAAAACAAGTTTTACTAAGATCATTTGTTGATATAAACATTGGTCTTCGAAAAAGATGTTCTAAGTTGACAACCAAGTTCTATGATTGTTGCAAACATGGCGACCGCTATCTGGGCTTCTCATACAGCCCGTGGACGCAAATTCATGTCACAAATCTAATACAAAACCTTGTAACGTAAGCAAAAAATATCCTAAACTGATCGACATATACCTCGACAAAAACATCTGAGAGCACTTAAATACAGATTTCGAAGGCCTAAAATTTTTTTAGCAGCTTCCCTGAATCACAAAGAGCTGGAAAACCAGTATGGTTGCGTAAATTGCTATGATTTTCTGTTATAACTTACCTCTTCTGCAATGACTAGTTCTTTATAATTCAACTCGGGATATTTACTTTCGTTGCTTTCATCCAAATTTATAGTTAATCTCACTGTTTTCTTCACATTACTTTTTGCACTTTTAGGAGCACCCACTGTTATAAGAGTAGCACGTTTAGGGTCCGACATTTTCCACCAAATTCAAGCATAAAATGATTTTTTTCACGGCATGACACGGACTGCATTTTCAAACTGTGTAGCATATTGCCACCATGTTGGAATTTATTGTTTGGGTTCTGAGCGCCACGGAAAGAATGTGAACTTTGAAAAAGTTGCTGATAGAAATTAACAGATGGCAGATTTATTTCTTATCTATGATAACAGGTGGCTATTTTAATATTTTCCATGCACAGCAATTATCATTTTGTATATCTATAGTTATTGTACAAATTAAAGGATTTGTGGTTTTATGTGATACATTATCATAAAATATTAATAAAAAAAAAAACAAAAAACCATATAAAGCACAGATAATCTTAAATCATATTTACGCCATTGTTACTTTTTGTTAATTAGCTAGTTTACATAAAAAGCAATAGATAGCGCTTTTCTATATTTCTCCCCAATCATATGAAATACTGTTTTAACGACAGCAACGGCGCGGTACTATAAGTAGATGACATTCGCGCCAAATTCAATGAAAAAATGGATGTTGCTTGATTAACTCCAACACCGTTTGACCGATCACCATAAAAGTTGCAAGTTTTTTTCATGGAAAAAGTTTTTATATTATCCGTGAATGCGATAAGTAGCGCTGTGGTCGAGTTAATAACTACTGGAAATAGCTGAACAACATCTGTAAAGCCGACTAGTATTACTTTTTATTATATTGTATACACAGATTAGAGGTTTGCACTAGAATCTTTTATATATAAAATTAAATTCAATTGTATCTTATAATTGTATAATCAAAATATTCATTTTTATTAAAAATTAATCGACACAAACGAAAACAATAATAATTACACATTAAAAATATCATAACTCGTTTCTTACCGTACGTTCGTAAGTAGATTGTACCAGGCTAGATGATCCAGATACGTCTCTACGCTTACTTGTTGGCTTTGACTTTGTTCATTAGTTGAGGCTTTGTCGGTAATTTGAGGATGCAGTTCTGACAGATGTGAACACCATATTTGATGAGCGCCAAGCGCTTTATTTTTGTCAAAATTTGCATTTCACCTTATCGTCCATTATTTAAAATTATTCCTTTCAATTTAGCTTTCGGCATTCGTAAAATAATTTAATAAAAATAGGTATAAGTACGTACCATCATTACATATTCATTTTGTGATATAGGTTTAGTATTGTATTACACTATTAAAAACTACGTGCTGATGTAAAAGTCATAAACTGATGTTTTTTTTATCTACTTAATAAAGGTCGTTACATTTCACATATATAAATAAAGAAAAAGACAACAAACCTCGTTAAATAGAAAAAAAAAAACGAAAAATCACCTATGACGGCTAGGTAGCTAGACTACTAAAAGACCACTGCAAGATATTCCCGGGAAATCCCTGTGTAAAAACAATGCAACCTAGTGTTGTCACCTTAATGTAACCATTAAGTAAAAGTAAAAACAGGCGAGCATGAAGTTTTATTTTATGACTAAAATAGTAAATGAGTGCGTAAAGAAAAAAAAAACATGGTTGTACCGGTTTTGCCAATCTCCGGTTTCTCTCCGGTGAATTTGTCACCGGAGCAAAGTAGTAACACAGATTTGAGTTTCTTAAAACTGTGATTGTATAGATATTATGTATGTTATGTAAATATTATAAGGTCAAAAAATTAAAGGTCATTTTTGAATGGTTAATAAGTTATACCGTTGGGCCACAATCGCATATGATAGTAAGTGACGATGTGATCTAAAATAGTAACATGCTAAGCCTTAAATGGCTCTCAAGTGCAGCTGCTGAAATATACCTATAACTGCTTGGCGACAGATTTTCAAATTTGAGTGCTAGTGTGGTAAGCATTAGAAAATATCCTATTCCATCGCGATGTTTTCATTTAGGAAAAGCTCAGGGTCATTGTAAAATTCGAAATCATAATCAACGCGATGTCCGAGTATCCTACAAGTAAGCCATCATAGAATTTGAATAAACAATAAATTAAAATATCTAAATATTATTAAGTAAAAAAATGTCAATACATAAAATCATGCAAGTCGTTAGAGTTGATTGCAAAAATACAATTGTATACCTTTGCATACAAGAATAGCTTACTTAATAGTATTAAATATAGAAGAATACCAGCGTTAGGACACATCTCCTTTGTAGAAATATGTATGCTAAAAATTCACTTTGAAAGTTGAACCTCGGTTACAAAAAAAGTAAGAATGCTCCAAACAATTATAAAAATCAATTCAAATTTAAACGACGTTATTATAAAAAAAGATGCAATCAGCTGAAACTGAGCTGGCGGCACCTAAGAAGGGTATTTTCGGAAAACGCTGATGACTTGGACATTATGAGACCGAGATTCCTATTAAGATACGGTACATTAGTCTTTTGAGCCTCGTTTGTGTTGGGACAGTGCTTGCATCCCGTTATATTTTGTATTTATTTATACTTGAGCAAGTATGTTCGGGTAATGGTGTGATCAGCATGAGACGGCCGATGGATTTGCAGATGTTATTTGTTTAAAAATGCATTGTGTTATAACTTACCTTCTTTTTGTTTGGACGCGCTAATCTTTGAAGCTACAAGTCAGATTAGCTGTAGCCACATACGAGAAGTGAGAACAATAATTATAAGCTACTCGGGTGCGTTGAAGGCGTGGTGGAGAGGTACGAATAACTTAATACGGTTTAAAGCGTGGGGCACCGATAGTTTAATATAAAATGATTGTTTCTTGGTTTGTGACTAATACATATTTACTGTGCGATTTATCAGTTGCGATGTAGTTGTGCGCACGCCCGTGAAGTTTACCGAATTAGTGCAAACACACGACAACACACCCCCCGTGTGGGAGTTACTTCAGTATTTCAAAAGTTAGTCTAGTATCTAAATATTTTTTTTACATTTTTACTATCCATCTCAAACAATATTTTTAGAATTCCGTTACATAATTCTTGGAAAAAACACTTGTTTATATAAGCGATTAGCTTGTTACCGTGAATTTGTTCTCGTTTTCTTTAAAATGAAAGGAATCGCGCACCCCTCATATTGAAAACTCGTTGTAATAACACAAACATTCAAGGGCGCAACAACTCACCAAATTGTTATCATTAGCATGAATAGTTATACATATACAATACAAATACAAATAAACAAACATATTTTGTTTATAGATTTAGAATAATAGCACATACTAGTAAGTGTCGATAAAGTAAATAAAATCCATCCATACGCAAACGAGAAGTTTATAAAATGTGACCCATTTTAAACTGAGTCGTTAAAATTGTCACTGAAAAGATTATACATCATTCCTAAGTTTGTTAGCCTTAATTTTGTTATTTGTTTTATTTTTCTATCTTTATATTTATAATTTTATTTATATGTGATGGATTTTTTTTTCTTTCTTCGAAAATATTTTTTCTTCCAACATATGCACTTGCATTGAGCACTTGAAGGTAGCAATGTCCAGTCTAAACGTAGCATATTGTTATTCCACGAATCCCGAGATATATGGGCACTTTTTCAAGATATTATTCATTAAGAATAATTAAATTTTGACTTCGCACCTCTCGTTCTTTGCAATTAAACAATAATTGCGTTCACGGTGATTTGGTTTATGTTTAGGTTAAAAGTATTTATATCGGTTAACGGTGAAATTAAACATTGCGAAGAAAGCTGAACGTACGAGTAAAGTTTTCATGTTACGAATTTTACAAAGACATAGCATAGTTTAAAATCGTTAAACACCTCATGGGTTGGCGTGGTGATTAAATGATGAAGAAGCCTTTGCAGCCCGTTTTGGGACTTCAAAACGCTTGTAATAATATAAGCTATATTTTATATAAAAAATTAAATATCAATTCCTCGTTGATGTAAGGAGTTACATAATAATTTTTTTCGAGTTATTTCGACACGTGACATTGACTTTCAGTTTTAAGTCTATTTGTTGTGTAAGTATTTGTGAATAAAACTTAAAAAATAATGTCCTGCAAAAGCAAATTTATTATCCCTACCTACTTTCAGTTGAAGTAATATTATTGAGCTTTATTTACCCATTTAGCTAAGAAAAAAATTAATATTCAAAAACCGGACAAGTGCTAGTCAGAATGGTACATGAAGGGTTCCGTTTCATCACACAATATAAATGTACTATGAACAAAAAGAGTTTTTAAGTAACGATGGCTTTGTGGTATCTTCTACGGACGCCGCATCGATGCCGAATACCTGCAATGAGCTTGAGCTTTTCATGAAGGATAACATCGTGATGAAACTATTACCAATGCCCGTTTGACTAGCTACCAACCTCAAGTTGAATATCAGTCGCCAAGCACCGAAGCACCGGCAGCTGCACTTGAGAGCTAGTCCCCCGCCACCACTGTGTTTAGAATGTTACAATCTTGAGCCACGTCGTCACTTAACATCATGTGAGATTGTGACCAACCCTAAACTTAAAAAGAATAAAAAAAAAAATCAATTCCGGATTAGACAACCGTTTTTAGGGTTCCGAAGCCAAAAGCTTATAGCTTCGCTATGTCCGTCTGTCTGTCCGCGGCTTAGATTAGAGATTCTTAATACTAGAAAACTGTAATTTGGTATGAGTATACATTTTAAGTCGTGGTGGTCTAGTGGCTTAGACAGGCGGAATATCGATTCGATGTCGGTAGGTTCGAACCCCGGCGTACCAACGCATTTTTCGGAATTCGCGTAATTTATTTACTCATTCAAATTGGTAACACTATCGGCTGACGGTGAAGGAACGCATCCATCGTGGGGAAACCTGAACGCCTAAGCCTGAACAAACTTATATAATAATATTACCGCCACGCACACAGATAGCTGAACCCGGCTTCACCTGTTTGTTCTACACACTCTGTCTATATTAATATTTTGATTGTGGCTTTCAAGATAAAGTAAAATAAAAAAAGATGAAATATCACGTTTCTTGTATGAAAGCCCATAATATTTTACTTGTTTATACCCTTATTATTTGTTAAGACACATATTCTGTGATAATTTTTACAGGCTACGTATTACGGTTACATGTAAGACGGATCACGTAGGTTTAACCAAAGGGTTTTTTTCTTGAGAACGGAACCATGAAAACAATCACTCTCATATCTAAGTCACAATTTAAACGGAGTCATTTACCTTCCTTTCTTGAAACTACCATATATCTCCCCACAAAACCTTCCCATTCAACAATGCATTATTCCCTATTTAACATTAGAGAGGCAGCGAACCGCCCAATAAAATTCTTGAATATGTAACTAAACGCATTTAAATAAATTTCACTAAAGAATGAAACACTCTCGTTGGTTTGCATTACAATATTTATGAGTTGGCTTCCCTTAGTTCGCACGTGACTTAAATTTCACCCTTTCTTCGAGACAATATCCAATTATTCGGCTTATCGAAGGTTTTGGAGGCGGTTTAATCATATCGGTTCATTGTTAATAAGCCAAAAATACAAACATGGAAAAAATAACTGTTCAATTTTCAGTTTGGAGAATTGAGATTTTTGTCTGGGAGTCACGTGATTGTTAACGCCAATTGCAAAACATGACGTCATCGTACAATATTTATGTACACAGTTGAGTGTCATTCTTGTTAAGTTATTTTGTGACAATTAATTAAAATTATTATTAAGTATAGAATTAGTGATTTTAAAAGTAGCAAGCCTCTCCACAGTGTAGTGGGTAGTACTGAAACGCGTTAAACTAAAAGAGAATTAATTTATGTGACGTCATTGTTACGGGTTTTTCACTGTGTGCATTATGGTCGCGACCCAGTCGGGTACAGATTCCTACCACCTTGATTACCTAGTTAGTATTACACCTAGAGTCTAGTGGTCGCGATCTAGTCACAAAGGGCACAAAGTGTCGTCAATATGTACCTAACGTTTGCTGTCGTTTGAATAAGTATCTTTGTTTATACGGTATACGTATCGTTGTATGTTTCACATTTTAATACCGCGTCCATTTTTATTCGAACGTATTTACAGAACACCGATCGGGATATTTGCATTGGATATTTTCCAGTTCAATCTAGTCCGATAGGGATCGTAGCACATTCGATAACCTATTGGACTGGGTTGCCAGTATTTCTAAAAGAAAATATTATGAAAATAAGTGGTAGTTAAAAAAAAGTTTATTACAATTATTTACGTTTAATTATTGAGGTTTGCCGTTATGCGCGCATAACGCAAAAACTACTGCATATATTTTGGTCATTTTTTTTTGTATTACTTCTTACTTACTTGGTCCTTTTCAAGAAAATAAAAATAAATTATGATATATTCGTTCAAGAAAAAATCGGTATTAAAGTTTTAAGAAATTACTATTTCTTCTTTCTTAAATTGTAGTATAAAATAATAATTTCAATTAATATACTATTTAGGTTATAATTAAGTGTCTTTTATGTTATTTCGATATTTCATAAATTTCATAGTCTTCTTTAATTGTAAGATATATTTATTCGAGAGATAATTATCCTTATCATATCCTTCCAATCAATCCTTATCATAAAATCCTATCGATCGGTGGTCATAGTGAATGTCTGTCTTCTTTTTTCATTTTTAGTTGGTGGTTGTACTTACTGTATCTCTTTATCAGATAAATCAGGTTATTTGTAATTTAGCGTCATTTGAAAAAAAAAGTTTTTTGTGCTTTCTTTTGTGAGGCGATTTAAAATATTTTATAATTACTTTCTAAATAATCAGAATGGAAGTCAATCTACTTATTGATTAACTTTAGCTGAATTTTTAACGTAAATTTCACCTTGATCAACGCTATCCATGATAAACTCAATATTGTTTCTTTTTAGTATGGGAAAGACTTCAGACACGTCTCCAAGGAAATGTAGAGACATACAAACTTTATTAACTCACTCCACACATTCTCAGAGAGATATAGTAGGTATTGCAAGTGTCTCAAAGTCTACCATCAATCGTAAATCATCAATAAAATAAAACTGGATCACAAGAAGCCTTTGGTAGCTGGCCCCGTAAGAAAATGTGGCAGAAAAAGAATCACAACTTCTCGTACCTAGGTATCGTAAAATGAGAGATATCTGCCTCAAAAATCGTAAGGCTAGCTTGGCTCGTCTAACCACCATGATAAGCGAGGAGGGAATTGAAGTTTCCAAAAGGACAGTATGAAGGCTTTTGGCTGAAGAGAATCTGATCGGTCCTCGGCCTATCAAAAAACCACGCCTTAACGTAGCCATGAAAAAGAAGCAACTGCAGGGGGCCAGACTACATCAAAATATGATTGTTTCAGACTAAAATCGAGTGGGTACAATTAATTAACACAAATATTGTAAAAACCATTTTTCTCATTTTATTGTAATATTTTACAGGTATAATTCATTCAATTAAAAAAAAAAATGTATGGTTTTATGAAAACACGATGCAAGTGAAACTTTAAAAATAATAATAACTTCATCTTTGCCTCGAGTCTCACACCGACTCTACGGCCAGCTGTAATGCGACATGCGATAGATGAACGAAAAATTTTGAGGCGATAGAATAAAAAGTGCATTTTAAAAGAAATACTACCCCAGTGAAGGTATTTCTTATAGAATATAACCTAACGCAACTAGATAGTTGTAGAATTAATATATGCTTGAAGGATTTTTTATGTATAATTGTTCGTTTCTTCATTTTTGTCAATAAAAAATTGAAGCACTAAATCTATAAACTAATTTCGAAATATATTTAATTTATATGTACGAGTATATTGTATGCCGAGTCATTTATTTTTGAGTAGATCTTAAAATTAAAATAATGAAATACAATAAATTTATTAATCTCACGTTTTATGATTTTTTTAATTCTGGCTACCCTTACTCTATGTATTGACGTAGATGAGGAATCTGTGAAATAAGAGGCTTGTAGTAAGAAAGATTGCTTTGGTATATTCAAGCTCTAATCCTATAAGTGTGAGTGGCATCGAAATGATAATAATGATTTTGGACATTTTTGAGTATATCTGCAAATTCATTGTCAGTATCGTCAATCGTAGAGCAACTTTCATTTGTTGCCATTTCTATAGCGTTGGGTGAAGATTTTTGCATATAAAATTTACAGCGTGTTTTACAAAACATGTTTTTAAGAATTTTGTGGTTCATAGCATGCCATTATTTCTGTCTCTGAGTGATAAAGAACCACTTTCCACTATCTGATGAGCTTAAGAATGTCTTCGTCGATTATACCGAAAAACAAAATTACTTTTTTAGAAAACTTTTTTTTTCTTAATGTTTTGGTTAATAGCATGCCATTATTTATGTCTATGATTGGCATAGAACCACTTTCCACTATCTGATGAGACTTCAAAATGTCTTCGTCGATTACACCGAAAAAAGGGAGTTAAAATGGACCCAAACTTTTTTTACCCCTTTGTTCTTGCAAGGCCTAATATGGTTCTGCTTAGCGTAGTGAATATTATTTCTTATCGTTTTGCCTCGAATTAACTTAGCATTGGAATAAACCTCGTAAATAAATGATCAATTATTATTATGAAATGGCTGTAAATGTGTAAAGAAAAATGTATGCTTATTTTAAATGGAATCTTAGGACGTCCTAAAGCACATAGTAGCTCATGGTTTTAGAGATATTTTTAAAATTCCGTGTTTATTGTTTAATTTTTTTACTAATGTATACACATTAGGTATAAACTTTATTTTTTATATTAAACCGGCGGTTTACAACTTTATTTTTTTTATTTTTTACTGAATAATTTATACTACAAAGGTGGGAAACAAGCATACGGCCCCCGATGATACGGCCACCCGAAGGTAAGTATGGACGCTTGTAATACCATAGGTATCACTAGCGCGTTGCCGATCTTGAACCCTCCTAACCCAAGGAGCTCTGGAAACCCTACTCATCGCAGGAATACAACACAAGGTTTTTTGGCTGTGATCTTCTGTAGGGATCTTCTGTCTACCTCTCTTAAAAATAATAACATGGAAACTTTTTAAATAATATTTTTTTAAAGAAGTGTAATTAGTACTATAGAATTATATTTAGTGTATAAGTTACTATAGTAAGTTTATTTACTTCTAGATGTTATAGTAAGAACTTTTTCTACTGAAAAGTTTTGGTGCCTCCTCCGGCAATAGTCCGCGTTTTCCTAGAAGCCGCGCGTTACAGTTTGGTAACTACGGCAGTAAACAAAAGAGTGACGGTACATATAATAAAGGTGGTTGAAATTAGTTGCTTTTTAGGTTTCAGTTATAACGAGGCATAAGGGGTTTTGAAAGTCTTTAGATTCTTAAACTAGCTTCACTCTATGTTATACACCCTGACGAACAAGAACAGGGGTGGTATAGCAATTACTGCTAACCCGATCACAGCTACTATATTGAATAGGGCTTCACGGCAATGACTTGAAAGATCTCTATAGTTGCCACAGTTTTTGAGCTGTACTTAACTTACTATCACGTGAAGTGACGTAATTTTAGTGATAACTACTTTATTTTGCTCCATACAAAAACAATAATTTACACTAAGTATCCATGTTTAGTATATGGCCTTATCGCTTGTATAGGTATCTTTCGTTCAATGATATCTATCTGTGACCGCGGCACGCGCGATTCGTGCTGCCCCCGCTCAAACGACGGAAGACAAAAATGCTTATTGTGGGTGATCTTTAGACGACAAATATATGCTATCGCTGACTTTTCTGTAGGTCTATTTAAGATCTCGTTAACTTGTAAAGCCTACTTACCTCTGATAGTTTTTCTTTTAACTTCATTATATAATATACTACTCGTATTACCATGAATATTTTCACATATCCAAAACTCTAGCAAAAAATTGCACTTTAAATCTTAATATATTGCAAACAGATCCTAGAATCGAAAAACGGTTTTAACAGACGCGCAATAATTTTAAACGACCTATTTAGCGATAACCCACACTATGGGATAGAGGAGAAGAAAAAAATCATTATCACTTTATGTTACGTTACGGGAGGTAACATAAACAACTTTTTATGTCAACATTTTATTTTACCACTTTGTTGCCATGATTAATATGTATCCCCATAGCAAATTACAGCTTTCTACTACTAAGAATCACTGAGCTAAGCCGCGGACAGACAGATGGACATAGCGATTTTACGCTAGTTTTGAGTTCCTTTTGACTTTGGAACCATAAAAAACTTACTGACTATATATATTCTGTTCACGAGACTTGAAACCTTGACTACATGGTCGTAGAACTCAAAATAACAAAAACGTATATTTTTATCAATATACAAAACTTGAATTCTCTGACATTGCGTACTGCACTATGATAGATTGCAGGTGCATATAACGCGGCATTGAACACTGCTGCCTGGGTTCCAAAAGCCGGGATTTAACCGGAATTACGGGTATGGGACTCAACTGTTTGTTAAAGATCTCATATATCGTTTCGTGTTATTTAAAATCACATTTTTATATAAGTATAATAAATATACGGTTCTTTGTCAGATAGTAAAAACATTAGAAGCAAAAACAATGGCACAGGTTGTACTACTGTTATATCTATATTTATAATACTCCTAGTAGACCTGACAGACGTTATCCTGCCCAATCGTTGGATAGCCTGCAATTGAAAAAAAACCTTCAACTCGATCGCAGCGCCACCTGCCGTCAACCGTCCAGCCGTTTAGGAGGAGTTCAGTCACATACACACTTACAGAAGAATTATAATTATATATAAAGATAAAGATAGGTGTTTATTTAATCAATACTATTATTATAAAGCTCAAGATATTGTTTGTTTGTTTATTTGAAAGCTCTCGAATTACCTGTCTGATTAGAAAAAATCTATGTGCATTTTGTAGCCTTTTTATTGAGGAAGGTTATGGGCTGCACGCTACGACCCGAAGGAGCACAGCAATAATCCTGAACGTTAATTAATCTGGCAAGCTGTAGACTAGTACGCGGGAAATGAAAACAACGATAGGCGCCCACACAGGTGGACTAGCGGTGCGGTGGACAGTTGCCCAATAAATTTAACACGGGTGCAACCGTGGGTCACATCTGTTTAACATTATAAATATGAACACTGTGAAAATGACTAAGATGTTGACAGCCCTGGCCGATGGGAACAAATAATATAGCGGTACAATATTTGCTCGTTGCTTACGGTACATTAACTCGTAATAACTCGTAAAAACTGCCCTATACTTTTTCCTTCACTTGGATTTATATGCCTGAAGCAATTTTACTTAGTAGTATTTACGAGTAGTATAAATTCCCGCATACACATTTGATATGAAATCAATTAAGATTCGAGTGAAATGACAAAAAGAAAAATGAAAAGAAAAAATAGCTTTAGAGATTTAAATTTCATTTTTGTGGAAGCGCTGTAGGATTCCAAAGACGGAAATTCTCAATTATTTCTTTATTTCGAACTCACTGCTTCTTGTTAATACACAATTAAGTAATCTATACTGAATATAATAAAGTGGAAGTGTTTTGTATTTGTTTAAACATACAAATCTCTGAAACTACCAGACGGATTGGAAAAACTCTTCTTGTATATGATAGCCAGATTCACGTGGAATAGTATAGGCTATCTACCATTAGGCTTCACCTCTCAGCTAGCTTTAAATATTGATTTTTGTTGAGTCCGGAATAAACAGCGCACCCAAACTGCATTATCTGCGTGCGCTAGCGTAATGGTTAGTGATACGTATATACAATGTTCTACAAAAGTGTCGCTCCCTAGTACATCCAAAAAAGTTCGGGATACCATATGCCTATCTCTTATACATAAGCCACAATTATTGTGCCAAAGTTTTCTTGAAAATTTTAAAAGTTATTTGTGTGCATTATTATTGGGCATGACATGTTAATCCTTACTTACCTTCTTAATTATCCTTAGTTGCTTCATCGTCAAGACAATTTTATGTAGATAAACTTTGCCCTGTATAACATGTTATTTGGAAGAATAATTTGGGAGACAATGTAAAATTAAAATAATTTAAACCTCATCTCGGGTCTATGACTGTAGGTGTAGAGCCGCGAACGAGCCGCGTGACTTGTGAGGGTTGCACCCTGGCCGCCCGATAATAATATTGTCTATACTGAAGTAGTATAAATCGTCAATAAGCAATTTCTTTTAAATTATACGCGGGTAAAACCGCGGCGCATAGCTAGTTTTAAAATAAGTAAAAATAATGTTAACGTTGAAAAAAAACTATTCAAGCTCAATTACTAGACCGCGGTGGTACGATACTGATTTTTTTATATATGTTAGCACGACAGAGTGACTGCATTATGCCTGATGGTAAGCTCAGTACAATTTAATAAAGGTGTGTGTGCGATTCACACACGATAGAAGTGAAACTTCATTTTAAAATATATTTTATATTTTATTTAAACAGTGTGCAATATACATACACACCGACATTTGCTCTCTCGCTCTGGCTCACACAAAGAGGAGAGACTGATAATATATTGCTTTCTCGTTCTGGCTCACACAAAGAGGAGAGACCGATAATGTGCGTTAAACGTTTAACTTTTAACGCGTTGGAAGTCGCATAAGAAGTTTCACTTCAAAAACACCAGCGATCGTCGAGATGTCGACCATCCTGTGACGGATGATGACACTGAACTATCTCAGAGGCGATAAACCAAAGAGGGTTATAGTGAAGAATTTATCACCTTGCGCACGGTGATCGCGACCCAGTCAGGTAGAGACTTCTATCACCCCGCTTTATTACTGAATACGCGACATGTCTAAAAATGCCATTATGCAGGGTGTTACACCTGGTGTATGGTGGTTGTAATCCATACGGATGCAATTACTGTCCTCACCTACCACTATTTAGTAATGTTAATAGATATCGAAATAACTTAGATTAAACTGGATTAAATCACAGACGTACTAAAGGATAAAATAAAACACCGGTTGTACAAGACGTTGACAGAAAGGAAGAGAGTATACTTTTTTTATACATAACTAGGTGGCGTTTATAGAGTCTATGGTTGAGCTTATTATACTGATAAGTAATGGTCTGGTTAAATTATTATCACCAGTATTATAACAAGTCCTATTCAACCGTTGCCAATAAAGTTTGCTAGTTTAACATATTATTAATAATATCTCGACACGTGTCTGAAGTAATCGGGTAGTGGGGTCATTAATTCGTTAGGGGCACAAAAGACTCGCGTTGATTGAGAAACTTTGCCTTTTGATCAAACTTTGCATATTAATTTCTCGCCCGCTGTGTCATTCTAGCCTCTTTGGTATCTTCACATTTATACAACATGGACATTTTGATGACATTATTGAAATCATACTATTTTGATATGGCGATCGTACTTTTGACTTAGTGTTAGTACTATTGACCTAGTATTTGTATTTTGACCTGGCCCTTGACAATGAACTTTAATCTAACGCTACAATAAAATATATATTTTTGTTTAATTATTTATTTGACACCGGTATGTAAAGATTGTCTTGCTTTTCAGTGTAGGCTTCCTATGGAGTTTGATACCTTGAGTGATTTCGTGTTAGTCTTCTTCTAGTAATACCAGCTATTCCTACAATATCGTCCTCCCATCTTCGACGCTGTCTCCATTTATTTCTTTTGTATTGACAAATAAATTCAAATACATTAAAATCCAAATCATCCTCATCATTCAAATTGTATTCTAGTTATTTTTCTTCTTATTGAATGACAACGTGTGTATATACTGTATATATTATACTCAATTATGCCATTTCACGTAAATATAAATTTTTCAAAACTTAAAAGTTCAAACAATGCAATGCTATAACAAGATGGTGACTCTCTTGTTAAAACTGTCCAGGGAGTTTTTTGTGGTAACTGAAATCCATTCTTCTAGTTTTTATTTATAATCCATTTCATTAGTGCATAATAACCAAACTCTATCAGACAAAATGTCACCAATATTACATTATATATTACCATATAAAGTAAGTTTACGACTTAGATAATAAACCATAACATGACAGATGAAGATCCCACGAAAAACTCTGTATTATAGTGGCCGTCGTAAGATACTTTTTGTCAATTTAACGAAGGCAGTTTTAAATTAAATTGACTAATAGTCCGCCTCTGTGCTGGATCAGTAAAAATGTCTGTATATGACCTGATTCCATCCGGGTTCGAGTATACGCCATTCTCTTTTAGAGAGACGGTTAAAGCGCTTCAAGTATATAATACGGCGTAAATCCTTCAAAGCAGTCTGTTGAACAGCTTTCAGCTCGCTTACCTGTTCCACACAAAGATATTATGTTCAGATAAATATGGATCATTGATCATTTCACCTTGCTGCTATACTAGCTGTGCCCCGCCGCTCCGCACACGTTCATTACGCAGTAATTATTTTTATCCCGTAATTGTAACATATTATGCTACCAAATAAGGAATAACTTTTAATACTCCACGTTTAAATTTTTTTATCAAAATCGGTTGATAATGAATAAAAATGTAATGTTTTGTAATTGTTTTTTTTTTACCATTTCTAAAGGGTAATTTACAAACAATTTACATCCTGTCAATTATGAAACGACGTATGCTTCCAGTCTTCAATATTTCATTAAAATTGTTTGAGCATTGAAAAAATTGAACAATAAACTAAGCTTCTCGTGTACAAAATTTCCTAAGAATATGTCAAGCCGTTTTTAAATTTAATTCGGATACACAAAAAGACAACCGCCAGATAGACAGACAAAAATAATTTAATGTCATATTTATTCGTGTCATTATTGGATATCTATCAGGAACCTTGGAAAAAAATTATATGTACAGACAGAATTTCAGATTTATTAATTAATATAGATGACAAGATGTAATGATTTTATTTATACATATTCTTGAACTCCGCTGTTATCATTTGTACTTAATGATACCAGACTGTATTGTCTCACTGCTAGGCAGAGGCCTCGTATCGAGAGAAAGCATGGACTTAATCACCACGGTAGGGCTGGTCTACCAGTTCAAAGTCGCTCAGCGTGCTATGGAAAGAGCTATGCTCGGAGTTTCTCTGAAGGATAGGATTCGTAACGAATACATCTGAAAGAGAACCAAAGTTTTCGACATAGCTCAAAGAATTAGCAAGCTGAAGTAGCAATGGGCCGGCCATGTCTCACGAAGAACCGACAACCGCTGGGGTAAACGGGTTCTTGAGTGGAGACCGCAACTCGGCAAACGTAGTGTAGGACGCCCTCTGGCCAGATGGGATGACGATCTGCGAAAGACTGCAGACAGATGCTGGATGCGGCAAGCTGAAGACTGGGCGCTATAGCGCTCATTAGGGTAGGCCTATGTCCAGCAGTGGACTACTATAGGTTGATGATGAATCACCATGCCAACCTACTTTATAATGGCGATTTCAAACACAAAGAAATCCACAGTTCTATACAGATTTTTTCCACACACAGTGTCACTAGAAGAACATTTCACAAATATAATATTTCTTCCGCTCATACTGCGGAATGACATTATTGTTGGTTGAAAAACTTAGATGGAGTCAAGTTATAATTTCGTTACAACTTCTGCACGTGACTGGCCTAAGTTTGTTCTTTTCTAATTATTGTTGGCTTGTACGTGAGATCATTCGTACAGTTATATACAGGGAATGAGTTTGGTCCACTGACCTGTCATGGATATGAATTTTTTTTGAATTTGCGTTGAATTCACGCCATTATTTTTTTTGTTAAATAACTTTTGATAAGTTTCCGATTTTTTTTGAAGTTATACTTTTTTTCTATGGTAAATTTGAGAGCTGTGCGCGTCATGTGACGGAAATAAGACATGATGAAATTAGCCATTAATGATAAAAATGTAAATTCATTTTACTATAACTTTTATTAATTGTGTAAAAATAATTTAACGGTGTATAAATTAAGATTATTTTAATCAAATTATATTTTGTTGCACGCGGGATAATATTTTTTGAGTTTTTTTTACGTCAAACCGTGCGTCGTGCGTAAGTACATAAGTACAAACATTTTTTTTATTTATACGCGACTTAATTGCATAGCGCGCAATAGTCCGAGCCGAGGTTCGGCCACTTTGGCACCCTCGGATGTTGTTGCAAAACTTTCGTGGCTGAGTGCCTTAAGCGCTCGCCCCCACGTCCGGTGAAGCTGTAAAAGCCGTTCGAGGCTCCTGGGCTGGCTAACAGTATAGTCAGATCGAAAAAAAAAAAATTATAAAATAGTGTTGCTACTTTTTTCAAATGTTTTGCAATAACTAAACAAAGGTTCTAATGTTGCTTTTCTTGTTGCTACCAAAAAGATTTTTTATATATTTGTAGTTCAATTGCTTACTTTTCATGGAAATTAACTTGGGACTTGATTTAATAATATTTTATATTTTTCATATGAATGGAATGATTAGGTACCCATTTGCTGATGGATACAGCCAAATCAGCTTGGAGATGTTTTCGTGTTTGTTTGTAGTAGTGTAGTACGGTAGGCAGAATAATAAATAAACAAATACATTAATATTTTACATATTTAACGTAATGTTTAATCATTAATTTCTTCAACTCCAGACATTTCTTAGTCATCCTCATCCTCGGTTTCATCCGATAAATAATCTGTGTTAATGAGAATTCGTTCTGATCGGAGCAATTTTTAGTTAACAATTTTAATATCAAATAAAAACTATTAGCAACAAATAATACTATTGAACGCTATAATAACAGTAATTGTATGAATAATAGCAATGAACAAATAATAACAATGAACGAAAAAGAAAATCGATGAACTAATAAGTAAGAAAAAAAACAAACGAAATAGCATGACACTTCTAACGCTACTACGATGCGAGAGTGCGAAGTACGTGGTAGCTAGCGCAAAACTGGTACTTTATGTATTGTAACCATTTGTAGAATTCCATAATGAAGAGGATACGGTTGTCATATCGTTCGAAAATGGATTACAATAAATTGATTATAAAATATTATGTAATATCGAAACATGCATAAACATAAAAAAGGACAAAGGTTTATCTATTTTTCTGTCGTAAAGGGACGGCACTGTGCCTTATAGTAAACACAGTACAATCCAAACGCAACGGCGACTACCGAGATATCTCAAGAATTTATCGTCGGTCGTCGTTGTCATGCGAAGTCTGGCGCAAGCCTCTCTGTAGCTGGATATACTCGGACAAGTGCTTATTGATCCTGAAATATGACAAACGAAGAGATAGTAACCACTGTAACCGATTTATCACTGTATGCATACTCGGGTACAGATTTCTACCTCCCCGAATTTACGAGTAATATGTTATATGTCCTCAAAAAATCAGCGCAAAGTACTACAAAGTCGATAACAAAGAGCCTAAGACAGCGCGTTCGTTTCGTGTAAAGTCGCTCCGCAGTCCGCAGTCGAGCGTAACAGATAAACGCACGGAAGTGATATAAATTGATCTCGGGAGTGAATTTAAATCGACTGAGTTATACAACGGCGATTACAAACGCTCCGCTGGTAAATTTGGTTGCAAAAAGGCACACAATTAGCTTCAGAATTGTTTATTTAATTAAGTTAAAAGCTTATTCATTTATTCTTCGATATTAATAATAATATCTTTTAAGTTTTTCCAGATTTCATTAGTGTTAGTGAAATTTCAGGGTTAGAGTCTTAGACGTTTGATCCATGACACGACTTAGATCCTCAAGAAATTATAAATTATATGATTATTAATAATTTATGAATAGTTCAGTGATAAAGAACATTGCGAGCCATTTTATCATACCATATCGATATATCTAAAGATAAAAAAAACACAATTGACAAAATAACACAACTTAATTCATTATAGTAAGTTCTACGTAAATTCTAAGTTTTTATAGTAAGAAATGTAAATCGTTGTCCGATATCTCTCTATAAGATGGTATTTTAAATTTATTTTTAAAGATTTGAGTAAATAAACTAGCAATCCGCCCCGGCTTCACACGGGTAGCGAGTAATACATATTACTAAACGTATTGGCTTATGGGTCGCACTGTCGCCTGTAAAACCCAGTCGGCATGATTTTTCCGAGATTTTCAACAATCATTATATTATATAATATTAGGTCCTTACATATGAAATTGGCGTTTTATTGAACTGGCCACCTGGATCTCAAATATCTGGCGTTTGGTTTGGAATTCCAAATTCAAATTTATTTCAAATTTAGGCTTGTGTATTTGTGGTTCGAATTCAGTAATTCATTTGTTTTCGCACCATTTGATTTTTCTTTGACATCGTTTTTTTACAAAATGGTAAATTTAAAATTTCGCTTTATTAACGAATATGAATAAACACCATGGCATCAGCGATGCAGAAACAGCTCGAAGGATTAATGGTTTTTATGGGGAAAATATTGTAAAAGAAAGCACGGTATGTTTTTGGTTCCAACGTTTTCGTTCTAGAAATTTTGACTTACCAAACAAACCCCGTGGACGATCGGAGACCCTACTTGATAATGAAGAATTAAAGGTGATCGTAGAAGCGAATCCATCGTAAACAATGTTAATGTTAGCAGCAGGCTTCGGTGTGCGTGATAAAACAATTTTAATTCACTAGAAACAAATTGGAAAAATGAAAAAGCTCCAGAAATGGATACCGTATGAATTGACTGAAGCACACTAACAAACAAACATTGAGTGCTACGTTACATTACTCAACCGTCACAATAACGAGGGAATTTTGAATCGTATTGTTACTTGTGACGAAACATACATCCTTTACGACAATCGGAAATGCTCATCACAGTGGTTGAACCGAGAGAACCGGCCAAATCCTGCTCCAAGCGAATGTTGACTCAGAAAAAGGTACTGGTGAGTATTTGGTGGACCAGTACTGGTGTCATATACTGCAGTTTTGTAATATCGGGTCAGACGATAACGACAGATCTGTATTGTCAACAATTGTAAACCATGATGAAAAAGCTAGCCGTTAAACAATCGAGACTGGCCAATCTCTCTAGCCCACTGCTTCTTCAGGACAACGCAAGACCCCATAATTCACGACAGATGGTCGCTAAATTAGAGGAACTGCGGTTGGAATATCTCCGACACCCATGGTGGGTGACTCCCCTGACCTTGCTCCAACAGATTACTAATTTTTTCAGAAGGAAACAAATCAATTGCGATGAGACTGTCCAAAAACCGCCTTCAAATATTTTATTGATTCTCGCTCCCACAATTGTTTCAGCAATGGAATCATTTAACTACCTATAAAATGGCGAAAGTGCATAGATAATAATGGTACATATTTCGATTTGGTGCACCACACGCAATGGTGCTAAAAGAACGTTTCTCAAGCATTTAGGTGTACTGACGCTGTTTTCCTTTACCATCAGACAAATTGTTACCTACAAATTAAAATTAGTAAATGTATGCAAATTTGGAAAAGTTAATCGGTACATCTCATCATCATACATCGGTAATCGAACCTGAGGACATCGAATTAATATTCCGCCGGTTAAGCCAATCGACCATCACGAAATTTTACAAATTGTTTACTAATATAAATAATGATTTTATATAGCCATCTTTTCATTACTTAAAACTTTGAAATAAAGAAATGTTATTTGTAAGGAAACAGTGTAAATAAGAGAAATAGCGGAAAGATGCACATTATGTCCGTTCGTCGCCTCAGTGCTTATTAATTGTTCAACCTGTATTGTATTTGGCCGATTTAGCCAATTTTTATATTAAAATGTTCGTAATAACCTGTATTAGGTTTTCATTGTAAGAAAAATCGTAAAAGTAGCTCGGAAAATTTTCAAATTCGGGAAAAACTGAACGTCCAATTTCTATAGAATTTTTGTATGAACTCAAGACCATAACTCATGCCTCAACGGATGGATATGCGTTTTTTTGTTTTGTTTATGGTCATGGAAATGTTATCAGGAAAAATCGAGATAAGTGGTGCTGTAGTCGAGTTAGGCCATTAGAAACGGCAGAATAAACATCTAAAATCTTTAAAATAGTTCTTATAAATATAACCAATGGTGGATTGAACAAATATGCAGTAAGGCCGCGACTGGTTATTATTTATTACAGTTAAGTATTTAAAATCTTTAATTTTATTCATTGCAATACATTTAATTACGTGTAATTATTTCAAAGTCTTCTAACTGACTCTAATAAAATACTTCTTTGACCCAATTCTTCAATGATTTCAATATAGTCTAGGGTATTCAAACCGGCGCAGACAAGACATATGTATTACTACAAACCGTAGAATCTAAGCCTGCGGGGTCTCTCTAAATTGCCTTCAAAATATACTGTACATTTAGTGTAGTTGAGTATCGGTACACACTACGCAATTAATAAAATTTATAAAACTCAAATTAAACTTTCAACCTTAACCATGAACCAAATCCTAAGAAAGCCAGCCAAACATTTCATAGCCACATTAAAAGACACTCTACTGACCTCGCCGATTGTGACGTCAAAACTATTTCGTCATGTCACCGCTCGTATCATGGTCGGGGAATAAACCTCTTAAATAGACCGGGAGCTCAGACGTATGGTCACTTAATTGAAGGATAAATTTACATTCACATATTTTCACTATTGTAGTTAGTTAGATTGAATATGGATAGTGTTTCAGTCTCTTCGGAGGCGGGGGTTCGTATCTTACCGCTGCCACATTAAAACAACAGAGTTCAGATGACAGCTGAGTATTTATTGAAGTACCTACACCACATTTATAATTATCCACTACAACAGATATTCAGCTGGATCGCGGAATTGTAAGAACGTCAACAGTCCAAGCCAAGGTTCGACTACTTTGGCACCCTTATGCCTGTTGCCTTTTCGGCTGAGCGTCTTCGGCGTTTGCCATCAACCTCAGTGAAGCCCGTCGGACTAACAACGCAGTAAGTTAGAATTAAAAAAAAACTTATGGTCATCTTTGTTCTGTATTCAGCAGTTACTTCTCTGTCAGTGTATCTGCTATTCTTTGAAGTAAAGTTTATCTTCATTAAACTAGTTGTTTATTTTTATAAGCGTATAAATTCATGTCTATTTCAAGTGCATAACTGTACAGTATTTCCAATATCTATAAGAAAAAAAAGTTCTGAAGCCAAGAATTCCATACAGGAGCGAAAGTGTCACGTATAATAGACATAAAGATTTGCAAAAATTAAATATTTAAGAGTGATAATGGTGACGTATGTTAGTTCTGACTTTCTGTTAAAATAGCTACGACCCCTTTTTTTAAATTGCCCAAAAGATATATATTTGGTAGAATTTGTGTATTAATTAATTTACTTTACCTTCATCTTTTTACCTTTAATTCGCAATCTATTTGTGCTTCTCGACAATGAATAAACTACAAACTAAACTACTTTTTCATACTATTTATTATATAGCGTGGCGACTCGTCGCCTCATTAGATGTGTCACATCAAAAAGTTTTACTTTTAGTTCAGGTACTATACGTAATTACCTTAGGGCATCAAAAGCTTTTTCCCATGAAGAAGTCGCGGGTACCAGCTACATACTAGTACTACTCTTACATACTAGCACATACATACATACATACTTGTAGTAGTGTACTGGTTACAACACATTTCAAATGAAAATTACTGTGAAATCGCCTAGTGTGAACATGCTTCCGGCTTACCGGTGCACGAATACGACCGCATTAAATTCATATATCACGGCGGATTCGAATGGTGCGCAATATGCACCCAGGTATAAGGCTCGGCGTAAATCTCTCTATCGGCGGTTTGTGTCTGCTTTTAGAGATGTATAGTTGAACGTGTTAAGAATATCGGTTTTCCTTTTTCATACAACATTATTATTTGTTAGACACAGTTGGAAACTTTTAAATAGATTATGTTTAAGTACTTCGGTTTGACCTGTAATTTACGGGTTTGGATAGTGTATATCCGAAATACGGGTTAACATCCCATGTCTCCGGGTTAACACCTCAAAAATGTGATCATGCACGAGATGTGGGCAATTAATAGTGACAGTCCTATTAGCAATCCATAATTTATATTTAACATTTTTTATAAATATAGTTTAAATTTTTAGTATATTAAATCGAAATAATTAATAGTAGATAATGATAATATAATAAGAAAATATTTTATATTATAAAGCGTAAGAGATTGTTTTTTGTTCGTTCGTTTGGACAAACAAAACTTATCTTTGGAACTACCAGTAAATAAAAAATAATAATTTCACAGCCTAGAAGGTTATCAAACATCACGCTACAACCCTAAGAAAAGGAGCAACTACCATACAAAGTATAGGTCACAAATTACGCTAAGCGCAAATTAAGTAGTGATGCGGTCGTGTGCCGCAGTGCGGGTTATCGGGTGCCAAGGGCGTGTTTGACCTTCCGACGTGTACCCGAATAAATTAAAAGCGAGAGAAACCCCGAGGCATAGCTAGTAAAATGATAAAACCAAAAGATAGTAGATATTATTTTACAAAAATTGGCGTTCCTACAATTAGCCCCAGGTCTAGTAGTTTTCGTAGGTGGCAGCCATAGGCATGACGGTACCACACTTCCATGCAGTTCAGTACTTACATTGAGCCAGCGATGTGCAGTTCTTATAATGTACACTTTTAACAAAAGATAAATATCTTTCAATAGAAAACATATAAATAAACCTCTCCTTTGAATCCAAGCTTATACGTAATGGATTTCTATTAATGATGCAATTTTGGAAGTGGATTAATGGTTCTTGCTTAGACATTAGTTCGTTTTTATATCACGTGATTTGTGAACATAAATCGTAAGATGCTTTTCATGGTGAAGAGTAATGCGAGTGATTACAGAGGGCACGTTGGAGGAAAAATTGTATCGGAAATTACGTGAATCATTTAAAATGTATGTTTGTTTAAATGAAACGATTTTAGGCCCGGTGGCGAAAATATTGTAACAAAAACTGTACGTTATAACAATGACGTTAATAGTCTAAAACAAGGCTGCAAAATTAATTTTAGATGCGGGCCGTATATTCCGAATCTGTTACCTGGCAGGCCACATAGCAAAATATATTTTTTAAATGCATGTTAAATTTATGGCATGTTTATACTTAGAGAGATATTTAAATGAATATTTTTTTAGTTAAAGCCAGTTAATAATATTTAGCGGGCTTTATATACCTTAGCGGGCTAGGGTTTGGGTAGCTTTGGTATAAAATGTATAAAGTTGAAAGTTTATTGTATACATAGTAATTAATAATGAATTACTTATATTTAGTGATCGATGTAATAAAATAGTTCACGTTTTATTAATTACAATACATATAATCGAATCTTCCGAATTTAGGACAAAGTTTTTTGTCCATATTTGTAAACTGGAATGTCGTAAGCTGACATGTTGAAAAATCGTATATCTATTTTCGTACCTATAAGTGAGATTTTTACAGAGGTTTATTATTACTACGATACATATACAAATATTCGAGATACTTTTTCTCTTTCTTCATTCTTCACATATCATAAGTTACCCAAAAGGTGAATTCCCCGAGATAAATATGTCGTTGAGCCTTCAACAGCGATAACATTTAAGCTTTACTCATACCAACGTTGAATAAATTTAAATAAAATTAATTTAATTTCCACAAGTACATCTTATATAAACGAGAACAGGTGAATTTTCTCACAACACAGTATGTACTATAATTAAAACCAGTTTAACACAAAGCTCATAAAATATAATTGTATATTACAATTGCTGTTATGTTTAACTGAAAAAGTAATTTAATAATATTTGTTCATTTTTATATACATATATTTTTTATCCTGGTGAAATATATACGATAAAGTAAAAAAAGGTTGAATTTTTTTAATTAAAAATCTTAATGAAGAAGGCCACGACCCGCGAAGTTCTTAGCGAATTCGCTATATGCTGGAAGCGTCGGCGTTGAGCGAATTTAAAGAGTTAAAATACGGCCTTACAGTTTACAGCGTTTAGGGTCGAGGGAGGATATAAACAGTAGTCAGTATTGTGAGATCGCGGTTGCTTTAGCGAAACTTTCAACCTTACCTGGACAATCTGGAAATACAATATTAATTTCTTTACATAATCTTTTACAATGTCTCTAAACTTGTGTTGTGAACTCATCCATAAAGCAGGGCTATTTTGAATTGCACTGATGAATTATTCAGTGCTCATGTTGCCTTGTAACAGAATATTTAAAAAAATGTGTGCAGCAGTTCACACGTGTCTGAGAAGAAAACATTAGAAAAAGATATGTTCTTAAAAAAGGTTTATATAAACGGGATTAAACTATCGACCAAACGTGCGTACTGCGTTTGAAGTCTGGTCGTCTCACACCAATCCGACGATGATCATAATCATGAAAATCCGGATTTGTATTAACCGTGCATAATCTCATTCTCTCATAGGCTAAATCTTATATATGTATATATTTCTATTTTTAATGTCGCTTTTTCGTTTCATCGAGTTTCAAATCACAACGGTACTAAAGAAGTTTTAACTTCAATAAAAAAAAAATTTGACGCTCGTGTAAAATCACTTATAGCAAATTTGGCTGCGACTTGCAGTGCCGCTTTGTAGCCTTGTAGATATGGAATCACATATTTTAAATAGGCGCTAGTCGTTGACGCTTGTAGCACAAAGCAAATTCGCTAGGAACGTGGCGGCTTGTGACCTTCGGGTTAGGCTTAATGAACAGCTTAAGCTGGTGGATCTAGAAGCATGAAATTTTGCACACGAGTTCTTTACATAAAGTGGGTGAGAACTGAGAAACGATTTTTGAAAATTCTTCCCCTAAGCGGATTATATAGGGATAGGGGCATAAATTTTTCTGATATATTGCTGATAGAAACTCAAATTTAGTATACGGCTAGTCACATATTATGAATGTTTATCACAGGGTAAAAGAAATGTGTCTAAAGAAAAATCCAGTAGCATCTTGAGAAACCGAAAGCAGCCTTGACTCTTCGGTACAATCTGCTGTACAAGAAACGAGGAAATAGCGATATAATGGTTCTAAGGAACTTATTCCATTGCATACATAAAGCAAATAAAAATAAATGTACATAATATTATTTTCTGATAACGCATCTCATAGATTGCATCGGTGTTGCATCACTGTAGCTGTTACCGACTGTCCTACTTGGGATCTGCAGCGCCGCAAACTCTTAACAATATTCGGAACCAATCTCTCAATTTCGGCTGTGGTTTCATTCATGTTTGACAGCGAGAGTGGTTGGGCATCCTTGGTATTATCACACGTTGGATGGGCCCAAGAAGGCCACGAAGGCCACAAAGCACGCTGTATTCGTGCGCCTTTAGTGATTCGTCTGAGGGAGGCTATTCTCAATCAGCGAATGGCCCCCGGGGTTTGCCACACCTGCTGAGGTTGTGAATATGCGAGTTATTCCCATCCTCCAACCGTGTATACCAGTAGCTGTATTTGAGAGCCAGTTTCTCCACTAGGCTCAGCGTGTTATGATCTTGAGCTACATCGTCACTTAACATCAGATGAGATTATGGACAAACGCTAAGAATTAAAAGTAGTAAAGGATTTCTCAGCAAAGCAGTAAAAATAATGAAAAAGTGTATTGTTAGCCCTAAACCACAATTAAACTGAATCGCAATGAGTTAACACCAAGATCCAATTTAAACTCTATTAACTAATTTTACGGTCGGCTTAATGTTGCATATATGTGTAACTAGAAAATAATATCATACGTTTAAAACGAAACCGTTATTTGAATGATTTGTTTTAAACGAATGGCTAATATTATATTATCATGTAATATACTATCAACCTGTAAACATTACACTACTGGGCAATGGGCTCTTCCCGAAGAATCATTTTTATATGATATCCCATATAAAAATGATGACGCCATGGACACTATTGTTAAAAGACTTGTTCTGGACGTACGTCTTATGTGCATGCTCCACCAAGAGATTATGGCGACTACATCAAGTTCCTTTTGCTTTAATATTATATTGGTGCACCTTTTCCCTCGAACATCTGGATGAACATGGTTACGTGTTTTTTTTTTAATTATAAGTAAATACTGAAATATGTTTTAAGATTTTTAAGCAGATAATATATTTACAGAGTACTTAATATCCAATGAATGTGAACAATTCTCTGATAAAGCACTTTTTGAATACTATTAACTGTCCTTTGTCCTTGAAATATCAGCTAAGACACAATTTATCTGCACGAGCTGTTTATCGATATTAATTGTGTCCGTTGAACATAATAGCGGTGTCAATACTTGTGTGTGTGAGTTTTTACATGTGTGTTTGTGCATGATCACGTGAATGTGAGGAAAGTGGTGTGACAATTTGTAGCGACTTGTAAACTATTCACAGATAGTTATATTTTCATATACTTAGTCTTATTTTAAAGGTAAACTATTTAAGACTTTACTATATAATAAATAATAAAATACACTCTGAATTTAGACAGTAAATAATCAAAGGAGTTACTACTCACCTATGCAGCGTGACACTACAAGGTTATGTAAATTAAGGGGCTTGACTTTTTTCCGGCATTTCAAGTACATACATTTTCATTAATTTTTCAGTGCTGAAAGTATGAGACTTCTAACTCTATCTCGAAAAAAAAAACAGCATCGTAGGATACATTCCCCTTGATGTAACATGGTTTCGCCACAATTTTGGAGAATGATCCTATTGTTTGGACACAGTGTCACCTGAAATTAAAGTAACGATGTGGTTAACACGTGGTGTAACACGCTAAGGCTAGTGGAAGACTGGATCTCAAGTGCAGCTGCCGGAACACACCTATTGGTGCTTGGCGATAGTTTTTCAATTTAAGGGTGGTAGCTAGCCAGGCCGGAATTAGAAAGCCAAAAGCCTTTTGAAGGGTTTTTGAGGATTTCTGCCCGTTGAGTTGTAACTCCAACGCAATCCAGGATTACGTAGATGACGGTTTCTTTTCTCTCCATGCATGCTCAGCACATGGGGTTGTTAGTAACACCTAGAACATAAAGCTGTTTGTTAAGTGAACAATGGCCAGTTATAGTGCCTACCACAGATAGATCACTTCTATTAATTCACGTCGATTGACGCGATGTCCGTAGACGCTACCACTGAGCCATCATTGCTGTACCTGTACCAACTGTATTTAAAATAAGCTGCTCTTTACTAAATTTAACTATTTGGTCTTATTCTATTTAATTTCATTAAAAACATTTCTGTAGCTTACTTGCCTGCAGATTGCCAGATTGACTGAAATTTATGGTTACTGCTCCGCTAAGAGGGGCGTAGCTTAGAAACTTTATTAATAAAATGGCTATCTAACGTATATATATTATCAACTCACGATTAGTATTTCTTGAGATTAGCTCGTTCAAACATTATAGTTTTACAATATATTAAACTAGTGTTACATTGACCGGTGTTCCCTACCAACACGTCATATATAATACGATACTATTTAATATAAGTCGCAAAATTGTGACTATGTGATTATTGAATCTGTACTACTTACTAACTTAAAATTCGTACTATTGACCCGCAATCTGTGGTACGTACCTTATGAGCAGGCAACGACCGGCTTCTCACTTGAAATGTGGAATAGTAAAGACCTCAGTTAACTAATAAGTTGACGACTATATACACGGTTCCTGAGCGTTGTCTCGCCTGCACATTCCAGCTGCGTGTTACACTAGCTAGTACTCGCTCGCTTCACTTGGCGTATTTTTTTATTAAAGAAGCCTTTATAATTCATTATAGTCATATAGACTACTGGTATATATGAAATATTTAAAAGTTTCATGAAAATCCGTTAATGTTCTTAAAACTCAATTTAGTACGCAGTGTAGTTAGTACTTTCAATGTAATAAAATCTTCGACTATTTTACAAACATAATTGTAAACCTATATTGAAGCCTATATGTTGGGTATAAAGCCAACAGATAATTTTACGTTAAAAATAATAGTAAATTAATTGTAGTAGCACAATTAACAGAACCAATTAACACGACGGTCCCACGTGCATGCGACGGGATACATCCGGATATGACCGAATAACGGAGGCTATATCCCCTACCAGGCAGCCGGTAATGACACGGTTAACCGGTTCTGTGTGTATTCACCATTCTATGTATTTTATTATATGTGTGAATTATCTCGCATTCGGATACAATGAGCCGAAATTGAGAATGTAATCACCTCATTTCAACACACGCACTTCTTTAAGATTAACTCGTTTAAGCGTAAGCGGTTTTTTTAAGACTGGGCAATCAAGCTTGCTTTATGCGTGATGGTAAGCGGTCACTGCAACCTATGGACGCTTGCAGCACCAGATGCATAACATACGTGTTGTCGACCCTTTAAAAACCAGTTCACTCCAAATTTAAAGAACTCCATAGTTTAGTCTCCTAGGAAAACCTCAGTAAGAAACTAATTCCATATTCGGGACGTTCGTGGGAGGAAACTCCTCTAAAATCGGACTACCTGCACCATTTTATTTTTCAAGATGTGAGGATGAACTCCCAGCCCATGGCGAGCGGTGCGATGGAGGAAAGTAGCCGTTGGCACCATATTGAACAATTCGGCGGAACATAGCCCATTGTATAAACGGCAGAACACACACAAGTAGGCGAAGTCATTCCTTGGATTTAAAGGTTATATACCGCGTGTGAGTTTGAGATCGTCAACAATTCTCGTAGTTCGTCTTTAAGGCGAGTCAAATGGCTTAAGCTGGTATTTAGATCTGGTATCCCGACTAGAAATGACACCAGTACTTCATATTTAATAGCATTATATTATTTCTTTAGTATTTTGTAATCAAGTAACCTATTAATTAGACATGAAAGTTATATTAAATTAAATTAAATTCAAAGTTAAGATATTAAATTCTAGGAAAATGTTCTTTAAAGATTTGCAAGCTCTTATGTTGCATTTTGCTCGAATTACGCGCTTTTGTAATATGAATTAGACACCACCTCAGCTGCTAAACCCCCCAGTAAAATACCGTAAGACATTAAGCTATGGAAGTAAGTGAAGTAGACTAACCTAGCAGTGGCAATATCTATTAACTGACAAATCTTACAAATTGCGAATGCAGCAAAACTTAATCTTCCCGCCAAAGATATAATGTGCGGACCCTTCTGTTATTTTGAATCAAGCCTAATAAACCCAAGAAGACATAACTATCAACAAAGTCTACTTAATTCTCTTTTATCTTGATACTACTATCAACACGCCGAAGATTGGAAAAGGCAAATCTCATTCATTTGGTTTTGATTGCATTTAGTAGTAAATTATTCTGAAATTTTAACTAAAGTATTATTTAATGGGCTAACATCTGAATCTATTCTTTTCACTCTGAATTTAAGTGAAGTGTCATCTGCAAAAAAAACCATGGCAGCACTGTTCTCAACCACTAGCGGTAGATCATTTCTATATATGAGAAACAAAAACGGTCCTAAAATCGAGCCATGAGGAATACCGATCCTGGCTGATGATCCCGAGCGGACAGCAGTCTGTTAAATAAGAGATTAGGAGATTCAAAGAAATTCCACACACACCATAGTATTTCAGCTTAAGTATAAGCGTAGTATGGTCTACGCAGTCGAAGGCATTCGAGAGATCACTAAACACACCAGTTGCATCCTGCGACTCCTCCCGAGCCCTAAATATATGAGTTAGCAGAGTTGCACCTGCGTCAGTGTTTGATTTTGATGTTTTGAAACCATACTGCCGACCATCTAAAATCTTTTGTCCTTTGAAATATTCTACTAGTTGCATGCGAGGCACGGCGAGGCACGACGACTAATAGACTTCATAATTTAATAGGGATAAAATAATTTCGCACAATCACCGTGTTATTGTTGTATGTTGTATGTCAAAACTTAAAGTCCTTAAACCAAAACCTACCAGTGTTGTGAGTAATGTTTAATTTAACTCAAATCCATTATATCTTCCAGCTGGTGGAACATTTTACAGCAGTGTTGTAACCAATTGTTTTACCTTATTAATGTGTAGCTTTTACCACCTGAATTCAAATTACACACGCACAATATTTAACAAGCCTTATCGATGCATGTAACTAACGTGGCATGTGATTTATCTTATCACTTGTTATACATATAACCAGTGATGTGTGAAATTTTCCATGCCTAATGTTGATTGACAAATCAATGATAAACTTTAAATGATATGACAGATTGGGATTAGTATTGTATTTTTTGTGTCTTTAAATTTTGTGTTTACACCATGTAAAAAGTAATGCCGTTGCAAATATATAGTTTTCTAGATAAAAATTGGTTTGTACTCGAGGTATAGATTAAGCATTATGCCTTCGCAATCGATTTATTTAACCAGATGACATGAGATTTTAAGCTTTCGAAAACTCATTTACGTTTATTGTAGTCTAATTCGAAAATTTTAAATTGTTTTAGATTGTTATTTTATTAGACCATAGTCTGAGGAAAGTAGAATTTACTTTTCCGTATCATTCGAAATTCATAACTAAATTCACCTATAAACAAGCAAAGTATGAATACAGATTTGAAAAGTTAAAATCAAAATAGATGTTGCTGCATTATGATATTTTAGTCAATAAAATTAATGCTTATTATTTTAGATTTTTTATACCTACATATGTAAAAAAAAATATTTTATTTTATTTGCACAACCGCACGAACGTTCGAAATATGGATCTAGTATAATTTTTTTCTCGTTTTCGTTGGTAAAAATTTAGTATATATATTGTACTTCTTCTTTTTCCTAATTCGGAAACCAATCCTTGCTATTTAAGTGCCTTGTGATAATTTCAGTGTTCTTACAAAATTGTGGCCCACTTGTCAGAATTTTTGAGGGAGTTTTTGTAATATCTTAGAATTCATAATCCATGTTATTATTTCCACTTCACTTCACTAGTACACAATAATTTAACTATATTACGCAAAATGCCATGAATATTACGTAATATAGGATAAAATGACAACCAAAAACATCGTATTATATACCACTTACTACCACAGTCATAATACATGTTAAATAAGATAATATTTGTACATTGTTCTATATGAAAAAACAGATAGAAGGAGCACGAGACACTACAGTTCGAAATCTCGCAGATCCCGCTAAAATTACGTAAGACAGGATGCGATACGTTTTGCAAGCGCAATGCATAATGTTGCATAATACGGCAATAAAGATCGCGATGCCTCACCTACAAACCGACACTCACACCGGCGCGAATTGAAATCATGGGCTCGGACAATGTAACAATAAGTAGATAGTATAGGTATAAAATTTAGTGACAACATTTTGTGAGCCAGCAACAATAGGATGACTTTTATTATTTTGGTACCTTAGTGGATAATAATGAAACTTGACATGCCCAGAAGCAACGAGAGAGGGCATAGCATATTCGGTGCGGCTATTAACTAGGCTGCGTACCTCATAGAGATGTGCGAGGTAGCTAGGCGGTGCAAGGATGTGTAGAGGATCTGTGAAATGGTATGATGGTTTCCCCAAAACCTGTGCAAGGAGCTTACGCGGTACAAGGATACGTAGTGAAGCTGTGAAACGGTGTGTAGCTGAGTAGTGCGAGTATGCGTAGCTGACTCTTTTTATCTGAGACGAAAGCGGCGGCATTTCTTACACACATTCTTCGCTCGCGGTACTCGCTCCCATCTCTCGCTTTCTTATATGCACAAATATCTAGCTCCACTAGCCCATCCACTAGAGTTGCGTTAAGCGAGGCTAGGAAAATGAAGTAATCCTATTAGTGGATTTTTTCCTCAGCTACCTCACACATCTCTAGTATGCAGCCTTAAGAAGAGAGTTTTGTCTTAGAAATAGCGGTTACATGTTTGTACATGAAATTCTTATTAGGTGCATTGCATTTTAAATGTCATTCATTTCTAATGAATGTGAAATGCTAAAAGTACATTCCTTGCAGACTGTTCAAATTAGTCAGTGTACCCACCTTCAGATAGCTTTCATGGCAGTACTGCAGACCGGTATGGTGGTAGTGATTGTCAGTAGGTTTTTATTTGTCACTAGTAGTATTTATGGACTGAAATTTAGTTTACACCATAAGAAACACTGTGGTAATTATGATTTTGTATTATACCACATGTTAGCATTAACCAAAATCACAGTGGCAAAGGTGCCAAGAATGGTAACACACTAAGCCTAGAAAAAAGATTGGCTTTCAAGTGTTGCTTGCCAGAACAAGCAACAAGTGATTACTTGATAATATATTTTTAAACATGTGATTGATAACTAGTTAAGCGAGTAGTAGAGAAAGTTCCTTACCGAATGTTTAGGCTTATTGTAGATTTGAAAGTACGTTTTTTGACTGGTATCGCTGGCGTGACATAGTACAGGAGGATTTGTGTCAGCTTCAAGCTTTTAATAAGTAGGATACTGCGCATAATCGGGACAAGTGGCTTGCTCTCGTTTCGGAGGCCAAAACCGTTATTTGATCACTGTGCCATAATAGTTAGTTAGTTGTTTGACTGAGTTTAGAGCCCGTTCCACACGATGCGCAGGAGCTTACGTATGTAAACACTTTTTGCTTAGTGCAAGGAGCTTAGTAGTACCAACTCGCAACCTATTTGCCCCTTGTTTCAATTTTCGTACCCTCGCACTGTTAGCACGAGCACGCACTGAGCATTATTCGATAATCGCGGATCCTCTACTGGCATCAGTTCATTATAATTTTGTAGAGTCAGCTGCTTCGTTTATGGCTGTCCACATATAATTGGGCTGAAAAAGGCATTTCGCGTGTGACTCATAACCGTTGATTACTGGGGTAACTACTAATGATAAATACTACCGCAAGCACTGCATATTGTCTGCAATGAGTTTAAGCCATAATTGCTTCTAAAATAAAATCTTACTTAACAATACTTGAAAATTCATTTGACATAGTATCTAAATTAGTTGAGATGACTACAACGGTGTGATAGGTGGTTCGAAGCGCCGGCTGGGAGTTTAGAAGCGTCGGCCTAAATGCGCACCAGGGCAAAAGGGGGTGACTTTCCGAATACTATTTTTAATGTAGAGGTACTTTAAGGTAATACGAATATTTTATTTATGTATTACTTAATGTTTTATTGACGAACTCTCGGTTGTCATCGTCGCGTTTGGATTCTGCTGTGCTTACTATTAACACAGAGCCGTAAACTTGCGAATTTTACAATTAAATCTTTTCACTATATCAACACCCTGTGGCGACCGGACCGCGGTGCGATGAACGCGCAACGCTACCAAGTTATATCGCACAGCCGTGCGGTGTGCATACCCACGAGGCCATGATCCATCTTTGTCATACGTTAAGATAATTGTGAAACTAAATTATTTTTATAATGTTAGAAAGTTTATTTTCTTATGCTTTTTATCGTAGTTCACGCAACCTACACAACTTGGTATTTCTATTGTTAAAATGTACGACCGCTCCCATCTACAGCTGACCACTCGACTAGGTTCACTTAGCTCCAAGTAAGATCATTCTACGATCACTTACTGGGCGTACTTTTAACGTACGGTCTGCGCAGTCCTAACGCAATAATATATAAGTTAATGGTTATATCACAATATTTTCATTAACTGTAATTTAAAACCTACACATAACCGCTAAATAAACGAGTTTCTTTGCCACATCCCGCTTAAAGCGGTCGTAGATATAGGTGCAGGCCAGTAATGAAACGCGGGACAAGGTCCAAAGTAAAACACGGTAAGAGTTTCCGACAGTCACTCCGAAATAACATTAAAATGTAAATTTCTTTAGCCGTCTGAAAAAATGGCATCGGTGACACGACACACGAAATTAGGATTCCCTGTCCTAATAATATGGGAATCTTATATTCCATAATTTAATATACCTATCCATCCATTCAGCCTCAAGGCGTTTTATGCTGGAAAAAGGCCTCCTCGAAAGATCATCTCAACGATCGGTTTTGCGCTAATTTCATCCAGTCGATTTTTACAAGCGTCACTAGGTTGTCTTGTACACCTTGTTGCGCGTCCTGATGTATAGACGTCGTCGTTTTGCGTTAAGTTGTCCTGTAAGTTGGCAATTGTTTGTTATGTTCACTGATGTTTGGACGTTGCTGCTTTCGTCGTCTTCTGCGTTGGCAAGTGTTTGTCAAGTCGCATTTGTGTTGGCGTTTGATCCGTCAATGCGCCCGCCCGCCTTTAGCTTGTATACGTTAGTCAGGAATTGTTACAGATTAGTTGAACAGCATGGCTATGCATATAGAAAATTATAATCAGACGGGGCCCGTCTTGAGCAGAAATTGTCTGCCTTCGGCAGGTCACTGTGGCATCTGACTGTGGCGTCTGGCTGTGGCTTGTGTTAATTACTTGCTACAAGTAGCTGCTTGGTGATACTGTCGGCGACTCGTGTAGCTAATTATAGCGTAGGGTGTAAGGACGGTACCCTCGTTAGGAAAGGCCATATTAGATATTTGTCGGTGTGATTATTCAATTTCTACTAATGACCAACTATTCGTCCTATTGACTTTACTACTTACCCGCACTATTAGCTGGGTGTGTAAGCACAAGTGTGCTTTGTGACCGCAGACATTATATAAACAGGCAAGACAGGCTTAAAAAACTAGGTGTAGCTAAACGACAGGACTTCACTTTACTATTCCAACGCACATTCACTGCTCGACGGAAGCGCTACTACGCTCGAGTTCCGCCGCACGCGCCTCTGCCGCGTCGAGAACAGTGTCGCGTGGACAATTAGATAGATTTAGATTACGAAAATAAATATAAAAGGGTCATGAAATGAAATAAAGATTTTTTTTACATGTATTCTGAAGGCATTAATAACAATTAGGATTACAAGTTAAGTTAGTACCTGTATTATTTAAGTCTAATATTTAATCTTGTTATAAAGAGGAATCCAATTCAGTTCAGTTTATTTTTTATTTAAAAACATGAAGAAGTTAGATTAATGATATTAATACAAATTCATTTGTCTTAATTTAACTTCATGATGTCGTACTATCGTCACACGAAGCGCGCGCTGCATAACATTTTACCATCTACTAAACGACGCGCCAAAAGAATTAGAACTTTACAAGTACAGTGTGTTGTGTACCGCGTTATATTTAATTCCAATCCTGAAGATTGCAAAGTCAGCGTTTTTATCAAAAACAAACTAAACGGATAACTGATTGCTTTATTTTGGTTCCCGCCCTAAGCGACGACGAGCCATCTTGTTTGCGTAAACAAACAAAACTTTTGGAATGAAACTCTCGCAAACGATCTGTATTGTTGTTTTATAGAACGCATTTTATGAGATGATAATAAGTAGGTATACTATTCCGTAGTTAGATTTTATGCGGATCTCTGGACCGTTTTGTTCTAACAACACTTTCTTCTTTATATTGATAATCAATCTCGTATGTACACTATTATTGCTACTGTAACATGTAGAATGAAATATATATTTATATGTATGTATAAATATTACCATTTCTTTTTTTTAAGGTATTTTTTTTATATTAGGCCTATGAAGACTATGAAAGACCTATTTCATTACCGTTTTATATAGAAAAAAAAAACATTAAAATAATGAAAGTATAACGATATATTTTTTCCATTTTAATGGAATGTCACTGATGCCTCTGCTTTAGAATTCCTGGAGACGTGAATCGATGAACTCTTTAAAGGCGTTTTTTACCGACTCATCGATTTAAAATTTTTCTCCTGCAAATGTGAGAAAAAGAATGGAAATCAGTGAGAGCAAGGCCTGGTGAGTATTATGGGTGACGGACAACTTTCAGTTGTGACTCCTGTAATTTTGAGACCATCTCTTTTGCGATTGCTGTCGTGAGGAAGGAGTTGACTAGAAGAATTGACAGATCTTTGTTGTTTGACTACTAGTCCATCATCTTTTGCAATACTTCACAGTACCTACACTTCTGCCGTAATTGTTGTATCAGCTCTCAAGATGCTGTAATAAACAATGCCGGCGCAGGTCCACTATACACTCACAAGTAGCTTCTTTTGACTCACTTTGCGTTTAGAACATAATTTGTCTGCATTCCCTGTGTTCAACCAGTGCAACGGACATTTTCGATTATAATACAGGACCCACTTTTCATAAAAAGTGACAATCCGATTCAAAATCCCCTCATTTCTGTGCTTATTCAACGAGTTCAAATTGGCTTCGACGCAATTTTCTTGTTGTTCAGTGAGTTCATACGCCACCTATTTTCCGAGCTTTTTATCGTTCCAATTTGATGTAAATGAATCAGTATTATTTTATCACTTAAGTTGAAGGCTGTTACGTTACGTTGCTGTTAATTCCGACGTGGTTTGAGATGAATCTACTGCCACTACGTCTTTCAATTTATCGTTATCGACTTTTGTTTCCGATTCGCCACGGGACTCATTATTGAGATGAAAATATCCAAAACGGAAGCGATTAAATCAAAAATGAATCTTGCATTGACTTGCGGTACCTAGTCCATACACGTCGTTGATATTGCGTGCCGTCTGTGCTGCGTTGGTGCCACGACGGAACTTGTATTCGAAAATAATGAGAATTTCGCTTTTTGCATGATCACAAAAACAGCGATATCAAAGAAAAAAGGAAAGACGGGAAATTAAATTAACAACTAATTATGAAAAAGTAATGTCTTAACCATATTATAAATTAATATGATTTTGCAATATTAAGTAGAATGAAAGATATAGATATTCACACTAGTTAATATAAAAAATCGCCAATTTACAACTTACTAATACTAGTAAGGTGATGGTAACCGGCTACGGTAGCCTATGGACGCTTATAATACCATAGGTGTCAACTAACGTGTTGCCGAACTTGAACCCCTTACCTCAAGGAGCACTGGAAGCCCTACTCACCGCAGGAACACAACACTAGGTTATTTGGTTGCGATCTTCAGTAGGGTAGTATTCCACCCGTCAGACTGCCCCAAGTAGAAAGAAATCTCCAAAGAAATTTCTCTTTGCCCTATTGCCCTACCTCTCTTAATAATATGTACTTAAAGTAAATAAGTTGAACACTCTTTAAATCGTTTATAGGTTTATAGGTGGCGTTGTGGTGACACGCTAAGCCTAGTGGGGAAACTGTTGCCGGAACATACCTATTGGGGCTTGGCGATATATTTTCAACTTGAGGGTGGCAGTTATCCAGGCGGTCATTAAAAATTCCCTACTACCATGCATGGTCTAATCACGATGTATTTCTGTCACTAGCAGGGATTCGAACTTACGCTGACCGACGCGGTTTCCGTACATGCTAGCACTGAGCCATCATTACTAATAAATGATATTAGTAAGATTTTAAAGTAACTATTTTATTCTTATAAATAAAAACATAATCCTATAGAACACGCGTGGGGAACCGTGGACACAGTGAATAAATAAAACAGACTAACTAACCATCTCTCGAATCATCTGTGTAAAAATGTATTTCAGAAGAAAGATGTTTTGAAGCAAGTTGTAGTATTTACTAGCGTGTGAATGCTCTACTTTACCTTTAAGGGTACGTTCACATCGCGTTACCTCACCGTCAATTTAATACTGTTCGTGACAAGTTTATTTGGAACCGTATAGTGTAAAGATTGTCTTACTGTTGCAAGATTCGAGAATTTTTGGATAAGAAATTCGATAGTAGAGCACATGGAGTTATATTATGTAAACACCGATTCATATGCACACTTACATTAGTAGATCGCATTGGGAAAGAAAAGTTACGTAGAATGTTTGATCTGGAAGAGAGTGTCATCAACATAATACATAAAAATATGCTTCGTTGCCTTGAAAACGTGAAGCGAAGCTAAGAAAGAACTACAAAAAGATATATCCGTTACGAAAGAATGTAACTGGAAGTTAATGCCGAGGCCAAATAAGATTTAAAAGTTCTCACCGTAGGGAATATACGCGGTGGGAACCGAAGTAGTTGCATGATAAGAGAATTAGGCGTCAATTCTTTCTAAATATACCGTTATTCATCTTATTTTGGATTTACATGGATTGGATAGTTTTCTTAATAATGCTAGCGTTGCCCGCGGTTTCACCCACGTATAATTTAAAAGAAATCGCTGATTTATGATTTACAATACTTCAGTGTAGACAATATTATTATCGGGCGGCCAGGGTTATGCGTCACAATTCACACAGCTCGTTCGCACCAATACAACTATAGTCATAGGCCTGATCCGAGTATCGACTTATTTTAATTTTATATTATCTCCCAAAATATTCGTCCAAATAACATGCTATATAGTATAGCATATAATAACTTTTCTTCGTAAGAATTAATATGTCATGCCTAACAATAATACTCCTAAAGCACATCAATTTTCAATAAAATAAATTCAAATACAGCTTATTGTGGCTTATGTATAAGAGATAGGCATATCATATCGTGGACTTTTATAGATGTATTAAGGAGCAACATTTTTGTAGAACATTATATTTACGTTGCACTAACCATTACGCCAGCGCACGTGGATAAATAGATAAATAAAGGTAAATATTTAAGGCTAGTTGAGAGGTCTAGCATAATTCTAGATAGCCTATACTATTCCACGTGAGTCTGGAATCCTATACAAAAAAAAAATGTTCGAATCCGACTGGTAGTTCCGGAGAATAGGCGTGTTTAAAAAACAAAATAAACTATTCCGCTTTATTATATTAGTATAGATATTCAGATGAGAATAAAACAGAAGTATACAGAAGATGGATTAATAAAAATAAAATGTACCTTCAGATTACATGCACCACAGATTAATAATAAATAAATGAATTATGCCAGTACTTAGAAATTAAAATGTTAAATAATGAAAAGTATAACAATAATTATAGGAAAGTAGTTATTTGAATCAGTAAATAAGATTCTGTAATAGTTTACTTTTGCTTTGATAAGACGAACTAATCCCAACCCAGTCTAGGTTTTTTATTGTCTAGCGCAAAGTTTAGAGATTGGACAGTTATAGTACATATACAGTTTAACTGGATTATTTACAACTGAAATTACCTTAAATTTCGCCAAACTATCCAAATGCTGGTCGATCTATGAACACCCAAGTACAAGGAATCTTCAATTTAAACACTCCGCTGTTTAGATATACGAGTACATGTATACACAATTTCCTCTTTATCTACATTTTAGATAGATTTAAGGATAGTATAAAGCAGCGTTTTGTTTTATATATACTAGCTCACCAGAATGACGTCACAGCACCTGATAGCAAGTACAATCCAAGGACTACGGTGACCACCGATAGACAGACTCAATGAAAATATCCGTGTGTACTGAGCAGTCACTCGAGATTTTAAAAGGATGATTTCAGTCTTATTTAGTAGCAAAACAGCTGATTTTGTAGGACAAATTCAAAAATTTGTAATAAAATGTATCAAAAGTTATACGAATGTAAAAGTGGCTCCTCAATCTAAACATCTGAACTGAGGAGCCACCTGTAAGTCTCCTGCAACCTATCTCCTTCTCTGATCGCTCCCGTAAACAGTGAACTTCCTTTGCAAGAAAGTACAGCCACCCCTCCTTCCAGAGCTTCAGAAACTGGCCGATCGTAAGACAACGGTTGAACAGCTCCGGAAGCTCTCCCTCCATGTGGTGCAGCGCCACTGCTAAAACCTGGTCCGGAACTCCGTCCGGGTCAGGTGCCGTCCGCTTGCTGAGGAGGCGCCCCATCACCAGCTCCATCTCTTCATCCGTGATAGGATGGGACGGGGCGAGCTCCTCCGTAACAAAGCCACCATGTCAAGGCATGGAAGGTGAGAGGAGCTCTTCTGTAGAGACAAGACAACGTTCAGTCATCACAACGTCTGTTGGGACCAATAGTATACATTTAAAAATCTTATAAGCATCGATTAGTGATACTATAACTTCTGAACGACAAGACCAATTAAGCACATATTTAATTAATAGACTTGTTTTATTAAGTCGATAGTTTATAGCTATGCTAGGGTCCGATAGGTGGCGCTGTGCTCGAGCCATTAACTACCGGAAAGACTAAGAACAACGTTTGCCGGGCCAGCTAGTATCTTATATATCTATTTTTTATGTTATTTGATTTTTTTATATCTTATATTGATGTGTATTGTGCATACCTAATTATGTCACATAATGTTTTTTATTTAACAATGATACCTTTTTTGCCTGTAACATAAAATTAAATGGATGAAGATAAAACGTCATTATAATTTTAATACACGTTCTATATAATAAAATCGATATAGCCCATAAATGATGTTATACGGTGTCATTAAAACGCTCATTTTATGGCCGCGTATTGTTTACGCGTATTTTTATATCCTTTCCCGGGGATATTGAAAACGCCGTTTTATTGTGTGCAGGTGTGTCGCTTTGATTGTGTATGTTTATTCGATTTATTTAAATAACACATTAATTCTTAACGTTTTAAATTCCTAATATTGATAATGTTAGCCTATGCTACTTTCAATGCATTTTATAGATCTATTGTAAGATAAGGTAATTGAAAATCACAAAGAAATCAAGTAAACATTACTACAACATACACAATTACTCACGTATGCATAGACACTCCCGCATGCATACACACACAGACGACACGCACGCACACTCACATATACTTACACACGCGCGCAAACACGCACACACTAACTAACACACACAAATTTATGTTACTGCATATTTTTATCCTCAGAAATAGTTCTAGGTAGAAATTTCAAGAAGTTATTATCAAATTATAATCAGCTTTAAACTGCTGAACAAAAAGTGAGGTTTTTAGGTTAATGCAATAAAGATATATGCGGATCATCATACTAAAAGTCCTTTTACTGATCGATAATTAAAACCTATGTTGTTGTTAAAACTTGTATTGTCTTATAAGGTATAAGTTTGTCTTAACAACCTTTTTTTTTAATAAGGTACGATGCGTTTTATTCTATTTAAATGTATCCGTAAATAAAATATAAAATTTAACGTCAATGAAATATGTAACACAACGTAATTCCGTGCTTTATTTCAGTGTATAAAGTATGAAAAGACATCAATTTCATTTATGAAAAGGAACCCACTAAAACTGACGAACAACTTGTTACAAAGGAATAATGGCTGAATAATTTACGGAGTCTAGTCAAACGCGCCATATTTTGAACTCAAAAAAAGGTCTAGGAACCCGTCCGCGTGTTGGGAAAATATTTATTTTTAAAATATTATGTTCCATGGACAAATGTTTACATTTTTAGCTTTTGTTTTTCTAATAAGTCCTTGCTTTGATTTTTGCTTGTTCAAAGAAGCAGAATATAAGTATGTCAAAATATAAAAAAAATATTTACATTTTACTATTTATCAATTTACTATTAGAATTACAGGGCCCAGAAGCTTCGATCTAAAATAACCATAACAATCTAACACAGGTTAGGTTATGAAAATAACTAATGAAATTGGTTTTTTAATGCACTTCCTATTTGTTAGCTTGAAGTTGAAAATTTCTATACATCTATACATACAACTCAACGTCTCTCTGTCCGTTTATGTTCTTTTAATGCGAACACCACTTATTCGGTTTACATGTTTTTTTTTTAAATTTATAGCTATGTTATCTGGCCAGGTTATAGGATATATTTTGTAAAATAAAGTAACATACTATATAAACAATGACGATAATGGTGAATCATTTGGGAAAAAAAGCATTTTGGGGCTATTAAATATCTTACGCCGAATAAATCATACGAGATATATCAAATAAATGTTCTACATAACTGTAAATCTTAATAAGATCTACAAAAAAGTCATTGATAACATACATTTATCTGCTAAAGATCACCCACAATAAGCACTTTAGTCTTCAGTCTTTTGAGCGAGGGCAGCACGATTCACGCATAGCTTCACGATATTCTTTAGTACACGCGAGTGGAGCCGCGGGCACAGCTAGTCTATTATAAAACTCAACGTTTCTCTGTCTGTCTGTCCGTTTATATTATTTACACGCAAAAACCACTTATCTATCTGATTTACATTATTTTTATGTTATTTCATAGCTATGCTATCTGGCCAAGTTATAGGATATATTTTGTTAGAGAAAATGACATACGAAATAAGCAGCGTAGAAACGAAGAGTAGACAAATTATTTTGGAATATTTATTCATTATACTAATTGAATCTGACTGCCACGTTTCACGTTACACACAGAAAAATTTTCTACTTTTTTCAGTGTGAGCAGGCCTTACTCACTAATGCCAATGAAATTTGCAATGTACTTAGTGAAAATTTAATTTTAATTCTATAATAATAAATCTTTATTGCTTTTATTATATCACTTTGTTTTAGTAATTATAATATAAATTTTCAACACAACCCTTAGTTAATTTGCACCCAGACGTACATATATGGTAAAGACGATATACAGAGACGTACGGAAATAATTATTAAGTGTAAGTAACATCACAATATAAAACATGGAATTAGACCTTTAATACTTGATGTGGCAAGAATGTGTTTTTTAAGTTATAATTATTTTGGCGTGTTTAGTAAAGGGTAAAACTAAAAAGTTTGCACACAACATGTGTGACGGAAGGGCCACTTGATAAAGTTAGTTAGTTTTTTTATTGTTTAAAAATAATTTGTATTAGTAGTTAATACTTCTGAATCAGAAGCATGACGACCCAAAAAGTGAAACTTTTTTTAAAATTTAAATAAATACCTTAAAGAAAGCTAATCTATCGTTTATCATCTTTGAAGTATCTAAAACGCGTAAAAATGTGTGCATTATTTTACTTTAAGCCTTCATGTAATTGTCTATACAAGAAGTTATCAAAATTTGTCTGTATTATAGATTAAATATAGTATAGATCGTCAATAGGTTGAATAAGAAGAGACCAAAAACGGAATACACTAGTGTGCGATTATTTTTTGATTTTCTATGTCATTCGAGTTACATCCAGGTACAGTACACGTAACCACAATTAAACAAGTCTACTAAACTTTAAATTACCACTTTGTAACCATAGGAAAATTGTCTCGTATCCCTATCTCGTTCTAACACAAGTATGTACTATGCTCTTTCTCTTTCGTGTTAAATCTATTGTTTGTATCACATCCTTAAAAAACTTACGAGATATTAGAGATACGGGCACAGGGGTTGGGGGAGCAGATGCCAGTCCATTAAAAATTATAGTAAGTATTAACTAATAACAAGATTACATACTTCTAGCTCTAATAGAATTAATTATAAAATTCCACAGCATACTAGCCGAATCTCAATTCAGTTCCACTAGAATACCATGGAACACACCTATTTTACCTACATACATTTATTTATACCTAAATCTAAAGAACATAACCATAAACTTAAAATTAAACAATTTCTACTTATTACATTCCTGACACATTCCACTATGTTAAATATCTTCAATTCTTCTATATACTCCACATAACCATTAAATAAAAGCATACATTCTTAATTTATTACATAATACCGTATCTACAAGTTTTGAATCGTTGTCGTTTGTGAAGTCTCTGTAGTGTGTACACACTAGAGAACGCTCTGTCGCTGCACAAACACAGCTGCATATACATCATTTCATAGTGCAAACATTGTGTCTGTATGCACTATTTCTCATGTTTTACTGTTTATGTATTTATTAAGATATTTTTAATATGTTCTAATACATATGATCGAGCACGAAAACTCTATAGATTATAGATGTTACGTATCTACCGTAACAGAAAATTATCTGTTATAGTGACAACACTAAACATAATCTTTTTTGTTGTAACATCGAGTGTTGTGTGGTTGCGCTGTGATTGGTTCCCGCGCTCGCGTGGACGCCACGCTTCGATAGGTGCGAAGACGGTAAAAAAAATAACAAATGTTCCGTGACATAAGAACAATATTATATCTTTATAAAACCTTGGTTAGGAGCATTGTAGTGTATGGAACAAGTATTTGGAATCCTCATTACAATATCCATATTAATCGCTTATAACGTATACAACGCAATTTCACAAAATTCCTGGCCCGGATAGATCAGAAATGCCCTTACCGCGCTGATTACAATACTCGGTTAAATCACTTTAAACTTATATCACTGCAAAATAGACGTAAGATTTTTGACCTTGTTCTTTTACATAAGCTAGTTAATGGATTTGTTATAGTCTCTGATGTATTACAAGAATTGAATTTAAATGTTCCTAGAAAGGTTCCAAGATTTCGAATTCAAAGAACCTTTAATTAAACACATGTCAGAACTAACATTTGTTCACCTCTGAATCGTCTTAAAAAATTGTACAACGAAGTTAACAATAACGATGCCGATATTGACATCTTTCATTGCTCATTATTGAATTTTTTTTTTGTCGTTGTTGAATCTTTAATTTGTCGCGAACTTGATATTTTAACTTAATTTTTTTACGTGTTAATCACTCACTTAATTTTAAATTTGATATTTATAATTTGTTTTTGTTTTCATTGTGCTGCGGTATATAATAATAAGATGTGCACATTTGTAAAGATACAATTCACACAGTTCGTAACTTGTGAACGACTAATTGTTAATTCGATATTTTGTGAATGTGTCGTTGATGAGACAATAAATAAATAAATAAAATTGTATTTTACATTATCTAACAGAATATATCCTCTATTCTGGCCAGATAATAAGGCTATGAATTCAAAAAGAACGATGTAAATCGGATAAGTAGTTTTCGCGTGGAATGAACAAGAATCGCCTGGAATGTGGCCGAAATGTCGTGTTTTTATCATAGTGTAGTCGTGTTTCGTGTAGTCATAGGTTCAACGACGTACACATAGAAAGCTTTATCGCTTCAACTGTCAACAAACAATGGGATATAAATCAAACGTTCCCCTCCTTTTGAAGCGATGATGTAAGTTGTTTACAACATGTTAAGAGTTCAAGGACCTTCTACAGATTTCGTGATCGTCTCATTTAGGTATAAAAGTGAGCCGTAACGCGAGCATTCATCGGCATGGAGCCCTTGAGCCAAGCAGTCGCTCTTGCGATACAGTGAGTCTACATTCACTCACTACACTGCTGCGTACAGAGTGCGGTCAGAGGGCCCAGGACCAATAAGCCTAAATGTGTAGTCAGTTCAAAAAAAAAGACGAGTTAGGACAGTTATAATTTCGAAAGCGAAGTAGATATCGCTATTATTGATATTTTGCCGATACTTTTTTGTCAGAGCTTTAGGGTAGCGTATGGCAACAATCTCATCTGATGTCGAAAATAGTAGACGCGTTTAACTTATACGTAATAGGGCTCTCAGTTGCATCTGCTGGAATATTTACTTTGACACTGGTAATTTTCACACGAAAATAAAAACATGCTGTGGTTCAAAAATCAAACGTTGTTGTATGAGATTGGTGAAAAAAAAATCCAATTTGTACACAATCCGTATTCGATTGTCCCGTCATACGCCTGATAGATGATGTTTGCACAAAACGTCTTGGTATGAACGTGTTACGCACTGGGTTGTATAAAAGTTGCTACCGATCGTGCTGATTGAGGCCCGGGTGAAGCAGTAAAAACCGTTTGAGTCTTCAGGGCCCTTATGGCTAACAGTATAGTGAGTTAGATTTTTTTTGTGCTGATTGATATCAAGTAATGATAAAAATGTTTATAGTCTACGCTTTTTTCTTAATGCATATATTTTGTAACTAGCTCTGCCTGCGGCTCGGCTTGTGTAGACTACAGAATGGCGTCGGTCAGGCGCACGCGCGAATCGTGTTGCCCTCGCTCAAAAAACTGGACAAAAATGCTTATTCTAGGTGACCCTTAGAAGATAGACATATGTTATCAAGGAGTTTTTTGTAGGGCACTTTAAAATCTACAATTATGTAGAATATTGATTTGATATATCTCGTATGATTTACTCAGCGTAACCCATTTAAGCGCCCCAAATGCTTCTTTTTTCCTAATTGATTCACCATTGTCACTGCTTATTTCATATGTTACTATAACTTATAAAATACATATTATAATCTGGCCAGATAAAACACCTATGAAATAATAAAAAAAAAACATGTAAATCCGATAAGTGGTTTTAGCGTGAAAATAACTTAAACGGACAGACAAACTGAGAGACGTTGAGTTTTGTAATATGTATAGAAGAGTTGTAATGAGGATATAAACGTCTATAATGAAATATTTTTTGACATGATCTCAGTGACATTGATAATATTGTTATACTAATAATTGTCGTATTATGAACCCATTGAAATCCAAGCGCACCTATCCATAGGTTAGTTCTATTTCCAGTCAGAATGTGAAGACATCCATAAGATTGGGATGGCACAAAGAATAATATTTAGAATTTGTAGCTTTAGTTATGTAATAGTATTTTGAGTTACATTAATTTATAAGATAAATTTGTCGTTTTTTGGAAGTAGGTATAACTCTTTCTGTCTTGTTTAGGAGAGGGTAAAATTGGGGATGAAGTAAGCTATCAATGATAATAACGTGACAGCCTTCTTTTATTGTTTAAAAACAATTAACGTTGTATAAATTAACATTATTTAATTTACAGTTTTATCATTGTTGACTAACCTTATCATGAAGTTGGCAAGCGGGATAAAGTGCGTACATATATACACACAGATTTTTAGGTTAATCTTTTATGTACGTTAATTTAAAAAAAATAGTGAGCGTAACCTTTTCGCGCGTTTGCAAGCTCGTTTGAAATGAAACTTCAATAAAATATTAGTACCATCTGTGTACCCAGTACTGAACTCATGTAGTAGCTTTATGTCGATTTGTGTATTATATTCCTATAGTGTAGATCTTAGTTTCCACTGTAACCAATAGAGGTGTTAAAGTATATTTAAAGTACCCGTAAATCACTACCATTTAGGGCTTATAGCCCCTTCAGAAATTACAAGAGATTTGGATATTAAAATTTGTCAACTTTTGTAACGGCTTTGCAAAATATGCAAACAATATATTCAGCATTTTTATAAAAAAGGACCAAACAATGTCAAAAAAAAAAACAAATTACATATAATTTAAATTCAATACATAATATAAATTAACTATCATGGTTCCGGCCTATGGGGACGATTTGATTAGCACACCATTTTCTGATCAGTTAATCCCAAAACACAGATCAACCTAATTAATTACAGTCCCATACATTCCGGTACAATGAGCAGTTACGCCTATATTGGATAAGTCTTTGATAAGTGTGCTAGATTGCTAACAATGATGAATTTGGTCTCAATCAACAGACCTAAAAGGTTGATTGTAATTTAAAAAAAAAGAAACATTATCAATTCTATTCTCTAAGAAAATTTTCAACCAAATAAAAAAAACGAACTCCTCAAACTATTTTGAGTAGTTTCCTGGTATATTTTCGATGTCGAAGATCCACTGCTGATTAAATTAAAATGGGACCAGCGCTGAGGTACTCCCTTTTCGAGGCAAAAAAGAATCATCTAAATCGGTTCATAAACAAAGAAGTTATGGCTGAACATCCATAAAACCCACATACATACATACATTGAAATTGAGAACCTCCTCTTTTTTTGAAGTTGATTAAAAATATACAGAGATTTTAGTCAGATAAAAGGATATATGTATAAGTAACATTGTTTTGTATTGCATTGCATTGAGTTTTACATAAACGACTTTAAAAATATAAGAGGAAGATCTAAATTTGATTTATTTATACGTGTATTCGAACTTAATCGAAATTAAGGAATGGTCTCCGCTGCGTTGAAGTGCGCTAGTCAATTATGTAAGGTTCGAACATAATATTCCGAGCAAAATTACACTAATTTCACAATTTTTTAAATAAGAGAACAAGATTAACATTTTAAAATATTTTACTTTTCTTATGCCTAAGCATAATTAAAATTATCATAAAAAAATTTAAGACGAGTATTCTTTTTTTGCGCGTTTGTGTATATCTATTTGTTTGTTAAGCAATGATGCTCAGTGGTTCAGTGGTAGCCTGTACGGACTCCACGTCGATCGACGTCAGTTTGAATACCTGCAGTGAGCCTGAGCTTTCGGTGTAAGGAAATATCGTGATGAAACCATAGCTTGGTGGTAGGATATTTTCTAATGCCTACCTGGCTAGCTACCACCCTCAAGTTGAAAATCTGCTGCCAAGTACCTATAGTTGTGTTTCGGCCACTGCACTTGAGAGTTAGTTCTCCACTAGGCCTTAGCGTGTCATTAGGGCCTCATCGACACTTAACATCTGGTGAGATTGTGGCCATAACGCTAAACCTATAAACGTTAAAAAAAACGCTGTGTTTCTTCAATCCAGTGCGTACGTGAAGCGCGAGGTGCTATTTATTTTCCTTACTTCACAATAATACAATATATATTGCCACTAAAACAAACAATAATGAGCAGAAATATATATTTATTTAACTTTGTTTACACTTTATTCTACCGTTTGCTTTGAATTATGATTTAATGAATATTTTATTAACATTGTATTGTTTCGTTGCACAAATAAATCCGGAGCTTGAACAAAATATCAGGTATAGCTGGCATGATACTGTAGAGAAACTTCGCAGGATTGGAATAAGTGGCGTGCTCTACTTTAGAAGGCCAAGAAATTGAAGAACACTAAGCCAAAATTGATAGTTAATATAAATATACAAGCTGTGCCCCCACGGTTTCTCTTATAAACTTATTCAATCAACCCTGCCCCCATGCCAAACCAACGCAAACGGGTTCTCACTTGCTGTACTTGTCGCGGTCGAGTTTCCGAGATTACGAAAGTAGAAATATAAAAAAAAAAATGTTTAACAAACTTTGCAGATACTAGTTATTACATGTTCAGCTGTAGTTTTAGTAGACTTCACATTATCTTCTGAATATATATTTTTTCAACATGACGAAAGAAAATTCGGCTATGGGCGAGTAAGGACGTCGTAGTCGACTCCAATTCTGATATGTAAGCAGCATAATGTCGCAGACTTGGTATCAGAGAAACATCATAACATCTTTACACTATTATTCTTTGTACGATGCTGTCCCCTTGAATCATTCAACAATGTCTTAAATTGCAATCCCTGTTCATCAAAACTATGCAGAAATGGCGTGCCGAAACGACTTCCGTTTTATTATATAATTCAGGCCGGATACACTGACTGATAACGGAAGTCGCTTTTTCATCCAACAAGAATATTTTTTTTAATAAATTAAAAAGAAACTGAAACACGAGCGAAGTTGCCAGAGTACACGGTACGCCAGAGCAAAACTAATATCGATCGTAAGGACCTGAACTGCAAGTGTTGGCTTTGTGAATCTTACTTCCAGCTCTTGCAGCGCTGTAGAGCTTAAAAAGCGTCTAAAAACTTCGCCTGTTCACCGACATGCGAATAAAAGTACTGGAAGCGGTAACATTGAATGTTTCCTTTTATTTTGTTTAAGATTGGAGTTGAGCAAGGTATTTTACAATGAAGGATGATTAACTAGCCCGTGTGTGCGAGCAGAGAGAGATGACGAGTGGTGTTAGAAACAGAAGCTTGTGTCCCGTAGTGGACAGATGTACACAAGATGGACCAAAACTAAGTTTCCTAACATTTGTTATTATTAGTTGGTTTATGTTAACTCGACTACAAATTACCTAATGGAAAGTAAATTACAGTCCACAAACAACGGTGTTTGGCGGTGATAAATTATAAAGCCGGTCATCGCTGTAATGCCGGCCTGAAGAAATGCCTCATTTGAAGGACCTCATATCACAGCAGGGAGAGAACACGCTGCCCGGGAGACGATTCCATGCCTTCGCAGTACGGTAAAGGTAAGAAATTGCAAACTTCTTTGTTTGCCGAAAATTATACTTTCGTATATATCTAACTTCGTGATTGTGTAGAAGAAGGAAGATGATGGAATATGGGCGAACAACCTCTCGGATATAATATAATAAAATTTTTGAAACAACGGGTCAACGGTTAGGCAATTCACCCAATCAGAATTTGATGTTAATGATAGAGCTGTATATATATATATATATATATATATATATATATATAGATCTGAATGAATTAATGTTTTATTGTAATTTATATTGTTATATAATACTAGTTGGGCCGGCAGACATTGTGCTGCTCTTTCCAGTATTTAATGGTTCGACCACAGTGCCGCTTGTCGAATCCTAACTTAGAAATATCGTTTCCATAAAACGAATATTTTATGTGAATATATGAGTTCAATCGGTCAAACCGTTTAGATGTTACACGATCACTAAGCGTATACAAGATTTTTATACATATAAGAAGATATTGGCGATTTTAATACTACAAGGCATTTTTTTCGCGACCTATACTGAGTTATTAGCTAGGCTAGGAAGCACAGGACTGGTCGTTGTGACGATCTTTGTGGGACGTTATATGTCCAGCAGTGAACGTCTTTCGGCTGATATGATGATGATATCGTATTTTTTTTTAAATAAAATATGCCGTTGTGATTATTGAAGCCGTATTTCCTAGTGTTAGTACTAATGGTTATCTACTAGCTACTATTGACTTGACGTCGACTGGATGCTTTAAAACGCGGTCGACGGCTAAGGCAATGACATTCTTACTGGAATCGTGTCGGACTGTTCATAACTTTACACAACAGACATTCGTAACTATATTCAGAGTTAAATTGCCGTATCGTAAGGTATTTGTGTTTACTATTCATAAACGATTTGTCTTGGTCGACCCGAACGATTTATTAATGACGCCATCCATAATGAAGTCGTACATTACTAACTGACTTGTTTATATTACTCCCCGACAAATATATTTAGTTTCGGCGTAGCTTCTAGCATTGCTCTAATTCTTTAGTACAAGTTTCCTCAATGGCTTTTTCGAGACATTTTTTTATCGCCTTTTATTGTCGTCGTGCATTTTAAACGAGCGAACTAATTTTATACTTACCCTGGAGATAATTTAAAATTGCAAGTGCCATTTGAAAAAATGGTCCTTGTTTGTTAAGCAAATATAATGAATGACCGAGAAAATATTCTTTTGTTTCTCCTTGGGAAATAACTTGCAGATGTTGTTTCTTTGGAATATATATAATCATATTGAACTAATTGTGCTCGCGGCTCCGCTCGCGTGGGCTACAGAATACTGTCGAACTAGCGCTCGTGTGATTTGTGCTGCCCCAAAAATGATTATTATGGGTGGTCCTTAGAAGGTAGACATATGCTATCGCTAACTTTTTTGTAGGTCTTTTTAAGATCTACAATTATTTGGAGCTAATGCTCCACAAGATATATAAAATTAATATTTATATCTCTTATGGTATACTTAGCGTAAGGCATTTAAGCGCCCCAAAAGCGTCTTATTTCCGAATTGATTCACTATTATCGTCACTGCTTATTTGGTATGATAACCTGGCCAGATAATATAGCTATGAACTGATACAAAAACAGGTAAATCGGATGTGAGATAATATAAGGATCTGATATATATCGGATAAGATAAGGCCGCGTGAGCAAAGTGGCGGACAAAAGGTAGTGTATATTAAAAAAACTAAGTGTTTCCTATATTTATAGATATAAATGAGAGTTTTTGGCGGGACCTTGATCTATCATGTAGTGGTTTTTATTTTAATTCATTAACTTGCAAGTATGTTATATGGCCCTATATTATGTAAATTTGGCGGTATTTTACGTGATTTAGGACCGATTGTTCAATCGTCAAATAATTGTCAGACAACTTCTTCTTATAAAAATGGCAACGTGTGTGTGTACACGATTCCACTACTGTCACGTGAATAATACCACAAACGAAGGAGATTGTGTCAATCAGTATGTATTTACAGATAACTTTATTTGAGGAATAATTTTGACGTTTTGACGGATGATGCATGGAATAATTTATTGTCAAAATAAAAAATAAATCATTGCATAAGGTTCCTCCTCCTCGCGTCGTTCTCCTCATTACTGAGGGTCGTGACTCCCCCGCTGCATCAGTTTCTCCCGTACGATTTCCCTCCATCTGCTGCGATCCTTAGCTTCATGAAGCTAAGCATGAGCATAAGGTTATCTGACAAGAAATGTTAATTATATATAATACTAGGAACATACGTTTGTATGATGCCACATACTCCCTGGATAGTTTTAATAAGGTAGCCGCCATTTTGTTAGAGCTATGTTTGTTATGGTTGAAAAAAAAGATTACAAGAAACATTAGTAAAATATTCTATTCACGTGACTTTGGCAGAACTGTGGATGAGCACACGTTGCCATGAATTAAAAAGAAGACGAGTATATCAATTAAAATCTCCTAATTTTAAGCATTAGGAACAATTAAAGCTGACTATATATTCATTGCAAATTTCAGGTCCTAGAGATATCACTGTTTTTTTTATCTGTATAGTTTTAGCATTGTGGCCACAATCTAATGTGATTTTAAGTGACAATGTGGCCCAAGATGTTATCACCTAACACGTTTAGCGTGGTCCACCTAGTGGAAGACTGGCTCTTAAGTGCAGCTGCCGGAACACACCTATTGGTGCCAGGCGGGCCTTAGAAAAAGCCCTGCCACCATGTTTCCTCACGATGTTTTCCTTCAACGAAAGCTCAGGCTCATTGCAGGGATTCGAACTCACGTCAATCGACGCGATGTCCGTACACGCTACCACTGAGCCCTCCTTGCTTCATATTTATGAGTAACTGAAACTTCTATTAGAACAATTAATTAATTTTACACAATCCATTGAGAAGTTCCGGTGCAACTGTTGAGAGAGGAGTATTGAAACTCGAGCAGTTTATGACGTTCATTTGGTAAGCGGTCTATGAAATTTGCAATTTCGCTAACTTCGCTTAGACACAGAGTTATAGAATTTTAGAAATGCAATGTTAAATCAAAATATACGCTGTAAGTAAGCTGGCATTCTGAAAATCGATCACTGTGACATCTTTGCTCTTATGACGCCACGCCGTGACGATAAAGAAAATAGTTTATTATAATAATATTGCAAAATTTACTTGGCCCTTGCATTTAAAATGGCTTCTTGAATTTGTGGTACGTTGAAAATTTCTGGACAAACTAAAAAACTTTCAGAAATATCCGGTCCCTATCTATTCTAATATAATAAAGCGGAACACTTTTTTGTTTGTTTGTTTAAACATGTTAATCTCTGAAATGACCAGTCGCATTCGAAAAATTCTTTATGTATATGATATCCAGATTCACGAAGAATAGTATAAGCTATCTAGCATTAGGCTACATCTCTCAGCTAGCCTTAAATATTGATTTTTATTAAGTAAGTTAGAATAAATAGCGCACCCTAACTGCTTTATCCGCGTGCGCTGACGTAATGGTTAGTGGTACGTAAATACAATATTCTACAAAAATATTGCATATTAGTACATCTAAAGAAAAGTCCGTGATACCAAATGCCTGTATCTTATACATAAGCCTAATAGCCATAATAAGGTATTTTGTGACAAAGTTTACTGAAAATAGAAAAGTGATTTATGAGCAATAATATTATGTAATGGTATAGTAATCCTGACGAACGAAAATTACTTCATCATCAAGACAATTTATGTAGATAAATTATCCCCTTTATAGCATGTTATTTGGACAAATAATTTGGGAGATAATGTAAAATTAAAATAATTCAAACCTCAGCTTGGGTCTATAACCCTATAGGTATAGTGGCGCGAACAAGCCGTCTGAGCTGTGACGCACAATCCTGGCCGCCTGATAAAAATAGTGTCTATACTGAAGTATTATAAATGGTCAAACAGCGATTTCTTTTAAATTATACGCGGGTGAAACTGCGCGGCACAGCTAGTTATAAAATAAATGTCAAACTGTATTGTAAAGGAAATAAAGTGTCACCATTGATGCGTGGAAAATTTGTGGAAAAATGTTTGTATCACGTTAGGGCTAAGAACCGTCGAAATATTGGCTACATATAATTGTATTTATAATTAATTTACAAGCTGTGTCCCATGATTTCTCCCGTGTTTAATTAATTTGACCAACTCTCTACCGCGCCATAGCTAACGCACCCGTGTAAGCCTATCGTTGATCCTATTTCCCGTAGTTTTCAGATTACTTGACGCTCATGGTTACCGCTCCGCTCTTTACAGTCGTAGCGCGAAGTTGTATAGCCTATAACCTTACTAAATTTATAGGCTATAAGAGGCTATAAAATCTGTTTTGTATTTCCAAACAAACAATAAATCTCTTGAGCTTTAGTATAGATTACTTATCATTTGATATCTTTGTTTATTGGCAGTAAATCTATCTTCAGTATCCAATAAATATTTAGACAATTATTTTTAATTCTTCAATTTTTCGCAGTCTCGTGTGTGACTGTAGTAGCTCGTAATAATGTTGCCCGAACATTTCACAGTTTTATAAAGAACGTGTTTAGAAGTTTAATTAACTTCAATATCTCAACTATCAGCTGTTTGGTTATCACAGCACAAGTTATACTTCGTTAAATCTGTAGTATGTGACATTCCTCAAATATGGTTATTATAATTTTGTAGGTAATTCAATTCTAAATGATTCATATATCTATGGTTTTCAGTTTTCATATTCTGCTGTATTATTTGTTACCTTACTGTTTTCCGTTCACCAGCTTTGCTTAATCTGGTTTTTGTTACAACATTCTCCGTTATCACGATACAGGATGTTCAGAGTGTTCGTTGTAATGAACAATTCCTGTCTGTTATGTGTCTAGTTATTTTAGTTAACTTCAGATTCACGTCGTTGGCCTTCGGGTTACACAGCTTGTTCGATAATAAGGAAAAAATTCAGCCCTGTAAACATTCTTAGGGCACGAGCTGATATTATTATATCTATATTAATAAATCTTTAATTATGTTTGTAAATGTAGTGTTTTTTTCTCGAATTTCTTGATAAACGTCTATTTTAAAGACATAGATAACGAATATGAGTTTAAAATTTGTTTCTACGACTGGATTTAACTTATAATTGCTTCACTGATGTTTATGAAATTTTATACACAAGACATTATTCTTCAATTGATAGTCTAAAAGTACAGCTATAGTTTATAAATTTAATTTGGATAGCTCATAAATAATAATAGAAATAATTGAAAAAAAAATGCATTTTTATAAATTATCAACCAATTTTAATTAAATTTTGTACACTGGACGTATAATATATTAATCGCCAATTGATATGCTTAAAAAAGTAGTATTAATTCTTAACCGATTTTGATATAATTTGGTACTCAGGAAGTTTCAGTATTTTCTTAATAGAAAAGAATTGTCAATAACACTTTTAGAAACACTGAAATATAAGTAAAAATAAAATTACAAAACGAAAATAATTACTTCGTAATAAAAGCGTGTAGAGCCGCGTTAACAGCTAGTATAATGAAATACACTCATGGTCTCATGGACATATTTAGAAGAACGCAATAAAAAAGAGGCAACATAAAGTGAAAACACATTTATTTGTACAATATTAGCTTTTAAAATTAATTGAATAGAATCAATTACTGAAATTAACATATTTTAACACATAAAATTAGACTCAAGAAATAAAAAAAAAAATTTGAGGCAATAAGCTCAGTAAGCTTATATACCTGAGCAAACGCTGAGATCCGGCATTATAATTCAGATTTATCAAATGTGTTAAAAACAACAAAAACCTGCAGAATTTCATACACTACGTATCAAAAAACAATTTACCAATCTGTCTGTTTGTTTATACAAAACATCCAAATTATATATTCGCTCATGCCAGGACTCATGCTTGCCTCCCTCTCCATAACGCGTCCCCGTCCTAGTCAAAAAAATCCATTAAATTTTTGTCAGGTGGACGTTGCAAAATAAATTACTTAAACAGAAAACAGATTGCTAAATAACAAAACTAACAAACAACAACAAGCAAACAACGAAACTTCATTAAAAAACAGATTACTAGTTGATGTTCAAAGTATTAGCTCCGTACCACACTCTGTGCTTGTACACTCTGTATTGTGACGTCGGAATGGTTTTTAACGGGTCCTTGACCATACGCAGGCCATGAAATAAGCTTGTATATTTTTTTTAATATATCGAGTTTGACTTTAATCGCCAGAGGTCTTATTAATGCTAAATGAGAAAAACCTTGCTATTGTATCTCGAGTGATGATATAAGAATGTGTCCTTTTACCGAAATTATGCAAACAAAACTATGTTTTTTCTAATATAATTAAGATAAAAAAGGGTAAACTGGCTTTTAAAAATCACACTTTTATAAAATAAGAGTATACATGTATATTCTATATATTTGTTATTATGTTCAAACTGTAGAAGTGAATTTGATGAAAAATATTTGCGTTGTACATTTTGATACAAAAGTCGAATAAAATCCGGTACAATATTTAATATTTCACCAGTATGTGAGTGATTCAATATAAGTCAAATTATTTTTTTATATATTAGCACAGTATAATCTCAAAAAATCTAGTCTTCGCTGTCATGCCGGCTTTCAAGATATACTTTTTGTTTTTTTTTTTTCAGTTTTCTCAGTATACTGTTAGCCTTAGGGGCTCTGGAGCCTTTGCTGCTTTTACAGCTTCACTAGGCTTGGGGCAAGATATACGTTCGTTAGATATTCGCTGGCGAGACCCGAAACGCGACAAATTATGGCTGACTGTAACGGCCGTGGTGACGAGACGACGAATTCGGTGATAGGAAGACTTAAACTTTGGATGTGACCGACGGATGTCGCATCGGATACTGTGTGTATAGTGTGCCGAAACATCACTTATCCAAATGAACAGATAAGACTAGTTACTAGAAACTGCCCTCGCTAATGTAGACACCGTAACGCTTTAGTCAGCTCGTGACCACGGCCTGTGCAATCAATAGTGTGTAATATAGTATAATGGAGTAAAAAAAAAAGTAAGACGTGTTGTAGACCTGCATTATAAGAAAAACACAATAGTTTAAAAAGTGTAACTCCAAAGAATGACATTATAGCTGGTGTGTAACATCTAGTGTATGGTGATCGTGATCCAGTTGGGCGCATTTGTCGTTTCATCGGAAAACGCTTACATATAAAGAATGAAATGAAAAAATAAAGAATGTTTCCATATTAATAATAGATATATTTTTTCATAATAATATGGGACTCAATTTCACACACGGTTATTGCTTGTATTATAACACCTAAAAACTGAAATACATACATATCTAGATATTTAACACCTAGACACAACAGATAATTATGCTCACTACACAAAAGTCAGTCATGTGCGGGGATCGAACCCCGAACTTCGATCAAACATGACCAGTCAGCTCAGTAATAGGGCTTACAAAAACAGCATCACGATGCCTATTAAAAAGTTATTTATCAGTTTGAAATGGAATTTATGTACTTTTACGAGTTGACTGACGTTATTTTCGTGGCCCAAGAAAAAAACGAGCGCAAATATTTGCTTATATCTGCCCCATTTTGCCGCCAACGTAAAAGTGACACGAGACGACGGGAATTCAAGGGAGATATTAAAAAATAAAAAATAATAAAATTCTCACAAAATTTTTGTTGTCCAACGGTTTTTAATGTAAACCATTGTCGGCAAGCTGGTGAATGTAACAATGACGTTACCCAAACAATGGACGGTCGTTAATCATTGTATATTTGACGTCATGTCAACGGTTACGATGCGCCCCCGACTTTCGAATATAAATGGTGCTTAATCGTTGCCTTTTTAATTCCTAGGGGGGCGTCAAGGAAAGTTTGGTAAGCGTTGGTTTTATATTTCCATGGTTTATGTGTTTTGAAGTGAATTCACTTGGGAATCTTTATAATTATTATTATTTTGAATCATAAAAGTTATGAATTAAGGCAGAAAACATTTTGTATATGAATTATATTAGCATATTATGTCATATTTTCACGAAAATATTCAATTTCAATTGTCAATTAATTAATTGATAGTTTTTTACTAGTGTTGTCAAAATATTGATTAACTATCATTAGTCATTAGCATAGATAGCATAGCATAGGTATTGGTCAAGCCGTTTTTGAGTAAATCCGGACATACAAACACACACAAAAATGTACAGAAAGAACTACAGATTTATTAATATAGATGTAGAATGATGTAGTTTATCGCATTCGATACAAAAGTGCTACATTTCAAGAGTTACAGAGCGAAATGTAACTATCGGTTTTCTGTCGGCGTGTTACATACAACTCACCAGTGAGTTTCCTTCACGCTTCGACAGTTCGTTACGAACTAGCATTGGGTTTCAGCTCTATGATTATCTATATTAATATATCTTTAATTCTGTCTTTAAATATCTTTCCTAATTTTCTGATAGACATAAATTAAAAAATATACTGATGATGATGTAAAAAAATGCATGTCTGTATTTATATCAAAAATGGCTTCATCAATTTTATTGCAAGTTTTTACAAGGACAGAATATGTCATTTCCCTTTAATACTTTAATGTTTGATATGTTACTTTACCATAATTTATAAAACTTGAAGAAATAGTAAAAAAAGTTCAATTTTTTATTAACATTGCAAATTTTTCTGTCGCTAAAATTTTTATTCAAACTGTTAATAACACTTAAAAAAGAATTAGTGGAATCAGTCCTTCCGGTCTCACGTGATACCAACTGCTAAATAGTTACCAACGAACAGCATTTCATTTTTATTTATATAGATAAAAACATGCAATGTTCTTCTTTATTTCTTAAAAAAAACTTTAATAGTAATTCTGTTATTCTGCGAACCGTGTCACGGGTACAGCTAGTAAAATATAATACTAAAAAATAATGATAAAAAAATAATGAAAACTGAAAGTATTAATGGAAGTCATTAATATAATTCCGATCTAGTGCGTGTACAAAACGGTTTTCGTCTAAATAACATTTTTAAGGAAAACTTTTAATGGAATAACATAGCAATACAGGTAAGAACTAGCAGAATATTGAGGGGGTCAGCAAAGTAAACGGTTGAATCCACATTTTAATACGCTTTATGACCTCCTTATAATGTATGAGTACATGTAAATGTATATCTACATGTAACATTTATTTGCTATCTTCTTTTAATTAATACCCGTACAAATATTTCACACATTATAGAATTATAGATCTTATGTGGGGGACAAACTGAATAAGTGTCCAGCTGTAAGCAGAAAATTATAAATAATAAACCCACCATAATGGCGCTAGCAAGAGGGAATGATACATTTTCGTCATTTTATAGTTTGTAGTTTTGTAAAACTTAAAAAAATAATTGAACAATTATGGAAAAATTTGTGGAGTGAAAAGTTGTTCAAACGGGCGAAAATTAAAAAATAATAACTCTTGGCGCTATCTTTAAACTTGGCCCAAAGCTACCGTTGCGCCACCCTAATTGGACGATTTTCGACGGACTCTTTTTCATACACAGAGATAGTTCTTCTTAACAGATTGATAATAGATGGCGTCTTGAATCTATTTTTATTAGCATCAACAAATGATATTCCCAATGAGAAAGTTTTTTTTTACGATAACATTCATTTTAAACATTTATTAACTTTAAACTGGTGTTTGAATAATTAATTTGATCAAGAATTAAAAACATCTTTGAGAAATAATATTTTTACGCCCTCGAGTAGTGAAAGGCCGTAGTGATCCACGTAATTAATTTATTCGTACTCAAAGAAATTAAAATTAAAACTTAAAATGAAAATTAAAAATTAACAAATTCAACATAAAAAAAACATACAAATAGTTCACCGAATTTACTTGCAGAATCAATCTGTATGTACTTACAGAATCAACCTGTATGTACTTACAGAATCAGCCTGTAGGTTCCTCTTGTAGTTCTTTTCTATATCGCTTATTGTTTCCATTTCGCTTTTAAAATTAGAACTACCGTGGCTCACAATACGGCACGCTTTTATACCCAAATGAGATGATCACGAAATCTCTAGAAGGTCCCTGAACTCACAACATGCTGTAAATAACTTATGTCATCCCTTAAAAAAGAGGGGAACGTTTGATTTATAGCTCATTGTTTGTTGACAGTTTAAGCTTAAGCTATGTGTGCGTTGTCGAAACTGTGACTACACATTGCACGATTACACTATGATAAATACACGATATTTCGGGTACATTCCGGACGACTCTTGAGTTTTCGAGATTGGTGTTTTTTTATATTTTTTTCTTACTCAGACTTTAACAATATATAGAGAAAAGCTGCGCCCCACGGTTTCACCCGTGTTAAATTTATTCGATCAACTGTCTACCGCACTGCCAATACACTCGTGTAGCAAGCATATCGTTGTTCTCACTACCCGGTAACTTGCCTTAAATAACTTAGTATAGTCAAAATGGTGAAGCCCAATAAAGTCGTAATTTTGCTGTATGCCGTTATGTTTTTTTTCCTTATTATGCTATGAAGCAAATAACAAGTATACTGGCCACTTGATATTAAGTGGTCACCACAGTCTACAGTTATAACCGACCTTAGAAGGACTGCATTCCTAAGAGAGGGCAGTCATCATCAATATGTTTATACTCCTTAGGACTTAGTTGGAACGAAACGCGTGCCAGTGCGTGTTTCTAAACACACCCGTCGGACCAGGACACAGCAGTGCGAGCACTACTGATTTGCGGTAGAAATAAACATTTGCACAGGAGTAATGGTAAGGCTGGAGTGATGGAGCTAGAGAGCGGTTGCATAGAACATGATCACAATCTTTATGAAAATATCTGAAAACAAAAATCGTTGCTGTTGTCCATACAGAGAGTGGGTAAAGATCGAACAGTCAAAAGAGCATACTTGGGATATTACGAACTAACTAGTCGTCGATGGATTGGTCAGTTCAGATATCGCTGGTCGACACATTAGAGGCGGATCTACATCAGCTTCAAGCTGATAATTGGCAAGAAGTGGCGTGCACTTGTTTTGGAGGCCATGAATATTTTTGGAACAATGCGCCAAAGTAATTATATAGATAATTAGTAGTTGTCGCGCAAAATTGGAAATGTAAAATATAGTAGAGAGAAACGAAATTCGTGCGTTTAAAAGACAATAAATGACTTCATATTATTCGTGTGTTGCAATTGCATAAAATCGTTTTATTTGTCGTGCTGGTCGTTTTATTTAAATAGGCGGAATATCGATCCGATGTTCGCAGGTTCGAACTCCAGCATGTCCCAACGAATTTTTCGGAATTCGCGTACAATTTGAATTGGTGACACTACCGGCTGCGATGAAGGAAAATATCGTGAGGAAACCTGACATATTGGGAAAATGTCCTTTTAGTACCACTGTATGTGGGAATAATATATAACAGTGGATTTCATGATGTTTGAAATCGCCAAGACGTTGTGGGCTGGCATGGTGTTTAAGCCCTTGCATTTCCTCGATTAGAAAGGTCTCTTTGCCAAGTAGTGAGACACTTACTGTAGGCTGGTATTATTATTAACTTTATGTTATTTGTAAACTTTCATATTCTTAGCTATGTTTCATGTTTATATACATTGTTTTTGATGTGTAACATCTTTCCTCTCGGTTGCTGGATATTTTTTGTGGGTGTGATTTTGGAAAAGGGACTGAAATGTGTTATAGGAAACCGGGGATACGCGCGCTATTTGATTTGACTAATGAGCGTGCGCGGTGGCGGAGAGATGGCTGTGAGATAATGCCAACCCATTTTGCATGAGGTTGGTACCACGAGGTACTGTCGGCCAACATAGTGTATGCGTGATTGTAACGAGAAAGTGAAAGGGAAATAGAGAAGTAGAACGAATCAGCTATGCACTTATGTACAGTTGTTACATACAGTGTTGTGTATAAAACCTGGTGTTATATTTATATGTGTAAACTATATTAATAATTGTCTCTAATATTATGGACCTGACAAAGTTCATAATTCTTAAAAGAATGCGAGTAAGTAATATGGAACTATTCGAATAAATATTTTAATGCGGATCTTTTTTCAGGATTTAAGTTACTTTTGCGTATTTACCACGACTAGAATTAAACTTGAGCGAGCAAGCGCGCGCCTTAATGTAGAATTAAATATATTTCCATAATTAGAATATTTTCGACCAATAATATGACGAATAAATTGACTTCAAATATATTTCATCACATTTTCATAGTATAATAACATGTCTGATGTCACACATCATATGCGACAACTGTAAGGCTCGTTTTTTTTTTAGTTAATTCAGTTAATTAAATTACTAATTCAGTGATTTATAATGAAATCGTTGATTGCAATTAAGTTTCTTGTTATCATTACAAATACATTTAATCTCACACAAATCGCAAATAACACTGTTTATTTGAATGTTTAATTCGAAGAATAATAATATTACCTACACGAATCATTTGGCTCCCATCTAGCGACACTAATTATGCCCCTGTGTTAGTGTGTTCACAATTTAGGCTTCGTGTAGGACAAAGTTTTATTAGGTGTTGAGTTGCGTAAATTTTGTTTGATTACATGAATATGTAACAAGGGACCATGTGTAATGGACGGGCTAACGTGAATTGGACTGAAAATAAAAATAAATTATAAAGGTTGACTTAGTTCACGCACGAGTGGGTTGACTGACCTTTAATATCGAACTCATTTGTGTTCATCTGAATAATTACCCTATTTTGTATATAACTATTTTGTTTATTTAAAAATACTTTTTTATAGTAACGGCACTATGCCAGATAGTAAGCACAGTGGACAATGTGTTCCCTCCCTCTTACTGTCTTACGACTACAGCGCTAGGCCTTTAAAAAAAAACACGATACAAGGCTTTCACAAATTTAATTATCTTGAATTAATTATTTCACAAATTTAATTAATATTATTTGTTGTGCGACTTCTAGGTTTTACTTGCAGGAAATTCGTCTGCAATTCACAGTGACTGGAGATTAACTAACTTAAAGAAATAAAAATAATAAAGGCAATAGGAAAAGTGCAATTTAGCATTTGTAAAAGTGTGGGAATATAGTATGAAACAGCAAATTCAGGGAATAGAGTAGGGTTGTAACATTACGACAATGGCTCCTTCTAGCGTATCGTGTGGAAATATTTATGCTGGCCGGCAGGACAGCGGCGACCGCCGATGGATTTAGATCTCTGGGTGGTCGCCGTTGTATTTGGTACTGTGCTTACCATGGGGAACAGTACCGTCAATAAAAAAAACAGTACAATTCAAAAACAAAGGCGACTACAGAGAGATCGCCGGTTGTCAATGTCATGTCAGCCTGCTCTCGGCAACTGGATATACACTAGGTCCGTTCCTCCGGTATGGAACCCTTAAGCCTGCTGCTCGCGCGATACAGTGATACAGTGAATGCATTCACTAGCTACCTACATACAGTCATTACACTGCATTTGACACAATGCACTCCACAGAACGTGTTTTTTTCTTGTTTTTGGCTAGTTAGACTAAGATCAAATTGACAGATTACTAACACATGTACGCGTGTTGCTTCCTTCCTCCCAGAAGGCAAGAGACATGTATACATGTATAGTTATTAGTTAGATCGAACTTGGATAGGAATTAGCTAGATCGCGATGGTTGCATATACGGCAACAGTCAAAGCCGAGGTCGGCCACTTTGGCACCCTTGCGTTTGTTGCCCTTTTTTCCTCGGCTGAGTGCCTTCTGCGCTCGCCCACAAGCCCTGTAAAGCTGTTTAGGCCTTCTTACCAACAGTACAATTAGTTCTAAAATAAAGCTGGATATACACTAGTTGTTCCCGAAACTCGATAAAACAATAGCGACAATGTGACGGGTTTATCGCCATATTATGCTTGTTGGTTGCGATCCAGTCGGGTACATGCCCCTATCACCCCGTTTGATTACCGGATATACACCGAATGATACCGGAAAGCGACAAGTCTAAGCGTGCCATCATGGCGGCTGTTACACGTGATATATGATGGTTGCTATCCAAATACAAAACAAATATAGCCCTTGTAAGTGACATAACAATTAGACCGTAAACTTAAAATCTAGTCTTATCTGAGTGATAAATAGTTAGGAAATCGATACCTATTACGTTTCTAGTATGTAGGTATTTTTGCGGCTAGATATATTTACAAAAAAATATCATATTTATAAAATATAATACAAAAAAAAATCCAATTAGCAACAGTCCGTGAGTCGACAGTATGTTTAAAAATAAAAGTTAATTATTTTATAATATTGGTATATTAATAGAAAGCCTAAAAAAATAGAAATCTGAATAGTAATAATTACTGTTTATTCGAAATTATATTTTTTATGTTGTGGTAATGCCATACAGAAAGTGTGACGTCATAGTTCAATGAATATACTCCGTTGATACCATAAGCAAACCGAATTAATTAAGAGATTGTAACGTTAACATAGAATGTTTGTCCTTATGGTTATCGGACCTTGTTTTTTAATTTAATATAAATTTATGTTATGTGAACCCATGTTTTTCATGTTGTATACCCTAGGGTTTCAAACATAACAATAACGATGTTTTCCTTCACCGAAAGCTCAGGCTCATTGTAGGGATTCGAACTCACGTCTATGGACGCGATGTCCGTACACACTACCACTGAGTCATCATTGGTGTATCGTTAGAGAAAAAGTGTTGTAATAATGATTGTATTTTTAAATTTTGGTTTTGTTTTATAAAGTATGTCAATTTTATAATAAGAAATTTACGATATGAGACTGTTAAAAAAGAATCTATTATATGTTAAGTATTTTGATTGAGGGAATAAGTTGTGAATGGGGATCGGAATATAAAACATTTTATTTAATATCATGCGCTTCGGTAGATTCAGTTCAAAAGACCCGCATATTTTATTCTATAACCTAACAAGTACAGAATGCTTTCTTCCTTCTCTCATCACACTATAGATTTAACTGCAGTTTTAATTAAAGGCAAGCTATAGGAGAGCGTGCAATAAACTTGAATAGGGTATATAGAAAATTTATTTCTCACCACTAAAACATTCTGTCGCAGTAAACAAGTCGCGACGGACGAAGCGGTGTGAATGGGTAAAAAAAAAGAAATTTACACGAGTAATGAAGTGTGCGCAAGAAAGCAATTTTACTACATTTTAAAGCAACTCCCGGTAATGGCTACTTTGATGCTGGATTCAGAAGTACATGCAGACTTAATATGGATAGGGCATTCTAGTCTCTTATGTTAGGGTATGTTAGTATATTAAATAACATAATATATAATCAACCTGTAATAACTTCAAATTTTAACAACAACTTTTCGCGCTATGAGCATTACAAAACTCAAAATCTTTATTCATATATACGGAGAATGATACATGGACCCAATTAGGTTTTAGAATAAATCTCCTGTGTGTAAACAACATATTGGTAAAAAAAACCTCTTACGGGCAATTATCACGTCATCATACTAGGTATTGGTAGGTCCGATCCATTGGTATGGAGCCCTTGAGCCAAGCAGCCGCTAGCGCGATACAGTGACTCTACATTCACTAGCTTTCACAGACACACATGACACTGCATTATACACACATGCAAGCCACATAGGTACATAGGTTCTGTAAGGGACGTTTTTTTTCTTTTTTTACCTAGTTAGACAAAAAAATAAAGATTACTAAATACACATACACATGTTCCTTGCCTCCTCCCAGGGGGAAGAAACATGTATATATGTATACTTAGTTAAGATCGAATGATAGAGAATTAGCCAGATCGCGACTTATTTGCATACGCGCAACAGTCCGAACCGAGGTTCGACCTCTTTGGCACCCTCGGATGTTGTTGTAAAGCTTTTGTGGCTGAGTGCCTTAAGCGCTCGCCCCCAAACCCGGTGAAGCTGTAAAAGCCGTAAAGGCTCCAGGGCCCCTAAGGCTAACAGTATAGTCAGTTCGAAAAAAAAAACAAATAACAAATTGTAGCTTTGTGGATTTCGATTAATTTGTTTGTAGTTAAAGACAAATATCATAAAAGTTGCTCTGAATAATCCAGGATCGAACTTTGGGCTTCTCCTACGGGCTTGTTATGAGATATCTGATATATAAGTTGACAAAGAATATAATCAGTGGACAAAAGGAGAGTAAAGGTACCAATTTCAATGAAGCTGTCGATGCGGTATAAGATTATTCGAATGGAAAAAAAACGCAATAGTTGCGATTCACAGCATCGATGAAACAAGGTAGAAAATAAACAATTACAAAGATATTCCAGAAGTCACATCCATAAAGTCGTTTCTAAACTCGAGAGCCTGTGGTTTACTATGAACGGGTCTACACTGGAAAATTGCGCCGACCTCTTCCTGCGCTTGCTTTAATTTGAGACTAGATTTTTAAAAGAAATCTAGTGTTTATATGAAGCGTTTTGCTCTGGAACATTCTAGTTTAGGTTTTAAATAAAACTTTGTATTTTGTATACGGGCTTTAGTTATATTTAAAGGGATTTTAGTATTTTAAATTTTTCTTGATAAGCACCTAGCAGCAGATAAAGGTAACTAAATACTTTTCGCTGACGGAGGTATTTTTGAACGCCGCCTCATTGGGTTTGACGTCGGTGTTTATTATTTATTTGAAAGCATCGTTGAAACTTTTTGGTCAGATCTTGCTATGTTTTACAACGCCGATATATAACTTATACCTTGTTAAGCATACGAAGGACTGTATGACATATCCACAGAACGTAAATTGTTACGTCGTGCAAATTATGACATAACCTAAAAACATGCATTTCGACTCACAATTATCATTAAAAAATTTGATACTGATGAAAATTATAAAAACATTTTACACAACAAAATCCTAAATTATTTATTCTATACAATGATTTTTGTGATATTTTGTATTTTTTTTTGTTACTACATGCAGCGTTACTTTCTATGTTACTTAAAACTAGTGTAATTGAGTAGTAGTAGTAGATCGAGTAGTACTATAGAGTTCAATTAATTTAACACTGCTGTAGATTTAATTTATTAGTTTATTCTTTAATTTCGAATAAAAGTATATACTTAAGTAATTCCTACATTTGTACTGCAGCAACACGCAACGGACTGAAAGAATTAATCTTGTTTGCATTCAGGTCAATAATTCAAGTGTTCCAGATTACGATTTCAATATTGTTGTTATAATTTGTTTTTGTTTTTTAATTTACACAGCTTACATATACCTCAATTGTTTTAAAGCGTAATCGTACTATCTATTATAAATATATCTCTTAAAAAGAATCGATAATCGTCCTATTAACTTCAAATTTAAATTATGCTACATCTCTAAAAAAACATTTGACATGTGTCATGCATCCCTTCTTACGATGAAACAAGTGTAGTTTCCTACTTACTTTTCTAATTGTCAAAAATTTAATATGCAGATTAGAACTACCCTTATAAGTGTTATAAATAATTCTCAACTAAATATACAGTTGTTCAATGGGAACAATTTAAGGGACATTTCCTTAATCATATGGTACTTTTTCATGCATTAAATTACTTCATTGGAGTTTTATTTTGAATATAAAAAGAGGTTAAATTTTTTATTTGTATTTATATTTAGGCTTTTGTGCCAAACCCAAAATGCTCATTGACTAACTACCACCTTTGTTTTTGCTAGTATTTTGCTATTTACCTTGATATTTCATAACAGCGTGTATCAAGATAAAAAAAAAAAAAAACAAAAATTAAAAATAATTTAATAGTATTTATTCATTTAAACAAGAAAGCCCTGCTAGCTCGTAAATGATTATTAGTTTAGTATTTATTATCGTGAAAATTTCATTTTAAAAAGATTCATTTCATCAAAATAATGAAACGTTCACTAAAAAATCAATTATAAGTTTTAAACAAGTGTTAGTCCAGTCTCTGTATATATTAAATCGAGGACCCTTAACTTTGGTAAAATTATTTCTTCGAGTTCTATTCTCTAACAACGATGTAATAAATATAAAGGGCTTTAAGATGAACAACAAAGTCTATTAGTTTTGATAAATAGACACAATAATAATACTTTGTATAAAGAAATATTTTTTTCATTGTAGAAAAAGATTGAAATTTCGCCCACACTCCACAGCACCGTACCTAATTTACAGTGGCTCTCGCAACGAAGTAAAAATAACTTGGCAGGCCATTCCTCTTCAGGCTGCGGTTAGACTGCAAGCGAGCTGAAAGAAAAAATATTTTTTATAGGAAACATAGTTCGCGCTACCGTTGCCATGACAATGTGCGCCCGCGCCTCGCCGCCCGCGCCCCACGCACCCGCGTGTGCGCATCTAAAACCCGGCTGCGCGTCGCGCCAGTTGGCCGCGAGACATGACGCGATATAAATGCACACCCATACATCGCACCTGGCCACGTGTCGTAACGAAATACCTACACACAATAATTATTTTGTAACGTTGCTTACTATAAGCATCACAATTTTGATTATATTTTATTTTACATTTATAGGAAAACTTATAGCTAATAGAAACGATAGTAAAAATAATCGAAATTTAAGACCAATTACAAGTTTTCAAAAATATAAACAGAAAAGAAAGAAAGGCTCGAAGAGCAACAGAAAAAATAACACAAACGAAAATACCTAAGAGTCTGTGCAAAAACTTTGCATTAGAGAAGACAGACTTTTGCACTACTTAAGTAACTGGTCAACACTCATCTAGAGAATTATTAATCTGTTTGCACACCCGGATTAATAATGAATTCTGTCTGTATGTTGTCTTTACAATTGTATTAAATGCGGTAAAACAGAGTCTGATTAGAGCGGTGACAACTAGAAGATACAATCCATCATTGTTGGCTGAAGTCATGATAATTTAAAAACACTACAATGAAAGAAAGAAACAGAAATATAATCTTACGCTTGAAAAAAGAGACGGTATATTTATTAACTCTTCTGTTAATATTTTAATGATATTTTGATTTAAAGTATTACTGAAGCGATGTCGTATGGTAAGCTCTGTCTTGAAGAACTTGTGTTTCAATCCTATTATGACCATCGATTATTATTGATGAAGATAAATGTGGTATTGTGGCATGGTGGTGTGAAATTATCTAGTTGTCATATGGTTAGCTGCCACCCGTAAACTGCAAGTTTGTCGCCAAACACCCTTCACTGTGATCTGGAAGCTGCAATTGAGGATCAGTCACATCTTTTTACTTTTTACAGAAACTTCATCGTTATTTAATTTCAAAGCAAACCGACTGTAAATTAAAAAAAATGAACGGTTCTGGTAATTGATATTAGTAATAATAAAAATATTATACAACAAATTTGAAATTAGATATGTCTAATGATTCTATTTCCATTTCTTTATTTTCTCGATGACAGCTTCTGTGGAAACTTTAACGAGCGTCTTTTTTACATTATGTATACATTATTTAATAAAAATATGACGCTTACGCACGTACAAGGTTTTTGTTGTATTTGTCTTTGTTCAAAACATAATAAATATATGCGATCGATATCATTACTTATTTGGTCACAACACTACAACTATCAAATTAGAACTGTCATCGAGAAAATAAAGAAATGGAAATATATAGTCAGAAAATAATACTGTTATCAAAATTGTCTACTCGTATAATTACATACAACTACTTATTGTATTGCTGTTGTCAATAATTTTTAAATAAATTATCTCTTCTTTCTGTCCTTATCTCACACTAGGTGGGGCCCGTCTTCTTCTTCCATTCCAGCCTTCGTCCGTCATCTCTGCGCTCCCTCTTTGCACATGCATATCCTCTTTCACACAGTTCATGCAAGCCTTTTTAGCTTCTCGCATTACCGCTTACTATCATCCCCATTTTCCTTTCGCTACATGACTTTCATCCCTTCACATAACATGTCCATACCAGCATAAATAAATTATCATGGTACTATTATTAATTCTAAGTAGGTCGTAGTATAAACTGGATGATCTTGAAACGCAATGTACAAAACAGAGTTACGCATTTTTCACTGGTATATGGTGATCACTATCATATCAGTAACTGAGTAACTTAGTAAGGAGATTAAATTTTAATAATCAATTATCTCTCCCTCTTTAGTGAGATTGAATCTTTGTCTCACCCGCCACGACCACCCTCTCCAGCGGCAACTAAAGCCTAGGTCCGTTCCTCCGGCATGGAGCCCTTGAGCCAGCAGCCGCTCGCGCGATACAGTGACACTGCATTCACTAGCTATCGACACACACACATAACACTGCACTTCACACATGTACACCGCTCAGGTACATAGGTTCTGTAAGGGACCTTTTTTGTTCTTTTTTTGGCTAGTTAGTTTAGACAAAAATTACCAAATCACTAAATACATATACACATGTTCCTTCCTTCCTCTCAGAAGGCAGGAACATGTATATTTGTACAGTTAGTTAGCTCGAATTTCTATGGATAGGGATTCAGTCAGATCGCGACTTTTTCGCATGATCGGCAACAGCCCAAGCCGAGGTTCGGCCACTTTGGCACCCTTGGAGCTTGTTGCCTAGCTTTCGCGGCTGAGTGCCTTCCGCGCTCGCCCCCAAGCCCGGTGAAGCTGTAAAAGCCGCAAAGGCTCCAGAGCCCCTAAGGCTAACAGTATAGTCATTTCGAAAAAAAAAAAAAAAAAAATCTTTGTCTCTACTGTACGTATTTATCGATCGACTTACGAGCACTAATATAGATAATAATTTATTAAGTATGCGGGTTTTACGATGTTTTCCTTCTTTGTTGTTAAATTATTCATTAGCATCCCTTTCTTTGAGGACGAAGGCATTTAGTTTTAGTGTTGACATAAACTATGAATAATGCTATATTATTTTGATAACCCAATTCCTGTAGAAGATTGGAATGTGGCATATTTTATTACTGACGTAATATTTTGGAGTCGGAAAGGCGTTAAATCATATTTTGACATACTTATTTCAGCCCCTTCTACACATGAATGTTGGACTATAGAGGAAATGTTGACAGCAGACTGCTTTAGCCAGATCGCGACTTATTTGCAACTAGGACAACAGCCCAAGCCAAGGTGCGGCCACTTTGGCACCCTTAAGAGCTTTTTGTAATGCTTTCGTGACTGAGTGTTTCAGCCTGGTGAAGCTGTAAAAGCCGTCTGAGGCTTCAGGGTACTTATGGCTGACAGTATAGTCAAATCGAAAAAAAAAATAGGCAGTGCATTTTCGCTATCGTTTCCTTCAATGCTGTAAGATAGTGTCTGAGAAGACCTTAGTACATTCGCTCTTACTTATACCCTATAGGTTTAGACATAAATCCGAGCTGATTTGAAGTGATGATGTGACAATGCTAAGACTGTGGGGACTGGTTCTCAAGTGCAGATGCCGGAACACACCTATATGTGTTTGGCCACAGATTTTCAACTTGAACCTTGTCATAATACTATAATTTAATCATGATTTTTTCATTAGCTCTCAATTTCTCACTTCTCACATGGAAGCCACTACATATAGACTCGTGTGAGCGTTGACTTGCTTATACCATTATGGCAAGTTTTTTAAAGTGAAACTTTTATTCTATCTCCCCAAAATGTTTCGTTCATCTATCACATGTCGCATTACAGCTGGCCGTAGAGTAGGGAACTGTGAGACTCGAGGCGAAGATGAAGTTATTGATAGAATAATTGAAGTTTACAACGATTCAATTATTTAAATAAATATTGCTCTTAGTTTTAAAGTTTTATTATTATTTTATTTTATATTTTTATTTTTAAAGTTTCACTTGCTTCGTGGTTTCATAAAACCACACAACAATTTTTATCCTTTCCACTTGCGATCATATAAAATATATGATGGAAAATCAATAAAAGTAACTGGCTTCGGTTTATCGTATGTCGAGATCAGTGAGTGCATATCCATAAACCTTATCTTTTTCATCTGGTAGGTTTATATGATGGCATGACGACGAATTAGCATCGAAAGATCCTTATATGACACGTGTAGTTATTGTTCATGGGTCATATTTTACTATCAGATGAAGTGTAGCAAATTACGAAAAAAAGGTTCCTTTTTGATCTTTTTTATTAATTGTGATTATGTTTTAAAGAATCGATAAGATAGCTGCATTAAGCCTGATGATAATTACAATAGAATTATAGGATACTTAAGTCAGTTCAAATTTGAATTTAATGTCGTTACACCAGCTTGAAACCACCACTGTGGTGATTGTTAATAAGTAACTGAATTTATAGCTAGGCGTGGAATAAATAGGGATAAAGGGAGTTATAATGTTGAGTTTTCTTATTGAATACCATAGTTTCACTAATTGTTTACCGACCATAAATATTTTTAAAAAGGTTCTGTGTTGCCTTATGTATTCAGTTATCTATTGAATATTTACCGAATGAGAAGTAAAATAAAATATTTCCCGCTGTCAAAGTGTCAAATCGTGCGATGCAAGTTTTTACAGCATCACAGTTGAAAGTTTTCAAGTTGTATCAAATAGTCTGTTGTCCTGGTAACTCCCACTCGATGTATTCTTGAAAAATCATATAATTGATAAAGCTGGCATTTTTTAAATTATATTCTATTTATTAATTTATTCTATATTTATTGATAATATTGCTAGTAAATAATTAGGTCAAGAGTACTATTTATTACACAAAATTTTAGTCGTACAATTGCGAACAGCATTTAGTTACTCAGGAAGTATTTGTAATTTATTTCATCGATTTTTGACCTTAAGGTCAACTATTTATATTTACAGGTGTAGTACGTTTATTATATACTGGACAAAAAGATGAAGAAATAAGTGAAGAGTTTTATTGTTTAAAATTTATAGATTGGGTCATTATGTGAATGATGGTGATGTCATGGAATGACCTGTTTCTGTTCATACACTGTAATTATTATAGATCTAATGATTTCAGTGAACATTTAAATAATATCAAAAATAACAACAAGAAAAAAAGATAATCCTGATTTCTTGTCGGCTCTACGACAACGATATTTTTTGAAGCGTTGATATCCTTTATGATGTTCTCGATTCCTTCCCAAGGCTTAATTTGAATGACTTATTATGTAATTTCATTATTTGATATAGATTTCGCATGTAGTAATAAATATAAGTTGAAAATAATCACCGCACGCATGCCGAAAAACAATATCACATACATATACAAAACAGCCTAAATGATATCTTCGAATCTTTTTAGTATTGGTATTTGCTTGTTGAATTATCTGTCGATGGTAAATATGGAATGATGGCTCAGTGGTAGCTTGTACGGACATCGCTTCGATCAACGTGAGTTCGAATCCTTGTAATGAGCCTGAGCTTTCGGTATAGGAAAACATCGTGATGAAACCATAGCATGGTGGTAGGGCTTTTTCTAATGCTCGCCAGGCTAGTTACCACCCTAAAGTTTATAATATGTCGCCAAGCACCAATAGGTGTGTTTCGACACCAGGTAAGAACTAGCTGCCGAGACGCTTAAAGGTCGGCATGACAACGGCGACCGTCGATGAATTTCCAATCTTTCCATGAACACCCACCCCTGTTTACCATCAGACACAGTGCTGTCACTTTGCCGTGACGCTATATAACAAAAAAATTTCGTCAAATCGCTCTACTCTTTTAAAACGATCCCATATTTATTCATTTAAAAAAAACTAATATAAGAAAACTACCATTGAAAAAACTTAAGTTGTAGAAAATAGGCTGTTATCTTGACAGATTGTCTCCTCAAGCAAATAACTTAAAAATAGGCACTTAAAAATTAAGCATTAAAATGTATTATAGTAGGGTAACCAAAAGTCATTGGTTTTCTTTGTGCCTTAGACACTTATAAGCTACCTTTAGTTTGCGATGTTAATAAAAAATACATAGGGGATTTTGCAATCATAGAATAAGCAACAGGCAAAATTTCAATATTAGATAAGGTACTGTATAAAACAATAATTCCATTTTCTAGACTAAGTAAGACAAAAAAGGGTTTCTTAGGCAATTGGGTTAGATTCTACAATAAACTTATTAAGCACATTACCCATTTGTTGGACAATGAGTTTTATTGTAGAAAGAATTGTTATAAATAAACCCGATCGATTTTCCTGTAAGGTCTACTGGATGATAGAGATGTTTTCCGAACTGATAATAGTACTGTAAACTTAATAAGGACATTCTTAAGGGCTTTAATTGAATAAAGTTTTTTCGATACGTTTTTTTTTTGATAATGCGATTCAAAGGTTATTAACTGGTGGATTGAGAAACGCAAATGTGTATTTGATCAAATTCGATAAATATATTTTTTAATAAAACATTTTTTTGTGTTTAATGTATGAAAAACTCATGGCCGTTTGTCATTGGCGCAATTCACGAACGTCATACTGGTTATTTGGTTCAGATCTTATTTAGAGTGAAGGTGTTTCACGAGTCGGGTTGTCCCAAGTGGAGAGGCATTTTTAAATAAGTGCACGAAATAGTTCTTATCTACGGGGGATTGGTCTGGCACGGTCAGTTCAAGAAAGTGTCTAGCCTTTTTTGTATTTTTTTATCGTTATAGGTTTGGCGTGCTGGCTACAATCTCACCTAATGTTAAGTGACGATGTGGCCTAAGATGATAATATGCTAAACCTAGTGGAAGACTGGCTCTCAATTGCAGCTGCCGGAACACACCTATTGGTGCTTGCAACAGATTTTCATCTTGACGGTGGTAACTAGCCAGGCGTCGAGTGTCGCTTACACCAGCGAGTGACTAGGGAGAAAAAATACAAATTCTGCAACACAAGAAAACAACAATAGGTATACAAAAGAAAATAAAGACATAAAAATAGAAATAACAGTAGGATTAGGAAATAAAAGTAAAAATAATAACAAAAATACAAGGAAAACAAGAAAATGCAAAACTAAGCAGTATCTGAGAATACTAATACAGAATAATAATAGGTATAAATTATGAAATCGGTAAAAAATCAATGTACATCAACTACATAAGGTAATTGTATCGTACATTTACGTAAAATAGCATATAATAGTTGTAACACTAATAATAAGTATCTAAAGAAACAAAGCCAACAAAATTCTGAATAAAACTCACATAAAACATAGATTATTATTACATAGATATTAACACACATGTTAATAACATAATAATACATCAAACTATGACACACATACACACACAACACAGATAATATTATCCAATAAGATAATATTATTCCACGCAAATAAATCCAACATATACAACAAACATGGCGACTATACACAAGAAACACATTCAAACAAATACAACACAACCTAGATACACTCACACACCAACGACTTCCCCCAAATCACATCGACACTACAATACATAGACCCAATAATCCCACAAAACAATAAAACATACAACACCTCGACAATACACTACAACAAAACAAGGGCCCTGATAAATTATACAGAGGAAAAGTGGCCGTCCTCCCAATGTCTGTGACAGAAGGAGGACATAAAAAACAAAAAAAACTAGCCAGGCGGGCTTTAGAAAAAGCCCTACCACAATGCTATGGTTTTGTCACAAAAAAAAGCCCAGGCTCATTACGGGATTCGAACTCACATCAATCAACGCGAAGTCGTACGCGCTACCACTGAGCCATCAGGTAATGTGAACGACACTGTGTCTAGTAATAGACATAGTACAATCTTGAAACAACGCCGACAACCGAGAGACCGGCAATCTATCTGCAATTTTCTCAGCAAAGAGTTTTACACATAGAGAGATTACTAGTTGATCCCAAAACGCGACAAACTTAAAATGGGGTCTCTGTGACTGGTTTATCACCATGTGCACGGTGACCGTGACCCAGTTGGGTACAGATGCCTGTCACCCTAATTGATTACTGGATTATATACCGGTTGATTCCGGAACGAGACACGTCTGCGTGCCACTTTGGAACGTTTTATACCTGGTTTATGACGCGATCGAGTTAAACACAATTATTGTGCCGTAGCATATCGCTACAAAATTGGAAATTAGTCGCGAAACGTACGGCAGTTATAGTTGAAATCCAGTCTCCCTTTAAATTAAAATGTTACCATCTACGGCGACATCGTCAATTAACATCAAGCGAGATTTTGGATAAACGCTAAACTTATCCATATTATAAACCAAAATATAAAATCTTCAATCACTATATATTAATATGCTAGCTGTGTTCCTAGTATAATTTAAAAAAAGTGCTGTTTGATCATTTATAATACTTCAAAATAGACAATATTTTTATCGGGCAGCCTGGGTTATGCGTCACACTCACACGGCACGATAGACACATAGACCCGAACCGAGTGTTGAATTATTTTAATTTTCTATTATCTACCAAATTATTAGTACTAAAAATTGTACTTAATGATGAAGTAATTTTCGTTCGTAAGGATTAATATGGCCATACCTAATAATAATGCTCATAAATCACTTTTCAATTTTCAATAAAACTTTGTCACAAAATACCTTATTATAGCGTATGTATAAGAGATATGCATATGGTATTGAGAACTTTTTTAGATGTATTAAGGAGCAATATTTTTGTCGTACATTGTATTTACGTATCACTAACCATTACGCCAGCGCACGCGGATAAAGTAGTTCGGAAACAATGTGGACTTACTTTACAAAAATATTTTTTTAAGGCTAGCCGATAGGTGTAGCTTAATACTAGATAATCTTTACCTTCCTCGTGAATTTGGCTATCATATACAGAAAGAATTTTTCGAATTCGACTAGTACTTCCAGAGTTTAGTTAGTTAGTTAGTTAGTTTAGTTTAGTTCCATTAGCATGTTTAAACAAACAAAAAAACTCTTCTGCTTTATTATATTTGTATATATTTCATCACCTGGAGATCGTCAACCAAATAAGAAAATAAAGGACGTACAAAAATGTGTCAAGCCAGATATTGAAAGCGTTGCATCAAGGGCCGAACACCCTAATGGGAGGGGCGAACGCGGCTCGAGTGCCCCTTACACGGCGTAGAGGCCGATAAAGCCGGCCTCTCGTCGTCGTCAGCCTCTCGACGGCTCTCGACCGAATGGAGAGGCTTTGAGCGCTCGTTCCACGTTATATTTAGCACGGTGTTTGTTCTAAAGGTGTTTTTTAAGGAAATTGTTTGGTTTTATATTTTAAACTGAATAGCAATTTTATTATTTCTAAAACAATAAGGAGTTTTCACAGCGACAAACGTCTTCGATGGTTAATTGTTCCCTAGTTCTGTAGTTATACTGTATTTCATATGGTTTTAAAGACGCCAACAGAAATTTTTAATGGTTACAAATAATACGCTGGATTTTACTCTTATAGTATATAAAGGCCCCGAAGCGCAATGTTATTAGCCCTACTACCATGCAGTGAAATCCCGTACATGAATGTTAAATTCTGTGTCTGAGTTTTAAAATGGATAATAAATATACATTTATCGTTCATGTATAATGTACATGAATCGGGGTTATTATGGAACTCCGTTACCGTATCCGATATAAAGGTTTCGAATAATTTAAGAAGCACGAAGTCGATTTAGATACGTTAGAATACCGAAAAATACTTAAACTTTAACTAATAATTACCCAAAATAAACTTAATATTGTTCACCTACAAACAAATGTTCAAATAATATCTATTTGTACTTATATGTACAATTCTTTCAATAATGTATCCATAATTGAAATTATTAGAATTATAGGATAACTGAAATAATTTCATATCTGTATCCATAAGCGAAACCAATAAATTACTCTTAAGATATTCATATCCAGATCGAATATCTCATATACGTAACATCCTAATATGTATAGACTGGAAATAAGTATCCTTGTTTAAGATTGTCACCCATGTTATTAAAGCTATGGTTTCGAAAAATAATTACTTTTTATTATCACATCCACTTTCTTAAGTCTATTTTTTAACTTGTTACGCTATGCCATTTAGCAACATCACTGTTTAATTGTAATTAAATAACGTATATTGTACAGTATAAGTTGGAAGCGATTTAGTATACACCGCCGAACGAACACATTTTCATTAATTTTTAATTAACACTCCATCTCACGGAGAGTTTATGGTAATAAATTTAATCGTAAAAGCTTTCGGTAGTATTAAACCTTACTTACGATACTAACAGTACGACTTCATGTAAAACAAGCGCATACGGAAGATTTACCGATTATATACTGATACGAACTATTTCATTAATTTATTAGCTACAGTAAATATAGGTAGGATAAAAATATGCAGTTAAGTGGGCGCACTTCATAGAAAAGAGCAGCGTTGATACTGTACATAAAACTTTTTGTTTGAGGACACACGTGTCTGAAATTCAGCGTGCATACGACAAGATATTTGTTGGAACCTGTTTAATATTGACAGGGAATTTCATATTTCTTTTGTCGCAGCAAATTGTAGTAACTAGGCAAGGCAAGTAATAGACGAGAATTAATTAATGTTCAGTTATTTTTAAAACTAAACTGGGCAGTATGATTCTAGAGCAACTGATAGTACCTAATACACATATTCCAAATACTACAGCGATCGTCGGGGACACATGCCATCTTCACGCCTTGTTTGAAGAGCCCAATATCATAGGAAGGAGAAAAACGTTGGCTAAAAGAACATTCCACATCTGCACGGTTAAGTACCACGCGCTTACTCACACTTGCTAAGTGTGGGGGACACGTGCCTCCCTGCCCGTACCTGGCTACGGCTATGTTGTCAAGGCTTAAGGAATTGAAACGCCACGTACATTTGGACGTAATAAAAATAAAAACACCACCACCACATTCGAAACACGAACAATTACTCTTGCCTAAATATCAACAGTATTATCATCATCATCATCATTATCATCCTATATAGATTTACCGTTTAACTATAATCCCCAATTCCACCTTATATTAGTTGTCGATGTACCCTAAGATATACACACTAAACCTAGATGAGAATAGCTTTTAGATGCAGCTGCCGGATTATATCTATAGGGGCTAGGCGGGGGCATTAGAAAATATCCTAACACAAAGCTATGGTTTCATCACGGTGTTATCCTTGACCAAAATTCTCTCTACTTGTGTACAAATAACCTTGTGTTGTGTTCCTGCGGTGAGTAGCGTTTCCAGAGTTCCTTAGGGTAGAGGGCTAGAACCCTCTACGACGTGCTAGAGATACCTCTGGTGTTAGAAGCGTCCATTACCTACGGTAGCCGCATACCATCAGGAGGGCCGAAAGCTTTATTCCAGCTTAGTGGTCTAAAAAAAGTATAATTACCTATGTTATAGATTATATTCAGTGCGACGAACTATCCTCTCGTATATTAATAAAATTATAATCAAAGCACTTCACATAAAATATGTGGGTTGGACGATAAAAATGGACTCAAAGGATTCTATTATATGGCTGCATAACAAATAGTCATAAAGATATATTAGAAACAATACAGACTGAAGTTTATTGTCCCGTTGCGAATAGTAAATATGATGAATGAGTCTATTTACTTAAAATGCTAACAATTTGCATGAAAATAATTACTGTACTTTCGAAGTTTTTTTAATGCTTATTGTGATGAATATATTACGGTCACTCCTTTGTTTCTCCAAGAGTCATTTGTTATGTCCATGGGTATAATTAATACAAAATATTTGATATCGTGGTTCTTATTTATGATTATAGTTTTAAGACACTTTTCTTAATTAGGTTTTAATAATAATAATACCTGCGATATAATCTTTTGTATATTATGTAAAGAAGAATTTTAAAAGATCTAGAAAATAAAAGGAGAAAACAAGAAGCTTGTCAACTAGAGAATATATGTAACTGTGACAGATTCAACAAAAAGAGAAAATAAGCCAAGAAGGAGAACAAAAAGAAATGAAGGTTCTCAATATAATACCTAAGATGATGATAGCAGATAAAACGAAATGAATTAAGTATGTCCTCTTTTTAGACACTATCATATTTGATGAGTCATTAACGATATAAATAATGTATGTACCATTTACCTATTATAAATCTGTTTATCTATACAATATACATATTATAAAACTCAACGTTTCTCTGTCTGTCTGCACGTTTATGTTCTTTTCACGCGAAAACCACTTATCCGATTTACATGATTTTTATTTTTATTTATATCTATATTATCTGGCCAGGTTGTATGATATATTTTATAACATAAAGTGACATACGAAATAAGCAGTGACGATAATGGTGAATCAATTCGGAAAGAAGATGCATTTGGGGCGCTTAAATGGTTTACGCTGAGTAAACCATAAGAGATATATCAAATGAAGGTTCTACATAATTATAGATCTTAAAAAACTTACAAAAATGTTAGTAATAGCAAATATCTACGTTATAAGGATCACCTACAGTAAGTATTTATTTCTGCCCTCTTTTGAGCATGGGCAGCACGATTCGCGCGTACGTTTGACCGATGGCATTCTGTAGCCCACGCGAGCGAAGCCGCAGGCAGATTTAGTAGCTATTAAATATTCAATTGATACTACTTAAATGGTGACTTTTTAGTGGCGAGGGAACACGGTGATACGACAACAGCCCAAGCTAAGGTTCGCTCATTTTGGCACTATTGCGCTTCCATTTCACCATTGCCATTTTGGCGGGGTGAGTGCCTTCTGTGCTCGCTACAAAATTCAGTGAAGCTGTAACGGTCCTTCGAGCCAACAACATTAGCCAATTTGAAAACATAAGCGGCAGCGGTTACGTGTCAAGCTGAACAGTGGACGGCGCGATAAAAGTCATCAAACGTATGTTCTTATAAAATATATTATCTTTTTACAAAAATCGGTGCTAACTATAGCTTACAAAATGCACATTCCCTTAGACAAGGGTTTGTTCTAAGAAGCGCATCCCAATTTCATTCACCGCACGATCAGCATTCCCAGTTTCTATACCTCTTTCACTTACAGTAAGTTTACCAAAATGATATTACTTTTACAATACAATATTTCCATTAAAATAGCATTTAAACATATTGTGATAAAGTCTATTCTTAAAATCAACAATTGAGTTACATGCAAACTTAAAATTGCAACTAACGTGTCGACAAACTTAATTTTGCAATTGACAAAGAACGAGCCCTCTTTTTTGGTTTGAAATTAGAAGATTTTAAGGATTGCTTAGGAGGTATTTAACGGTAAACAAAACTTTGTTATCGACTACAAGCTGCAGCGTGAACCAGAATGAAATACCTATTCAGGCATCAGCTACCGTGCAATATTTATGCAAATAGGTACGTCGAGCGTTGTTCATCCTTTGAAATTTTAGGTCGATGTTAGACGAACGGGTTTTAGTTTTGAATAATATATTGTAATGACGACAAACGATGTTAATTCTTTATGGGTGACTTTAATGTGATATTATACACTTGTTGTACCCATTAAAAATGAAAAGTCATTATGCAGTTATCATTATTAAGTTATCATATTAAGATTACTTTTATAAACAATTGGGTTTGTAAATAATAAGTATCTGTCGTGTACATAAAGAACCATATATATTATTAACTAGCTACGCCTGCAGCTCCGCTCGCGTGTACTACATAATACTGTCGGTCGAGCACACGCGCGAATTATTCTGCCATAAAATGCTTATAGTGGGTGATCCTTAGAAGACAGACATATGCTATAGCTGATTTTTAGTAGGACTTTTTAAGGTCTACAATTATGTTGTACATTAAGTTGATATATCTCTTATTGTTTACTCAGCGTAAGCCATTTAATTGCCCTAATAGAGTCTTTTTACCGTATTAATTCACTATTATAGTCACTGCTTATTTCGTATGTTACTTTATGTAACAAAGGATATCATATAACCTGGTCAGATAGTGTCTGAAAATCCTCATTCAAGTTTTAGAGAGATAGCCGCTGAACTTTCTGTGATTCACGAGTCGATCCGTATCATTTTGAATAATCATTTGGGTACGAAACATGTTGCCGCTAGGCTAGTCCCAAAAAAACTGAATTTTCTCAAAAATTCAATCCCATAAATGTCGCTGAGGACATGCTAGAACGAGTCAATTCCGACCCAACATTCATTAAACGCATTGTTACTGGTGACGAGACAGGGTTTTAGGAGTTTGACATGCAAACTAGACAGCAAGCTTCGGAGTAGCGCCTTCCAACTGAACCGAAACCGACGAAAAAGGCCAGATTTGTGGAAAGAAAGTTCTTGGATTTTGCACCATGATAATGCGCCTTCGCACAAGGTCATCATTGTGAATGAATTTTTCAACAAATACTATCGAGTAACCACCTTATTCACCAGATATGGCTCCAGCTGACTGTTTTCTTTTTCCCAACTCAAATTACCACTTCGTGGCCCCAGTTTTCATTCGGTAAAAGACATAAAAGAGAATTCGCGATGAGAACTAAACTCAATTCCGAAAAAAGCGTTAACAAAATGTTATGATGACTGGATTATTCGTTGGAGTAAGTGTATCGTTTCAGAAAGAGCATACTTTGAAGGCGATAAAATAAATTTCAATGAATAATTAAAATTTTGTGTAAAAGATCAATATCTTTTACCGATACTTTTTTGACAGAGTAGTATACTCATGTATATCCAAACAAATCTATCTTACGGCAGCGCAAGAATTTTTAATATAATTTTCCTAAACGTAGAACGAAGAGTAATGTTACCATATTAAATGTACGTATTAAATTCCATGTTTCTAGAAAAATAAAGCTATATTGAAATTCAAATAATATGAATGAATAAATATAACTAAAAGGAAGCTAGAAGACAGTTTTTTTACAATATTTACATATTATAAAAATCAATGTCTTGTCTGTCTGTCCGTTTATGTTCTTTTCACGCAAAAACCACTTAGACAATTTAATTTTTTTTTATTTTAATTCATAGCTATGTTTACTGGCCAGGTTATAGGATATATTTTGTAAAATAAAATGACAAACGCAATTAGCAGTGACTATAATAGTGAATCTGTTCGGAAAATAGACAAATTTGGGACGGCTTAAAAGGCTTACGCTGAGTAAACTTTGAGAGTTGTATCAAATTAAAGTTCTACATAATTGTATATCTTAAAAAGACCTACAGAAAAGTCAGCATAGCTAATGTCTATCTTCTAAGGATCCCCCACAATAAGCATTTTCGAGGCAATACGATTCGCTCGACCGACAGCATTCTGTAGTCCACGCGAGCGGAACCGCGGGCACAGCTAATATTAGTATATAACAAAAAGTTTAAAGTAATGCTGGTATAAGTTATGATGTAATTGGATACGTAGGACAATCTTGACACACAACTCGCGTAAGGCAGCCACGATGATAGTGTTTCGTCATAAATATGGTATTCAATGGGAGTTTAATATCTTACCATTTCGTGCTAATTTCCAAAATATATTCATAAAATTTAGAATTGAACATACAAGTCTTCACAACTAAGTTCTCCTTAAGCATGTTCAGAACATATCGTCATTAATCCTGGTATTAGATGAGAAGACTAGACGAACGCCATTAAATATTTATATAGCACTGTTAATATTTGTTGCAATACGAATGGGAGATATTTAGTGTACGTTATACGTATAATCCGAAGCTAATTAAACTGGGTTTAAATCTTGACGTAATAGGAAAAACCCTGTTGGTTTTTCCTACTACATAATATCATTATCTAATCTCTCATAATATTTATTGTGTAGATTAGTAGTTTTTGATCGATCTACAAGTGTTTCTTAAAATTAATACTGATTTAACAGAGCGATTAATCTAATACTATGGCAAAAGATTGAAAGTAGGTAATTAGAGTTCATTGCCTTTTTTACCTTGGTAACAAATGGTATTAATTGGTTGATAATTAATACTCTGTAATAGATAGCGCATATTAAAAATCTTGTATCGTTTCGATGCCATGAAATTAAGTGACAGGCAAAGGTTTTAAACATAGAGTCGAGAACTGTTTTATGATTGGTTGTCTGTAATAACTATTACACACATATCTAATGAGCTTTGTGATTGGCTTTACGCTGAAGATAACGGGTCATCCAATAGGGACTTCCAACTTTGACAGTTGATAGCTACATCTGTCAAATTGGCTGTCATTTATTCAGTCTGTTTTTCCTAATCACTATAAACATAGCGTTCAACAACACGTGTAAATGATAAAATTGTTTTACCAAAATTGGTGTTCTGTTCTGGCAAATTTCCGCGCCCTTCGTCCATTTTTTTTTTTTTTCTAACTGACTATACTGTTAGCCTTAGGGGCCCTGGAGCCCGGCTTTTACAGCTTTACCGGGCTTGGGCCATTTTACGGTGACCATAATCGTCCTACCAAGAGGACTATTCGCAGTGTGGTGGATAAATTTGTGTCTACTGGTTCAGTAAACAGTGAACGTACGTAGACGAAGATATCCGTGAGAGTGTGCAGAATCCGAGGCAGTCGATTTCATGTCACTCACAAGAATTCTTTTTTTGCAGAGCACAACTTGGCGAATTTTGAGTCGTGATTTGGGTCTGCACCCGTGCAGCCAATATAACCCATGCAATCGGTCATATTTAGCCATTAGCTAATCAAAAGTTTCCATGACATCTGACATACACTATATATATTTTAAATTTAAAGATAGGAAGCGCTTAATGAAAGACACGTTCCATAAAGTATTAGACTGTACCAGTACATTGATGTCTTGTATGCCATACTGCCTAGTATACGTAGTCTATTTACTTACGTTACGACCCTAAAGAACGGAGCAGGTACGAATGCCAAGCAAGCTAGCTGTAAGCAAGTACGGGGAGTGAAGTTTTGATCAATAAGCTGGTAATAAAATCCAAAATAACAAGTCCAAGTTAGTCGTAACCAAGGTTTTCAGTGTCCGGTATGAAAACTAGTGTCGTACAAGTTGAGCAAGATCGAAAGTCCTAAGAAACAATGCCGTGGTAGATGAGGAATATAAACAAAAACAGGAAATCAAACTCAAAACTCAAAAAACGATACAAATACAAAGCTAACGAAGTATCGGAATCCGTAGTTATCAAAATCAGCACAGACTAAAAATACAGTTTCGATCGAGTAACAGAACTAATGAATTGAAATGTAAGCATAAATTATAAGTTTTATTATATAAATAAAGACGTTTGATTTGTAGAAATTTAATCTATGCATTCTAATTAATTTAATTTTTTTGGTTAAGTTAATCAGCTGGTACTAGCGTTGCTTTATTTTTTATGTTGAACTAATTAATCGATTATAGATTACCTTTATTTACTCCTTAACTTAATTTTTAGTGCTTTAAATTTTCTACATTGTGTTAATATCTTGCAATTTTGAATAAAAAAATAAACGGTTTTTATGAGTCATCAACGTAATTCATTCGTAAAAATTTTGGTCCAGAAATACCCGTTTCCTTTAGCTCCAAAGATGCTACGGTTCAGGCCACTAAAATGCCGCTAATCCAGTGGGCACAAAAACCAGATGTCAATTGAAAATAATTTGGGTCTATAGCAGTATATATAAAAGAATAAACAATGTATTCCATTTAACGTATTTATGCAAAGGTAAATGGAGTTTCTGCACTAGTGTAACTATTCATTTCCAAGAACGATTCGCGCGTGCGCTCTACCAACGGCATTCTGTAGTCCACGTGAGCGGAGCCGCGAGAAAAGCTACTATTTCATATGCTCGTAGTTGCGCTTATAATATGAGCACAACTGACGTATCAAGTAACGTTATCTGTTGTACTATATATGATAAATAAAAATATTATTTATTAATTAATATCAATTTATATACTACAGACAAAAATATTGATATTCAATTAATTTTTAATTATAATAATATTTTTTCCTTTTATTATAAATTTAATTTACCACAAGATTATACTAAAACGTAAGATATTAATTAAAACCTTTACTGAGACATATTGAATGTAAATCATATTTAATTACGACTTTGTAATGACTCAGGCTTAACGAGGCCGAAACCTAAAGCCTAGATTCATAAGTCTAAAAACTCATTAATATTCTAATGATATTATCTTTTAAAATTAACTTTTCTCTAGAAAAATGGCTACCCGGTTTTAACTTACGGTGTAATAATAATGCCATCTTTATAAATTGTTAAGATTGCCACTTAAAACAGATTTGACAATTAAAGACACATGTAAAGCTTTATTAGTCTGGTAATATGTTAAAAATATCTCCCTCGGGGATGTAATTGGCAGGATTAAATAAACTTTTCAAAAATTAAAAAAGATTCGCCGAACGTGCGTATTCTACGATAGCTCGACATGTAATCACTGCTGTACTGCTTAAATAGTAAATTTATTTATACTCTCACAACCGATACAATTAAAACTACCCACATTATGACCACTACTAACACACGTTATGAAATTATATAAAATAACAAATCCATATTAATAGCATATTATTTTTTTATTATACGATTATATCCATATTTCCTAGCTATCAAAGTTTCGTATTATAAGTTAATTAAATGAGAATGATCTCAAACCATTAAACACGTACGCTTGTATATGTTGGCCGATACTACCCCGCCAAATGGTATGACTAGATGATGCTCTTATTAGGCAAGACTTAAGCCTTGCTATAGCTTATAGCGGCGTTTATGAACATGATATTTATTAAGAAATTAAAAACTGGCAAGAGGTTTCTCTTAATGCGTCTGACTAATAAATCAGATGTAAAATGCTGTTGGAAAACATCCAATATATTGACAAGCCGTGCGTTGTAAGGAAAGTAACTATCAAAGATTTTCGCTAACGCATTTTACAACCCGTGTTCGATAGTCTACAATTATAATACAAGCAAATGATGATCCTGATACTTGAAGAGCGCATAGGACACTTAATTAACATTATATTGGTTAGAAGTTCTGTCGATCGACAGAACTGTAACTTAAGTTATAATGAAGAATGGATGGTGAGGGACAGTATGGTCAGCAATTTCTGTAATATACCAATTAGGTCGGTCCATTTTTAAACGTACGTATTTATTAATGTAATTATTTATGCGGGTAGGCCGATTTGTTGTCTTTGGACGGTATTATAAGAATTATATTAAAACGATCATCCCATGCACACTAAGCCTTATCTCGTCCGTACGATATTGTCAGTCAATCTACACGCTAACGTAATGTATGCTAACAGTTGTTTGGTGACTTGTTAGCGAAGGGCTCGATCTTGAATTTGTAATTATTGTAGGATCTCGGCGCTTCGATGAAATTTCGCTGTTCCTCACGGGGAATTGTGGGGTTAGAACCTATGTTTATTGACACGATATTACGAATAGTCAAATGGTAGACTAGAAAAATGAGAATATGATTCCGATGTTTTAAATCAGGTCTGAGCACATAACAAAAATTTTGGAATAAAATTTACGTTCACTCAATTAGGTTCAACCAGTAACATTATCGTCTAATGCTAAATTTTAAAGGCTCTTAAAATCCCCCGTTTAAAAAAAAGTCTCACCGTTGTTTCAGAAGAGGCAAGAGAAGAGCGTACAATACATTCCTGAACAATGACAATCTTGACTCAAGTCAAATCTTACTCCATTCTTGTGAAATCCAGAATACAGGACTTGTGTAATGTTTATATCCTATTATACACGTAACATTCTGTTATATCGAGAAAGGTAGCTCCGAGCAAAACTCTTATACGGTCGAAACTGCAGGCTAAAACTAGTTAGTATATTTTTTTTATACATATAAAAGCAGAACGAAGGATTACTATCAAGACAATATAATCTCATTCACACGTGTGATACCAATGACATCTCTTCAGCATAAAAAAGCTACAGTTCATTAAAAAAAAAAAAAATTATGTCATTGATATATTAAACAAGTTCAATTTACTTCAGTTGTTTTAGCTTGGTGTTGGAGTTTCGCGTTTGATTACTTAGTATTGTTGTTACCTGATGTCAAGTGACGGTGTAGTCGAAACCTAGAATAGGGATTGATTCTTAAAATAAATTTGGCTTTGGAGTGGTAGAGAACCTATGCAACGTTCGATTGAAGAAGCACCACCGCTACACGTCTTATAATTTGAAAGAGGTAGTTGGCAATACTAGTACACGGAGCATTCCAAATTAGTCCTCAAGAATAGCGACGTATTTAATTTTTACAAAACTTTCAACAAATTCTATAGGCTTATCGCGGATGATTTACGATTGCGGGACAGATGAAAGTTAATCCCAAATTTTCAGACAAAAGGCTAATTATTGCCCTTTGAAAAGACTTCGGGAAGTACCGTGGCTAATTTAAAATGAGGCTCATTACGTCCACTTCCTATTAATTATCTTTTAAATATGATTTCTTGGAGGAAGTTATTCGTGAAGCTTTTAAATTTCGTAAAAGGTCCAATATTTCGAGATTACGTTTTTTATCATACTTAGGAACCATCTCACACACGTTCATTTGATTCCAAATTGAACATAGCTTGTGCTGAGGTTACCAAACAACTGATATACATATACCGATATATACCTGCTCACTATGTTATATATTAAATTAAATCACTATGCCGCGTGGTCTGCATTATATAGGTAATTTAACAAGTTAAAAGAAAATGTCAAATAAAAAAAAAAGACTCATATAGGTTAAGCATTTGACCACGGTCTTACCTGATGTTTATAATGTGGACGAAGATGATAAACATACTAAGCCTTGAGAGACTGGCTATTAAGAGATGAAGATGCACAATTCAAGAATAGCTAAATTTAAACGCGTTGAAGACTTCAAGCAAATAACATTTATTCCAATAATAGAAAGGGTTATCTAATGATGAGGATCTGTCGACAGACTACCTTGTCCATCGGCCTGAATAAATTCCGCAGAGACAGACATTAGGTAGATAGGTAGAAATTGAATGATCCCGAAAATGTAACTCTTTAGAACCAGTCACTGTGACGGATTTTCACCATACGTATGTGAATGTGACCAGTCAGATATAAGCTCTACCATTCCACTAGACAGTCTAGACATTCAATAGCCTATTGTTCCTCAGGTGAAGTATAGTTATTTTCCAGTGCTTAGATAAAAAATCTCAATTAAAATTGCTGCAGTGAAAATAAATTTTATTAACTTGCAGTAGGAGTAATAATTGCGTGTAACATCGGCTCGGTGTGTTGTAATTCAGCTGGTTTTGCATTCCCCGTTCTTAATTAAGGGGGCTAACGTCCTGCGGCGACGTTAGGAGCTTGTTTATATGCGACAGTGTCGCTGAAGTTAAGGCCAAGATTGATCAAACCGTGCGTATCCAACATTTATTTGTCTGTACATGTAATTTCTTTCCAAATTTGTTGTTAAACATCTAGTGTAAACGACGCTGATTGCGAATACGATTCTCTTTTAAATGTCTGTTTACATGTCCGGATTTAACTAATAGACGGCTTGACCAATTATTATGATATTTTCTAAACGGGAAGCTTATCCCATTCCTCATTTGAGTTTGGCTATAAGAAATATCAGTAATACTTTTAGAAATAGGAAAAAAACATTGAATTTGGACCAATTGTCAGTCACACATACACGTTTCCATTGGTAGTTGCAAAAAATCAGTTACTTTGTGAATGCGGTTTTATTTGCTAGACAGTCCGCAAGTTGACAGAATGTTTCAAAATTAAAGATAAATATTTAATCATATTTCTATTGATAAAAAACCTCAAAATACAAATCAAGGGAATTTAATTAATTAATTAATTATTACATTTTCCTTTAATAAATTTGTAGTGGTGATAGCCATTGATTTTGGATTGCTTATGATTAGGCGCAGTGCTGTCATTTTTACCAAGATGAAACTATTGCTTGGTGTTATGGCTTTTTCTATTCCTCGCCAGGTTAGCTAGCACCCTCAAGTTGAAAATCTGTCACCAAGCACCAATAGGTATGTTCCGGTAGCTGCACTCAAGAGCTAGTTCTTCTAGGCTTAGTGTGCTACCATCTTAGCCTACATCGACACTTAACGTATGAGATTCTGGTCAAACACTAAACGAATTAAAAAATACAAATCCTAATATCTAACTAAAGTAGTTCGCACATAAGTTTTGTATTCACACACATCACTCTACACACATCATGTACTTTACACATCTTAGTATCTGTGCTATTTAAAAAAGGCATTTATTTGGTCTCACAGATACTGACTCATTTACTTTGAAATTATATCTTATTATTGTGTATTATTGTGTGTACATAAAAAAATGTTTACTATCTTTACTTTTCTGTCTTAAATGTTCGGATTCAGTTTAATCCCCTGCTTTTGTATGTATAGAATATGAAAAAGGAGCTGATCATCAACCTCCAGTGCTTGAAGTGCTTTAACAATATTTAGGTCATTACAAACTTGTATCATTTATGTATACATATGTTATTCGTACGTAGCTTCTATTATTCTATTACTGTATAATTTTATAGCAATGTGTATAGTTTTTATCATATTTTATTTATCTATACTGGCTGATATATTCTTATTTCAACCATTTGTTATTAACTGGATACACATATTTACTACATATTTATATACAACATATTTAACTATTTGTCATCAATTTCTCATGGGGTACAGCAGCAAACGATAGCGGTACCAAATAACAAAGATCTTCGCGACTGTACCACACGATATACTTATGTATGCCATTGCTTCATATAATTTCAACCAGAACTTTATTCAGTATAAAATCTCGTGTACAAAAGCATAAATCCAAAAAGAAACCTCCATATGATAGGTAATAAGAGAAAAAGTTCTTCCTAGAGTTGTGTACAATAACCAAGATTTTAAATAATATTGAAAATAATTTAATCGACTTAAATTATATAGTATCACATATGTAAAAAGATATTTCCTTGAGTTTCTAACCCTTAACTGGACGGAAAAGTATGCAACGTGCAATTAGGCGTCTAAATGAAACCGGCTGTTGGAATTATTTTCTTTATATATTACTTATAACACGCTATTTCATTTATATTGTTTTTGTTACCACTGATAAAGGGGACAAAATCTAATAATAGTACATTATATTCGTCTAAAAATATCATTTTACTAGGCAAAACATTATATATCAAGTGTCTTTTATGCTGATTTAATCGTCACACTAGCAGGGTCACCAATTTGGAAATCATCGATCGAGAATGATCGGCCAGATCTCCTTGTATTAGGTTACTACTAAAGATAATTCGGTGTAAGGTTCAAAAACTGTCATATTCGCTTTCTTTTCTTAGTAAAATACAAAATATTACTTTCATATTATACTAGCTGGCCCTGCAGGCGTCGTTCTACCCTTTCAAACAGTCAATAACTCGACCCCAGTGCCACCTATCGCGTACCTAAACATGAAAATCACTTACATCTACCAACTTTCATGGCTTAATATATAATATAATATATTCCAATTTAAATTTATGTACATACAAGTATATAGTAGAACATCAATTTGTAAATTTTGATATATATGTCGCTGTTTGGTCGTTTTCTTACCCCGAGCAATATTTACATAACTAAATTAATTATAACCATAAGCACAATAGTGGCAACGAGGCGCCACATCGCAAATACTCAGAAGTTTATGAAGTTCTCTGCGATGTATTTCAATATCATCTATTGCTAAGTTTGTCGCATTGAAACAGTCCTGTGAACTAACCGAAGTATACAGAAATAAAGTGGATAAAGTAAGAAATAAAATAATATGATTGAATGCTAAGAATAAAGAGGTGACTACAGTCACGAGCAGTAACGACCATCTTGTTATTTATTTAATGTTTTAAATGGTTAGAGCCACTGGATACAATAACCAAACTACATAATGAAAAAATATAATTTCAAAACAAATAATGTACTTTTATGAATTATAAACAAAACATCACCCAACATCACAGATCAAGATCCCCCAAAAAGAATCCATAAAATTTTATTTAATGGAAAATTTGATTAATATAGTCCTTCTATAATTCGGTTTATTTATTGGTATTAACAATTATACCAAAAGACATGTCTTAACTTTTAATTCTCAATATGTTGCTACAATGCATTGTATACATTTTTTCTATAGATAAACTATCTACACAATGAAAGATAAGCTAATTTCTTCTTAAAATATAATTTCACTAAGTTTTGAACCCACTTCCACTACACAGCGTACTTCATGTTTACTCTGAAGTCTCCAATTTGTCCGTACCGACATATTCTGATCAGCGCCGGAAGTCAACAGTTCCAAATCAGATAACACACTTGATTATTAATACCGGAAGTCGCTAGTATTTCAAACTATAATTAAACAACTTATTATCAAACATGTAACTAGTTTAGTATTAAATAAATATGAAACTAACATATACAATTATTTTTTCATAATAAATAATTTGAATAATTTGTAAGAAACGGATTATTTACATTTACTTTTTTCGGTAGAACAGAATCCTATTTGGTATATTAAATTATATGAAATTAATTTACTATAATTTTGATTTGGGTCAACAGTTTTCGTTTAAACAATGATATATAAATCATTTATTAAGCCTGTACTAGAAGTGACGTCAACTTTACTACAATAAAAACAATTGCCAAGTGAGTGTCAGGCCCCGCGCAGTGTAAGGTTCTGTAGTTGCTCGCCACAATACAACTAATAACAGATTTTTAGGTAATAGTGTTAGGTTTTATAACAGGAAAAAATAGTTAAAGTAGTAGTAACAAAATATATTTTTAATTAAAAAATAGTTTTATTAAGAAAAAGTAAAAATTTCCTGATATCTCTGCTACTGTATTTATTTTAAATATCAAACACAAAAGTGTGCGTACCTATATAAAAGTTACATTTTTCCTGTATATATCTCTCGCCCCCTTATTTTAGAATTCCATTTTTTTTTTCGAATTATTAGGTTACGTTTCCATATTCTTGTCTAATATTAATTATAGTTAATACTAAAATCATGACGATTGCCTTTACCGTACCTATCACCGGTTGAACATCAAGGGAGACACGGCACAAAAATATTTCTTTGGAGATTTCTCTCTATTTGGGGCAGCCCGACTGGTGGAATACCTCCACTCTACAGAAAATAGCAGCCAAATAACATTGTGTTGTGTTTGCGATGAGTAGGGTCTCCAGTACTCTTTGGGATTGGGAGGTTCAAGGTCGACAACGCGTTAGTTACATGCGTCCATAGGCTACGGTAGCCGCTTACTATCTGGGGGCCTATGCTTGTTTGCCACCTTAGTTGTATAAATATATTATATCATAACATGCACTAATTAGTATTTTTCCTTCTATATGCCAATCGCCCTGTAACATAAAAGCCTTTATCTAGTAACTATACATCCTTGTTGTAATAGGACGCAGGTGCATCCGGGACCCTTGTCACATCATATCATGGATAAACCCGTCGGTTCAGATCTCACTTAATTTCCCTGTCATTGCAACAGACGCCTACCGTCCTTTAGATACGATTTAAATGATACTAGATAAGTTGGCGGGTTTTAGATGTTTCTGGATCCAAAGTCAAGGTTGTAGAACGGTTAAGACTAGTAAAATAGTTGGCTGATTCGTAAGTTGTAGTTTTTTTCGAAAACAAATAATCTTACACTGACAGGTATTGCAACCATATTGAAATAAATTTATCTAATGTATCAAATACTTACTCGTATTATAAATGCTTTTTTTATTGTTTTTCCATCAATTTAGCTCAAACGGCTGAACGGACTGTAATGAAATTTGACACAGAAGTTGACTATGTACTTGTTCATTCGTTTATATGTCATTGTATACACAGGATACCTTTTTGATAATAATAATTTTTAATGAAAGTTTAAAACGAATTCTCGAATAACTGAAACTCATAAACATGGTTACATTTATTTAAAATAACCTTTTTACAGTAAGTATACATGTTTGGCTTCATAGGATATTTTTTTATTGAATAAAAGCCGAAACGGAATACCCTGGTTTATTCTGTGCAAATGCCTGGTAAATTGCAAGCGGCGGAGGCGGCCTTTGTGATTGATACCACTGGAACAAATAACTGGTTGTATTGAAAACAAAATAGTTTTCTATAAACCGCTAAATTTACAGCGCTCAGAACCTACGAGCGGATTTTGTTTGTTTTTCTGTAGTGGCGTTTTACCACAATCATTCCTTGTTTTGTAAGACTCAATTTAGTACAACTGAAATAGTGAATAAAACCCCGTTTTAACAAGTTTTTTTGATTAATAATTTGATTTTCATGTTCCTTCGTATTGAATATAATGTGACGTCATTTTAACACTATCGTCTGACGGTGAAGAAAATATCGTGAGGAAACCTGAACGCTTGAGAAATGATCTTGTAGTACCACTGTATGTGAGAAAAATATAAAACCGTTGATTTATCGGTGTTTGAAATTATTAATACGTCGTGGGCTGGCGTGGTGATTAAGCCCATACCTTCCCTTAGGAAGAGACCTTTGCCCAGAAGTAGCACACTTACAGGCTGATATATATATTTTTTAATGGGACTATGCAGCCTATTATTGCAACACCGTAAGCCTCAAAAGGGGATTGAATCTCAAAAACACACTGCGCAACACACTGATAGTTGTTCAGTGACGTATTTTCAATATGATGGTGGTACCCAGAAAGCATTCTACGGCAATACTGTTTTTTCACCAAAATGTCATCTTGGGTTCATTGTTAATTCCGTCCTCCATCAGTTTAAGCGGTAGGTAATCCAGCATATCTCAGCCATAGCTTCAAAGTCACTTGAATGCAATCACAAATAGTCAGTACAAGGTAATCTTCTATTATACTTTACTAGCTGTGCCCGCGGCTTCGCTCGCGTGGATTACAGACTGCCATCGGTGAAACGCATGTGCGAATCGTGCTGTCCTCGCTCAAACTTACAGCGGTCATCCGCCTGTTATTTTAAAGACAAAAATGTTTATTGTGAGTGGTCCTTAGAAGATAAACAATGCTATCGCGTAAGCGATTTAAGTATTCTAAATGTCTTTTTTTTCCGAATTGATTCACCATTATCATCACTGCTTATTTTTTGACGTTATTTTATCTTACAAAATATATCCTATAACCTGGCCAAATAACGTAGCTATGAATTAAAATAAAAACCATGTAAATCGGATGAGTGGTTTTAACGTGAAAAGAACATAAATGCACAGACAGTCAGAGTAACGTTGAGTTTGATAATATGTATAGATAGGTTTGTTTATTAAAGGGCTCAGCGTTTGAACACAATCTCAACTTTTTTTTATAGTGCCATTGCAAAGTGACTGCACTGTGCCTGATGGTAAGCAAAATAAAATCCAAAAACAACGAGGTACACCGAGAAATTGCCAATTAAAGCATCTAGGTTGATCCCGGAACGCAACATGCCTAGACCTTAGACCAAGAGTATATATATAACTAAGCATGCTACTATAGTGCGTGTTAAATTTGGTATACATATAGTGGTCACGATCTAGTCAGCCACAATCCACTTGTCCAACCACACATTGTCCAATTATTATCATGTATAGGTTTAACGTTGTGGCGACAATTTCATCTGATCTTAAGTAACGATGTGGCCCAAGATTGTAACAGCTAAGATTAGTCGGAGGACTGGCTCTTAAGTGTAGCTGCCGAAATATACCTATTGCAGATTTTCAACTTGATGGTGGTAGCCTACCAGGCGGGTATTAGAAAAACCCTACCATTTTGCTAAGGTTTCATCACGATGCTTTCCTTCACTGGAAGCCCAGACGCAAAATTCGAACTCACGTCGATCGACGCGATGTCCGTACACGATACCCCTGAGCCATCATTGCTTGACGATGTGGCCTAAGATGCTAAACACGCTACACCTAGAGGAGCTAGCCCTCATGTGAAGCTATCACACTATTCACTATTTATGTAGTTAGTTTCCTCGCGCCACATGTTTGGACATGTTTGTTATCTCTGAATGACCGCGTCGCTCACCCCACCCGGTACCACTAAATGCGTTGCTCAAGGAGACCCTGTCCAGAAGGGGAAGTTTCGCTGAAAATCATCTCGAGTGAATTCATACGGGCATCGGCAAGGTACCTACTTGAGCTCTATACATCGCGTTCACAAGCATCGCGCGAGTATAATAATCTTCGCGCGTAAATCGAATGCAGTACGCGAGACTCTCGACTCGGGCGCATATCGCCAGCGTTTAGCGGGAGCTGAGACGCTTGACTCCTAGGTTGCGTCCAGATAAAGCGAGAACTACCGACGAAAATCAAGTATTAAAAAAATGGAGCTACAAAATTTCGATACAGAAATGTTTATCGATGAAATAGAAAAAAGACCGACAATATGGGATATGAGATTATTAAAAAAAAAATAAGGAAATGGATGTATTCGTATATCTACTCTCGACGCAAACATAATACAATGTGTCATTGTCCGTTTTTGCGTCTGCCTTAGAAACGGACTTTAGTACAGACTATTTAGTTACGGTTTTTTTATCTTTCAGTCCTACACATTTAGCAGTACATCGGTGCCGCTCGTCCGAGTATTATCCGGTATAATCCGGTTCAGTTGGAACGGGCTACCGAATTTCCCATTGCCAGAATAGTCTATACGATTTTTCGCTTCGAATTGACTTAATATTACGATTGGTGCTGTGTATTTTTAGATTAGCTATATACTCGTAAGTATATACGCTTAGCGTGTTACGGTCTTAGGCCTTATCGTCACTTAATGTCAAGTGAGATTTTATTCAAACGATAAACTATAAAATGCTTTTACATAAAGTAAATTTAAAGTTTGAAAAATCCTAGATACATCCGTATACAATCTATTTATTGAGACCGTTTCAATGAGCCCGAACTCTTTTACTATATGTTGGTGATGTACCAAATTCCGAATCGGTCAGACCTAATGAAGTTGTTCATATCGCTTCATCAACTAGAAAATAGCAGATGTTCTACAAACGGGTGGTCAGATTTTTTTTTCATTGTTAAGAAGACTCCCAACCAAGAAACCTCTCTATCAAAAAATAATTTAAATTGGTTCATTCATTTTGGGGCTATAATGCCATAGACAGAGACATACAGATACGAGTACACATGTTAAACTTCAGAGATAAAAATAGGAAAAGATTGTCACATATAAATACGTAAAACGCCTTTAGATAAAGGTTATACAAAAATATACTGAAAATCTAGAAAGTTCTCTTAAAAAAAATACCTAGACACAAGACGACATCGAAATTACTTAAACTATCGTCTAGATTCTAGACTCTAGAATAGCTTCTTTATGAAAATTGTTTCCTTTTTATTCGTCTTGGAAAATCGTTAAATTGCTCCGAATGCGTTTTATATAATTTTATACAATTACTTCTTAGATTGTCGCAATGGTATTGGGATATGTGTGTGCATTTAAATAAATATGTATACTGTCTGAATGGTGGCACAGAATAGTAACACAAAACCAGCTCCACACAACGAGCGACAACGTCGCACGCACACATAAACGCGTCTTTAAGAGGATGCTAATTCATCTGTTTTTATTAATAGATATACTTTATCATAGACAAATAAGCACTTAACTGATACAATCATTGAATAATAATTACTTCTACCTGATTAATAATTTATAAAATGACAGCTCCTATCACTGAAGGTGTATCTATACACCTACAATTCCTATAATTAGGGGATTTTAGAATTATAATTACAATATTATATAATAAATGGTCGCATCCATTAATTAACTAGTACCTAAAGAGCTGATAATCTTCAAACAGGTTAACAGATATTCTTGAATCAGACCTAACAATACATTCGATTAAGTAACGCAACAAACAAAAAAAAAACGAAATCAAAATAGGCTTAATCATTTGGGAGCTACGTTACCACAAACACAAAACAATGATGTCTCATTGGTACGAGAAGCATGTACGAATTCGCGTTGATTGACGTGAGTTCAAATCCCTGCAATGAGCTGAGCTGTTGGTGAAGGTAAAGATCGTGATGAAACCATAGTATTTTCTAATGCCCGCCTGTCTAGCTACCACGCTCAAGTTGAAAATCTGTCGCCAAGCACCAGTAGGTGTGTTCCGGCAGCTGCACTTGAGAGCCACTAGGTTTAGCGTGTTATCATCTTGGGCCACATCGTCACTTAACATCAGATGAAATTGTGGCCACTACGCCAAACCTATAACGATAAAAAAAAATAACGCATACATTAAACTTATAAAACCTCTCTATTTGTGTCGGGAATTAAAAAGTACGATCATCAAAAAGACAGAAGAAGGAAAAATTTCATTAGTTTTCGTAGAACATAAGACAAACAAGAAACGATTAGATTTCATAATCAAAGCACATACGTCTTTGATTCAAACCCCAGGACCGAATGTACTATTGGTCCTTTCAGATACGTTTTCCGATGGTTTACTTTCCTGTACAAGTTATAAGAGTTAGCGAGTATTTTTTATTATACTCGTAGATAATTATTTATTTACAAATAATTATCACAAAACTTTATATCATCTTATGAATTAAGATTCGGTTTTGTTTTTTACGATTGCTTGCTTACCATAAATTAACAAACCGCCTTGGGATCAACCTATAACATTTTCAATATATAAATTATTAAAACTTTAGTGTTACCAGGGACATTAAACTATTTTACCCACACATTGCTAACCATGCTATCTATATACTAATATAAAATTCGTCACGGGACACCTGGCAGATTGGAAACATCGAAATTATTTTGAACAGTTAATATGCATAAAAAGTGTTTATGAAAGGAAATAATGGCGCCACGCCAACAGTCGGCCTGACCCGCCTTATATGTTTCACGTCAATAAATTATAATAATTATAAAATACAAATATAAAGCTGGTAATAATAAATAAAACAAATACTTTAATACAATATTAAAAAGAAGCAAGGAAGGTATGGTTAGATTGCGTGTGGAATGAAATGCGTATAAAATGTAAATACTGATGACAGTATGCGAATTGCGATGTTAATTGTTGCGATTAGCGATCTCTTGGTGGTCACCTTTTTTTTGGATCATATTGGCCTTACCGTCACGCACAGTGCCATCATTTTGATATGCTACAATAATAAAAGAAAAGTGGTTCTTACTTTTTAGACCAGGGTAGATAATTTTTGAAACCAAAAAAAATTACAGTAGGATGAAACCCATTAGAAAAGGAGGGGAATATGATCAAAATGAAAGGAAAAATAAATTACGGTCGATCCGAGTTCGGGAAGTGGGAGGGGGTGAGTTTTTAAGGGTGAAAAATGGTTTATCTTGATTTCCGGCAAAACTACAAGTCCTATGGAAAAAAGTTAAATGGCAAAGTTGTAGGCAATAAAAAGATCTACAACTTTTGTATTTGCAGATTTTTCACATAACCTCAAAATTTAGGTGAAAAATTCAAAAAACCAAGTTTTTGGTTTTTTATTTATCTTTTTCAAAAAAATTTTTTTTTTCTACGAAATTTGTTGAAAACTTACCTTATTATGTCCCAAATACACTGTAATTTATTTGATTAAAAATATTTATTTTTTCGCTTCATTTTAATTTAATATCAAAAAAGCACCCTAATTTTCAATCGAAAATTCTGACGTCAAAATATCAGCTTTTTTCAAAAAGTTTGGGGGCTTTTTGTTCGTTGAAATATCTACTTTCTGATGGTGTAAAGAAAAATATACATTACTATAGGAAATATTCTTAGAAAATGCAAAAAATTGAAAAAATTTCAATTTTTTCAATTTTCATTTTCATTTCTTAAACGAGCTGAAATGTTTTTATCGAAATCATTAATTGTGTTTTGTTTTTTAATATGCTGTAATATATTTTCTCTTGTATCGTTATTTTGAACTGATGAAATTTTATCTTTAGAAATATTACCGAAAAACCCACCGCAGAGAAAGCAATGAGATTGAAAATTAAATATAAGAGCGTCCTTATTTATTTGTTTTCCTTCCTGTGATTTCTTACGTCTTGAGCTACAGAATGCAGCTATTGCAGTCTCATCATTATAGTGACTTTGACAAGTTCGATGAATAAGAGCTGATGTTAAAGTTTCAAATTTTTTGTATTTATTGTCGATTCTCTTCTTGCTAGACGCCACTAAACGATTCAAAGCTGTTTTTTTTATTTCATACACTTGCTTGTCGTCTGACTTATTGCAGATTATACAAACAGATTCTTCCATACTGGTAATCGTAAAGGACAAAATCAAATTAATAATGCCTTCAAAGTTTTATCATGAGTATAACTAAATCTGTTTGTATAAAATAAACGAAATTACTATTTTTTTATTCTTGTACTAAAATATCATTCAATTTCAATTTTTTAGGTTATGTTACGTTAAACATACTATTCATAAAAAAAAATATTACTATTTTTATTTTGAAGCTGATTAATATAGATTAAAATACAGATAGTATTTACCTTGCTATGTAGATTCCAAACGATTCTTTGAATAAAGTAAATTTCTCACAAATCACTTAGAGTAACTCAGCCTGCACGTGTATTTTTAAAAACGATGTTGTACACTACTCTGTAGCTTGAATACTGGCTAACGGTCTTTACAGCTGCTACGAAATAGCAGGTATGTAGTAAGGCCCAGACCCTCCTAGGTCCGTCCCCACTTCTCAATGAAATAACTTACAATGGGCTTAAATTCACCGAAGGTCACTCAGGTATATAAATTATCTTAAAACAGCAATAAATAGGCATCTACAAATATTATTTAAAGAAGATTCTACAACTTTTTCAAAATATTGTAGATGTCTTATTAAATATTAACTTTATTAACTTATTTGTTTGTTAATTATAGAAGTATATTTTAATTTGTAATTTTTTCATTTATCAATAAAACATGAAATCTTACGTTTTTTGAGTAATTAAAGTGTAAATTTTAATAAATACCTCAAAATTGTACATAATGATTTAAAAAAAATTTTCGAATTTGAGGTTTTTTCAATTTTTTGCATTTTCTAAGAATATTTCCTATAGTAATGTATATTTTTCTTTACACCATCAGAAAGTAGATATTTCAACGAACAAAAAGCCCCCAAACTTTTTGAAAAAAGCTGATATTTTGACGTCAGAATTTTCGATTGAAAATTAGGGTGCTTTTTTGATATTAAATTAAAATGAAGCGAAAAAATAAATATTTTTAATCAAATAAATTACAGTGTATTTGGGACATAATAAGGTAAGTTTTCAACAAATTTCGTAGAAAAAAAAAATTTTTTTGAAAAAGATATAAATAAAAAACCAAAAACTTGGTTTTTTGAATTTTTCACCTAAATTTTGAGGTTATGTGAAAAATCTGCAAATACAAAAGTTGTAGATCTTTTTATTGCCTACAACTTTGCCATTTAACTTTTTTCCATAGGACTTGTAGTTTTGCCGGAAATCAAGATAAACCATTTTTCACCCTTAAAAACTCACCCCCTCCCACTTCCCGAACTCGGATCGACCGTAATTTATTTTTCCTCTCATTTTGATCATATTCCCCTGCTTTTCTAATGGGTTTCATCCTACTGTAATTTTTTTTCATTTTTTACCATTTTTGTAGGCTTTGACCCTGGTCTATTTTGCATAGTTACCTGTTTCTTTTTTATCTCCATAAGAAAATTGGTTCGATCCTAGCTTCGACTGTCACACACATTCATAGTGTATGCATAAATTATAAATATTGTAATATGTATCTATATGTCAGAGAATAAATGTCGAATGTCGACAAAGAAATTATTAGAACCTTACTAACCATACCCAAATAAACAAGAATACCTTGCTGCTTGCACTTATCCCGGATGACGTAGCCCGGGCATTCTGCCGGTCGCTCAGACATTTATAAATAAATAAAACTAAATGTTCGTTTGTTCACAGCCTAAAACCTCCAAAGTGTCAATACTAACTTTCATACGAAGTTTCATTCGAATACGCGTTTCATTACGTGTTTTATTGGACGAAGTTTCCTATCGCAGTTTGTGTTACGCGATGAATTGTAGAAATCGTCACATAACGAAAAAGCGACGTGCCCTCTCCATGTGACTTTCTTCCTATCTCTCTTTTCTATATATCTCTTATCATAATTAAAAACGTCTACTAACATTAAATTACACTTTAAAACCTTAAATTTTGAAAAAAAATAGTGGGATTTGTTTCCCCAATTTACGTGGGCCGATAGCATATATAAAAATGTTCTCGTATTGTATCTCTTTCTAACACAAGCGTGTACTATGCTCTTTCTCTTTCGAGTTGCCGATCTATATATTCAATTTATGAGTGTGGCTATATATATTTTTTGCAATAAAACAAGAGGATTAGCAAGTAACTTCAGAGTTACAATGTGTGCGCGTATTGTAAAAAATAACTTTCATATATTTTACAATTAATCATCCTGTAAATGTCCCACTGTTAGGACCTCTTCTGAGGCCTCTTCCCAAGGGAAGGTACGGCCTTAACCACCACGCTAGCTCACGGCGTATTGGTAATTTCGATTGCAAATACCGAGAAATCAGAAGTTCTATACTTTTCCACATACTGTGGTACTACAAAAATATTTCTCAGGCGTTCAGGTTTCCTTACGATGTTTTCCTTCACCGTCAGCCGATAGTGTTACCAAATTAAATGTACGCAAATACCGAAAAAAACGTTAGTACATGCCGGGGCACGAACCTGAGGACTTCGAATTGTTATTTTGAGAGACGTCAAAATAATGTTTATTCTATAAAACACAGTTTATAACTTATCCCACAATCTCAAACATTCAAATTCGTAAAGCTTTGACCGGGTGTATGTTTTCTTTGAGCGGACCAACAGAACTCGTATATTGACGTTGAAATAATAACGCTTGAGGTATTTCAAAGCACATACAGATATTAAAATTAATATTTTCTGACCAGATTTGTTTTTAAATGTGGATTTGATGTTTCGGATATTATATTTCGGAATTAGATATGGGTATCCGAAAGCTATAATTTAATCGGTTTCAAATACGGATATGAAATGATTTCAGTTACATTATAATTTCGGATCATTTCACTAACAAGGTAGTATTTATTACCCAGCGGTGTGTAAATATATAATATACTATCGGCGCCCCGCGGCTCCACACGTGTTTGTTACTATGTAGTACTGATTCTAGTATTATATTATTAACAAATCACATAGTGTATCAATTGAGGAATGATATGTATTTCTCGTGTACAATTTTCATCAAAATTGGTTGATAATGATATATAATTAATTTGATTAAAAAAAAAAGTCATTTCTTACAGCCTATTAATTATAAAATGACATACACTTCCAGTGTACCAAAATTTCATTGAAATCGGTTGAGTAATGAAACACATGAAATTTTTATAAAAAAAAAAAATACAATTTCTTAAATTATCATTGCCAATTTAATTCTTATAGTCTGTCAATTGACCAATGCCTTTATTTTCTCATATACAAAATTTAATTGTCATAAGGATTGCTCAAGCCGTTTTTGTATGAAATCTGCAGATACAAACCGACAGCCAAATTTTTTTTAACAACTATTATAATCTGATGGTATACTTAAAAAATTTACATTACAATACTCTTAAGTGTTATTATTTTGTTTCTCGGAAACGAGTCTAACGATTTAGATGAAATGTTGTATTTAGATGTGTTACTTTAAGTTTATCTAGATAGGTTTTTGTCTATATACCGCATGAATTAATAATAATTCTCTTCTCCCGCATTGTTTATGACGCCTACTAAAATTATATTATTCTAATTGACACCCGTAGGTACCAAGGTTAACACCGCCTCCAAAGTATCTCTAGTAAAACTTTACTGCGGTTTAAGTTTATTTTTACAACCGACGTGAATCTTGTAGCCGCGGTGTAAGTCGATCGATTTAAAAGCGTCATTTTGTCTTTTTATGCAGGCAACATTATCACTGTGGATTATAATTACAGGGACTATACATATTTGTATTGGTTTTTGGCCAAATCTATATACATGAAAAAAAAACCTATAAACATATTGCGCGGATGGAGGAGTGGATTTGGCGTAAATGAAGTTTATTTATATAAGGAGTGCAGATAGCTAAAATTTATCTATAATATGTATTAAACATACAAAACATCAATTGTTTTTGTTCACATTGCCAATGTCAAATCCATTTAAAAAAAACGTATACTTATCAAATAAATAACTTAATTTGTGATAACACAAAACTAGGCAATATAGTACTTTGAGCCTATAGGAATAATAGTATAGGCTACACCTCTCAGCTAGTCTTATATATTTAATTTTATTAAATAAGTCGGATAAAATAGCGTTCTCGAACTTTTTTTTTTGGCTATAAATGGCGATCTGGCTATACTGTTAGCCTTAGGGGCCCTGGAGCCTTTACGGCTTTTACAACTTTACCGGGCTTGGGGGCGAGCGCTTAAGGCACTCAGCCACGAAAGCTTTGCAACAACATCCGAGGCCGAACCTCGGCTCGGACTGTTGCGCGTATGCAAATAAGTCGCGATCTGGCTAATTCCCTATCATTCGATATAACTAACTATACATATATACATGTTTCTTCCCCCTGGGAGGAGGGAAAGAACATGTGTATGTGTATTTAGTGGTCTGAAAATTTTTGTCTATCTAACTAGGCAAAAAACGAAAAAAAGGTCCATTACAGAACCTATGTACCTGTGTGGTGTGCATGTGTGTATAATGCAGTGTCATGTGTGTCTGTGAAAGTTGGTGAATGTATAGTCACTGTATATGTACTGTATAGTACGGTATTTTGTCGCGCGGGCGGCTGCTTGGCTCAAGGGCTCCATACCGATGAATCGGACCTAGGCTTGAGTTGCCGTAAAGGCGGTCGTGGTGGGTGGCGTTCTCGAACTACTTTATTCGCGTGTGCTGGCGTAAAGGTCAGTGATACGTAAATACTATATTGTAAAATAATATCGCTTCTTAGTAGACCTAATAAAAAATCCGTGATACTATATGCCTATACCTTATACATATAAGGTATTTTGTGAGAAAAAATTATTGAAACTTACAAAGTAGTTTATGAGCATTATTATTAGGCATGGCATACCAATCCTTACGAATGTTATGAAGATAACTTTGCTCTGTATATCATATTATTTGCACGCATAGTTTGGTAAATAATGTAAAATTAAAATAATTCGACACTCGGCTCGGGTCTATGACTATAGGTGTAGTGGCGCGAACGAGTCGTGTGAGCTGTGACGCATAACCGTGGCCGCCCGATAAAAAGGTTGTCTATACTGAAGTATTATAAATCATCAAACAGCGATTTCTTTTAAATTATACGTGGGTGAGCCGCGGGGCACAGCTAGTTATAATATATTATTAATAAACATTTGTATACGTTAATTTAAATAATACGTTACAAGCGATATTAATTTACCAGTCATGTTATACTGTCGTAATAGGAATAAAGTAGCTTTGGCTTTAATTGATGTAACCGCGGGAATTACTAGGCGCGGGCCTTCGAGCCGTCGCGTCGTTACGGCTGAGCCTTTTGGCAGCGCACCCGTATAAAAAAGCAATCCTACAAAACCGAACATTCCGCGAATTGAATTGTGTAGTAATTGTTTGATTTTGAGATTCTGTGTGGGAGTTCCGCTTATATTGGTGGTCGCTAGTAGATGGATTTTAAAGTGGAAACTGGTTTTATTTTTTATCTATATACATATATAAGAATGGATATTGGTATCTATGAGATTAATAAACTCCAATAGTGTTGGACCGATCACCGTAAAGTGTTTTTTGAAGTGAAAACTTCTTTAGCACCGTTGTGATTTGAAACTTGATGAAACTAAAAAGCTACAGTAAAAAGAGACAACTATTTATATTTATAGGCTTAGCCTAAGAGAGAATGAGATAGAATACATTTTTACATTATGCACGGTTACTGCAAGTCCTGATTTTCATGATTGTGATCGTCGTCGGATTGACTTAGTGTGAGACGACTAGACTTCCTACGCAGTAAGTACGACTGGTCGATAGTTCGAATCCCGCTGATTTAGGATATAGAAAATTATTTTTTAAAGAACGTATTTTTTTATTTTTTTCTGCGGGTTTCACTCTCGACACCTGTGTACTGCTCCATACATATTTTTTTGTAGAGAATATTTTCATAATATCTTTAAGTTGAAAATATTAAATTATATCTTCGGTTAATTCATATTGAACGCGTATTTTCTAGTACTTTCTCAGTTGTTTAAAACAATTTATTTGTCAATACACTCCCGCAGCTGTTTCGGTAATTGAAACCGCGACCTCTCTGATTTAACTTAGCGTTCAATAGTGCCTCACAAGCCTGTCAACAACAATAATTATTAAACACTATTGCCTAACCTAAACAAACCTATTATATTGGTAATTACAAACTTACTGTCTCGCGAGAATACTACAGAGATATTCAAGGGTAAATTCTGATTAGACAGTAACTAGGAACTGTAATTACACACTGTAATTATCATTATAATCAATTACGGTCTAAGTAACACGCGGGAATACTGTAATGCTTGCAGATTAATATGTAAAAATAGTTCTAATATCTAATCTTAATAAGTACTAGCTGTGCCCGCGACTCCGCTCGCGTGGACTACTAAAAAAAGGTTATTTTATTTTTTGTGCTGAACTAACATTTTCTCTTAAATAAAAGTAGCATAAATTATTCCTTATAACGTCAGCTATCTGCGAGTGAAGCGTGAAGTGAAGCGAGAATAATGACAGGCTACATGGATGCTTTGACGGAGGCACAGTACAGAGTTAATCGAATTAATTTAATACGGACAAAATCGGGGGGCACAGCTGGTATAGAATGAAATTGCCACGGTCGAGAGCAACTATATATCCTTCTCTACGAATTTCTGTTTATATTGAACTTGTAAATAACGGATATGGTGCAAAGTGTTTAAAATCGTCAAGGCCATCTTTTTGTTTTAATTTTGATGCGTAGACTTTTCGTCATGATTTAATTCTATCCATATCCAAAAGCGAAATACCACTCATCACGAGGTCTCCGAAACTATTGGTCCGATTGACTTCAAATTTAGCATAGTTACTCCTTAGACGCTCACTAAGAACTAATTTTGATAAATTCATCCTCTAACTCTTCCAGCACGTTCAAACGGCTACTTAAAGCATTCTCGAACAGTATCCGCGTGCTGAGCTGGTGATTCTCGGCGAGTTTAAGAACAGTTTACAAGGACTGGCTCGGTTCTAATAAAACTGACCCCGTCGGGTACACTGTTTGAAAATTTGCCCAAGCATATGGTCTCTTGCAACTGGTACATGAACCTACTAGACTTTCAGATATCGAGAGCCACGACTCTTTTTTGTTGGACCTTCTGCTAACTACTCACGCGTTACCATTTACCATCAGGTGAGCCGTCTGCCTGTTTGCGCTTTTTGGCATTTTTATCTTTAAAATAAACAGCGGGCGATCGCCGTGTGTGGTAGCGTGGATAGCACGATTTGTGTGTGTGCTCAACCGACAGCATTCTGTTGTTCACGAAAGCGGAGCTAATAGAATTAGCTAATAGGATTCTCTTGTGTACTTCACTGTAGCTATTAACAAGTACACGTAGACACTGTATCTATTATACGCTTTAAGGTCTTCGCTCATTACACTGACTCGACGGCGGCTAAACTCCGACTCGACTCACTTAAAGCTTAAAATTCGTAAAGCATTAAAAAAGTTTTATATCCTGTTTCTTATGTTGCATATTTTAACATTTAATTGAAATAAGTGTACGACACGTGAACCACGCATAGTCCACGCATCTTTCGGTTATGGCCATCTCCAACTCGTTTTCCACTCGTTGAACGTGTGTTGTTCACGCATCGGCCACGCGGCGACAACGCGTTTACAACTGCCGGACATCACGTTACCGAACCACTCGTCTGTATTCTTCTTTCATTCATGAAAAAGCACCGCCAAGTCTAAAATAGTTGTGAAAACCTTGTTGGCGACTCGATTCCCACTTGTTGATGACGCGTTACCCACTCATTGACGACAAGTTTATTATCCACTGGTGACCGCAGTTTCACCTAGTCGACGACTCGTTGGTGCTGAACCGAAAGTTGAAGTTGGAACGGTTTGGAACTGAATTGGTGTCGAGTCTGTGCAATGTGCAACATTGAGCCGCACACACAAATGAGTTGAACTATCTATAAGTGCCTAAATAACATATATTATTTTTAATAATAAATTATTTCACCCACCTGCTTTTAGTTAGGATATGTGAACCTTAATGACTTAACCATGCAATGGCGGTCTCGAATTCCCACTGTGATTATACATTTAATTCAGGAATCTGAGGTCGCACCTTTAGAATTGTTTTTGTAGAAATATTTCTACATTCACCGGGGTTTTTGCCTCACATCTCTTTTAATGGGATGCGGACAAGATTATTAAACGGGTAACGTGAACATTCACGAACGGAGGGTATGTTTTTTTACGATTATTATATAATATTCATTTAATATTCACAAGAGGTGTTTAACACGTTAATTGCAACGATAATAGGAGCGAAGAGATTTTTTATGAAGAAAAATATAATATAGATTTGAGAAGGTTTATATTCTTTCGACGAAGCATACATTGATAAGATATAAACTTCTGAGAGATCGGGCGAAGCGAAGTATTATCTAAATCCAAAATTTTATCCAAATTATTAGAACCATTTCTTACAAATCAGTTACATATATAATAAGAATGGAATAAAAGGTAACGATCATTATTGTTTCTTTAAATTTGCTATGACGTTTGTTTAGGTTAGCGAAAAAGAAATCTCGTTAAAATTTGAGCTCTTAATAATATCAGGAATTCATTTATCGCAAATTCGCAATGTGCTATTTCCCATAAAATCTTATGAGAATTTGTTTTTATAAATTTTTGAATTTAATACCTCGTTAATAGATTTTAAGTCTTGAAATAACTAATACATATTTTTGTAGAGAACTGAATATTTTACGAAAAAGGCCTCTTATGATATGATATTTTTGATAAAATTATTGGTTCTTTTAAAACTATTGGTTTGTTAAGTTATTTGAGTTCAAAGTTGAATTGATGGTCGATTACGCGATTTCTTTACTTTTACTACGAAATACTCGTACCTAGATTTTTAATATATTTTTTTTCAGTTGAAGTTGGTATAAACATTATATATACGAATATAATTATGGTATAAGATACATATTATATTGTATGACATCGCATTGAACGACATGATTGCCTATATTACATTAAAACTGATTTTCGATCGCATTTCTTTATACTGTTTATCGCTTGACCACAATTCTACTTGATGGTAAGTGACGATGTGTTGCAAAATCGTAATATGCTAAGTTTAGAGGGAGATTGGTTCTCAAGTGCAGCTGCCAGAACACTCCTATAGGCTTGGGTTGTTGCTTCGAATATAATTTCGCCTGTATCGACGTGGCCTCATTTCATACAAAGGATGGAATTTAAGTCAGCTAGGTTTATGGGCGTAGTCAGGATTTTGGCCAGGATGGGGGAAAGGGGCGTGTAGCACCTAATGTTAAGTAAGGTACAGTTCAAAAATGATGGCGACCGTCGGTGACTAACTCCAACGACAGTCGTTGCTGTCATACTGGCCTGCTAAAATGTCTCTTCACGCCTCATTTAATGGATCCAATATCATAGGAAGGAGCTAAAACATTGACTCCAGGACCGTTCCACATCCGCATTATATCACACGCTTAGCATCATCTTACTAATGGGAGCAGCATGACTGGATTGTACTTAAATTAAAATAAATAAATAAAATGTGACTGTAATTCTATAGGTACCTACGTCAGATTTATCATTTAATGATCATCAGTAGTACGAGGAACGTTCTGCAAATGATTTCTAGAATCTCAGTTCTAGTCTTGCGGGTTATTTGAGCTCTGAAACCGCAGCGACATGTAGTTCCTCTGTTCAATCGGCGTCGGCTATTTGCGGTCAGTGTTACCCCGGCCCCAACTCCGGCTGCGGACATAGTGATGAACGATTTATTATTATTTTTTTGTTACTATCTGTCCCGCAGACATTGTTATGAGCTTTTCAGTATTCAATAACTCGCTCACGGTTTCACATACCCCGAATGTTTTCCTGATAAGTTTTCCAGGACCATAACTATAACTGAATTACGCATATCCACCGTTCAAAGGCTTTCAGTTAAAGAAAAAAAAACAATAGAATATAATAGAATGCAATTTTTTCTTATGTTCCGGGAATCTTTTCACCCGTTTACACCCGTTCTCAAGTGTTGCACTTACCAATCACGAGCATTTCAACTTTATTTATATAAATATTTCATTTTTGCTCTTTTTAGATGACGTTACATTGTCACGTCATATGTTTTATATCAAGTCAGTAACATAATAATTACTATTGTACTACAGAAATGTTTCAAATTAATAAAAATTTACTACTATTCATTAAATAATGCTAATATTTATAGCTAATAGCTTTAGAATTTGTATGTTTTAAACAAGCTACAAGTAGAAACAGTCAGGCTAATTAAAAAAATATTTTTTTTTCATCAAATAGACTGTTTACTAAGGAGCATTCTGGGTTATATAACTATATGCGATAACCCTAAGGAGTGACATTGTAAACATAAAAGTCAGCCAATCTGACTAAATTATTATAGTAAAAAAAAAACAATATTAAAGTCATACGTACTAGATTTAGCGATCAGGATAATCAATCCTTTAATCTGAGACAGATATTAGGTCTTTTAATTAAATATTTTCTTATAATACCAGCCATACACGCTAAGTCGTGCTGGTGTGGTTTACTTGTGCAGGTAAACTGGAGGGTGCATCGGATTACACCTATGCAGTTTTACGAACCTGCGCAGCCAACCTGTGTAAAATCGAAATTTTTTTTTTGGAGTAACACTGTAATGTTAACCTATGCGTGTATACAGGCTACGATGTCCAGTCGACCTGCTCTAGCACCAGGTAAACCTCTACGGTAGACCGTATCGTGTATGGTAAGCGTAATACGTATACTACTCTGTCAAAAAAGTCCAGGGAAAAGATCAATATTACACAAAATGTTAGTTATTCATGCAAATTTATTTTATCGCCTTCAAAGTATGCTCCTTCAGAAATGATACACTTACGTCAACGAATAATTCAATCATCAATACATTTTTTAAACGCTTTTCCGAAAGTGAGCTTAGTAATACTCTGAAAGGATCTTTTCCCGAATTGATTCACCATTATCGTCAATGCTTATTTTGTATGTTACTTTATGTAACAAAATATAATATCCCATAACCTGGCGTGATCTATGAATTAAAGGAAAAACCATGTAAATCAGATTAGTAGTTTTCGCCTGAACAGAACATAAACGGATAGAGAGATAGAGAGACGTTGAGTTTTGTAATGTGTATAGATATATAGATAATGTCGCATCGCATATAGATCAAAATCTGCAAAAAAACACCATTGAAGATCAAACGATCACTACTATAGTTTTGTTTTGTAAAGTTTTTAGTTTTCTGGACGTTTCTGAGCACGAAACTATTTAAGTCAAGTTGTTAATGTGATCGCAGTCTAAAATCAAATTACGCGTAGGATTCTAATTGTGTCCACAACTCCCTACATTAGAGGTTTCGGACGGCATTACGCACAATGATCCACGGTTATGTCGTCCGGTGTAATGTGACATTACGATGGTAGCCTATTCGAATGTAAATTTGAATTGAACCAACCCACTCTACTGAGAATGTAAATCAATATACGCGGTAAGTATAAGTTGTGCATGAACTCCTATATTACCTTAATTACTTGAACCATAATGTATATTATTACTCAAAGGTGTTTTTTCCTAACAACGTCATTTGTCAGATAATTCTTCATCAACAATGATTCAAACATAATTTTAAAATCTATGTTCCCTGCCTATTGATAAAACAAGGACAAATAGTTTAAAATTAATATTATCTATATCTCATATATATATATATATTGTAAAACTCAACATCTCTTTGTCTGTCTGTTTATGTTATTTCACGCGAAAACTGCTTATGCGATATACAAGTTTTTTATTTTAATTCATTGCTATGTTATCTGGCCAAGTTATAAGATATATTTTGTAAGAAAAAGTAACATACCAAATAAGCAGTGATGATAATGGTGAATCAATTCGGAAAAAAGACGCCCTTGGGGCGCTTAAATGGCTTACGCTGTTTAAACCATGACGTGATCTGAGAGACCCAGTGTATTGCATTAAATTACCACTAAAATTGGATAATATAGTTATTTCACTATAGGGTTAGTCTTATTTTTAGAGACTGGGTTAAATAAAACTTCTAATTTTCATAATAATTTCTACCTAAATTATTTTGTCTTGTAATTTAAAAATAAAATAACTTCCTCCCCAAATTTCAAATTTCTATCATTAGTAGTTTGGGCTGAGCGTTGATCAGACATTCATGACGATTTCGTCTGCATAGACTTCAGAATTGGCTCAGAGAGAAATGAAAATATATAATTTACCGGGATAAAATTATCCTATGTATTAATAAAGGTTATAAGCTATTTCTGTGCCGAATTTCATCTAAATCCGTTCAGCCGTTTTTGCAACAACTTCGACGTGAACTTAATATATTGCTTTGTTTAAATAGAACGTGTTTATTTTAAGGTCACATTTTGCGCAGATAGTGTGAGCTGACATTAATTAGAGCTACACCCGCTAAGTTAACGGTTATTAGAGGTTCAAGAAAAAATTATTACACAATTATATTGTGCGGCCCAAGTGATAATAGTAAGCGGTTCCACTACTGTTCCGGATAGGCTAAATGATAATTAAATAGGATAATAATTTCCCACGCTTGAAAACATTTCAAAATTTATGGTAGGCAGTTGAAAGCGCGTCGCTGTAGACGCCGGATACGTCTGTGCCAATCGTCACGCCACTCCAGAAATAAGGTCCGTTCTCCCACCACCAGTCCTGGTAAACCAGCTTGCAGACCCTCTTTTTCCACTCCTAGGATAAGGTATGATCTGTGGAAAGAATTTTGACGATGCACAAACATGGGCAATTTTCTATTGAAAGTAACAATTAAGCTTTTAAAATTATTTGATGTAACAGAATAATAGGATACCTATAACTGTTTTTACAGTGTTTACCCTAACATCGTGCCTGTATAAGTAGGTAATTTTATACAGGATCTCAATCGATCTATTTGATTATATAAAATTATTATTTTCATTTTAGTACATATTATTCAGCTCGATTCCACTTTATGAACATAAATTTTATTTTTTCACTTATTTGCAATGACTAATAGATCGGTTCTCGATCACAGGTCGTCGCTATCATGCGGTTCTGCAAGTCTCTCGACAACTAAATGTACACTGGACGATCCTGAAACACAACAACCCAAAAGAAAGTTACTGTGGGATAATCACCATGCGTATAATGGCTGTGACCCAATCCGGTATAGATCCCTACCAGCCCGCTTGATTACTTAATATAGACTGGCTGATCCCAAAACACGATACACGAACGATGTGGTAGTCACGATCCAGTCGCAAATAATTATCGCGTGTTACCCAGCCATAGCAATATCCAACGATAGTAAGTATAATTAGGTATCTATTATTGATATGTCTCCTGGACTGAAGCGATGATGGGTCAGTGTTAAATGTAAGGACATCGCGTCGATCGACGTTGGTACGAACCTGCAATGACACTGAGCTTTCGGTGAAGGAAAACGTAAAGGTGAGACTATAGCATGATGGTAGGGTATTTTCAAATGCCTGCATGTTTAGCTACCACCCTCAAGATAAATATGTGTCATTATACAACTATAAGTGTATTCGGGCAGTTGCATTCGAGAACTAGTCTAAGTTTTGCGTATTATTTTCGGTCATCACTAAACACTATAATATGATGTTGCAGTCAATAGCTAAGCCTAAAGTATTGTTACGATCTTAGTAAAAATAGAAAAAAAAACACTATTCTCGAACAAACTGGAAACGTCGAAAATGTACTCCAAACGTCGAGTAATGTTATCATAGGTTCAAAAATACATTATATGTACTCACATATTCATAGCTCTTATCGCTTCGATTGCGTAATCCGACAAACAATGGTCTAAAATGAACACTTCCACTTTAAACAATGTTGTAAAGTTCAAGATCCTTCTAGTAATTTTAAACCTCCTTTTATTTTGGTACCTAAGCGAGCCGTGTTTCGAGCCGTGTTTGGTGTTTTGGAAATCCAAGTGGAAACAACAAGCGATAAAAAGGAAAAAATGTGAAAGAGTACAATAGTTTTTTTTTCAAACTGGTTATATTGTTAGCCTTATAGGCCCTGGAGCTATTAGAGGCTTTGACAGCTTCACAGGCTTGGGGGACCATAGAGAGAGATACTGTAAGTAAAACCACAGTATAGTTTCTTCATTAGGAATGCCATCTGTTGTTGCAAATTTAAATATATTCAGGGCACCATCTATGAACAGTCAGTAACACTAACGTGACACCTGTTAGATTGTTTACAATCTATAATGTGCTAAATATTCGCACGGGTCAACTAGCGTTTCAGCTAGCTAGCGCTTATAATACCACGTAATAGCGCGTTGCCGACCTTGAACCTCCCTACCCCAAGGAGCTCTGGAAACCCTACTCACCGCAGGGACACAACACAAGGTTCTATGGCTTGCGATCTTATCTAGGGTGGAGAATACCTCCACCAGTTTTTTACATACACAAGTCATGGTATTTTTTTTATTAAATCGCGATTGTTTGTTTTATGTTCCAATCCTTAGCGAGAATGCTGTAACATAATTATTATTTTATTACGTGCGCAGTGGTGGTTTGTACAAATATGATGAAAGTAGTATTTATAATATAATATTACAAAGAAAAAGAAATGGAACAGACTATTAAGATGTTTTTTTATGTTATCTCGGCACATTGACGATGCTGTCCCTGATGGTAAGCACAGTACAATCCATATACAACAGTGACCGCCGAGAGATCGAAATCCATCGGCGGTCACCGCTGTCATGCCGACCTCAATTGTGATAGGACATACACGTCTATGTATATGTATATATACATGATTTTGATAATCAAATGAAGTCGAAAATACTTTATTCAATTTAGAACCTAAGGAGGCATTTATGAACGTTACAAAACTACCACCGGTTTTGAAAACATCCCAGACATCTAACACTGAGTGCTTGACATAGTCTTTGAACTTCTTCTCCTTTAATAAGAGCTCAGCCCTTGTTGGTGGAGCAATTGCCACTGTTCCTATCCTCTGCCTTTCTTTTGACTTCCTGATACGACACGACTCCCACTTTGTCCTTCACTTATTGGAGAAAGCTTCGTCTAGATCTTCCTCTTACTAGCTTTCCTTCAATTAATCCTTCCAAAATTGTTTTAAAGAGCTTGTTGTGCCGTATCAAGTGTCTATCTTTCCTCTTCTGTTTTCTACTTGTTGTCCGGTAAATCAGTAATGTCTTTAGGAATCTTATTATATTAGGATATTAGGGAGAGGGAACAAAATATAGACCGAGTCAGCGACACAACTGTTTTATTGGTTTACCTACATAAGCTATATTATTTACGGATACCACAATTATAGAACCTAAAAATCTTTTATAGGTCTTGCTAAGCAAAAACAGACGAATGAGTAATTTATGGTCATTTCTAGTATGAAAACCGTGTTGTTTAAAAAATCTAGCTTTGTTACAAGGACCGGCTTTCCCTCCAACACGTCATATTAATTAAGATACTATTTAATATAACTCGGAGAATCGTGACGATGTGATCATAGAAACCCTATTAATGACTTAGTATTGACCGCGCGATATCAACAGTTGTAATCTGTGATCGCACGTACTTTAAAAGCAGGCAACGACCGGCTTGAAGACATTGTCACTCGAACTGTGGGTTAGTGAAGACCTCTGTTAATAGCTCGACTACAATTAACACTGTTCCTTAGTGCCGTTTCGCTGCCCAGCTCAATACGTAGCACAGCATATCTAAATTTTTACGTACACATAGAATTGTCAAGGATGCAATGAGTCGAAGCTTGCAATCCTTGGAGGTTTGCGATATGTTCGCTTCGGAAATATGTATATGAAAGTGAAAGAAAAATGATATCTAGTACCAAAAATAGAACAGCAACTTTTATCTTTTAACTAAGAGCTTCAAATAATTTCCGGCAAAGATTCTTCAAAGTGGCCATTTAGGAAAAAAAGCTAGAGGAAATGGCAGACTTTGAAATATTCCCAGATACACTTTCAAGATTTCCATACTCGTAAAGGAATAGAGGGAGATCGTGTCTTGATAAATTACAGTCATAACTTACTTTCCTCGTTTTTCGTGGTAACTTTGCCGTGCGATACCTTCACTACGTTGTGATAAAGTTACCACTTATTTCTAGGTTAATTTTAGGCCATGGATTTGAGCGATGTAATAACTCAGAAGATTGGTCTTAGTTTTAACTGAAGTAGTGTATTTATAGAACATAGTTTTGAGAAATAAATATTACTGACGTGATTGAGGTTGTAGGAAGTTTAAATTGGACTTAAACTTTATTGGATGGTAATGTCGTTTTAAACCTTATCAAGATGAAGTTTAGAAAAAACAAGAAATATTAAAAGATAAGGTGGTGGTTCCTATTTATGACACTGTCGGCGAAAACGTGGTTTCAACTTAAAAAAGAAACCCTGACTATTATTTCATTCCTAACTGTGCCCCGCGAAGTCACTACGTTAAATTTGGATTGTACATGCCTGTTTCATACATGTGATACCTACTTGCCTAGTGATTGCCAAATCGGATGTCGTTTATGTTTACTGCTCCTAAGGTTCTTAGCGTGATGTTAAATACTCTATAAAATGCCTTCCTCAAAAAACTGATTATAAAATGCAGAACCATTTTTTCTAATCTGACCGGTAGATCTAGAGATTAGCACGTTCTGACAAAAAATCAATATCGCGAACTATATAATATTAATCTAGATAAGACATACAAATAAGATAAAAGCAGAGCTAAGTATACCAGCATAAATTATTAAAATTAGTATCAAGAATTACATTATCTTTTAGGTAACATAATCTACAAATTAATGGAGACTGTATTGTGTCAGTAGTACAAACAGATATAATATTTTATGTTCTGAATGTTTATGTCTTTCTCTGTATATCCACTAAAATTATAATAAGTGTAAGTAGGGTTTCCAGAGCTCCTTGAGGAAGGGAGGGTTCAAAGAGAGGTAGGGCACAGAGAAATTTCTTTGGAGATTTCTCTCCACTTCGTGCAGCCCAAAACGTGTAATACCTTCACTTTATACAAGGTCGCAACCAAATAACCTATATTGTGTTCCTGCAGTGATTAGGGCTTCCAGAGCTCCTTGGGGTAGGGGGTTCAAGGTCGGCAACGCGCTAGTGATACTTATGGCGTTACAAGCGTCCATAACCTATGGTAGTGAGTGGACAGCACCTTGCGAAAGCCGTCCAAAACGACAAAAATTAAACGTTTAAAATCAGGCGGGCCGTACGCATGTTTTCCATCTTAGATATATAAAACAATGTGTTCTAGTGTATGACTCTAGCCCCAGTTCTAGTTTTAGAATCTCTCAACCCGCTCCCATGTACGAGGGCTCTATTTTAATTACCATTAAGTGAAGTAAAAAATGTAAACATCTACGTAATAGCAGTACAAATTGTATTTGAATGATTCCGTAAAGTCAATATACCCAGGTTAATGTAATTTTAAATTGTTTTTGAAGTAAGGTAATCCGATTTTATTACACGAATTGTTTGCTTTGAGTTTTTCGGCGGAAATAAACAAGGGAAAATATATCGTGTCTCGGAATTGACGTGACACAGTGCCGAGTAGATTAACAAACAAAAGTGTTCTGATAATATTTCAATTTATGTTCCATATTTGAATCCAGTTTCGATTCAAAACTCAATAACAATACAAGTGTAGTAAGTGGTTCTATGTATACTAAAATATAACTCAGTACTCCATACTCAAAATTATTTTCATCCCGTAAATTTTATTATTACTCATGTTATTGCTAATTCATATAATCTGTCAAATGACCTAACTTCTCGCGTACAAAATGACTTCAAAATCAGTTAACAATTATTTTTACGACTCTTAAACATTTTATTGATTCTTATAGCTTATCAAATATTTTTATGCTTTAACATTAATATATATCAAAAAACAACAGAATGAAATGCTAGCAACTACTTTAGTTCAAAAAATGTGTTGTAGTTGCTATTGCCCATCTCCAATCATATCTACGTATTGAACGAGTGTAATTATCATTATAGACTAAGGAGTATGTTTCTTAAGGGTTACATGAAGGATGAATAATTTACGGACAGACAGTACATTACACATTAAATAAACATTTGATAAAGTATAGGTTTCAAAATCATAACTATATAAATATATCATAATTAAGTACTGCTGGATTCGCAGTACGTAAAATTCGGCATTTAACAGATATTGCCACTACTAGATTAGTCTACTTCGCTTACTTCCATAGCATAGTGTCTTACGGTATTTTGCTGTGGGGTTCAGCAGCTGAGGTAGACAACATATTCATATTACAAAAGCGGGCCATATACAACGTGAGGGCTCGCGAATCACTAAAGAACATGTTCCAGTAATTTAATATCCTAATTTTGTCCTCCCAATATATTCTTCACAATATAATGTATATTTATAAGTAAATTTTGACGAGTTAGATTTTGTCAAAGAGCAGGAGAGTTTTAATACTAGAAATAGTCATAAATTAGTCATGCCGTGTTTTAGACTTAGTAAGTCTAATATAAGTTTTTAGGTAATAGTGTTAGGTTCTATAATAAGATCCCGACGCACATTACTGATTTGCCAGACTATGAAATCAAGGACCATGTCAAGCAGGTTTTACTGTCAAAAGGTTAAGATGTCTGGAAGTGACTCCCTCTCTGTGCATCCACTATATTATAAATATCATAATGATTACTGTGATATTGATTAATAATAGTAAATATTACTTATACAGTTGCTTTTTTTTTTGAAGGTAAGCCCGATCGAGTTTCTTGCCGGTTCTTCTTGATGACTGGGATGTTTTTCGAACCGTTTGTAGTTTTTACGTTCATAACTGCCATCTTTAACTCATCATTATCGTCACTGCTTATTTAATATGTCATTTTATTTTACAAACATGTATATTATGTACCAGGTTATATGATATATTTCATATATCAGATAACATAGCTATGAATTAAAATAAAAAACATCTGAATTGGATAAGTGGTTTTCGCGTTAAAAGAACATAAACAGATATACAGACAGAGAGATCTTGAATTTTATAAAATATATAGATGTGAAGATATAATGATCTTAAATTTTACATCATATTTGTTAAACAATTTTAAAGCTAGCAATTAAATAGCGAACATAAGCTTCACGCATCAGAGTAAACCATATAAACCAAAATATGTCTGTTCTGCTCCTTAGCGTCCTACCATGAAGTCATGTAGCTCGATGTGATTATCGAATCCGTACTAATGAATTAGTATTATTGACTTTACTGACCCAAACTATTGGCTGGGTGCGAAAGCAACTAGTGATAGCATCTCTGTGATCGCATGCACCTTATGGCTCCTCTTAACAATTGGCGATTATAGACGATTACATGCGAGCATTAGTATGGAGGGCTTAGTCGCTTGTGTCGCCGATCATCGTCTTTAATCGTTTAGTGATCGCGGCGATCGGTTTTTTGGGCACGCATCAAAGGGAATTCTCGTGTAGTTGCATGCGCGTGCCCACACGATTGCCGATCATTTATTCACCAGAGGACAGCGAGCCGTTCGTACGTCACGTCGTTGCGGCAATATTTAGTTTTTAATCATTTTATGTAGCACGAATGCGATTCAATGGCTACTGGGTGATCAAATAAAGAAACATTCAAGTTCATTCAACTTTATCAGCACCACCCAAAAATATGGAATCCCAATCATAAATATCACAAAGATAAAAACAAAATTTTTCGTTCAAATAATATACTGAAATTAAATGAAAGCTATAAACTGCACGTCCATATTGAAGGCTTGCCGTTCAATAAATGATCACGGACGATCGTGTGGATGGTTGCATGATGATCATGACGATTACCTTCCTTATGATAGACGACCATACGATTAACAATCATCGCCGATTGCGAAGAGGAGATTTTACAAGAAGGCAACGACCGGCTTGATGACACTTTCGCTTTAGCTGTGGGATAACGAAAACCTCAGTTAATAAGTCGACTATAATAAACAACTGTTCCTGAGTGACATTTCGCTGAGTATTACAATACTATTTTCATTTAGTTATACACAAAACAGTGAAAAATAATCAAACAATCGACCATCTCTAATGATATACTAAAGTCAAATTCGCTTGGTATCTTCTTGACCGTTTTTCAGAGCAGTGTGTTTGAGATGCATCACTCTTACAGGATTATTGTATCTGACGGATTGATCTCTCGACTTTATCCGGATTTACGTGTACGTTTTTATTGACGCAATACGTGTACGTGACGCGCTGTGACGTGTTTGGACTTGCGCGACGACCGGACTATTTGTTTGGACGAAATCTATTTATACCTATATCTGTATTATTTATAACAGCGAAGTGATATTGCGTTTGACACAATAAAGGGCATAGCCGGATAAGAAAGCCAAATCTGACACCATGGCCTTTTCTATCGGAACTTAGGCGATTAATAATAAAATATTAATAATAATAAAATTAATAATTATCAAATGGCGATTTTCCCCAAATACTTACTAGCTAGTAAGCCGATATTTATTAATTTATTTTTTCTTTAGTCATATATTAATTTTTTTCGCATTTTTGAAAATATGCACACACCGAATTTTTACAAAGACTCCTTCTTATACTCTTTTATACTCAGAATGTTTTTCATTTTATTAATTTGGTGGTACAGTGTAGAAAAAAATTGGATCTAACCGTAATTAATATTATTTAATATAAACAGTCTAAGCCGAGGTTCGGCCACTTTGGCACCCTTGGAACTTGTTGCCTTGCTTTCGCGGCTGAGTACCTTAAGCGCTCGCCCCCAAGCCCGGTGAAGCTGTAAAAGCCGTAAAGGCTCCAGGGCCCCTAAGGCTAAGAGTATAGTCAGCTCGAAAAAACCATCTATACGCCCATGGCAAAATTTAAATTAACATGATTTTAAATTAACTAATAACGTTGCAATTTAGAACATGTATTATTTATAACTAGCAATATTCCGTAATTTAAAATTAATAATCGCACCTGTTCTTAGATTGGATCAATACGAGTATATTAAATGTGGATTGTGGATGGATTCGTGCATTGATTCGTTACATAATCTTTTCAGTAAATTTTTCTTTAGGTATCTTACTGACTCCGACATTTTCTGCTATATTTCTGATTTTTTAAATAATAAAGTTAACCATAATCACCGCCATTTATTGAAAAAAATAAATACGTAAGTAACTAAATTCACTGTGTTTCTACGAGGACCCAATATCAGGCCCGAAGCTTCGTGTCATGGTCTTCGTCTTCAGAGAATGATCCCTTTTGTGTTCGATTAGTATTTTTATCTGACACATGCAGTTTTAGTTATAATCTGTTAATAGATACTTTATTGCAAAAAACCTCAGAATTCTATTGCATATATTCTATAGCGTATTTTTTATATGAGTACCATATTAAGTTTTACGGATTTATGTTTCAACGAACTTGAAAAATGTACATAGTGACGATAATATGTTAACTTGCTAATACCATTTTGATTTGCAACCGAACTAAGCCCAAAATTTTTCGTTCATATGTCGCATGTCGCATTATAGTTGGCCGTAGAGTTGAGAACTGTGAGACTGGAGGCGAAGCGTAGAGTCGGGAACTGTGAGACTCGAGGCGAAGATAAAGTTATTATTATTTTATTTTTTTAAGTTTTAATTTTATCGTGGTTTCATAAAACCGCACCATTTTATTTTATTTTAATTAATTTAATTAATATGGAAATAAAAATACATATTAAACTTAATAAAATGAAAAAGTAAGTAAATGAATGAAATCTAATTAATCTTTGTCGCTATCCTCATTGTTATAACAACACAGTGTCCTATATTATTAAAGGTACGATTCAATATTTCCAATGTAATAAATATTCTCCCGTTTTTTCATAAAATATACTAGAAAATACATATTAATTAAATAATTACCATAGGTAAAATTTTAACTAACTGAAAACGGTTGGGAACAACTTTCAAAATTTTATCGACAATCGCCATCTATGAAGAATTTTTTTAGAATTCCGAAGTCAAAAGGAACCCTTATTGTTTCGCTATGCCCATATGTCTGTCTGTCTCTTAGTACTAGAATGCTGTAATTTGGTATGGGTATACATATTAATCACGCGGACAGTGTGATATAATAAAATCTTGAAAAAAAAAAATCGTTTTGGGTACCATCTCGATATCGTCATTTCCTCGTTCGTTGCTCAGCAGAGCGCACCACGTACAGGTGAGATTGGCTTGGGCGTCTCAGTTCTATAAATGTTATTTGACACCTCTTACACCCCAAATTACAGAAGTAATAGCTATATATTATATTAATAATTATAATTTAACTATACCTATGTACGTATTTCAAGAGTAAGCTTCAGTCGCAAATACACAATTTTACACATGGGCATTTAATTCTAAAGTAAGCAAAACTTATAATATGATAACTAAACAGTTGATATACATACATACGAGTATTTAGACGTCTAAGGCCCAGAAACACAACTGATAATTGTGCTTATCAAAAAATAGTCAGTAATGGGCAGGGACCGAACCCGTTACCTCCCAGCCCAATAATAAGGCTTACTACAACTGCGCCACGCTACCATTGCTTTTATAGCAACGATAGAAATGTTTTTTTGTTATATTTTTATATATAACTGACGTGGTAAAGAAGCTTACGGCTCGCCTGATAGTAAACGGTTACCGTAACTTATGGATGTTTGTAACACTAGTATGTAACAGTAGTACAATAGTGCGTTGCCGATCTTGAACCTTCGTTCCCCAAGGAGCTCTGGAAACCCTATTCACCGCATGGCTAGGCAATACAAGCTAATTTAGCTGTGATCTTCTGTATGATGTAAGATTTCATCAGTCTGTATTTTATGGAACTGTCTCCTAGTTAGTGTGTTCCCTACTTGCTACAACGTGGAGTCTTTCAAACATATCGTGGATTGTAGATCCCTCGGTGATCGGCGATGTTGTTGGATTACATTGTGCTCACCATCACAGGTACATGTTAGTAGTACAGGTAGAGAAATCTACGCCACTGTACTCTCTTTTTGCCATGTATAGAGTGGTCACGGCTCAGTCGGACATGATTTTCCACATATTGATATGTTTTTCACCATTTAAATTTCAATTTCAACACAGCAATGGCTTTTCAAAAACGAATCTAAAAAACATGCCAATTCGTACAACGCCCTCATCGCGTACTTATTCATAAGCCGTGATAAGTTCATCCCCCACGGATGGCAAGTAACAATACAACACGGGTTAACGACCTATAAACCCACACTGATTTAACCCTAATGCGTTTTTAATGGCTCACACTATCCTATTGAACTGTCATACTGTGTGCGAGACGGAATTTACGAGAAGCGTTCATGTTACTTCCGCTTTCTTAATAAATGATGTTTTTATTGTGTACTTTACTTTATATTTATATCATCTAAGGATTTTGTTAACGTCAAATCAAATAGAAAAATACTATATTCAATTTAAACCCTAGGAAGGCACTTATTCTCGTCAAACACTAATACCGGTTCGAAAAAAAAACCAGTCATCGAGAAGAACTGGCAAGAAACTCTATCGGGTATATCTTTTTTTTTTGTACTGTACAATAATATTTACAGTATGTGCATATTATGTGCATATCAATAATTTAGTGGATGCACAGAGAGGAAGTCACTTTCAGACATTACTATCATTCACACAAGTGGATCACCCTGTACCTAACAACCTGCTTTACATGGTCCTTGAATTTATTGTTCGGCAAATTAATAATGTGCTTCGGATATTATAGCAATGTTTATATATAATACTAGTCTTGGCAGTGGCTCTGCTCGCGTGGGGTACAGAATGTCCCCCACACTATTATCATCACTGCTTATTTCGTATGTTACTTTACGTAACAAAATATATCCTATAATCTGGCCAGTTATACATAAAAATAAAAATCATGTAAATCGGATCGGTTTTCGCGTGAAAAGAAAATAAACGCACATACAAAGAGAAGTTGGATTCTATATTATATATTAGATACGTCACCGGATAATTGTACGAACCGTTAGTTTATAAGCAATCTAGTGAAATTGTAATTATCGGTAGATTGTGAGCGGATACTAAAATTTGCAATCAAACGGTTACATTTTCGTAGGTTTGTAAACTAACTCGATTGGTTAGGTTCAAACTGTTATCATAACAAAAAACTTAGCCGTTGAAAATACTCACATTTTTCAAATCGTAATATTATAATTTTGCTTGTTTAATAGATATAATAAATATACAATCACCAAACAAAGATTTTTTTAAGGTGACAACTAAGAAACTATCATAGAAAATGTATGCTCTAAAAATTGCCGTCACTGAGTAATACTTTTTATTCAAGTGTTTTTTTCGACACGCATTATAATATGTTCCGGGATGAAGGTGTATACATGTGTCTCACATAGGCGCACGTGCCGAGACAGCCTAGCGTCCTAAACTACATTTAATACCGTGCGTCATCTAATACTCGTTTACAAAACCCCATGAATTTATTTATTCTCGTGTTTAGCAAAATAATTTATGTACTAAATTTATATATATGTAATATATATGAGTCGGGTAAAATCAAAAGCGGCAAAGTAGGTCTGACTGATTATTTGAAAATAAATAAAAACTAATAAATTTCAATTGTAACCGTGGTGAATATTTTTCTGTTAGGGGTATTGAATGGTTTTTTATGTCTTAAGCAGTGTCTATCTATGTTTATATTTATATATGTTCCATTGTGGCACCTACAGCACTCATCTGGTTTTTATGAATAAGGTGTCAACCGATACGCTATTATGGTCTGGTGACATAGGTAACATTTTATACGAACAAAATCAATATGACTGTTTTTACATCCAAAAAAGTGGGAGTCACTGTTTTTTTTTGTTATCGTTTCGAGTGGTATGTTAAATGAAAAACGAGAAAATGTTGAGGCCATAAATATAAATATAACATATAAATAAAATATGCCAAGCGACAGAAAAACAATTTTAAACTATGTTTCATTGTTTATGAATACTATTAGCGCTATCTACCGGCGATTGATATTCATGTAAAAAGAACCGAAGCCTACCTGTTTCGCTTTTTTTTCGTAGCCGTAGTAAGTTTTTTAAACTTTTTCTTGTTCATTTAAATGTTTTATTGAATAAAGTGAGACAAATTTTGTTCTTTACATAATCGTTGTTAATTGGAAAATAGGCTTAGATCAGGATTTAGACTGACATGTTCTATTTATGTTTTCCTTTCTTTTTTTATACCACAAAGGTGGCAATCAATTATAAGGCCCACCTGATGGTAAGCGGTTACCATAGCCTATGGACGATTGTAATACCATAGGTATCACTAGCGCGTTGTCGACTTTGAATCCTCCTTCCTCGAGGAGCTCTGGAAACCCTACTCACAGCAGGAATACAACATTAGGTCATTTGGCTGCAATCTTCTGTAGGGTGGAAGTATTCCACCAGTCGGGCTGCCCCAAGTAAAGAAAAACCATACGTGACCACTATGACTATACATTTTTTCATTATTATTAAATGTCTTTGGTAAGAAGAGAAAATTTATTATAAATAACTTCAACGAGATTTCGTAGAATTTTAATGGAATAATTTCTCAAAGGGACTTAAGTTTTTGAAGAGCTTCAACGCTTTCCGAAATAAGACCCGCACATAATTCATACAGTTAAATTTCAATCTTGAACTCCTCGAGGATTGGAATATTATTAACTTTGAGATTGCTCTCAAACTAAAGAAGTGGTAGAGATTGTTGGTGAGACTAATAAATGAGAATTATAAGTATGCTATGTATATGTTATAGGATAATTATTGTATGAACTGATCGTTTAAAAACTATAGATAAAATGTGAACTGACACAAAAATTTGTAATTTGACAGTTACATTTCCGTAGGTTTATAAACTAACAGGATTGGTGGGATTAAGCTGAAACTCTTACAAAAAATATCCGATTAAATTTTTAGTTTTCCAGTCCGGGTGTTATTTTGACTTTGCTTATTAATATACATAACATATAATATTGTCCGTTTACAATCTACCAAGACTTTACAATCTCACTATAATATATTGTTTATTAACGGTTCGTACAGTTCGGTGTATCCGTTGATATATATACATACATGTAGCTTATTTTATCGTCCATATCCCGTCTGGAAACAATTCCAATTTGTCCTAATGTTTAATAAACGAGTGGCGGGAAAAAACTTTTGTCATTTATAGAGACAGACCGAAAACAGGACTGTTATTATCCTGCCAACTATTTGCCGTCTGTTTCCCAAATTTATTACGTTTAACTAAAACAGAAGTTTGTGTTAAGCGAGTTTTATATAGATTTCTTTTAATGCTAATTTCCTGTTAAGATAAAAATATTGTTACGCTCAAGGGTAAGTAATTTGCGACGTACATTGGTTAAAGGATTTATTTTGAAAAATAATCACGAAGAAAAAATATAAAAAACTCAACACACTCTTGACTGATCTTCCTTAGTAGCATTTGAAGCAAACTTTTGCCCCTGAGTCCAGTTCTTTTCATTGACTTAAACATAACTTTAGAATAGATTCAGTAACTTTAGTGTATAGGTATAAGTAAAAATTTAAAAAGCTGTTCATTGGTAAGCGCATCACTTAAAAAAATGATGGGTCAATTTGATTAACTCTTTTTTATGTTAGTAATAATCCGAACAAAGTTTTTAGGGATGGAAAACTCTAAAAATTTCCCGGAAAATTTGAAAATTATAGATACATACGATGGATATGTGTAATTCTTATTTGGTATTGTTCGTTACGGTAGTGAAAAAAAGTTCATGAATAATAAAACGTGATAGGTGGCGCTGTGGTCTAGTTATTGATAATTGTATGATGACTGCTGAGCACCTACAGAAAAGCGTAAATATGTAATCTGGATCATACCTCTGGTTTACTCCTAATTAATCTGGAAACTACATTCATATCGGATCACTAGTTTTGCAGTGATGCGCGTTTTATTAAAAATGATTTACGATTGTATTATATACAAGCAACTTTCTGTGATTTCTTTTGCGTTAATTTTATATCAATTTAAAAAAAAAAAACTATAGCCTATGTTACTGAAGGCGAACGTAGCTTTCTATAAGTGAACAAATATTTAAAATCGAGTCAGTACGTCCAGAGGATACCACCTATAAACATTTTATCTCTTTATATTATTTGTATGGATTAGCTTTTTAACTTCATTCCAGTTGTCTTTGATATTAAATTACCACCAATTGTACAATGGTTATACTAATTCAGAAATCTTTACACGCTTGCGTAAAACAACTCACCAAAATTTCATTGCAATTGTGCAAAATGGTGGAAAGCGTAGGAAATTCAGAATCACACAGATTGTTTGCTTAATTTTGTTAGTTACGTTGTGTGAAACAAAATACTTTTGTTATGATGCCTTCAATAAAAAGTGACGACTGGAAGTCCTTTCGAAAGAATGGCGACAATAGTGCTTTTTAAATTTAAATTAAAACCAGTGGAAACACTTCCAATTTACAAAAAACATTTAAAGATTCATAATAAAAGGCAATGATAAAATTAAACGTTTATGATCAGGGAGTTACAGCTTCTGAAACGCGAAACCGATTGCCTTGTAACCGACTGAACAAATTTTTGTTTATGTCAGACTATGATGAAAGTGACTGGAATGAATTAAAAGAATAACTTTTACCTCATCACCTATACTTTTAATTAAAATACGTACCTACGTTACGTATGTTTACACTTGTTCTGGTTATTTTAAATAAAAAAACCTCAATTTAATTAGTTGTGTTTAATTAGCCTTTCATTCACGTATACAAATAAAAAAAATCTAAAGTACTAGAAACCTTAAAGTATTGATATTTATTTTTCGATACTTTGCTTGGTATCGCTATATTTGAAACGATACTAGTACCGGGTAAAGTATCGTTACTTTTAATTTGATAACGTATTCCTACCTACAAGCTATATATAATTTTGCAAGCCCTCCTACAATTTATTCATATTATAATGTTATCCAAATAATAATAGACAGTGCTCCGGTCGCCTTTTCAGCACAAAATTCTTCTATTGTTATTTCACGTATATTTTGAACATAAGTATTTTTGATTTCTCTTGTTACATTAAATTACTTATAGTGGTTTAATTATTTGAGTCAGTTATAGTGTTTTACATCTTTCTAGTTTACACAGATGTCTGGAATATTGTAGAAGAATATTTTTACCTATTTGTATTGTGTTTCTATTGTCCTATATTTTACGGTTTTGCCAGCGTATTCCAAGAAATCGTGCTGATAGAGTTTTTTTAGAGTTGATTTTATATTATCATTACTGGTTTTTCCTTATGTTTTGTTACATAACATTTCAAAATATAAAATCATCTATAAAATAATAGAAAAGAATCATCAAAATCTGTTACGTGGTTCTTGAGTTAAAAACGCACTAACAGTGTACATACGAATACACCGAGATACATAAGAGAATATAAGAATAATATGTAAACAATATTTTTGTAAAAGACGGTAAAATAATGTACGGTAAGTAATGTCATCAGTTTGAAACTCTTAGGGAGCGAGTTATACTTTGTAAATGTCCGATTTTTTGAATTATAAACAAATAATAAATCTTTTTGACTGGAACATCTAGGAACATAAGAATTATTAATAATAGTTGTTCTAAACACTTTAATCTCTTTGAAGAGAGTTGAACAACATAAGGCATGATTAGTACACAATAAACAGTGAACAGTCGTAAAGCTAAAACGTTCCTGTTATAGAATTAATCCCGCTCGTAGCGCTCTCACTCGCCCGGTGATGCTACACTATCGTCCCTGTAAAGTCACATTACGATGTGGTACAAAATTACGAGCAACGCGTTTATTTAATGTATTTTTATACTGAAAAAACGGTGACTTAATCTGGAAATGATGTAGCGATAGTTGCTAGATTTCTTGATATTGGCGCATCTAATATATATTTGTAATCTTCTTTTTCTAGAGAGTAGCGTCTACCAAGCAGGCCGAATCGCAACGCAAAATCTACCTGCCATACATTTTGTATAAACCTGCCTCGACTACAGGCGGTTCTGTCAGTACGATGCGATCAGCCCCACACCTTCTCAGTGAATGCAGAACACTGTTATCACATGAAATTATGACATAGGAATTTTTCGTTTAGTTAGTACAACAATATTCCGAATTATGATACTGGTGGTAGTTCTCATGATAAGTTGCGAAGGAATACTAATAGAGATCAAATCGGAAGTATTATAAAATAAATTCTTAAAACTTCATGTAAAATTTTATAGCATAATATTACAAAAAATAAATAGAATATGTAAATTATTATTAATAGATTCTATGTACATTCGCTTAATCTTATAAATTAAACCAATACAAAAGTTCTCACTTTAGCGGCACGGAGTAGAAATTAATTAGAAGAGGTTGGCAAACTTGGTCGTAGCGTCGCTTATTGGGCGTCAGACAAAAATATGGGACAGCGGTAACTATTGGCCGTCGCGTGGAGCGAGCTACGTGCTAAAGGTGTCTCGGGAGCTGCCTCGAATTTGCTATTATGAAACTTTTGCTCAACGCTCCTACTCCTAGCCCGTATGTAATCAATTTTATAACTGTTATAGTTCGGTCCTTAATGGTTTCTGTGCAGTGCTAAAAGCTTGCTAAAATACTGCAAAGGATACATTCCAAATGGTATTTTTCTTTAATGTTGTATAATTTAAGCGACCTGCGCATGTAGGTGAAAATAGACGGGTTTTTTAATATGTCCTGGGGTAAATCTGGGTAATTTAAAAAATAATAAATTTAATAGATACACTTTTATTAAATACTTTAAAGAATATAAAACTGATTTCAAATGCTAATAACACTGTAAAATTGTGCACTGGTGTTTTGTTAACAACTTTGATGCAATGATGGTTCAGTGGTAGCTTGTACAGATATCGAGTCGATTGACGTGAGTTCGAATCCTTGCAATGAGCCTGAGCTTTCGGTGAAGGAAAACATCGTAACGAAGCCATAGCATGTTGGTAGGGTTTTTTCTAAAGCCTGCCTGACTAGCTACTACCCTCAAATTGAAAATCTGTCGCCAAGCACCAATAGGTGAATTCCGGCAGTTGCCGGACTTGAGAGCCAGTCTTCAACTAGGCTTAGCGTGTTACCTTCTTGAGCCACATCCTCACTTAAGATCAGGTGAGATTGTGTCCACAACTCCAAACCTATAAACCTATAACGATAAAAGAAAATTACAGGACTTCGAACTTTCGATGTAAGTATAACTGTTTTAAACATTAATTATTTGCCCAAGCGTCTGTTATCAGTTATTAGCATGATGTATGCATGATACCAGACAGTTATTTCGATGTAATAACATTTTGTGTCATATCCAGTTATCGGAAATATATCAGGCAATGGCAACAAGCAATCAAAATAGTCATCGCAATCTGAATGGGACCTCGTTTGTTATGTTAAGCTTGTGTCAATCTGCTTTAATAACCTACGCAGTAAACTCCAATAGTAATTTCTATGCATGTCATGTAGCTGCTCAAATTCAGCAATATACTTACACATTGTCAGGATATAGGAATACTGTTAATTGGTATGGTGTTTGATTTATTTTGGTTTTGCTGATACTTAAACTTTATCTCTAATTAGAAGGGAATTTAGTAGGCTTATTTTATATTATTGTGTTCTTGGGTGTCACGCTTGATTCAAAATTACAATGGGCTCTGCTCATTATATCTTTGGTGGGAAGATGAAACTCTGCTGCATTCACAGTACATAAGACTCGCCAGTTAACAGATATTGCCACTACTTCGTTTAATTCCATAGCTTAATGTCTTACAGTATTTTACTGTGGATGAAAGCAGCTGAAATACCATATGTATCGTGGGAACGTCCCTGGTAGGATGGTGGATAGTTCCCACCAGGAAATAAAGCGTGTAATAAAAAATAATTAATTAGAGCAAAGGAGTAGACGGCCTTGCCTCATAAATAAATTTAATAAATAAACACCAAATAAATAAATGAACACACTAACCTTTGACTATACAAATGTCACATAATCAAAGGCACTATAACAACCGGAACTCAGCACTCGTGGCTCGACGAAGTGTTGAAGATGTTCAGGAACGGATCTGGGTCGATTATAGTAAGACAATCAATATGTAGCGATTATGGTGTTTATAATAACAATAGCGAAGAAAAAAATAATGGGTGTTTTTTTTAAGTGATAAAGTATTATGTTACGAGTGTATTGATGATAATAGCGAAGATAGTGACAATATAATACATAGAAAAAATAATAAAACTTCGAAGAAATAAATATAAAAAAGAGGTTTTCAAGTGTAAAATCGGGTAAAGTCGCACACAGTGTGTGAGAAACAAACCAGAATCGACATTTAAATAAATGGCGTAGGCATTTATGAGATACACTTGCAAGGCCCAACCACAATATTACCTTCAAAATACTCTCAGATTAGGAATAAGCTTGCAGTCCACTTAGTGTTAAGTGTAAGTATGCGATCAACACCCTTCGGAGCGGAACACAGCAGCGTGTGCTGCTCAGTGGCAGCAATAGATTATGCTTCTGCTATCGAACTTTGCATAGATTCTAACACTGTGAAGATTGGATCAGGAAAATTATTCATAGACTTTCCTTTAATATTGTTTACTTCATTCAAAATAGGTTCTCAAATACAAGAGTGAGTCAGATTAATTCACAATCCCTTTCTTTTTTTCGAGTGTGTGAAAAAGCGAGAAGTGATGATTGGTCAGTGGTAGCGTGTATGACTTCGCGTCGAATGACGTGAGTTCGAATCCCTGAAATGAGCCTGAGCTTTTGGTGAAGGAAAACATCGTGAGGAAACCATAGCATGGTGGTAGGGCTTTTTCTAATGCCCGCCTGGATAGCTACCACCCTCAAGTTGAAAATCTGCCGTCAAACACGTATAGGTATGTTCCAGCAGCTGCACTCGAGAGCCAGTCTTCCATTAGGTTTAGCGTGTTATCATCTTGGGCCACATCGTCACTTAACATCAGGTGAGATTGTGGCCACTACGCTAAAAACCTATAACGATAAAAAAAACTATCGAAGAAATGCTCAGAGGAATCATTTTAGGGATTTCTCTCTACTTGGGGCATCCCGACTCGTGAAACGCCTCTATCCTATAGAACATCGCACGCAAATAACCTGGTGTTCCTGCTGTGAGTAGGGTTCCGAGAGCTCCTCGGTGAAGGGGGATTGAAAGTCGGTAACACGTTAATAATACCTCTGCTGTTTACCCTCAGACGAGTCGTACGTTTCTATGTACCACCTTAGATGAATAAAAAAACTACATATTAAAATACAATCCAGCATTAATGAAAATATCTCCGAAAAGCGTTTACATAATTCACTTACAGTTTCTTCAAAGTCAGCACTCGGGTAAGGCCTTGAGGCGTTTATAACTGCCAGTGAAGGCCTATTTAATTAAAAACACTTTGAATTTGACTTTGAAAGTGACTTTTGTAGTAAAATTTAAACACAAATGGACTTTTGCGGTAATCCTTGAATGTGGTGCGGCGAGAAAGTTAGACGTAAAAAATTTAGCTTCATTTTTATGTCAATTAAGCGACGTTGATTCAGTATTGTATGCTGGGTTACCACGTGGTTTCGAATTATAAAATGAGCTTTAGTTTTTGGTGATGGATATTATTATGATGAATGATTAATATTATGATTATGATTACAGAATGGGGATAAAATATTTCCAAGAGATTGCCATCCATCCTCTATTTGAACATCTATTGTGGAGCACTTTTCCACGTATTTCAGAAGTTGTACATGAGAGTCGACATTTTATTCAATGTATTATGTTCCAATACATTGCCACTTATTATAAACTAGCTGTGCCCGTGGCTCCGCTCGCGTAACTACAGAATACTGTCGGTCGAGCGCACGTGCGATTTGTGCTGCCCCAAAAATGGTTATTGTGGATGATACTTAGAAGATAGATATACGCTGTTGCTGACTTTTTTGTAGGTATTTTTAAGTCTTTTCATTATCTATAATAATGTAGTACATTAATTTGATATATCTTTTATGGTTTACTCAGCGTAAGTCATTTAATCGCCCAAAAAGAGGTTTTCCTCCGAATTGATTCACCATTATCGTCACTACTTAATTCGTATGACACTTTATGTAACAAAATATATCTTATAACCTGGCCAGTCACAATAATCACTTAGATTTAGACTTAGAATTAGTTAACAATCACTTAACATCAGGTGAGATTATGGCCACTACGCCAAAACCTATAACGATAAAAAAGCACGTGGTGCCTACCGATAGTTGTCGTTCTCATGCCAGCATGCAATGCTCGAAAGCTGAATGTATATCTCTGGCTGATCACGAAAAGTAGTAATGAATCACTTTATCACCATATGCATGGTAGTCTTTTTTTGAGAGATCGAAATCCATTGGCGGAGGCCGCTGTCATGCCGGCCTACATAAATATCTCTTCACGTTACGCTTGAAGGACCCGATGTTATAAGAAGGAGGGAACACATTGGCCGGGAGATGGTTCCACAGTTTCACGGTGTCGACCCAGTAGGTTAGGGATCCTTACTGCCCTGCTTGATTACTCGATTTGTATCACCTGATCCCAAAACGTGACACGCCTAAACGTTCCACTATGGCTGATGTTACATTTGGTGTATACGAATAGCGATTGACTTTTACTAAAAAAATGCTCTATAAGTAATCCAAAATAAAACCTTTTATTATTATAGATATATAAAAGTGTATGGTTTGTTTCAAGTTTTATTAATATTCTACTGAGAGAATCAAAAAAATATTCGAAGCCGGATGAACGAAATATTGTCGTGTTCATAGTGTGCGGGTGTTTGGTCGTCGCCCGTCCAACTGCTGCATATCTCAGGCGAACAGGCACCATTAACTCGTTACGGTGTGATCTTAGTACCGAGAATAGAGATTTTTACCGAAAACAATTTATTTGGAATCAACTCTTCGAAATCTTTTAACTTATCCATATTTGTGTTTACAAATATGTACCTGCAGTAAACTAAACGTTTTTGTTTTAATTTCTAATTTTAATAGCATTTACAATCAGATCACGCCATATGGACCCCTTATTGTCCTCAAGATTATACAATTGGGTTTTAAACATTTTTTTGTATTCTAAAACTTAATTTTAATAGTTAGTCATACTTAGTCAATTGTCATTGTACTTAGTCATACTTAGTCATACTTAGTCAATTGAAATACTATTAAAATAGTTTTTTATTAGTAATAAACAATTGAATTGTAATAAATAATATTTTTAAAAGAAGCACATGACTGCGAACGTACCACGATTGGTCGCCAGGTTTTTGACGTCATTATGTCAAAGGAATTTCATCGATTAAGAGTCAAAACACTGTATCAGCTGTGTGCTACAATGAGTAGAAATTAATATTGTGACGTTAAACGCACTCGGGTTCGTTCAGGAGTGACGGGCGCGTTTTTGGAACTGGATTAAAAAAAAAGAAATTATATAAACTTTTTAATTATAGCGGCAAAAAAAACAAAAAATAGTTTTGCTATAAAACTTATATAGTTATGATCTTTCCATTTATATTTTTTTTTTCAAAAACTCAATTTAATTTTATATATTTTAATGACAGGTAATTATTCATTATGAAGTAATATATCTTTAAAAAGTTTGTTTTTCATTTTAACAACAATTTTTATTTTATTTTAACGCAATAAAAATTTTTTTGGGAATATTTTATAAAATAGCATTTACGATATCTATAGTAATTTCATATAGCTCGGTCAGATACTTTTGAAGATATTGAAGATTTTCTAACCAACCCTTTTTCTTTGTGGTCCAGTGAATATTTTTTATTGTCTCGAAACTGTATATTTTTTTTTTTGTTAAAACAAAAAAAAATGTATAGTTCTTCATAAGGATTTTCCTTTCATTTAAATATATAAAATTCAATTCTATGATCTTGAGGAAAATAGGGGATCAACTTGACGTGGTCTGATTTAAAGTAAAATAAAAACCTTTTCATTAGTACTGTTTTTTTTTCTTACTGCGGCAGAATATAGCTGAATGTCTAGCGATAAACGTTGAAGCATTGCAAAGGCGGAGATTAGAAGATTCTCTACCACCGTGGTATGGTTTCATCAAGATGCTTTCCTTCACCGAAAGCTGAGGCTCATTGTAGGGAATTGAACTAACGTCGATCGACATGATATCCGGACACGCTTCTACTGAGCCATCATCGCTTTTGTTGCTTGCACTTCATTGCTTGCAAAGTTTGACTTATTTATTGTTAAGTCGAAATTAAATCGCATTCCGCTCCGCTCGGTAACAAAAACTCCGGGCTTATAGCTAGGCGTAACCACGAGCGTAATGAACTAATGATGCTGACGCATCTCCCATTACTGGAGCCCTACTGACAGCCCCAAGAATACTCTATTGTGTGGACCGCGCTTTATTGCCTGACGTGGCTTTTGACCGACTGCCCTATAGAGTTTTAAATATACATTTTTATATATTTAATTAATTTAGTTATATTTTATATCTAAGTTAATAAAATTAGAAGATAACCCTACAGAACATCGCAGCCAAATAACCTGGTGTTGTGTTACCGCTGTGAGTAGCGTTTCCAGGGCTCCTTCGGGAAAAGGAGTTCAAGGTCGGCAGCACACTAGCGATATCTATATGGTTTAAAGCGTCCATAGGCTACGGTAACCGCTTATCAGGCGGGTCGTATGCTTGTTTACCACCTTAGTTGTATATAAAGAAGCATAACAATAAAAAAGCGATCAATACTTCAACATATATTCAATACAATGGGAGTAGAAATCCAGAAAAGTCAAATTCTTAGAAATATGATAAGGTTGCGTCATGATATATTCCTACACCAACAATACCATTTTATTACGGGATTCGAACCCAAATACTCTTGAAGTAATATCCAAGCTCTTCACCACGCGGCAATAATTATAAATAGTTTAAAATTAACTATTTTGTAATACAGTTTATGTATAAAATTGAATACAAATAGCACGTTGGTGGAAAATCTAGTAAAACAAATTTGTTATTGACCTGTAAACACACAAAAGCGGATATGTTCCGTCACTCCCAGAGCACTCTTTATTTTTTATCATCATTATGATAATTTTATCGAGAATTTTCGCCTGCAAAACTAAGTTAGCTCTATGGACACACTGCCGTTTGAAACTGCAAAAGATTTATTTTTATTTAAAAAAATTCTTAGATGTCAATGCCTTATTACGAATATAATTCACGGACTGTGGATCACAGATTAGGCGATGTGAGGGGTCCGAGGATACAAGTGAGAATGCCCCCGGTCTTTTTTTTTCGATCTGTCTACACTGTTAGCCTCCCCTAACAAGGTCCCTGAAGCCTTAGACGGTTTTCAAACAGCCCGAGTATGAGAGTAAAGATGAATACTTAACATGTTTATATTTGTGATTAAATATACATAAATAAGAAATTTATATTTTTTTTTGTAAATACTTTCTTTCTTTAATAACACATTAACATATACAATTTTCCGAATTTACGATTATTCCTTGACTGCACAGCATAAGATTTTATTTTATTTGCGACAATGTAATGTAATGCGACATACTATGTTCCGAATTTACGAATATAATCCTTGACTACACGGTATAAAATTCAATTTTATTTGCTACAATATAAGGTAATGCGACATGCGATAGGTGACCGAAAAATTCTGGGGCGATAAAATAAAAGTTTCACTTTAATAACTAATAGGTAGCTAGTAGTAGGTAAATTAATAGGGTCTTTTTATTCCAAGATACCTTTGTCTATAAATTTGCATCAAGTTTAACATGGTAAATTTTATTCCTTTTTTATTAATACAAACAAATAAGCCAGCATGCTGTCCAAGCTTGCAAACAGTGTTAAATACCACTAGGTTATTAATGCGCATGATAGCTCTCTTAAGGTATATTGAAGAGCTCATTAATCGGGACATCTTCGTGAAATGCTGACCATGGTTATTCCCTGTAGAGTGGGCTTGACGCGTGGCCATAAAACCGGCGTTAAGCGCTTGTTTACTGTCATAGCACTATACTTGGAAGATTAAACGTAAGATTCGCAGTAAATCGTGTACAACTTACCATGCTTGGCTTGGATTTGTTAAAATCGTTGATAAGGCAGAAGCACGTAGATTTTAAAACAGCATTAAAAAATTTTTGCTTATGCATTTAGAATCTACTTTAGTATGGGTCGATGACATTTATCATGTTCTGATGAGGTCTGTCCAGTTCGACTTAACGAGGCTTGACTAATCTATACATATAATCAAATTGAAGTGTCTGTTTGTAATGCAAAATATCAGCTTTTTGCTAAATGCATATGAAAGTACACAGGGAACCCATAACAAAAAACCCATTTTAAAATTTTTGTCTGTGTGTATGTTTGTTCCGCGTAATCTTTGAAACGGTTGGACCGATTTTTCCTGGCAGATAGCTGATGTTATAAGGCATAACATAGGCTACTTTTATTTTAGAAAAATAATTAGGGTTACGCACAAAAAATGAAAAACCTTTTTTACTAGTCCACGCGAGCGGAACCGCAGGCACCGCCAGTAGATAATAATAAAAGATGTCTTTATTTTGAACAGGACTTGACGTTGATATGTACAATAAGATATTAGGGTATACGTAAACTGTTGCGGCTTTTCTTTTCAAATCAATTAAATATATGAAGATTATTTATATATACTCGTATATAAGGATTATGCTACGATGTGGATGATATGTGCCAATGCACAAAAACCTCTAATATCATTTTTTAAATGCGCCTTTGCACTTTTCTCCGGAAATCAATATTTTAACAATTCCTTTGTTGTAGTATGTAATGCTATATGAATTGTTATTTTTATTATAGAATCGAAATTAAAAATAAATTATTGAGAACAGGCTGTGAAAAAGAGACGTGTTAAAAATTTCCTCACTTGAGCAAGTTCCTTTGAAAATACCCTATTACCATGTAACGATGGTATTACATAAAACGATGTTTTATGTTTTTTCCAATTAAATTTTTTGTAAGAGAGTAAATGGTAATAGTAGAATACTAAGATTAACCTATCGGAATGCATATTAACCACAAAATAACATAGTTATATTGTTAAACTTTCGTGCACTAGATTCCACGGGTTTTAGCCGAATTGAAAATCTTTGTGTTTTAATCTTACATCATAAGTCAAAATAGTTTCTTATTGCCCACAAAATTTTATTACAAGCGATGATTGATTCTATTCTTATTTATAGGGATGATTTTAGTTTTATGAAGTTATTTAAGGTAAAATTAACCTTACAAGTATTGTTACATCATCTAATTTCAGTCGTACTTTGGAATTTAAAGTTAACATAAGTAAAATACTGTGTAGATAGAGGAGTATAGTATAAGTTCTTCAAGCAAGTTACAAAGTTTCAATGCAAGCTAACTCAGCTCAGTCTGAATGCAGTTGTATATACATATATATAAAATAGAACATTAATTCAGAGTACATTTAGTCAAAAAAGTATAAGGAATTGATGATTTGTTTATGGTTCCAAATTTATTTTTGTTGTTGTTAGATTGGCACAACTGTTTTGCATTTTGGCGCGGAGATCGAGTTGCACCTGTCATTTAGATTAAATACATTGCTGTTTTTCGTTAGATCATATCTAGTGTGTATTAAAAATTTCATAATAAACAAAAACATTGAACAAAGAGCTTGTCTTAAATTTTGTATAGCCAATGTAATTTCGTGTTCGGAGACACTAAAAATATTACAGAAGGCTTACGGTGAATCGACTTTATCAAAACCAAGTATTTTTGAGTGGTACAAAGCGTTCAAAAGCGGTCGAGTTATGTTGGAAGATTTGCCTCGCCCTAGTAGGCCATCAACGTCTTCAACTGAAGTTAAAATCCTAAAAGTGAAGAAAATAGTGACTAAAAATCCTCATTCAAGTTTGAGAAAGATAGCTGCTGAATTTTCTGTGTCTCACGAGTCGATCCGTGTCATTTAAAATAATCACTGGGGTATAAAACATGCTGCCGCTCGGCTAGTCCCAAAAGACCTAAATTTCATCCAAAAACTCAATCCCATAAGAGTCGCTGAGTACATGCTAGTACGAGTCAATTTCGACCTAATATTCATGAAATGCATTGTTGTTACTGGTGACGAGTCGTGGGTTTACGAGTTTGACATGTAAACTAGTCAACAAGCTTCGGAGTGACGCCTTCCAACTGAACCGATACTGAAAAAACCACGCCAAAGTCGATCAACAAATATCATCGATTAACCACCTTATTCACCAGATATGGCTCCAGCCAACTTCTTTGTTTTTCCTAAACTCAAATTACCACTTCGTGGCACCCGTTTTCATTCGGTAGAAGACATAAAGGAGAATTCGCGATGAGAACTACACTCAATTCCAGAAAAAGCGTTTAAAATTGTTTTGAATATTGGATTATTCGTTGGCGTAAGTGTATCGTTTCTGAAGGAGCATACATTTTGACATTGACATTCTGACATTTTGTGTATTATTGTTCTTTTCCCGTTACTTTTTTGACAGAGTAGTACTTACGTAAACAATTGGTGACTTTCATAGACCTTCCATTTTATAAATTATTTGTTGGTAACACTGATAGTGGCGTGAAGGACATGAACACTGTGACGTGTCTCATAAAGCTGATACTAAAATACATGTAAATAAATTCTTGGATTTTTTTCAGGATCTGAATCATGTTGTGGTTTTTATTGTAATTCATAAACTTACATTATTTGTTCTTATATTATGTAATATTTGTGGCATTTTTCGTGATATACTTAGTTTGGTTATTGTGCACAAGTGAAGTTAATTATAAATAATAAGTAAAAGCATACATTCAAATGTGCCACAAATTTCTCGATAGTTTTAACAAGAGAGCCGCCATCTTGATACACGCTGAAGATTTTGAAGACCTCTCAAGAACTCTGAAGATTACAAAAATAAATACACGTTTCCATTAAAGACGAAGGAGAAATAACCCATTAAATTTGCATTTTTTCTTATTTGTCTATGCCTTGTCCTTTGTTTAGGGTTGGAACTCCCACATTTATGCGTCAAACCAATTTGGCATCAATTTCATTAACGTTGCCAATTAGATCTGCTTGAGATCTTTCTTTCTATTTGATCACAACATCAAATGCGGACGTCCTCTACTCCTCCTTTGTTCTGGAAGGTACTAAGTAATTTTGATCACGTCATCTTCTTAGATGTTTTACATGCCATTTGAAGCAATTTTCGGTATGTTTTTCCGGGATTTATGTCTTTAAAGAATAACAAATTTGTATTGATTTGTCAGCTCTACAATTAATGGCTTCCAAAAATTCAATGATATAATTGTAGAACTACCATTTTGTTATTCATAATAATATAAGAAGTATATAAACGCATTTGCAAAAATGTCAGTTTTTAATTGTAAACATTAATAATATCTCAATTAACCGCTCAATTAACGGCTCAACTAGAAATCCATCGTTGTCGTGAAAGCTGACTCTACGTTATTGGTAAATAGGCTGCACTAAGTTCCTCCTACGTGCCTTTCATTGGCTTCATCTAAAGACTCTACTCTGGCAGTTTTATTTTTGGTTCATTAACCGTAGTCCTGCTACTATAGGTACAATTTGTGTTAATAACTTCAATGTTTGTTTCATGTAATTCAATTTTATTTAATCTTAAAATAGTGTTCAAATTCTGTTGATAAGTACTTTAATTTTGCAAATATAAATGAGAAGTCTCAGAAATTATATGATATACTTTAAATTTAACATATTTATCTGGTTTCCGATAAATCAAGGGTATATTATAATTTTTCAATGTTTTTATCTAGTAGCGCTTAAATCTCCATACAGGCTTTCATCACAGTATTTGCAAACCAAGCATTAGCGGTTTTCTATTGATTCTAATTATCAAGCGCAATGAAGTTATTTTCGATCAAAAATATAAAAGAAAACTAAAATTGTACTTTCTTGAAATTCTCACATCAATATTAAACTTATCTCATAAGAACGTTTAGCAAATGGTATATTAACAATCGTAAAGGCAGAGGTAATACAAACGCGTGTTCCATTTAAGAATATTTTTGGCTCTAAACATTTTAGCCTAATATAACATTCTCCTTGTTCATCAAGAAAATCGTTGAAAAAACCTTGCAAAATTTCTTTAATATTTTTCTCATTAGGTATAATTCGGTACGAGTAGACATTTCCGACGGAATTTCAACCATATTTTTACTTGAAGCGGCTGTTCTGGAGGCGCAAGGTTTGAACTATAAGCGAAGTTATTGATACCTTAAAGTAAATGTAAATCTAGACTTTACACTTTTGGCAGAAGGACTTGTATATCTGCGGTGGATAATTATCTTCAGTATGAGTTCTTATGTTATAGGATAGAGTATGCTTACATATCTTTCTGAATTATACCATCTTATGAAGTTTTTCTTCGGTCTGTCTAACGCTATTGGCCTGAAAGGCCTTCACATCTTATCTGGATAAGTGAATAGCTTAGTAGACACTCAACTTAAATGGCAACAAGCGTAAAGGTGCCAAATGGAATAATCTTGGCTTGAGCTGACATCTTATGGAGATTATAACCATTGTCATTTATAGTTATTGTATTACTTGCAAATGTTTAAGTAATTCATTTTATTGGTCTCGATGTTTGGCAATATTGAGCAAACATCTTCATCTTATACTGTGATCACTGGAAATCACTGAAACTGTTAATCCTATTATGTATTCAAAGATGTAACTAAATCAAACCAACATCAATTACGTTTATCCAAAAGGAAATTATCCATGAATTTACCAACGTCCGTAGCTGAATATTAATACGCCTCTAAAACATTTTCCAAATGTTTGCCAGTTTGTTTATTAAAAACTTTATTATACAAGATCAATTACAGATATAGATGAACATTATGTAATACATAGAAAAGGCGATTTTATTGCTGATTATCCTTAGCCACTTTTAGTAGGATATGTTCCAGAAAAAAATTTTAGTTAGTATGGCTGTAATGAGAAGAACTTTATATAAGCAAATAAACACACCATGGTGTTAATCACAAATTAAATCATCAGGTCCTTCAAACGATGCGTGAAGAAGCATTTCTGCAGGCATAACAGCGAAGACTGTTGATGGAATTTGTCATCTGTAGTCACTGTTGTTTCTGGATTGCACCGTATCATCAGATACTGTGTAGTCATTTTGCTAAGTTGATATTAAAAAAAAACTAAGTAATAAAACATCATGAGACTGCTCTTGCCTTGCAGCATACGTGATATCCGCGTTTTGTCTGAGCAGATAATTTTCTTCTTAATTAACCCCCTGCAGAATGGCGTGTTTAATTGGGCCATTGGAACGTGTCACACATTTCTGTAGGGTTCACTAGTTACTTCACTGGAATAGATATTAGAGTTTTTTAATTTTAAAATTGGGACAAACAATTATCATTAACCTCCTTTTCAGGACTTTTTGAGATAATAATTAGGCGTTTTGTATATGGATTTCTTGTATAGATGCTTAACTTAGTTAGTGTGACATCAGTTATAGCTGATGATGTAATCTGCTTGGATTCTTGTTCTTTTTAGGGTTCCGAATTCAAAAGGAACTCTTGTAGTTTCGGTATGTCTGTCTGTCTATTCGCGAGTTAGCTCAGAGATTCATAGTAATAGGAAGCTGTAATTTACGTATATAATGAAAGCGTATGGATATAAATATTAATTACGCAGACAAAGTGGTAAAATAAAATCTTGAAAAAAAAGGGTACTTCTTCTACACGTAAAGTGGGAATGATTCATTAATCCCTTTGTGTGAGATGTCGATGGATAGGGCAGGGCGCTCAAAAATATTGTGGGTCTGTGAAAACTATTTTTCAATTCAGAGATCCGTTTGCGAAATATTAAGCTTTAAAATGCAAGTTTTTGTTACAGCCAAGAGTGTTGCTCCTGCCAGCTAAATTGTTGTTTGTGGATATGTGAAAAAAGTCATGATAGTAGTATATATAGTGAAGTTAAAAGGAAAACTATCAGAGTGATAGTTTGATATAGATCAAACGGATCCGTGCGTGATCGAGCGCGGCTCCGGCCCAGCAGTATAGCATTCATTACTTCATACAAAAATTTAGTATACATGTTTGACCGTATCCCGGCCGGCCCCGTGGTGGGCTCAGCCCAGTGTAACATGAATCATGCTTTATTTTATACAAAACTATACTATAAAGTTTTGCCGTGTCCTAGCCGGCGCCCGGCTTGACTCCGGCCCGGTGTGACGTGAATGATCTTTAAGTTTGTATATTGTGACGCGCAACTACGGAAAACTATATTGCGCGTAGCCCGACACGCATTTGCATTTTCATTTGGCGTTGCAGTAAAATTTGTGATTATAATCTATTATGATATTACTTTTGTATATGTATTTTATATCACCAATTAGTACATTTTTATGGAGGATTAATTTTAGGGACATTAGAGTGTGGGTATAATAGTTAATTGACATTTTCATTTTAACTCATATACTTATGTCCATTTTTTATCTTTATAGTTTTCCAATCCCGGTGAAGCTGTAAAAGCCGTAAAGGCTCCAGGGCCACTAAGGCTAACAGTATAGTCAGTTCGAAAAAAAAAAACCTTTATAGAATTAGCGTTTGGCCTAATTCAACCTGGTATTTATCCCAAGATAGCTTAGCCTAGTGGGGGAACTGGCTGTAAAGTTCTACTATCGGAACACACCTATAGATGCTGGCAATATATTTTCAACTTGAGGGTGGTAGATAGTCAGGCAGGCATTACAAAACAACGCCATGGTATAAATTCAACACGTTTTCTTTCACCGAAATCTCAGGCTCATTGTAGGGATTCGAGCTGACGATCGACGCCGTACCGTGTATGTACACTAGTGTATACTGAGCCATCATTAGATTCTATATTGTGCAAAATTAGTGAAATTTTTTGTGATATAATTTTGTTATTGTGCACAAGGGAAGGGGTTTATAAATATTAAATATAAACATGCATTTTGAGTTGCCACAAAATTACCTGGACAGATTGTAACCTGGAAGCCACCATCTTCTTAGAGCGTTGTTTGAAATTTGAATATTAAAAAAATATATTTTTTGTATTGTATGTTGTATCCACGTGGTATTGGCATAATCTATACATATTATAAAACTCAACGTCTGTCTGTACGTTTATGTTCTTTTCACGCAACAACCACTTATTCGATTTACATGATTTTTTATTTTAATGCATACCTGTTATCTAGCCAGGTTATAGGATATTATATTATGTAAGATAAAGTAACATACGCAATAACCAGTGACGATAATGGGTTGGTTGTGAATGTTATGGTGAATCAATTCGGAAAAAGACGCATTTGGGGCGCTTAAATGGCTTACGCTGAGTAAACCATACGAGATATGTTAAATTAATGTTCTACATAATTGTAGATCTTAATAAGGCCTGCAAAAAAGTCAGCAATAGCAAACTGTCTACTAAGGATTAGTAACAATAAGTACTTTTGTGTTCCGTATTTTGAGCGTGGGGCAGCACGATTCGCGCATACGTTCGACCGACGGCATTCTGTAGTACACGCGAGCGGAGCCGCGGGCACAGCTGGTTGTATCTAAATATACTTTGCCATGAAATGATACCAAAGTTACTGTGTTTAGTAAAAAATGAAAGGACAAACTGTTCTGACTGTTTTCAGCGACTCAAATATTTTACAACAAAAACGGTCACATTTTCTGTACACAAATAAATTGATTACTTAATTTATTTAATCCAATTCAACGGCTTCATGATTCACCGAAAAGCCGGAAATAGGTTTTATTTTCCTGAAGATATACGGAACTCTATGATTTGAATATTAACTTTACGCTTGGCTTTCTATTACCGCACATTTTTCAATTTCTAAATAAACTGAAATACAAACGATATTATGACATTCATAGATAAAATATATTTACGTAAGAAAAATATAAGATTCTCAATATACCAAAGTGGGTAAATAAATATATATTTGAGAAAAATAAATCGTTTAGTTCGAAGGATATATCTTTGAAACCTTGACTTTGAGTTAATACCTTTAAACGATAGGAGATCGAATGAATATCTAGTAAGGTGAATGACCTAACACTTAACTTAAATCCCGTTTTGAGCAATTTAATATATATAACATAAATATGTATTAAATGGTCAGTGATTACAAAAAGTTAGTAAAGTTTTATGATAGTCCAATATTAAACTACTATTATAACAAATAAGTAAATTTACACAAACATAAAAAAACTGATATCGTTTTTGGACAAATTACAAGAACAATATGAAATGGGATCTGAACACTGTTCAGAAGCAATCCCTTTTTATCAATAGAGGAAAACATCTGGAAGAGATAAATTTCCTTTCTCTGTAAACGTGAAGTGTTAATACTCTACGAACTCTCGTAGGATGACCACACGGTCAGTCCATTTTTTTATTTACATAAACACGGCAAATCTATAAATCGAATGAACTATTTATATTGTTCAAACCTAATAAAATAATATTGTTATCTAGAAAACGGTCGTGTGCCAGCCAAGTTCGGAAAAAGGGCGAAAACCAGTGTGTATATTTAAATGAACTATTTCGAGCTACTCTCAACCACACCCATGATTCAAAAACTATTTCACATAACCATACACACTTGTAATTTTGCATGTTTAATAAAACTCCCTTGAACATTTAGATTCCCAAATTTCACGAATAAACCTATTACAATTCTTGCCACTTTAGAAATCCCTTTATCGAAGAAAGTAACAACTGAAAACAATTGTCGAACATACATTTATTATTATTACGTCTATAATTAAAGGAACAGCTGTGGATCTTGGCATCCGTTAGATCTTTTATTGGTGACAATGACAACTCTGAACGTCGTTTCTACCGAACTTGGCCCATTTTTCACATTGTTCTATATTTTACATATATATTCTAAAATAACTTTCACTTTATTCACAATTCGTGGACGTGTGAATAGGATCGAACACCTGTTCGACACATCACCTGATGTGCCCTGAAAAAAAAACGAATCGTCACAAATCACGACCCCGAAAAATAACGATTCGTCGATGTGTGAAGGAACTCGTATAAAAAAAATGCATTACTAACATTAACCGATTTTCCTTGAAGCTGCTTGAATATGAAATCGTTAAAATAATGCCAGTTGCCATCAGACTTTTAGATTGAAATATTTTAAGATCTTTTATAAAGGAAATAATATTAACAGCTGAACACTTTGTTGACTTAATAAAATAACATGTAACTTGTGGTCACTCTAATAATCTTGACAATAAGACTAAAATCCGATTAACGGTTTTGAAGCCAAGATTTCTATTAACAAAGGATAAATAAGAAAAGATAGGGATTTCTGTGATGTCCGTCGATGAAGGATTCTTAGAAAATGTTCAAATTTCTTTGAAATTATTCGAATTATAATAAAGTACATACTAAAGTAATATCCGTTTAAAATAAGAAGATAACTGTCGAACCGCCACCTTGCGTCGCATTACGCATTCAACTACAGTAAAAATTCCCTCTACCATTATTTCTATTCATTTAGGCCATGTATATACTGTCCTATTCTCCACGCGTAATTTCAAGTTCGTGACCATTCTCTGTATGAGTTTGATCTTGAAGAGGGATCCGTGGGTAACAAGTTTTTCACCTTCCCTAAACTATCTTGTCCCATATATGATATTCCTCGTTCTACTAATGTCAATAATTTGTATACCTGGATATATCTCATAAAAGGCTTGACCGATTCTTATCGAATTTTGTATATGGGAAGCCTATGTCATTGGAAAAATGATAGGCTATACAAAATAAAAATACTTTTAGAAATCATAAAAAAAAGAATTTTCTAAAACTACATTGTCATCTATTCTCAACCGATTCTGATCAAGCTTTGTAGATGGGAGGAATACGTCAATTCATAAATAATAGGTTATAAGACATGCCAATAATACATTTAAGAATCATTAAAAAAAATTGTTCTCAACCGATTTTGGTGAAATCTTGTACATGGGAAGTACCTTTACGTCATTTCTCAATTGATAGACTATGATTATGAATTGCCAATAATGTTAGTAAAAACTTACGGTATAAAAACAATGACTGCGTAATAAACGCGGAATGTGCGCACCGCTAATAGGATATAAAACTTAAATGTACATACATTTCTGTAAATAACTAACAAATTATAATGGCGCAGCAACCCAAAGTGGATCTTGGTTTTAAAATCTCGTAGGTGTTTTTTTACAGCGTCGAATCATCCAGAACGTTCGGCGAATCGTCGTCCAAATATTAGGTTTAGATACGCTTTATTGGTCACTCGATCCTCTCCTATTATAAATTAATATAACCGAGAAAATTAATATAACATAAATATGACCGAGCCATCGTAAAATGTGCATTTTAATCTCGCCAATAATGTTTGACTCGTCTATCATATCTACGATATCCTCTGTATCCCACCGCATTTCATCTTCTTTCATAGTCGTTCCCAAAAATTTTCTAAGCATTTTACTTGCTGTTATCATTAGTTTTCCTTCCTGTTTTTTGTTAGTGTCCATGTTTAGCAACTATATATCACATATATAACCATATATAATGTTATATATATATATATATATACAGGTGTAGTTACTGTTTAAACATATTTTCACACAACACTAACTTTAAAATCATACGCAATAAATGTAAAATCGATGGTATTAAACTAAATCAAAATATAGTAACTCTGAACTTCTGAACATTTGTGCCGAATTTGATAAAGTCCCTTTAAGATAGGAAGGGATTTACGTAAGCGTGTACGTCGTGGCCGATATTTCCAACTTTACATAATCCATATTTGGGGTCCGCGAGGGTACCGCAACACAGCACAGTAACGTTCACAGATGACACACTCTCTTTATGTGTAATAATACATTGTATAAAATCTTAGTTACGAATTTAAAAAAAACCTTGTGTCAAAGAACAATCGTAATAAGACTTTTTTGATATTAACATAACTTTGGACAAATTAAAAAAGTATAAACCACATTTTAATTAGCGTAATGAGTGAAGTTTCAAAAGTCATATATTGCAATTTTGCCATACTCAATACAATTTTACCTACCATAAATTTGAAGAGGCGTTGTATCTACTTACGATTTTAATCAATAGTCAATGTTCTATAAGGGCTATTTCTATAGCCCCCAACAATAAAATCATGACTTCGACAACTACATTATTTGACCCCACCCCATACTTCATTGTTTAGCAAAATTATCCGAACCTACCTTAATATAACCGACCGTATAATTTTTCCGCAATGTATCCTTATATAGTTTATTTACATGTATTAAATATTAAGCTTATTCTCATAAACTACAGTAAATTAGCAGCCCTTTTATTGGAAGAAACATTAATAATCGAAGGACGAATTATTGTATAAGGCAGGATTTTTGAGCTGGAAAAGAGATGTATCATTTATAATTTTTCAATAAACTTCCTCAGTAAATTTTCGTTTACAGGAACAGAGAGTTAGTAAATTAAACACACATTTATTTAGATCAAGGCTGCCCAATTCATATTGGAAGTGGGCTATAATTTCAATTCTATGTCAAGCGGCTGGCAACCTCGCTAGGAGTATTATTATTCTGTGGACCACCTTCTGAATAAAACTTGTTTACATTCATAATACAAATAGATAGATTTTAAAATGAACAAAACTTTCGGTTACACATAATTTGATAATAATAAAAATAAATAAAAAGTAGAACGCCCGCTGATTTTGGTAGGTACTAATTTATAGCCTTGGCTGATCACTTCATGGTTCGCTGTTCTAGATTTGGATAGCCTTGATCTAGATTACAACGAATACATTAAAAAATGCCAATATTTTAATTGTATGGCTCCAGTTGAAATTCTGTTGCTGTAATGTGTTGTGGCAAGGACTTTTCTTGCGTGAACTCGGTTTATCTCTCACACGCTTATCGCCACTTACTTTGTTGTCATAGTTTCCTGGTATTTGATCTATTTACCTTGTATTTTCAAAACAATAACTCTTCACTTTAAAAGGATTAACAGAGATATATGACATTATTGTATTTTATGTGTATTGTTCTTACAAATACATGGTATTTTTTTAAAATATTGTTTATAGGTCCATTTTAGTGACGATGTGGCCCAAGATGGAAACACGTTAAGCCTTGTGGAGGAACTTACCCTCAAGTACAGCTACCGGAACACGTCTATAGGTGTTTGGCGACAGATTTTCAATTTAAAGGTGGTAGCTAGCCAGGCGGTTATTAGAATATGCCTACCACCATGCTATGGATTTATCACGATGCTTTCCTTCACCGAAAGCTCAGGCGCATTGTAAGGATTCGAAGTCACGTCGTTCGACGCGCTCTCAATACATGCTACCACTGAGCCATCATTGCTTAACAGCAAATATGTTTTCGTATAAAATTTAATGCATTGTTTCTACATAAAATATTTTTATACCCGTGGTTGGTAAAATGCCTTTACCTTTCGCGTAAATAATTTATTCGTACTCAAAAACACAATTCAATCAAACTCACAATACTGCTATTCGCTATACTGCAGTCATACTTACAGTTTCTCCTTCTATGCTCCTCTTGTACATTTCGTCCTTTTTTTATCACTTCACTTTCGAAAATTATATGTCGTGGCTCGGGATTCGGCTCGCTTATATATACACAAATACGACAATCACGAAATCACTAGATGGTACTTGAACAACATACGTCAATTACGTCAATACGTCATTTTAAAGGAACGGAAATACATACGTAATTGTTTTTAAAAGAACGGGAACGTTCTATTTTTAGACCACTGTTTGTTGATGCAATCCGAGCACTAATGCTTTGTATGTTTGAATAAATGTGATGGTTCCTCGAACCTATGACTGAATACTCAATGTTTCGAGCACATTATAGACGATTCCGGAGATTACGAGAATGGTGATTTTTTTCTATTTTTGCTCAAGCCGTTACAATATCGTCGTATTTTATTTTATATCTACGTTTGAATAAGTATTAATTTTGAATACTTGTTAAAAATTTACTTGTAATTTAATACTTGTAGTAACTCAGCTGATGCACTAAAGTAGTGGTTATCGAGGGTTGGGAAATGCTTGTCAAGCTTGCATGGTGGGTGATATGGATGTTTCTCAAATTTCATGCTACCTACAATGAATAATATTCTACTTCCCTTCCAACTACTCACTTGGTGGTCACCGTTTTGTTTACTTGATTTGATGTTTAGATAACTAAGTAATTGATATTGTATTTGTTTATTTTTACTTAATACTATTTATCGTAATTAACGGTACATAGAGTATCTTGGTATATTTATATCTCGCTTACACTTAATCATATTTATATTGGTGAGAGTAGTGCAGGAACCAATTTCTCTATATTACGACATTTACGTCTACGCGACCCGTTTATCCAAGCCCTTCAAATTCGGGATACGGTTCGTGTGAACCAAAGTGCTTCTTTAGTTGAATACAAAGTTCATTATGTGAGATATTATATGTATCTCGTATATAACGTCATATGTATTTGGTTATTCTTATAGCGGATAAAAACATCGATATACATACATCGAAAGAAAAACAGTCTCATAACCATTTATAAGTTTGTATTATAGACCATTCGAGGGGTTCAAAGAATATCCTGGATGTACCCTACGAGGGTATAACGGGCGACCGCGTCCGTAATAATTATTGCTGTCCTAAAACATTATAGCTAGGGCTGTCTACTTTGTGAAAAACTTGTTAGAGTTACAGTGATTACAGTGCCTGTAGATGGGTGTCAACTTTACACGGGCTTAGTATCCGTAACTTGACGTCTAATATCTGCCTATTTGCCTAAGAGAGGTAGTGCACAGGAATTTTCTATGGAGATTTCTCTTTACTTGGGGCAATCCGACTGGTGGAATAACTCCACTCTACAGAAGAACGCAACCAAATAACCTTGTGTTGTGTTCCTGCGGTGATTAGGGTTTCAAGAGCTCCTTGGAGTAGGGGGTTCTAGGTCGCCACCGCGGTAGTGATACCGCTGCCGCGCTGGTGTTACAAACGTCCATAGACTATGGTAACCACTTACAATCAGGGTGTACGCTTCTATGCATCTAAGTTGTATAAAAAATATAGATGTTAAAAATAACAAATTTAGAAAATATTAATTTTTTCAACTTGTGCAACTTACGTGGTTGGAGTTTAAACACGTAACTTTAAATGTTTTTACTGCGATGGTCTATTAACTAATATATTTCTCGCTAGTAAGTCTACTAGTCGTCAGATATTATTAAAGACTTCCAGAAGAGTCCTCAGTGTAGCCATGTGTTTAACCATATATTGGATCAGTTCTTTGCACTGTAAGAACACGTGTCTAGCATCTCTACTTTTTATATTCTCGTTTGGCACAAGGGGCGTTCTGAGAGAGTTAACTTAATGAGATGTCTGTTATAGTGTGACTGCAAGCGCTTTACAGAGCCTTAGATAGCTGCGTGACCTAGACGCGCGGGCGAGTCATCATTCGCACGTGAGATAAGATATCTAAAGATGGGTCCTGCTTTATCTCGTGATGAGAAGGCTGTCATTTATAATATGACCAAATACTTTCGTAAAAGGAAAGCAGATAAAGAAATCTTTGTAAACAAAACTGACGCAAATATCAGCAAAATCATAGCCGAGGCTACGGGGTAGGTACTCTGAACAAACTATGAGCAATGTAATAAAGGAAGGAAATACATGTACTAAAAATTGGGATCGTTTAAATTTAAATATATCTGTCTTACTTAACAAATGCAAGTAGATATCATAACTATCTTGACAATTTCCCTACCTCAGGCGAAGTACAGCGATCGCGGCCAGTCGTATAGTGTCCGTATCCTGTCAAGGCTCCGGTGACCATTCGTGTTTAGCATCTGGTCAAGCGTAAAATGGCTGTAGAGATTTTGAAATTGGCAGAGGGTAGTGGTTCCTTAGTTAGCCCGTTCCGTACCGTGTCTCTAAATCGTTTCACACACGAACGTATTTTTCATTCGATTCAGCAAAGGTAGGAGAATAATGGGTTCCGGACCCGACACTAGGTATTGGATTTTATAGACTTAGAGATAACGGAGAGGAGATTTTAATGAAATACTTTTTGGAGCCTCTGTAACGGAGAATAAGGCTATATGTAACAGTTTTCTTCCAAATGCACTCAATTACGATCTGCTTTCCAATGGCCATTTTCCCTGAGCGTCTAAGACACTCGCCATCGGATAAGATTTCCTTTCAAAAGTGTTGGTAACCCTAAATAAGGTCCCATATACGCGATAGCAGTAATACATAAAAAAACATTAATATAAAAAATGTATTGAAGATATAAATTTAATCATATATCGTTACATATAACATACTTTATGATGTGTATTTAGGATCAGTGATTGATATTTTTTATCTATTCCATATAAATATACTTACACTGAAAAGGCAAAAGAACGTCTGCTTGTCCACCTATCATTTTATAGTAGACAATTCTTATTTTTAATTGCTCAAATGGTCCAATAAAGTTTTAAATCTGATTGTATACTTTATGCATCTAGGTACGACACGTATAGATAATTTTATCTTTTCCTCACAATACGTGAAATTCGTAAATTCCCGCCGGGCAATCACTCGTAAAGGATTACTCTATAAATGTTTTAGCAGGAGCCCTTGAGAACCATTCACCGGATGAATTCTAGTAATACAGAATTCATTTTATATTCACGCGGAAAAGTAAAGTTATTCCTTTTCCTTACACGTGCAAAGTTCATTGAGAGTTTTATAAATAACATTCAAACTAAGCCTTGTACGATAAGAAAATTATGTTCGACTGAATCCCGATCACCATACACCAGGTGCACACCAGCCATCGTAGCGTGCTTACGTGTGTTGCGTTCCGGGATTTACCGATGTATATCAAGTAATTGGTGGTCGCATTTTGGAATCAGTTAGTGTACATCCAGCTGCCAAGAGGTTTAAAGGCCGGCATAACAGCGACAACAGGCAATGAATTGCTGATCTTTCGGCCGTCACCGTTCTATTTGGATTATACCGTGTTTACCATTAGGCACAATGTTAGGCAGTTACTTTCAAATCGATTGGAAAGTTCGTAAAGAATACACAGACACGAAAGTGAGTTAATAAAAACGTGTTATGCTCCATAAAACTATGAACATGCTACAGGAGCTATAGATTATATGGAACTAGGTCATATAATATATGTTTGCGAGGCAAATGACAGCGGTGCGTGCGACTGTGTCGCGGGTATAGTTGGCAGCGTGAAAACGATACAGCGATGCACCGTACATTCCGTTGATAGATGACGTGACAGAGCGGAATGGACTCGACGAGCTGGCCTGCAGTATCCGTTGATTTGTTTACCGAGGTTTTCTGTACAAATAGCACAGGATTAATAGTTTTTTTTTAATTCTATACTAGCAAGAAATATATTAGTTAATAAACCATCGCAGTATGCCGATTTTGTTAAACATATAAAGTTACGTAAGTGCTTAAACTCCAACCACGACTTTTTTGGCTTTCCACAAGTTGAGTAGATTAATATTTTCTAAATTTGTTATTTTTAACAACTATATTTTTTATATAACTTAGAGGCATAGAAGCCTATCCCCTAATTGTAAGCGATTACCATAGTCTATGGACGTTTGTAACACCAGCGCGGCAGCGGTATCACTACCGCTGTGGCGACCTCGAACCCTATACCCCAAGGAGCTCTGGAAGCCCTACTCACCGCAGGAACACAACTCAAGGTTATTTGGCTGCGATCTTCTGTAGGGTGGAGGTATTCCACCAGTCGGACTGCCCCAAGTAGAGAGAAATCTCCACCTTTCGATTTTAAATATTAAATTTTCATGTTAATTTTGACTTGATTTAATCTGCACACAGTTTATGAATAATTACTAAATTGTTTTTACATAATACAGAGCAATATAAAATATGGTAGAGAAGAACATGTAATGATATAGGTAAATAAGTACAAGCTATAACATCAAAATTATCCAATGCTTTAATATTTAAAACTGAGTTAAGATTAGAATTTTATTAACTTGGAATATTTTCATAACCGGATATAAATCTATAAAATAAATATATTATAAGACGGTGAAATTGTGGCGTAAAATGAAATCAGTTTCCCCGGCGTGGCGTGAAAATGTTTATATGAATAAGAAAGCACTCGACGAGGTCGGTTCTTATGAAATATTTAAAAAACCTATCCCACTGGAATAAGCAGGGACTAGTTGTAAAATAGTACCTGTTTGTGGGTAGATACTGAACGTGGGGAAAGATAGACGCAGTTTAATTCCCTTCAAACTGTTACGTCTTGACCTTGTAAGTTGAATTTTCTTTTTTATAATACAATACAATATCATAATTTTAATTTATTTATGAAAAAATATAAAATGTTTTTAAATATAGTTATGACTAAATGATAAATAAAATATAACATTTAATGACAGAGCAGACATGATATTGACTAGCGCGCTCTACGACTACACGATGAGTAATGACTGAATGCCAGGTATCACATGTGTATTTGTGCTGTTACCACTGGCATATATAAATTGCAAAATACCCACATTATTTATAACACATCTTCAAATATATTTTCAAATAATATATATATATATATATATATATATATATACGTACATATATATATATATATATATATAAATAAATGCTACAGTTTATATAATACCAGAAGTAATTCGACGCTTGGGTTTTTTTTAAGTATATAATCTTATCTAATCTTTATTAATAAAATTATTGAAATTTGCCGTTGTGCACGCATCACGTAAAAACCAGTCAATAGATTTGCATTAAAAATTGTTTTACTTCTTAGATACATGGTCCTTATGTTTTTTTATCACGATATCTTCTTAAACAATAATCGTGAAATCCACGCGAGTGGGGCCACGGGCACAGCTAGTGTATAATATGTCTGTTTTCATAAATTTTAGCTCGAGTGAATTCCCTTCTCGTAATCATTATTAACTAATTTGTTGATCAGATACCATCCTTTTGGAGGCGACACAAACTTTCGAGTTGCTATGTTTCTCAAAATAATAAATAACTTTTTATGGGATGAACCAGACTATTAAAATCCGTAATTTCGTGATATTTTCGTCAACAACATTCACATCTAGATCACTGCACAATAACCATTTATTTATATCCTTTAATAACATACACCAATGGAAACAGTATTAAACATGAAATTTATTGCAACACGAAGCCACTATAAATCCAGTAACGGACAATGACTGGCATTTGCCTAGATTCATCACGTGCAAAGCCACGAATGCCGGGGGCAGCTTAAAGTAATACACATTGTCACATAGTTTGATAATATGAACAAAATACATATCACTATTATCGAACACATATCTGGAAAATTCTAGAATTCAATACAAAAATCGAGTATAAATTCATAAGCGTCACGAAACACGCACTCGTTGAGACTTTATCGGTTCGATTACGGAAGAAAACTTCGAATTTCTAAAAATAATACACTTTCTCCTTTTACTTTCACTTAAACGTTAAAGTCACTTAAAATTTCGACCCCTCGTTTTTATCGAGTTTACATCCAACATTCTAACATAGGACAGTTTTGATTTCGACAACCAAGCGAATACAAGAAGCGACAAAAGGAAAAATATAGAAGAGGACTTTGTAGTGTGTTTATGCTACTGCCCTATGGACACTCACATCAATCGACGCGGAATCCGTACACGCTATCACTGAGACATCATTGCATCAAACCGTTGCTTTCTTTAAAGAAATAACAAATGCGAAATTTTGGAATATACATTACGAAGTTTCTGTCGGTGTGTCGATATGTCCCCTCTGACCTATGCTGGAGACGTTGATTGATGCACGCAGACTTACGAGAATGAAAACGTATCTCTTGCGAATGCATTTGAATCTTTGTTAATCACAAAGGTAAATGAACGCCATATTATCCCCGTTAATTCTTCATCAAAATTAATGAATCGAACAGCATTTTAAACATTTTGTTCCCCTCTATTAACGAAATATAGACAGATAGTTTAAAAACAATGTTTTCGTTAATAAAAATATTTAAATACTTTTTTATTAGGAATATCATATGTTGATGATATTGAAAATATTTTCTAGTCGCCATCTATTAACAATCTGTTTAACTAACATACCAGGTATTAGGTTGGTTATAAATATTTTATAATATGACAAATACCCGTACGAATATTTGACAAGCCAGTATGTAGCTATTATGACTTAATTCTGTCTTAAAATCGAACCAGTAAAAAGCATTTTGTATAATAAATTTTATCTGTACAACAAATTACATCAGAAACCTCACAATTATTACAGCAAAAATATTGAGTGACAGAATCTGAAATCCTAAGTTATGGTTGAAATACCAGTTGATTATTCAGTATGGTGATATACCATGATCAATTTAAAGTCTCCGCCGACAATGCTACGAAATGTCTCCGCCGACAATGCTACGAAAAGTCTCCGCCGACAATGCTACGAAGATGGTATTTTTTACGACCATTGTGTCCAAGTAGATCACGAGCACCATACCATATAATATAACACTCACTATAGTGGTATTCTTAGGCAAGTTGCGTTATGGTTTCAGTCGGTGTAAATCCAGTCGTTACACTGATAGATATAGACAATATATCAATTCAATTATAAGTGTGACTGGGTCGCAATCACGAACTCGTCACTTTCTTTTTTAAAGTTCCTATAGAAACCTCTAACTCAAATCAGGATCCTTATTATTTACAATTTTATTTCTAACTTAATAAAATTTTACTAATGCTTTTCCTCCTCTTTTAGTGACTCCTTCACTTTTAGTTTATCATGTTTTCAGTATCAGTCACTGAGCCAGCTGCCGATAAGTCTTACAAGCTGGTATGACAACGATCACGATCTTTCTGTGGTCACCATTTTTTTTTGTTTATAATGTGCTTACTATCAGTTACAATAAAGTCATTATGCCGAGTTAGGTACTATAAAAAATATACATCCATAGAATTAAAAAAAATCTAAGGCTTATTTACGATTTTACTAAATAATCTTGCGTAACAACGTAGTACCGCGTGTAATGAATAGATCCTAAAATATTCAGACCCAATTAGACTTGCAATCGAGCGGTGAGCGGTTAATTCTATCTTCGCCGAAACGCGATAGTGGTCCGCTGCGGTTTGTATTTATTTAAATATTCTACTAATTTAGACGACATAAAACTTTATCTTTTGTTTTTCTCGTTACATTTAATATTATTGGTTAATTTACTTTGGATATTCATTAAATTTATATACGGATGGAGTTGTGTGATGAAAGGAATTGTCTGTTTTGCTGTTCAGTATAATATGAGCTATTTGTTTACCACAGTAGACAAATAGCCGTGTATGAGGTTGTTGGCGTTGAGATCTTTAACGATTAGACTTTATGTTTCGAAATGCAATTAGTGCGATGATGAGGCTTTAAAATACCAATTAAACTGCTTAAATAAAGGTTAGTATTGAAATAACAAATCAAAATTAAAACCTTGAACCGAGTAACGTCTTGCTGGATTTCTTATAACACGTGATATTTGATCTCGTAAAAGAATGAGACAGGTAGAGTTAATTTTCATTATTTTTATCAATGAAATTATCCAGCCGTTTGGTACTATTTAATTCGAGATTATGTAATGTAATAATTTCCGTAAAAATAATTTCTTTTCAAAATGCCCGGAACTAGACATGAATGTAACAGTTTGAATACTTCAAACAATCAATTTAAATACATTGCTAAAGTTAGATAAAACATCTATAACGTAAATGAATTGCAACATTCAGCTCAGGAATAAATAACTAAATAGTCTTTCGTAAAACAGATCTTTGCTAAATAAATATACGTCATCTTTCTAATATTTGTACGGTAATAGAGTGTATAACATGTGCCATCAGGATATTGTTTTCTATACAAAAACCTACAAACAAAAAGTTATGTTTGCTTAGGACACAAGACAGCTTTCGGTATACACGCAGAACGTGTGTCTGGAAAAACAACTTACTTCGCAATAACTATCAGTGTTATAAGGTCCGGTCCCTTGTCGCCGAGTCCGGTTAATATTTAAGCCATCCTATTCGCCGGTGCTCTGTAAATCTAACTTACCAGACCCTCGTCTGTCTCCTGTTTAATATACAGACCGTTTTAGACGAAATAATTGCTATGTCTGTGGGAGAGATTTTTTTTGCCTTTTTTATTATTGTGTCCTTTTAAACACAAAATTTAAATTCAATGCATATGTAGCGATGCTGTTATAAAGGAAAAACTTAAAAGTATAAGTTTTATAATACATCGGCAAGAGATTTTAAGCTTAAGGAAGTTTACCAGACAAGCAATATGTACATGCAATAGTTTCAAAGATCTCACTCAATATAAGATTCATCTCTTTCCAAGCAGTCTCCAAGCAGGCCAGTTTTTATTCCTTTAAGACCTTCTTTCCATTCTTTATACTGGCATGCAGTATTCTAATGGTGACGAATGCATTAAAGATAACTTATACACCGATATTCAACTACAAGGTAACGTAACAGCTAATTATATGCGTAATGCATAAATGCAGTATTGTAACATGTAGCTTAATGAGAAGCTGTTATCGGGCAATACATGCTATTATATAAGTAATATAGGTAATATGTTTTTATTTACTTTTTAGTATTGTACCAGTAATAAACGAATTTTCTTTCCTTTTAACGTACCACTAGTTCAGAAATTGGCTTCATCAATGTTGTTCTGTCTGTTCTGTTGTTGTTCTTTCTGGGATAAATATATTTTCAAAATGAAGGTAGATCACATTGTTGGGCGATCTAAGCTGAATGGAAGCCTGAAGAATGTGTGGTGGCTCTCATAGCCGCATGAAGTGTTCAAATTTAGTCTTCATTCTTTTTACTGTATCTGATAAGGACGATCGTGGCTGGTAATACGTTGGCATACAAACAGTTCCAACTTACTTTTTAATTATACCAACACAACTGACCTCTTTTTTTATCGTTATAGGTTTGGCGTAGTGACCACAATCTCACCTGATGTTGTGACAATGTGGCCCAAGATGATAACACTCTACTAAACCTAGTGGAAGACTGGCTCTCAAGTGCAACTGCCGGAACACACCTATTAGTGCTTGGCGACTGATTTTCAACTTGAGAGTGGTAGCTAGGCAGGCGGGCATTAGAAAAAGCCCTACCACCATACTATGGTTTCCTGACGATGTTTTCTTTCACCGAAAGCTCAGCTGCAATGAGCAGGGATTCGAACTCACGTCAATCGAAACGAAGTAGTACACGCTACCACAAAGCCATCATTGCTTCAAAAGCTTGCTTGCTTCAAGCAGCATTGCTTTTATGTAACTACGCAATTTTAAGTGTCTACAAAAGTAGTAAAAAGTTATAAAAGTTAACACTTAATAATTCTTAAAAGACCTTCTGTGTAAGTAAGTGCTTTTTTAACAGTATTAGTCTTGAGAATTTTTCGGGTGTATTTTAAATTATTCTGGGAGCAATTTACTTAGAAATATAAGTATTGTTGAAACTAAGTTTCAACATTTGTTTTTATCATATACTTTAACTAGCTGTGCCCGCGGCTCCGCTCGCGTGAACTACAGAATGCTGTCGATCGAGCGCACGTGTGTATTGTCCTGCCTCAAAAATGCTCATTGTGGGTGACATATGACATAGACATATGTTATTACCACCTTTTTTTGTTTTTTTTTAAGATCTATAATAGAATTGAAAGTATCCTATGTATTAATCCGGGTTATAAGCTATCCGCGTGCCAAATTTTATCTAAATACGTTTAGCCGTTTTTGCGTGATTGAGTAACAGACAAATAAACTCATTTTCGCATTTATAATATTATTAAGGATGTGAAAGTTTATATATATGCAACCACCGTCGATGGATTGCCGATTTCTCGGTGTTCGTCGTTGTCTATATTTTGGAATGTACTTATCATCAGGCACAGTGAAGTCACTATGCCGTGCTACTATCAAAATAAATAAAATAGCTTTTGTGCTTAATTCGTATTGACGATGACTATCTTTTTATCCGAATTGTATGAAACTATTCTGCCAACTACTAACTAAACTAATAATCTAAAATAATTCCAATTACAGTATTAATGACGAGTTATGCATTGAGAATAACGTTTTAAAATTCTAAGAAACAAAAGTTATTACTTGGTATAATTACATTATTGGAATCAGTCTGGTGAAATTTGTAATTTTGTGAATGAAACTTTGTGGCTATTGAATGTTAATTAATAATTTTTTTTTACAATATACTGTCAATAGATTACTTTTATTTCATCAATATTTAACTTTATAATAAACCTACTCGTAAATATTTTGCAGCTTTTACGCCACTCTATTAGAGTAATAATTAAATTTAGCGATGTCTCTAAGTGGCCTTTTAGAGCTGTGTAATTAAGAATTTCTCTTCGTTACCTCATACCAGAGATGTAATCAAGTACATGTTCTAGGACAAGTTACATCATAAATGATCCTAACATTGTTATTTTTTAACCATTATATCTTCTAAAACCTATCTTACTCAAATACTGCTAACTCGACTAGAGCGCCAGCTATTATGTCTTTTTACCCTGACAACTTTTCCAGAACCATAACAAACCAAACAAAATAAGAATTGCGCATATTCATCGTCCGAATCGTGAGTTATAATCTCGTGTTAATAAAAAATCAAACTCAGCTTTATAAAAAAATATGATTTTCAGCGTAATTTTTCAAATTTTTCTTTTCTTAAAAAGGGCTTTTCAGACTATTACTAACGTTAAAAATATCCAAATCGTTTCAGCCGATTTCAAGTGATGCTCTTACCAACGAAGCAACTTTTACTTTTTATTTATATAAATTAATAGTTATTGTGTTACTTTGTGTCATTTTAAATAATGTTTTGAAAATACTATTTTTAAATTTAACTACTTTTGTCCTACTTGTCCAGATGCTATCCAGACATAGCTGCTTCGAATGCTACCAATACCGAATAGGTCGAAGGGAACTCACCACCGCGTATCACGAGTGCGCTGCTGTGGAAGATACGGCGCAGCACGTTATTCAGGAGTGCTTAGTGAGAGGAGCAGCTGTACTCTGGCTGCAATGGTTGGGTCGGTCAATGTGTTCCCTTCTTCTTACGACATCGGGTCCTTCCAGCGTAACGTGAAGATTTATTAGTGCTGGACAGCATGACAGCGGCGACCGTCGATGTATTTCGATCTCTCGATGGTCGCCGTTGTGCTTGGATTGTTCTGTGCTTACCGTCACGCGCAGTACCGTCAAAAGAGGCCGCGGAGAATGTTCGCGAGGAGGTTCCTCTGAGCTGGTCTCTTCGACGTTGAAGAGAGGCTCGTCTTCCCGATGGTACACCACTGTGTTTTAGTGTTTATACCCCTCTGGTCCCCCGTGCAAGAGGGGGTCCATGTAGGATTTCCCGGTATCAAAAAAATGCTATACTGTGTTAAATATTATTGTTTTGTAATATGTACGCGGTCTATAATTAATGACAATGTAATTAACTCCAATAAAAATGTTTCTTTAGTCTGATAAAAGTAATGGCACCACTTTTGATAACATGTAAAAATGAATATAATTAATACAGACGTTTTAGTAGATATTTCAACCGTTCTTAGATAGCATTAATTTAATTGAGTCACTGATTCTTGAACTATTAATCAATATAAATATGTATATATAAAATTGTGTAATACAGCATGTTTAAATAACATTATTTAAGAACGAACCAAGTATCAGAGTGATAAGTAGGTTTTTTTTGTATGTATTAGATTTTAGTTTGCAATAGTTCGTTTGAGTTTTATATCCTGTTAAATTTTTGTTCACTTTTAAAGGCAAGCTGTGTTTATGAAATATACCAACTATGCCAAAAAGCTATTAACAAGGTTTTTAGAAAATTTCCTTAATTGTTGTAAATGTGCTGCGTGCGTAATATATATATACAAAATCGAATTGACGTAATATTTTTAAAATAAAATATGATAGTTTATTTATGTAAATTTGTGTACGTCTTTAGTAAACATAAATTTTCTGGAAAGTGCACAAGTTTTATGAACTTCTGAACGCCAAACTAGGGCTTCCCGTTGGTGGATAGATTGCCTTAAAAAATATTTGTTTATATCTGTTCTTCCCATTATTAAAAGATATGGAGTGAAGAAAAGAAAAAGGCAATAAAGTAATATGTAAAATAGTGAAAAAAAATCGGTGCATTATTTCTACTAAGTGTATAACAAGTTTTATAATATTAATATTATGTAGTTTAACTTACTGTGTAAGAAATTGACTGCTTATAGTTTATGATTTTAACTATCACCAAATAAATACACGTTCAGTGTCCTAATTAATAAGATTTGTCTCTAAAATAATAGATGTGTCCCCAGAATCGAATCACCAAATAATATCAAAACGCTTACTTAAAATTTCTTCAACATATCAAGTATCATTCAAGTATCTGGCGCTCGCCGTCTCTCGCTGTTTCTTATCACAAGTCGAACCTAACCTAACCCAGCCACATCTTCCGTGAATTGATTATCTAACTTAGGAATTTGATCAAATCTCTGTTTGGACCTGACCCTTTGGACACAAATATTTGTCGGGAATAGATTTATAATTAGAAGATACATATTGGTGACGAATATAAACAATTTTAAAAGAAAATATTGTTGACAAATAAAATGTTTTTCAAAATTCGTCCCTGTGCTAAACCAACTGATTTACCGTTCGAATTAAGAGAGACGCGAATAAAAAAGGACTAAGCTTTTTTATATGAGAAAAAAGGACAAAATTATTTCGCTGCAGTTAATTTAAACTCGAGCCCTTATCGTTCAACTCTTTTAATTTAAATTTACAGCTTAGTTCTAGAAAAGTTTATAGTGAAGGAGATAGTGCAATTTATTTATTTAGTCTATGTTGAGTACTTTCAATTAAGTAAGCTTAGAGGTAAGGTGCGAAAGGCCATTATTTCTCACTTAAAAACGATAAAATTATAATAAAAATAAATTATAGATGAAATAAATAGTGAAAAACTAACTGTTATACTTTAAAACATACGGTATAAATTTGTTTTAATGGGATCACTAAGAAGAGATATGTAGCAGCGCTCAAGCAATTCTATAGAATTCGGCCGCTATATGACGGCGACACATATGGTACACCCGCCACGACCGCCCTCCTCTGCGGCAACTCAAGCCTAGGTCCGATCCATCGGCATGGAGCCCTTGAGCCAAGCAGCCGCTCGCGCGATACAAGTGACTCTACAATCACTAGCTTTCACAGCCATACATGACACTGCATTATACACACATGCACAACACACATAGTTACATAGGTTCTGTAAGGGACCTTTTTTTTTTCTTTTTTTGTCTAGTTAGATTAGACAAAAATTTTCAGACCACTAAATACACATACACATGTTCCTTCCCTCCTCCCAGGGGGCAGAAACATGTATATATGTATAGTTAGTTTAGATCGAATTACGGATAGGGAATTAGTCAGATCGCGACTTAATTGCATACGCGCAACAGTCCGAGCCGAGGTTCGGCCACTTTGGCACCCTCGGATGTTGTTGCTTAGCTTTCGTGGCTGAGTGCCCTAAGCGCTCGCCCCCAAGCCCGGTAAAGCTGTAAAAGCCGTAAAGGCTCCAGGGCCCCTAAGGCTAACAGTATAGTCAGTTCAAAAAAAAAAAAAAAAACATATGGTACGCGGGGTAGGCAGCAAACTACCGGTAGCCCTGGGACCGTCGCAGCGCCGTCCACAATACACTTATAAATGTATCGGCCGTTTAAAGTTTGTGCAGCACTCACTAACACCACATATATAGTTTATAAAATACGAGCCGCGCGGGGAACACCGATGTACTTATTGTTTTTTATGTTTTTCAAAAGGTTCCATTAATTAGAACGTCAGTTTTCACAAGATGTAGCAACATACTCGTTCGTACTACCAACATACCGCATAGCGTTAGATATGTCGCGAGGTAATTGGTTGCGGCACAATAATTGTTTTTTAAACGTTGGCTGCAGCGCATTCAAAGTTGCTTGCGCGCAATGATTGACGGTGAGACCTCTTATCCCCGTGATTGGCGATAAAGGATCCAACGGTAATATCGGCCCAAACAAGATAGCATTGTCTTAAATTAATTATATTTTCAAGGATTACATTTTTAGTGAATCGAATACACGAATAAAAATTATAATTTGACATAGCAATGTCGGACAATAAAAATAAATCAATAATAACAAAAAAGGTTTCACACGATGCTTAAACACATACGGTACTTTCAACTTTTAAATAAACGAACGGATTGCGCGAGATAGGCTTATGTTAAGTTTATGTTGATTTTGTTGAAAACAACCAAACTGCCTATAGTTATGAAATTATTATATTGTCATTAGTTACAATATAATATGTGTACAAAATGTCTCGGTGTGAAAGTGGGTGTTTTCTATTCTAACAATTTGATGATATTGAATTTTAGTATGAGTCTGTCTGTACTAAACAATAAAAACTCCCAGATAATTTAACACATGACCGTTTAATTACAAAACCAGTATTGCATTGTTTATACACTCTAAATGTCGATATAGAAAATAAATAGATTAACACGCAAACATATACCTAAAAATCATGTTTTCCATAGTCTCAACTACATTCGCTCCGCTTCACGAAAGCTTCATGTTTTTTATAGAACTAAGATGGCAAACAATCTTACGGCCCGCCTGATGGTAAGCGGTAACCGTAGTCTATAAACGCGTGAAACACCAGAGTTATCACTAACGCGTTGCCGACATTGAAACTCCCTTCGCCGAGGAGCTCTAGAAAGCTTATTCATCATAGAAATACGACACAAGATTATTTGGCTGCGATCTACTGTAGGTTGGAGGTATTTCACCAACCGGGCTGTGCCAAAGAGAGCAAAAAAATCTGTGGCCTACATTACGATTTTGGATACGAACGTTTAAAAACCGATTTTTAGCGGAACCTTAAAATAAAAACGGAACCCTTATAGGATTACTTTGTTGTCCGTTTGGCTAGCTGGTTATCCGTGTGTCAAGACACTTCTCAAAAAAAACTGTAGGTATAAACTTTAAATTAATATTAAATATCAAGACCTTATGGATCTTACACTGCTGTAAAAGAAAAGAAGATTCTAGGTTAACGTAATATAGAGCTACAGCCCTTCCTATTAAAAATCGCACTTAGTGGCCAGTTATCAAAACCTACAAGGCACTTCCAAGCTAGATATAATTTTAAAAGCCCTCCTACAAGTTATGCATATAATGCATAAGAGCATAAAATTAATCTATTGTTATTTCAAGTAAGTAAGTTGTTTTTACGTGACATATATATTTTTGATTTCTTCTGTAACATTAAATTACTTATCGTGTTTTAAATATTATAGTATAGCGTATAAGGTTTTACATCTTTCTGGTTTACACAGATGTCTAGAACATTGTAGAAGAACATTTTTACCTATTTGTATTGTGTTTCTATTGTCCTATGTTTTATCGATTTTGGCAGCGTATTCTAAGAAAGCGTGTGCTGGTAGTGTTTATTTTCCGAGTTGATTTTATATTATCATTACTTGTTTTTCTTTATGTTTTACATAACATTTCAAAACATAGTATAAAACCTTTTTAGTAAAAATATCTATAAAATAATAAAAATTATTCATTGAAATTGTTAAGTTGTTTTTGAGTTATAAGTGCACTAACAAACATACAAACGGACAGACCGAGATACATAAAAGAATGTAAGGATAATATATATACAATATTTACGTATAAGACGGGACAATGATGTACGTTATGTAATGTAATAAGTTCGGAACCCTCAGGGCGCGAGTACTACTCGCTACTTGTCCCATATTTTTGAAAAGTGTAGATTGCACTGACCATTAATATATGTTCCATGACCATTAATACCTATATTATGACTTAATAAGTTACTAAATAAAAAACAAACAACGCAGCTTTTGTTATTTTATCGTAAAATCTCGCTACGATGATTACAAAAATCGTGAAACCGTATATATCGATACCGCTAATGAATTGTGGACTGATTGTATCCGCTGGTATTAATACAATATTGAATGTATCAAAGACTAATTAACTTTGTTATATAAAAATTCTATATTTATGCATTATCAATATTGAATACATTTTTTTTTATTAAGATCTTTTATGAACTTCCAAATCATACTAAACCTTTAGGTAAATCGGTTGAGTCTATATACAAACAGGTTTCTATTATAATAATCTTTTCTCGGCGGCCAGTGGAGTTAGAGATCTCCGATTTCAGGATCTTAGTATTTTGTTAGTACCAACATGCCCCCCCAATATCATTTAAATACCTTTTACGGGAACGATTTACTATAGCTAGCTTTATTCAATAAATCTAAACGTTTTAACAAAAAGCCAAATCAAACCAATGGATGAAAACATACAAAGTTACAAAATCAAAACATCCAAGTTTAAAATAGACACTAAAGAATACAGTCCAACGATTCGTATTTTCGTAACTGACAACTATAACTAGTTGAGCGACTTAGTATTCAAGTCAGCTCGCAATCCCACTCGCTTGGCCAACTTCTACAATTTTTATCCTCGCGACGTTCGTGGAATACTTAATAATACGATGTGAAATATTCAATTTAGTTAAAATAATAGCAGCTATTCGAAACCAATTACAACTTACTTAAAATCTTATTTTTAATTATTTAAAATATTTCAAGTATTTTTAATGAACAGATGTCAATTAAGTAAGTTCGATCGTTTTGGCACCTTCACGCTGTTTGCCGTTTCGGCTGTGTGCCTCTGCGCTCACCACAAAGTTTGGTAAAGCAGTAAAGGCTCTTTAGGCCTAAAGTTCGAAAAAAAAAAGAAATAGGAGAAAGAACACAATCAAATGTCATTGGCCTTTACGATCTGAGTATAAGAAACTTGAAAAAAATATCTTTTCTCGAAATATCTGGAAAGGTTTATAATCTACTCAAAACATCGAGTGCGTATCGTAGGTATGAAAAGACATAGTGCTATCTGTCGTATGCGTAAACCAACAAACACTGGTCTAAAAATAGAACACTTCCCCTTTTAAACGATGTGGATTCTAGTGATTTCAACACTCCTTTTATTTTAATAAATAAGCCAGCAGTGGTTCTAACCAGGATAGAACCAAGTGGAAAAGAAGGAAATCTGCAAGAAAACCATAGAGAGAGACACTGTAAGTATGACTACAATGTGGTGAACATCAGTATAGTAGAGTTTATTTGAATTATGTTTCACAGAATACGAACAAATTGTTTTACGTAAAATCTACCGGCATTTTCACTACCCACGAATATAACAATAATGTCGATAGTTACCTTATCATATCGGCTTGTAAACCATAAAAAGAACTACTAAGTGGCTAAACAAACACTAATTACCAAACTGTATACAATGTAGTAAATTCTTCTACATGAGCTACTTGGAAAAGGGGGGTTCAAAGGAAGGTAGGGCACAGACAACTTTCTTTGGAGATTTCTCTATACTTGGGGTAGCCCGACCGATGAAATACACCATCCAGCATACAGGAGAGCGCAGCCAAATAACCTTGTTGTGTTCCTGCGGTGAGTAGAGTTTCCAGAGCTCCTTGGGGAATGGGGTTTATGGTTGGCAACGCGGTACTGGTACCTATGGTGTAACAAACGTACAAAGGCTACGGTAGCCGCTTACCATCAGGCGGGCGGCACGCTTGCTTGTCACCTTACTTGCATAAAAAAACATCCTGACGTATTTAAGAAGAGTATACCAGAAGGTAAGCCTATCTTGAGTGTCTCGAGATTGTTATTCAATATCCAATACGTCTCGATTTGATTGAACAACCCCAACTAAATAGATTTAATTTACAGTACTAATATACATATTTGGATTAGAAATGAAAGACTAACTTCCAAGCTCCAACTGGTGGAGATGAATTATTAGAAGAATTCGCTCTGTTTATCAGGATTTTACCAGCCTTATTAAAATATTTCTACAACAAAATAAATTGCATAATTACCTACCACTGGTCTTTTAACTCACGTACAAGTACCTTTAGATGACTTTATCTTATCACTTTGAAATGTAAATCGTGTTTAATAGACCTTCACGGTAAGTAATTTACATACTTTCCGAGATTTATTTTAATAATATACATTATTCAGAAAACTGTTTAGAAAAACAAGTCAAAACAGTTATGTCTCACAACGCTTTTTTATAACCAGTTATTACCCGCGACTTTGTTCGAGTCTTGATCACTTAGAAACGGGGTGAATTTAAATCGGTGTTGCTGTTAATGCATAGGTACACAATTCTTAATGTTAATAACACAGTTAATAAATGTATTACTTTCTGTTGCTATTTGAAAATTATATTATCTAAATGTACAGTCAAATTTTAACTTTCCTGTTTTGCTTTTGGTTTAATCGTTATATTTTCCATAACGTCAAAGAAGATTCACTTCAAGCGCGTGTAAAGGTTACACGTGCGTATGTTTTTATATACAGACTTATAGACATTTTAACCCAGAGCTTGAAAATTATTAGTTAACTAGACTACTAAATTATTTTAGTTTTCTCAACCTGGCCCGCATTCACGTCTACGCTCCTCAGTCTCGCCTATTCACAACTGTCTAATATTAGACGTATACGAGTATAAGATTAAAACATTTGAATGTGAATTGAATTTGCATGATTACTAAACTCTAGAAAATGTTATGATCAGTAAAAAATGCACTACTTCCAAAAACTAAACAAATACCCGGATAAGTCTACAATTCTGTACAAACATTGAGTGTAACTTCGTAAAATGAGTTAAGACGTCGCGGACGTGTGTAACGCGCATTCATTGAAACATGATCAATCCGATCACGTAATCAAACAAAAAAATTGAAAAAAATGCACCTTCGTATATATTTTCTAATTCATTCATGAAATTTCAATCCCTCGTTATTATCGGAGATATAAGTGATCCAGATTCTGACCAAGCACAGTTCTATTCTGAACATCCAAGTGAATACAAACGGAAGAAATCTACAACCAGAGAGTACTTACTGTATGGCTGTTTCTGGATTGTGTCTGTGGTTAAGAACACCTGAGTAGTGAGTTTTTTCTACTTTTGTCTTTAATTAATTATTTAACTGCAAACTACATTTTATTACTCACGGGTGATTGGTCACAACATTGTGATACTTTTTTGGAAGGATTCCGCAATTTAGTTGTAAAATTATTAAAAATATAATGATGATTAAGCTAAAAAAATCCATAACAATATTTTGCCAATGCAAATCGAACTTAACAATAAACAGATACTTTTAAAGAGCATATAAATCTCAATCGACTTCTATAAATTAAATATTTAACTTGAAACCAATGTATATTATCTAAGTTCGCGCGACTTTGGTGCAAGTTTTGCAGTATTGGTGCAAAGATTTTAACATAACGTTCAGTAGCATCTCGCACTGACATCTAATTTCGAACATTCAACTTAATTAGATCTTGCAGGAATTGGTGCTTTAGGAAACTTCGAGAATCATACCAAGTTTTGTAGATATAGATATGGATTTTTATCGGTAAATTAAAGAAACAGAGTTTTTTTTCATATGAGTATTTTAACTTAAGAAGTTATGTTTTCTTTTAGCTTCCTTGTAAAAGACTCCTTTCGTTTAAATAATAATAAATCTATAGTTCTATCTGTAAATGTTTTTTTTTTAATTATTCCAAATATTCTATGATTTTTTAAGCTGTCTCTGTCTGTTTGTATGTCTGAATTTAGCTCAACTTGACAAATGTTCATGAAATTTTCTACATTGGTTGCTTATGTCATTGGTCAACTGATATGATATAAGAATTTTCATTAATAATTTTAGAAATTATAAAAAAGGTATTACTAAAAATTAAATTATGAATTTTTCTCAACAGATTTTAATGAAATTTTATACATGCCTTTCTTATGCCATTGCTCAAATAATATAGGACTTACAATAATACTTTTAAAAACCGTAAGATAATTGGACACGGGAAGTACATGTCATTCTTTAAAAAGCTATAAAAATAGTTTGTAGTATAAGTATAAATCAAATAATGATATAAAAATAATTACTGCGTAACAAACGGATCCGCAGCCGCTAGGCACCTATAGTAATCAACAAAATTGTTCGTGCAACATTTAACCAGTTTTATCGCAATAGGATGAACGGTTTAGAAATGCATATGGTACAAATAAATAAAGAAACATTATTTTTATATATATAGATAAATATATTAATATTTTTTTCCAAATAAATCATTCATATATTTAGCAAATCAAACAGAGAACTTCTCAAATTATTTACAATAGAAAACGTAAATCCATCTGGAACTTGAGTCTAGTATCACAACTGCAAATTTTAATACAATTAATTATTCATTGCCCAATTTTGGATGTCACTGAGCGAGTAATGGTGGGGTTTCGTTTTAATTTAATTAATTAATACAAATTCGTCGGGATTTAATGAATAGGGATATCGAATTCTATTTCGATGAAATAATTTATGCAATTAATTAACTAATATTTATTGTTTTAGTAGATTTAATCGAGCGCCATCTACACTTTTTTATCTGCATTGTAAATATTTTATTTATATAAGGTAAATAGAAAAATTAAGAAACCGGCGACACAGCCTATTCATTATGACCATACCAACAAGCACAAACACGATATCTCTGCTGTAGGTTGGTGAAGAGTTAGGTATCCGCTAGATTCCTGATTATGCTGCAGCATCAGCTCAATATTGCCATGTTCTTCTAATATAATTGAAATATCAGAATACCACATTATGACTTGATCAGACCTGTGAAGGATGCTTACATCCATTTATCAACTAGAAAATAGTTGATAATCTTCAAATTGCTGAACAGATTTCTTTGGATCACAGCTAAGAAAACCACCGATCATGTCAAATTACTGCAGAATTGGACCAACCGTTTGGGAGCTACAATGCTACAGATAGACACACCACAGATGCGAAATATCATTTCTTTTCGCTACAGAGGGCTTAAACATTCACTCTTACTTAGTTTTTTATGCTATTTCCGAAACAAAGATTTTCTTAAAACTAAACACCACTTCTGTTTAAAACGAGGTCACAAAACAATACTTTTTACATTAAGAGAGTAAATATGTATAAACAACGTATAAAAAGAAAGAACATAAGTATGAAATATATTTTTAGTGTTTTGCTTATTGTCAAAAGTATGTAGTTTGGGGTTACGCCCTTTGTAGCGGTAAGAGTAAGAGTCGATATTTTCTACAAATAAATAATCAAATCTTATATTTAAAAACAAATGTGTACTTGCATAAGTACGTAAGTATACTATACTGGACGGTATTACTCCGTGGTGGAGTATACTATACTTTTTTGGCGTCTTTCTGTTCAATTGGATATCTTCTTTTCGGGCCTAGTGAGTTACTACCTTCAGCTACATTACAGCGTTAAGGAATCTATTTTAACACTTTTCAATCGTTTTAATTAAAGTATTGCTAATTTTACTAGGAGCCCTGCTAGTCGCTATTTGCAAACTATAAGTCCATAATAGACCACGTGGTTAAACATTAGCGTATTTATTCATACAGGTATGGCATTAGGTATGTGTAGTAGAGATAGGACAATTGACATTTCCTCCAGCCTCAGACTATGCAAATGAGCCGGGTGACCGCATACCTCACACATCACCTGATGTTTATCTTCAATTTGCATAAATGTAACCGTAGCAGATCGTCTCTGAGCCTTGTAATACTTACACTGTTCCGCATATATATGGCTTTAGTATGAAAACCGTTACATACTAGTTGTGTCACCCACGGTTTCACTCGTGTTAAATTTATCTGATCACGATATCGTTGTTCTCATTTCCCGTACTTGCTTTCCAGATTGCGTCACGTTCATGGTTACATCTCATCTCCTAAGAGTTAAGTGACGTAAATTATATAACCTATATCTTTACTCAATAAATTGGCTATAAAATGTTTAAAGGCATTTTTCAAATACTACTGGTGGTTATAGATTATCGCGTACATACAAAAATAAATAATTTTTTTTCTAAACTTTATAATAATAGGGAAGATAAACTGTGATTAAGTTGTCTTATTACTTTAGTTCTGCATGATTCAGTGGTAGCGTGTTCGGACAACACGTCGATCGAAGTGAATTCGAATACTACAATGACTTGAGTTTTCGGTGAAGAAAGGCATCGTGATAAAACAGGAGTGTGTTGGCAGGGTATTTTCTAAGCTCATCTGGTTAGCTAACAAAACTCAACTTGAAAATCTATCGCCAAGCACACCTAGGCGTAGAGTGTTATCATCTTGGACAATATATCACTTAACATCAGGTCAGTTTACGGTGAAACGCCAAAGCTATAAAGGCACAAAAATGGATTGAAAGTAGGAAAAGCACTTTTCTAGGGTTCCGAAGTCAACAAGGAACTCTAGTAGGTTCGCCGTGTTAGTCCGTCTGCCTATCCGCAGCTTAGTTCAGAGATTCTAAGTATTAGAAAGCTGTAATTTGGTATGGGTATACATTTTAATCACGCACACTTAAATAAAGGATTTTTTCTTTTGGTTATCAAAAATAGACACCAATCAATTATCAATGAGTTTCAAAAGATACACTTGCGGACGTATATCACTTCCGAGCTTCACTTGTTGTCATCTTCAGTCGTTACATCTGTAATATCAGATGTGATGTGATGCCATACATTAATGATATACTGCCATATATAAAATTAATTAAGTAAGAAAAACTCCCAAGTTTATTTCTCTAAAACGCTTGTAACTTGTTAAATACGTCCAGCCTCCTACCAACATATCTCGCAAGAGCAAAGCGATATCTGAAATTGCAAAATATCTGTTTAAAAATTGCAAGTTCATATAATATACCAAACATACTGTTATAACCGTGGGTAGTGAAAATGGCGTTAGATTTTACGTGAATAATTTACTCGTATTAATAAAACGAGGGTCTAAGTTACTAGAATAGCCTTGAACTCTACAACATCGTTTAACAGAAGGGGAAGTGTGCTAATGTTTGATTACGTAATCAGAACGTTAACCTTTAAATGTATGTGTGAACTGCGATGTCATTTCGTACCTACGCATACATACTCGATGTTTCGAATAGATTCTATGTTTCCAGATATTACGAAATTAGTATTTTTTTAAATTTCAATCAGGTCGTAACAATACACTGGATTTGCAATTTTTAAGTCTATATTTAGAGATTTCTGCTAACGTTTTGCTCTTGTGAAATAAGTAATTAGGAGGCGGAGCCTTAGTTAGTTAGCTTTGTTTTAGTTTGGACAATGAAGTTACACTAATAAAGAAAACCAGCAGAAATCAACAAGTAAAGAGAACTATGATTGTAACTGAGGATAAATTTCTTGAGAGATTTCACTCTACTTCGGGCAGTCCGACTGGTGGAATACTTATAACTTGTGGTCATACGGTGATTAAAATTTCCAGAGCTCCTTGAGGTAAGGAGATTCAAGGTCGGCAACGCACTGGTGATATCTATGGTCTTACAAGCGTCAAGAAGCTAAGGTAACCGCTTACCATCAGGCGGGCCGTATGTTTGTTAGTTACCTTTGTAGTATAAAAAAAATGACACCTGTGAAGACTATGTATAATGAAAAGAATATTTTAATTATTAGGAACGATATCTTCTTGCAGGTTTGAATTTACAAATATTTAAATATACGAGCATAATAAAAGCGTATGATGATAAAGCACCATTGTAAGTTATAATTATGAAACATTAAGTCAAATGTAAATTATTCTAATTAAAATAGAGCATTTGTATAAAGGGTCTGATTAAATTATTCCGATAGGATTACTTCAGGGATGGGCCTAGTTTGTTCGGCCTCAGGTAGGTATCTGTTGCTTAGTTTTAAATAATAACCGTTTGTGTCATATATATCCTATACATATTGTTACGGTCTGAGTAAGAAAAAATTGAAAAAAAAAATCACCAATCTCGAATTTTTTTGAAATCTCAATAATCGTCTGGAATGTGCCCAAAATATTAAGTTTTTTTATCGTCATAGGTTTTGGCGTTGTGGCCACAATCTCTCCTGATGTTAAGTGTCGATGATACATAGTGGAGAGTCTGGTTCTCAAGAGCAGCTACCGAATCGCGCCGATATCTGCTTGATGACAAATGCCTTCAAGATATGCATGAAAGTTTTGGTAAAAAAAAACACTACCATATTTTGCTGTGATTTCAGATTGTGTGTAATTATATAATGTAATCAAACTCTTTAAAGCCCAAAATCACGTAAAGTAATTAAGGCCCAGTATATAAAACAGCGAGAGAATATAAAATAAAATTTTCAAATTATTTTCTTTTAAAACTGTAAATGATGTATAGACAGACGATTTAGCTTTACAAGTATAATCTAGATACCCAGGGCGGGCAAAAAATTCTGTTTTATTTTTTATTTTGTTTAAAATGGAGATTTATTTTTGTTGAATGAAAGTATATTTTAATGTAGTTATTCTTTATCATTATAAAAGTTTGTGATACGAATAGTCAAAAAATGGCGCGTGTCAACTCCGACGCACGACTGGAGTATACTCTTTAAGAACGATTGTCTTAAAATATATACAATAAGTAAAGTTAAATTATTAATATATATTACATATGTTATTACTTCCGTATACAAGTATGTTGAGTATATTATGCATATATATGCTCATTATATGATGCGTGGTGGTACATACGAAAATTGATTGTTAAAGGATAAACTCTAGTAAACCCCAAAAAATTAATGGAATAGAAAAGATTAAAATTTAAGTATTATATACGCAGAATCCGTCCTATCCAGGGTAATGTAAAATTGAATTATTTATTAATGTAAACAACAGGAATTACACAGGATTTTTTTACTCGCTTCAGAGTAAATTATATTTCGTTTCGCTTCCCCTTCATAGTATGTAATGTACGAGTTTTTATGATTCACCTGCTCGTAGATTTTTTACAGCCCGATGTTATGTATGGGGAAATTAAATTTGCATACTGTGAAAAGAGATGGTAATGAATGGACGAAGAAAAATATTTTGATACCAAACGCCTGAATGGGTTTGATATGGGTTTCAAACCTATCTTATGCTTTAAAATCCAAACATAGCCGACACAAGCTTATTCCTGATTGTAAAATTCAATACGATATCAAGCTCAGCTATCGGATTTATTCGTTTTTTTTATTTGCCCTAAATTATATCGTTTTTTTTTTGATACTCGAATGGTGGCAAACAAGCTTACGCCGTAGCCTATGGACGCTTGTAATACCATAAAATCACTAGCGCGTTGCCGACTTTGAACTCTCTCCTGCCCCAAGGAGCTTCGGAATCCCTACTCACCGCAGGAACACAACACTAGGTCATTTGGCTGCGATCTTCTGCAAGGTGGAGTTATTCCACCAGTCGGGCTGCCCCAAGTAGAGAGAAATCTCCAAAAAATTTCTCTGCCCTACCTCCCTTATCGGGCTAAGGTAGGTACATGACAAAGCAAGAGTGATAAAGGAGTGACGTAACTGAAGTAGCTGATGATATTCTTTAGGAATGCGTAGTGTGTTCTGTGTTAGAACAGAGGCATATTGTAATACGCAACGAGACGGGTAGCCTGACGTCACTCGGGAACAGAGGTTTATTGTAGTCGGCTTCTTAACTGAGGTCTTCACTATTCCACAGCTCAAGCAAGAGAAAGTCTTCGAGACGGTTGTTGCCTGCTTATAAAGTGCGTGCGATCATAGAGCATAACTGTTAATATCTCACCGAATCAATATTGCGTTTCAATATTAAACTCGATGTACGGATTCCATAAGCACATGGATACGATTCTCCGACATATTTTAAATATTACCTTATTTAATATGACGTGTGGATAGAGGAAGCCAGTCCTTGCAACAACAATTTCCTTTTTAAATAAAAATTGATTTAGGCATGTTCAACATATATATAAATTAATTGAGACATCTATACATAGAAATAAATAAAATTGAATTGCCTGTTTGTAATATCAAAATAACAACTTTTTACTAAAAGCATATGAAAATATATACGATTCCTAAAAGAAAATATATTTTTTTAATTTTGTCTGTCTGTATGTCCGTCTGTCTGTTTGTTCCGGCTAATCTCGGAAACGGTTGAGGCGATTTTGATAGGACTTTCACTGGCAGATAGCTAATTTTAAAATTGTATTAAAAAAAGAATTAAGTTTCCGAACCAATAAAATAATATCCGGCGGGCGACGGTCACCACAATACCGACGGATATTAATATGGTATGGTGGTATTTAATAATACCACGCGAGCGGAGCCGCAGGCACAGCTAGGATGCTTATATAAATAACATTCTTGAAGTTCACCGTTGTGCGCGCATCACGCAAAAACTACTCGATAGATTTTGACCTTTTTTTTTCGTTTTACTACTTAGATAATTAATTAGAACTTATATACAAAAAAATCACGATATCTGCATTCAATAACAAGTTATCAAAGATTTAAGAATTGGGTATTGGAAAAAAAAGGATATCGATTTTTTTATGTATTTTAAAGCTTCATCATAATTATGATAATAGGCAATTGGAAAAACTCTTAAAACATTTTTTTAATTAATAATATGTATTGTAACAATATAAATTGTAATATTTTAAATAGAATCACATGACTACGAACGCGCCACGATTGATCGCCAGGTTTGTGCCGTCATAATGTTAAAGGAATTTCATCGATTAAGAGCACTGTCAAAGAGAGTCAAAGCACTGTATCAGCTGTGTGCTACAATGAGTAGAAATTAACATTGTGACGTCACACGTGCTTGGATTTATTCGCGAACGATCAGCGCGTTTTCGGTACTTTCGGACTTCAAAAAATAATTTTTATTTTGAAATAACATTTGCCATTGGGAAAAAAAAAATCAAAAACCCAATTACGATTTCTTCTGTCGTCCAGGCGAGCGAAACCGCGGGCATAGCAAATATTCAATAGAACGTTTTTCTTTATTCGAATAATGCTACAACAACCGAACAGAAGTCAACAAATCTAATTACCTCGGCAAGCAATAAATAAGAAAAAAAAACATCTTTTGTCTCCACTGGAAAACGCGTTAAATCTTAATTTTAATTTTGCAACTTTCCGACATTGTTCTTGGAGTCGTCTTCTCTTATGTAAATTACTATAACTTTTCGCGTTTTCATTAAGAATCGTGGACTGATTTTGTTATGTTTCAGTGCGTTCAACTCTGTTGGATACCGGTGAAAGAATTCTTAGAAACCTCTTCGATAGCGAATATAGGCGTTTGTAGCTAGGTTAGTTTTTAGATTCATTTAGTTTTTTCACTATTAGGTCAGGTTCGGTTTAGCTTTTAACTATTTTATTGCATGCATATGGCATAAAAAGCTCATTAATGAAATAATAATATACAGAAAAGTAATGATGGCTCAGTGGTTGCGTGTATGAATGTGTGAAATTATGGCTATAATAGTAAACATATAAAGACAAAAAAAATCGCTAAATATTTCATTCAAACAACTAGTTAGCCATAATATTCTAAACATAATCTGAATTGAAGCATATATTTAGACACTTCTGCTATCGTTTTACCGTTTTTTTTCACCCATGTTATAAATTTATGTGGCAGCAATTAGACCTCATATTAAAGATGAAAATGTAGGTGGCAACAAGTTAAACTCAGATAAGTTTTATGAGCAACACGTTGATAGTTCCTTTACGACAAGCTTTTAGATACTTGAGCACTAGAAAAATCTTTATCATCATTCAAATATGCCTTCTTCAATATATTATTTTTAATATCAGTGGTATTACTAAAGTTAAAAACGGAATGTATGTAACAAAATTTTTATCCACATTCAGTTGTCGTTTTTCAACGTTTACTGGTTATCCTTTTGAAACTTTTAAAGGACTTATAATAAATATAACTAAGGCCTGAAAAAAAAAAACTACGTCTGTATTATGGAGGCATAAGATACTGAAGCATTGAAATTCATGTATCGTGTAGTGTTTACATGACCAATGATTTATATAATTTTGTAAAAATTCCATGAGCCCAGTAGGGTTCGACTTTGGTAGTATCACCACCGCAGTTATTTCTATCGTAAAGGAACTGTGTTCATGCTGCATTCTGAAGCGTATGATTGGTTACACAATCCAATCCAATTCAGCAATCAAAAGAAACCTATTTTTGACTAATGTTAGTTACTATTGCGGTCTTTTTGAAGTTGGCTATAAATAGCAAACAACTGATGGGCTGCGTGACTGTTTGCTATGTAATACCATAAAGAAAAACAACTAGCTCATAATAAATTAATTAATTAACAAACAAACCTTTTTGATGTCGAACGTAGTTCTCCTTAACCGTTTAATCGAACAAAGAGGTCCGTTTGAATATTTAAAAGGGTCACTTTGGCTCCAGAATTTCGGACACAAATGATACGACGTGCCGATGTACATTATATTTATATAGGATTTAATTGTTTGTAAATATCGTTTACCAGATCATTAGGTATTTTCATCGAATTGTATATTTAAATTAATAATATCACTATGAAACTGCGTCGTTAATCACCACAAAAGTTAGACTCCATTTTAGCCTGTAGGTAACTAGTATGTAGCTATCAAGGGTAAACCCGAGTTTAATTACTCAACTAGTGAGAAATAGTGCATAGTGGCTATTTCAAATACTGAGAAATCTATAAATCTGTACCTTTTCAATATTTGGTAATAATTATGAGAACATTTCTCAAGATTTTTCCTTTGCCGATAACCGATATTGTTATTAAATAAATTCATATGGTAATGTTGCAGATACCGGTTCGCCACCATTCGGTTCGCAGCGTACCATTTTGCTACCACGAGTAGCATTATTGAAGTGAAAACTTCTTTAGCACCGTTATTATTTGAAACTCGATGAAACGAAAAAGCCACGGTAATAAGAGACAACCATATAAATCTATGGGTTACATACATATGGGATACATGTACATGCAAGTCCTGACTTTCATGATTATGATCATCGTCGGATTGGCCTAGTGGTATGAGACGACCAGACTTCATACGCAGTACGCACGAGTGGTCGATAGTACGAATCCCGCTGATTAAGGATATTTAAAAAAATATTTAATGAAATATTTTTTAATTTTATCTGAAGGTTTCAATTTTATTTTTTTGAAGTAGAAGTTCTCTGAGTGCGATAAGAGTAAAACAAGGTAGAATTTTAGTGCAACATTTATACGAAACCTTTTGCAGCGAAAAGTTTCTGTCGCAAAAAGAACAGAAATAAGTACTTGGCCAAAGAGAGAGAGAGAGAGAGAAAACTATATTGTAACCAATAAAAACAGATGAATGCTTGTACGTCAGCGACCTCCCGAAACCCCCCGAGGTCGAGGTAGGGCTCTACGCTGACGACACAGTCATATACGCTTCAAATAGGAACAGATCTCATCTCGGGCACAAAATTCAACGCGCCGTAACCACTCTCGGGGAGTGGTTTCGAACGTGGCGAATAGCTATTAATCCGGTAAAGAGCGCCGCGATTATGTTCGAACCGCGCACATGTAGATTACCACGCACGATAGAACCCCTCACACTATTCGGTAGGAATATCCCTTGGGCCACCAAGACCAAATATCTGGGTGTCATCCTCGACTCGAAGCTTAACTTCAACCCACACGTCACTAGACCATCTGGGTCTTTTCCCGCTTGCGACCCTTGCTCAGTTCGGTAAGCAAAATGTCGGTAAGACATAAGCTTACACTGTACAAGATGTGCGTCCGTCAGATCTAGACATATAGCTGCGCCGCGTTCGCATATATGTCTAAACACAACTTTGCCCGCATGCAAAGAGTCCAGAGACCCTCCTCTGCGGCAACTCAAGCCTAGGTCCGATCCATCGGCATGGAGCCCTTGAGCCAAGCAGCCGCTCGCGCGACACAGTGACTCTACACTTACTAGCTTTCACAGCCATACATGACACTGCATTATACACACATGCACAACACACAGGTACATAGGTTCTATAAGGGACCTTTTTTTTTCTTTTTTTACCTAGTTAGATTAGACAAAAAAATTCAGACCACTAAATACACATACACATGTTCCTTCCCTCCTCCCAGGGGAAAGAAACATGTATATATGTATAGTTAGTTTAGATCGAATGATAGGGATTTAGTCAGATCGCGACTTAATTGCATACGCGCAACAGTCTGAGCCGAGGTTCGGCCACTTTGGCACCCTCGGATGTTGTTCCTTAGCTTTCGTGGCTGAGTGCCTTAAGCGCTCGCACCCAAGCCCGGTAAAGCTGTAAAAGCCATAAAGGCTCCAGGGCCCCTAAGGCTTACAGTATAGTCAGTTGGAAAAAAAAACAGATGAGCGTGGTAGATTAAGATAAAATAAATTTTCTCATTGAAATCAAGAGGGAACGCAGTCGATAAGACATTTGAAAACTACATTTTAACAGAAATCTGTTGCTTACTAATTATAACTATATAAAAATAAACGAAATCATAATTTTCTGTTTCGTCCTCCAAAACTATTTGAATATTTCTTTTGAAGAAATTCATATATATATATAACTAGGACTTTGGCTATGCTTCTATGATTCTCTTTTATTATTTATATTTCATAATTTGTTTGCTGGATACAGTGATAACGGTGGTATAACTGGGTCATTTTAGCAGTTTTAGAAGGCTCTTAGTTCTTATCATAATTTATCCATGATAAAATATATAAACATGGCAATGTATGGTATAAAAATAAATGCTCAAACAAAAACTATCCAGGGCTAAAACCGAGGAATACGTTTATATGGCCTCTGCTCTTAATGGCCTTGCGTGCTCTAAGGCGTGCGTTGTATATATTTCCATAGTTAAATTTTACTTTGTATTTAATATTATTCTTCTAAACTTTTATTTCGAATGCTAATAATAACATATTAAAAATATTGTGTTAAAAACTGTACCTAATTCAACTACGTAAACAAAAAAAAAGTCTCATGATGATGGGTGTTTTAAATGTACAACGTAGGAACTAGACTATCATAAAGAAATCTTTAGGGACCATGTGTAAGGGTTACAGTTGTTTCATAAAGACGTGAGTAGTCGGTCTTGCTTATCTGCAAGTGTGGAAGTCTTCCAAGTTACCCCTTCAGTGAGTCCTTACTAGTGGAATATGATAGGATAAACATACAAAAATTAAGAAATTGTTTTAGCATTGTGTAGAGTTAAAGTTTTTGTATACCGAAACAAAAAGTAAACGTTTCAAAATTTGATGATTTGATGGGAGAATCGCGATTGCCTGCCATTTTGATACCCCTTTCATCCCTCTGTCTCTGCCTATTCCAACAGCCTCTTGTCTCGCGTGCCAAATTAAATTATCAAGAAAATTCAAATCGGATTAGCAGTTTCTGTGGCTTGCAAGAGTTCTAGACCTTATCAAAACTGGTGAGTATGTGATCTATTCAACACATGGAAATGTAACGTTTACTTACATTTCTTAGAACTTGTGCAAGCTTCGATTGTATTAGTATCACTATTATTTCTCACGTAAAACTAGTGAACAATGCTGGCGTGCTATTGCATTCCAGCTAGAAATGTATGGACGAAAATAAACACTTACACGACGCACTACGATTAAGCCTTTAGCAGTTGTAGCATATCTGTTACTAACTTCGGGTAGGTTTGCTATCCTAGAGGGAGAAGAATACTGTACTACCCTTCCAAACTAAACACCGTAGACTTCATGATATTCTTCCACTTCGATAAATTGGTTTCCTGTAGACGGATCAAATCAATAATTTATCCGAAATTTCTTTGCTATTCCGCCTGCAATAAATAAATAGTAGTTTCGTCTTTCTAAAACATAAAATAAATGTGTATGAAAATGTAAATGAATGAACAATGGATTTCTGCAAAGTAACGCCTTCGTCAATCACATATCATGATTAAATCAGATAAAAAATACTTTATTTAATTTAGGCCTTAAGAAGACACTTATAAATGTAAAAATACTTTGAGTTGGGCAAACCCGTCAACGTATATTAACACAGAGGTACGATTGTGCTCGTGCGTCCTCCAAAGTTTGTTGGAGGTTAATCGATTACCTTCAACAGCAGCGGGTCCTCAGGGTAGGGCCACTTGCTGGGACTTTGGATGTATTCGTAAGCGATTTTCGTGATCTGGCTACAGATGAGAAGAACACCGTTGGGTTTTAGTCAGCAGGAATCGGAAATAACCCTCCCGAGCTTTCTACTTATGATGGGTTTCTCCACCTAAAAAGGTTAGGTTTTCTTTTCAAGTTTATTTATAGATAGCCCTGGTCTGCAGTATAAACCAGTGCTACTTCAAAAAAACATATAATATTTTTTTCTGCTTCTTTTTAATAATGGTATTTATCCACAATTCGACCAATGAATAGAATCAACAGTATACGTGAATAGAATATTTTTCTACTTATTCTTGTAATCCTCAAACAAAGATCTAAGAAGATGGAATTCCCTTGTTAAAACTAACCAGTGAGGTTTTGTGGCAACTTAAAATGCATTTTTGTACACTTACCTTGTGCACAATAAACTAACTTACATCAACTAGGTAAAATGACGCCAAGATTTCATAATATATAGGACCTAATAAAATAAACACAAAATTAAAAAAAAATTGGCAGTTACAGGGACCGCCGATAGAAGTGAAAACTTATAACTAAGAATTATTTTCAAACGCAAGTATAAATACGAATATTTAAAATTAAAAAAAAAATTAAAGATATACTCAACATTAATGTTGCACAATACCTCACCTGTATAGCTACAGATATACTACTATTACGCATGTTGGTGACGCGAACTCATAAGATTTTCCCCTACCAAAAAGTGCTCAATGAGGGTAAAGAAGCTTTCATATACAATTAACATTAGCATGTCGGTGACGCGAACCCATAAGATTTTTTCCTACGAAAAGTACTCAACGCGGCTAAAGAAGTTTTCACTTCGAAAAACACATTACAAAATCAAGATCCCGTCAAAAAATCTAAATTATTCTCCCTGTTTATTCGAGTGTCGAAACAAACACATAGTTGGGGCAAAGCCGTAGTCGGAACCTTTATCGCTAACGTTATACGACGCCTTTATTTGGCCTCTTATTCCTGGCACCGATGACCATCTCGACCTGCCTTTTTTTTCTTTTATCTACGCTTAGCCCAAGTTTTGACAACTACTTTGAAGAACATTATTGTCGGATGTTTGTGATTGAGCTATCGGTTTGTTAGTTGTTGGAAATTATTTTGTTTTCTCGTTAGATATAACTTTTTATTATGAAGTATTTGATGTTTGTTTTATTTTAGTACTCCTTATAACCTTTAATTATGTAATGGATATTTACGAATTTTCTTTTATTTACTTCGTTTTCTTTTATATATGATTTACCTGACGGTGAAAAAGTTTCAAAAGTTTAATGTACTAAATGTTAATGTACTTGCGCTGTAATATTAATTTTTTTGATGTAAGATTGTAGCCAATCGCGAAGCCGTTTATGCGGTTGTAACGGTTATTGCTATTGTTTGATTAAAAGCGGATTGTCAGATGTCATTCGCAGAGTAATTACAGGTCCTTCTTTGATTACTTCACTATAGTTTTTGATTAGAGATTTTGTCTCTTTCTACGTAGACGAAATCATGTTTCTACTTTGTTATGAAGATATTGATTTTTTGTAGACTCTGTGTTATTCAACTTGTACCCCAAATTTACTTAACTGAAGTTTTCCCCTCGCTCGTGATTGAGCAGGAATTCAAATAGCTCATATTTGAGAAACCGTATGTAGCAATAACGAGTTGTCATTATTATTTATCTATATTAATAATTTCATCAAGGGGTACGGTAGACTCGATCGAAACCTTATATGAATTACAAAACATAAAAAAATATTGATTTCGAGTCGACAACTTATATCCGCAAAATTCGGATTATGAAGAATTTCGTAAAATTTTAATGGCACTGACAAACAAATCGCAGTCGCCTTCTTGGGTAGTTAATAAACGTTCCGTTCCATACTAGCTCTTAGATATGCCTCGCCTATCAACACATCGCGTGATTCGCGTCTAAGAAGTATCCATCACAAAGAACTGTGACTCATGTGACTGTGTAAAACGAAACGTCTTGCCGGAAACATTGAGTGAATCGTAACAAAACTAAATACTTTTCTTCAGTCGTTGACATTTCGCGAAAATATTGTTTTTGACACTTTTTTATGATATACTCTTTGTTATGTGTTTTTTCTTTAAACCTTAGATTGGCCGATTGCGATAACAACCATAGAAAAAAGAATACTAACCATAACCATAAAAGTAGAAGTTTTAGTTCAAATGTCATTTAGTTTTGCATAGTGATTTACTTTATTTGGATTACACACATTATGCCGAAAATCGTAAGTATTTCATAAAATCTTTCATTGGTCGTGTCTTTGTCTTTGTTTGGTCTTTTGTTTGATGATACCTATATCATTTTGTTAACAGCCGAATCTCCTTGCATTTGATAAACATTGTCACAATTTTGGAAAGTGGATGCAGCAAAGGGCTCTTCGTAAAGATGGTAAATAGTATTTTAGTAGGTATGTAGGCAGGTTTATTTTTTAAGTGAATTTTTTTCTATGTTATCTTCTTAAAGTGTGGATTGTAAGACTTTCTGCATTTAAATAAAATAAGTACTTATTTACTACCAGTGGCATGCAATTTTTGTAATGGCAAAATATTTGCAAGAAACTGCAAGCAAATGCAAATGTGCAGTCGATGTGTAGAATGCGACAACATACCAGTGGCGGATCTCACACGGTGAAGTTGTGCGCTGTGTTATTGTATTTTGTGTCGGAATAATTATTTTTGCTTAGTTAAAACCGGTTTCGTTATCAGTTACATCTTGAAGCGACTTTGTGCAGCCACGGACAAAGCTGTTTATTGTTAAACAATAATGAAGCTTATATGCTATGGAAGAAGTCACAATTTCAAATGAAGAGGATAACATATTAATGAACAGTGAAGGAATATCAAACCAAAGTTTAGATGATTTAATCGATTCGGAAGACTATTCAAATGCTGATAATACCCATGCGAACAAAAGAAAAAGAATCATGAGTAATGAAAATGAAAAATGGACTGTAGTCACCAGAAAAGTAAAAAACGTAAGTCATGAAGAACAATTTTTTGAAATTACCATTAGTCACAAAGAAAAGTTACCAAAACAATTTGCGTTAGCAAAGATGTTCAAAATTAACGACATTATAAATATATATAGAGTTAAATATATAAACGCATATAAAATATCTGTACTATTTGAAAAGGAGATTGATTCAAATAAGCTATTTAATTGCAAATCGTTGTTAGCTCTTGGCTGGAGATTTCAAAAACCTTCTGAGGTAAACCTATCATTTGGTATAATTAGGAACATTGATTTAGAGTTGTCAGAAGAACAAATAAAAGAAGATATCACGAGTACAATTGAAATTTTACATTTAAATCGCCTCAAGCGAAGAGAATCTGAAGAGTCTGGGTGGGTAGAAAGTGAAACAATTAAATTATGTTTTCAAGGCTCATCTCTTCCTCCTTTTATTTATATCCACGGCATGCGAGTAAAGGTGGATCCATACATATTTCCCGTGACACAATGTATTCGTTGTTGGAAATTTGGACACATGGTCAAAGTCTGCCCCGCTAAGAAAATTATCTGCCCAAAATGTGGAGACAATCATCCATCTTGTGATAGTCATAAGTTTAAGTGCGCGAACTGCTCAGGTAACCATCCGTCTATATTTAAAAAATGGCCAGTCTATTTGAGAGAAAAGAAAATACGTATAATTATGGCAGAGTTTAACTGCACTTTTAAAAAAGCTTCTACAATGTACGTACCGCCTGAATCATATACTCGAGATACGGACTTTCCGCCTAAGGTTCAAAGTCGTGTAGCTAATGATCAATCAGAAACTACAAGCTCAGAGACGATTGTTCCCGAGTCTAACGATATAACCAAAACTACTTATGCTAATGTAACCAAAAAAAAAATACACGAAGAACCTAGGATCCTTTTAAATCCAGAAAAATCAACTAAGGGAAACAAAAAGAAAGATAGAAGATTATGAATTTTGGAACGAGAGTTCTGAGATGGAGCAGAACTCTGAAGTTGAAGTGGAGAGTAAAAGAGAGAAGAAGAGAAGCAGCTCAGAACATTCATTCAGTACTTTGTTGCTAAAATTGAAGATTATTATCTTAGACAGACAGAATTCTGTAATGGAAAAAATTAAAGAAGTTATGTCAGTTAGTATCGAATGGGTAACGAAATGGATTATCGATAATATATGTGAAGGGTCTTTATTTAAATATTTTATAATGGATAAAGTCATTACCATTAATTTATTGCAGTGGAACGCCCAGAGCATTAAGACAAAATCAGATTCTTTTTTACAAGTACTTACTCAAGAAAAAATTCATATCGCTGCTGTTAGCGAAACTTGGTTAAGCCCCGATAGTACGTTTAAGCTATATAACTATAATATATTTCGGGCCGACAGACATGATTCATATGGAGGTGTGGCTATTATAACACATAAATCTATCCAGGCTCGACTATTCAATATTCAAAACATAAACCCTGGAATAGAAATTGTTGGTGTCAAAATATCTAACTGCGCTTATTTAGAACTTATTATCTCAATATATTGCCCGCCTTTGGTACAAACTACGCAAAGAGACTAGGACAATATTTTTTCTTTAGCTTCAAGAAAGTCGTTGGTTTTAGGTGATCTAAATGGACACCACCCAAATTGGTCCAATAAGACAAATCTGAGAGGTAACATTATATTTGATTCCACTATGGATAACAATTTGGTTTCTTTAAATGATGGAAATTCTACTCGAGTAAAACTGGTTAATGGTTCTCTACAAGAATCATCTCCAGATATATCACTCGTATCTACTGATATAGCATGTAAATTTCTATGGACGGTAACAAATGAAACCCTAGGCAGCGATCATTTAATTATTAAATTATCAACTTCTATTGATGGTTTACCAAATATTACAAATAGGAGAAATTTTAAAAAGGCTGATTGGATTTCCTTTAGACAATATATTGAAACACGATGCTCTTATTTGAATATTCCCAATGATATACAAGAAATATACAACTTATTTATAAATGCTATTAATAGCGCAGCTGACATTTACATACCTTTTCACAAAAGTAACCATAACCCAAGTAGCAAATTTACACCTAAACCTTATTGGAATCAATCTTTATCCAAAGCGGTGGCACAGCGAAGGTTAGCTTTTTTCGTATTTCGGAAAAACCCTACGCCAAGAAACTTTGACCTTTTAAAAGAAAAAATCAGGACTAGTCAAAAATTAATTAGAAATGCTAAAAATAAAGCATGGTACCAATTTTGTTCTTCTGTAGATCAAATGTCATCAACTACTGAGATGTGGCGACAAATGAAATGGCTAAAGGGTGGTAAAACATCACGATTTCCAATTGATCCCTTAATTATCAAAAATCTTTTACATGACTTAACCCCTGATTACGTAAACCCTAAAGAACCTCTTTTTGACTCACATAACGCCATATTAGAATCAAAAATCTCTAGACAGGAACTTCAAAAGTCTATTAAATCTAAAAACTCTGCTCCGGGTACTGACAACATTTCGTATTCCATGATTAAAAACCTACCTGATAATGCAAAAAACATTCTTTTAAGCATATATAATAATATTTTACAAAAAGGATATGTACCAAATCAGTGGCGACATATTCATATTGTTCCTATCCCTAAACCAGGACGTATGCAGTCGAATTCTTCTTCAATACGTCCGATAGCTCTTATATCCTGCTTATGTAAAATATTTCACACTATCCTTGGTAAACGGATTGAATGGTTTTTAGAAGCAAACAACTTTTTCGATGAAAATGTGACGGGTTTTAGGAAAGGTCGATCATGCCTTAATAATCTTAGTACAATAGTAACGCAAATTCAAAACGGCTTTTCTAACGATTTGATAACTCTTGGCTGCTTTATTGACATTGACAATGCATACAATAACATAGATATTCAGGTGCTGTTAAGTAACTTAAATAATATAAACTTGGGTTCTAGGATTTGCAAATATTTGTGGTCTTTTCTTAAAGAGAGAATCCTTAGAATACAATCAGATGGCCATAATGTTATGAGAAGTACAGGTCGAGGTCTTGCCCAAGGAGACCCTTTATCTCCTTTGCTTTTTAATATAGCTACAGTGAACATATGCAAACGGGTATCAAATATTCATATTTCTCAATATGCTGATGACTTTGTGTTATACAAAGTCTGCAAAAATATTTCCGAAGCAACCATTCATTTACAAATGGCTCTTAATGAAACTCAGACTATGTTAAGTGACCTCGGTTTAGAAATTTCTCCAGCAAAAAGTAATATTTGTCTTTTTAAAAAGGGTGTAAATAGAAACAACATAGATATAAAAATAAATGGTATTTCAATTGAGATAGCTGACGCAGTAAAGTATTTAGGGATTTGGTTGGATCGATCTCTGATATGGAATAAGCATATCAATGGACTCTCAGAATGTACCTCAAAATTTCTTAATGTTTTTAAAGCTTTAGCCGGTTCTAATTGGGGCGTTCACCCAAAACATTTAAGAAGACTATACATCAACATCATTCGGAGCCGAATTGATAGGCATAATAGTGCCCAAACAAATCTATTTAAACTTGATAAAATTCAAAATCAGGCTATGAGAATTATTGGGGGTTTTGTTAAAAGTACTCCTATCCACGTAATGGAAAGTGAACTTAACATATACCCATTACATATTAGGAGAAAATATTTAGCTGGAAAATTTTTATTTAAATCGAAAGCCTTTGCGAAAAACAACCTTGTTAAGCTATTAGATGAATTATCCACTTCATTTCAAACCCGTTTTTGGCGTAATAAAAGGAAACCGTTATTGGCTTCTACATATTTAAGTTATAAAAATATATCAATACACTCTAGTACAAATCTAGAAATGTTCTCTTTACATACGTGGGTTGACAGCATAGACCTAACAAATACAATTAGATTAAATATAGATGGTATCAGGAATCCAAAGCGCCAATATAACTTCATCAAAATAAAAACTATTTGTATCCAATATATCAATAGCCAATTTCAAAAATTTACAAAAATACACACTGATGGATCCAAAGCTGGAAATTTTATAGGAGCCGCATTTTTTGTGTCAAATTTCAAAACTTTTATGAAATTCAAAATAAATGTAAATGTTTCTATTATGCATGCGGAATTGGTAGCTATTTCGGAAGCTCTAGCGTTCGTTCAGTCAATTGATGCTAAAGAAATTGTTATTTTATCGGACTCAAAAAGTGCTCTACAACATGTGGCTAGATGTACCTCGACTTTTCGAGGAACACCGATAGCCTACACTATTTTAAAACAATTACTTGATTTGAAAGCAAATAATAAAGTAATTGTTATGCAATGGATACCATCTCATATAAACATAGCCGGTAATGAAAGAGCTGATCTCTTAGCTAGAGAAGGTTCTTCCGATGGAATTCCAATCAAATTATTACCAACGCATTTTGATATATGTTGCATGTTAAGAAATGACTGCTATATTAACTGGAAAGAATACTTTGATGAACGCTCCAGATCCAAAGGAATATGGTACAAAACGATTCAACCACATCCTCTAAAGTCACCTTGGATAGATAACATCACAGTTAACCGTCAAGAAGAAAAAAAAGAAAAAAAAAAAGAATGCGACAACATTATACTCGGTAAGCGGCTCAATATTTTTTCTCTATAACCCGACAAATAATAATAAATGACCATGCATAGCCTGTGTTGAGGTGTCATGAAAACATACAGAAACAGACACTATTTTTTTACCGTTTTTCTTGATAATCGAGTTCAAGTTCAACTTGAACTTGGCTGGTTCTTATTATACAATTAGACATCATAAATTGTATAATATATTTTTGCAGATAATTTCAATTATTGCGAGTGTTGTTGTGGCCTAGAAACAATTAAGCAGTTAAGAATAACCAAGACTCGGGCACTTTCAAGCCTTTTTCCAAAAAATCAAACTGCTCCTGTTGCATCTGTTAAATCATTAGCTGCCTCTACAATACAACCTGACAAATCCCAAGATTTATTTGATGACTTTCAGGTAAGTTAATGGTGCAGGTCATCGAGTACAGTAAAATGAAAAATAATACTTATTACCAGATAGACGTGTGAGGATAAACCTACATACATACACAATACTTATTATTATTTGCATATTTGTATAATATATTTCCCCTTTAAGGTTGATAACGAAGAGTTCCAAGTTGTCGAGAAAATCCCCGGCCTGCTTAAAATTTATGAGAGTTCTGACACTGTGGTTGAGGACGATCATAATGATGTTTTAAACTATCCTGTAGAATTACTAAATTCTATAAAGCCTGCAGGACTACCACCACACATTCTAAAATTAAAAGTTGCTTGTATAGTAATGCTTTTGAGAAATTTAAACCTGACTGTCGGGTTGTGCAACGGAACCCGTCTTATTGTTAGAGCGTTAGCTTCACGTGTCATTGCATTCATGCCGAAATTATTTGTGGTAGCCATGTGGGAACCAGAGTTTTTATTCCTCGAATTCGTCTCCAGCCATCTAACAGTCAACTGCCTTTTAAATTTAGTCGGCTTCAGTTTCCCATTCGCATAGCATTCGCTATGACAATAAATAAAAGCCAGGGACAAACTTTCGACAAAATCGGTCTATTGTTACCTAATCCTGTGTTCAACCATGGCCAGCTCTATGTTGCCTTCTCTCGAGTTCGGAGATTCGATGATGTAAATATTCAAATTATCAATACCACTGAACAAGGCTTGAAAGGTGATAAATATTTAACGAAAATTGTTATATATCGATAAATTTTATGATAATCAACCTGTGATGTATAATAGAGAATATTCCTTTATAAAGTACCTTTGCCAAATTCTCGAGTGAGTTCTCATTGTAAAATTACAATTTACATACTTCCTAATATTATTTTTGATTTAGCCGATTTGAATAAAGGGCTAAAATTAGTATGTACTTATCTACCCGCTAAAGTAGAGAAAGAGCTGATTGCTTAAAACAAAGAGGTTTACAGAGAATAAACCTTAAAAGTGTTATGTTTTGTTAATTAATGTTTGTTTATTTTGAATGTTGATTTAAAATAAAAATTATTTGTGTAAAAGCTTTTGCAGTTTTTATTTACTATATTTATTAAACTCAATGAACGAAGCTATACGAATCTATGCCTTATTATTCCTTGAGAACCGATGACTACAGAAATATCTACCTACATTTTGTACCTAGATGTGTATTATGAGTCACATTTCACCCGAGCGAAGCCGGCTTTTCATCTAGTTATACAATAATATTAGTAACTAAAATAAAATTAACACAGCATGGATAGTAAAATCATTCTTAGTTCTGTAAATAAGTTCATAAAAATAATGTGAAATGTTAAAAAAAAGTTATGTATGACACCATTTATATTAGGGTTCCGTAGTCAACAAGGAACCCTTATAGTTTCGCCATGTCTGCCTTTCCGCGTTTTAGTTCAGAGATTCTTAGTTCTAGAAAGCTGTAATTTGATATGGGTATACATATTAATTTACGCCGACAAAGTGGTATAATAAAATCTTGAAAAAAAAAGTAGGGTACCTCCCCTACACGTAAAGTGAGGTTGAATTTTCTATTCTCGTCTATGCCATGGTGCCAAGGGGCGTTAGATAGGTTGTTCAAAAATATTGCTGGTGTGAGATCCATTTACGTAAGCATTTACATAAATGTGTTAATTTTTGTTAGAGTCCAAGTGTCCCTCTCTGTCAGCTAAATGGTTCTTTTTGGATTTGTAAAAAAAACACGGTTGTGGTATATATAACAAAGTTTAAATGAAAACTATCACAGCTAAGTAGGTTTAAAAGTTAACGAGTAATAGTCAACCAACTTATAAAATGTACTTGGAGACTTAAATAAAAATAGAATATTTCGTACAAATTCCATTGAAAGTTACATCTAGTTGAGGGTAGTTCTGTTATTTTAAAAACGTTGATGAAAAACCATTGCACCGATATATATTTCCGATAGATATAATCTTCACTTCATAATCGACGATGAAAATCATTTAAACGGGCTATAAAAAATGAATTTATCGGAAAAAAGTAAAGTCAGATTTTTCCAACGGTTCAGAAATCACCTATTCAGTTGAACTGAGTTGAAAGGCTTCCTGAATAAGCGGCTAATGATCGATACGAGTGGACATGAACCTAGTTCACATAACATAGTATTTGTTCATAAATAAACATGCGCGTCGAGTGGACACGAATAGCAATTTAAAATATTTATTCAAGCCATCCAGTATAGTTTAGTATAGTCTAGTTTGTCATCTTTTAAAACAAATTAAGAAATTATTTACTGGAATCTCAGGCGTTTTTCGAAAACTGTAATCTGGACAATTCGGCTATTTAAGTCCTTTTCCTTTGGTTTTAATTAATCCTATTTATCTATCTTATACGTATTTATTATTTATTTACTTATAAATACATACAATTAATGTTCTATTATTATTTAATTATGTTACACAATACTTTAAATACATATTTTACTTTTTCTTCTGCAGTTTAAATATTTTTACTTCTTCTGTAAACCCACTTGACTGCAACTGAAAATCAGCGCTGGGGTCATTCAGAACAGTGGCATCCAGATTATGATGAGTTGTGCGCCCTTTGCAGTGGTACTACGGGCACATGGGTTTATATGATAAAATTATTGAATTTTTTATTTTCTTATTCAGTGTTCAAATTTTATGTAATGTTAATTTTGTCTTTAAAAACTGTGTGCCCGTATGTTATCTCCAATAAATGTATTTTCTTTCTTTCTATACATGGTGCTTAATTAAGCAATAACAAAAATCTTTTTTTCCTAGTGATCATATTTCGGTGGAAACTTATTTGGACAACTAGACATTCGAGAAGCGTTGGAATCCTACACACAGCCAGAGCTTTTCGATCAAGGAAAACATAGTGATGAAAATATCGTACGGTGGTAATACATTTTTAATGCTTGTCTAGGTTGCTTAGCTACCATCCTCAAGTTGAATATCTACTAACAAGTATTTTTTTTTATCGTTATAGGTTTGGCGTAATGGCCACAATCTCATCTGATATTAAGTGACGATGTGGCCCAAGATGATAACACGCTTAACCTAGTGCAAGATTGGCTCTCAAGTGTAGCTGCCGGAACACACCTATTGGTGCTTGGCGACAGATTTTCATCTCGAGAGTGGTACTATCTGCACTTTATAGCCAGTCCCCCCCCTAGGTTTAGCATGTCACCATCTTAGGCCACATGGTCACTTAATATCAGTTGAGAAAGTAGACAAATGCTATTCCTATAAAAAAACATCACTATTTTGTGGCAAAAATTAATGCTTTCCAAATCTCGTACAACATAATCTCGATTTCACCCGTGAAAACTCCATGAAACTTTATATACAATTTATACCTGCTCTTTTTATCGCTTGTAAAACATTCATCCGGCCTAATCAAATTCACCGTCATTAAAACAAATAATTTAATTATTCATCGTTGGAAAAAAAAACATTTTATGGTTCCTTGTAATTTTTTTATAGTTAATTAACAGAAAGGCCCACAGAGATACCAAGCTCGTTTGCCTCAGAATCATTTACTTTGTAAAAGCATGTTTTTTTATTGAGGAAAGAGAAATAATTTTATTTTTATTTCGTTAACACGCCTAGTCTCTCTATATATATTATATAAATGGATGTTGGTATATTAGATAATATTGGTAAACTCCAACGCCATATTAAAGTTGATAGTTTTGTTTTTCACGGAGAATGTTTTTATACTATAGCGCTGTGATCGGGGTTAGCTAGTATCTTATATATAAAATTTTGTGTGCATTTGTTAGTCATTTTATAACTTCTGAACGAAGGTAGTATCTTATAAAAAAAATCTTGTGTACGTCTGTTAGTGCTTCTATAACTTCTGAACGAAGCTAATATCTTATATATAAAAACTTGTGTGCGTTTGTTAGTACTTCTATAACTTCTGAACGATTTCACCGATTGAGCTCATATTCAAATATATTTGTTTTATCGAGACGAAGGTTTAGGTATAGATCTGTTAGGATCTGATGGGTTGTGTTGTGGTAGTTAATTTACCGGAAAGGCCAGAACAACGTCTGCCGGGCTAGATAATAACAATATAAAATTAAAAATTTTAGTGATTTCAAAATTTCTATATATAACAATCATTATTGTCGGCGTCTCTATCGTGTTTAATCTCTTTCATCGACGTTCTCGTATCTCAGATAGGCAGGCTATGCGTAACCCTTTTCACTAGGATTAGTTTCGGCTGTGATAATTGGCGGCCGGGATTAACTATTCGATACCCGGATATCAGAACAATAATAATGCTTGTTTATGTAACTCTCGGTTAATGGTTTCGTGGATGGCGGCGCTTGTATTCTGAATTTCTTATTTCAATGTAGAGAGATATAATAAATCTTTAATACGTTAAATTAACAAGTGGTTATATAACATCGCGTCGATCGACGTTAGTTCGAATCCCTGCAATGAGATTGAGTGATTTCGGTGAAGAAACAATCGTGATGAAACCATAGCATGGCCGTAGGTTATTTTCTGTTGCCCGACTGGTTAGCTACCACCCTCTAGTTAAAAATCTGACGTAAGCACCTACAGGTGTATTCCGGCAGCTGCACTTGAGAGTCAGTCCTCTACTATGCTTAGCGTGCTAGCTAGCTGCGTAGCTAGCTTACCATATTAGGTCACAACCTCACTAAACATTAGGTGAGATTGAAGCCAAAACGCTAAATCTATAAAGACTGATTTACATTGAGTCAGTTCCTTCAAATTCGAAGCATGTTACTGCTGACCCAATACTGCCTTTATGTAAACCGATTTGAAGTTAGTACAGCGCTGTCGCGTCAGTGCTGACTTAAGTATTCCAGATTGAATATTTTGAATTCAGTTTACTCCCCCGCTACCCGCACCTCTTTTAAATGAAGAACATTCAAACGAAAATTAAATGACAGCAACATCACGAAAAATATTGTTCATAGGATATTAAACCTCAAAAGCAGAACCACCAGTTTCATTTCCATCGTCTATCCATTTTCTTATCTAAAGTTGTTCCTTTTTAGATACCCCTTCTTCTAACATTTCCGTCAACTCTTCTAACAGCAGGTAGAAAAATTTTCGCAACAAATAATTCAGTCGCATCAAATTCTACCCGTTTTTGAGAATTCAGTTTTCCCTACTGACTTTAATAACGTGAGCAATCCTTAAATCAATCAAAGTCTGAGTCAGTTCTCGGCGCCAGCACTGACGCCTATTACTGACCTAATGTAAATCAGCCTTACAGATTATTATTTTTTACATTGTGTCGTTGAATTATTTTGGCTGTGAAATAATACTACTGCTTACGAGTTTTATTTTTGAATTTTACTTCAAATTACAATGACTTACATTTGGTATAATTTTGTAAAGGGATGCAATAAATAAATAAACTTTGGTGAGTGTTCTGTAATTCTTTAAGTGGTATGTAGTACTTGCTTTTATGCTTAATAAGTTTGCTTGAAGAATGGTTTGGTCTTTTAAGTCTTAAGATGTTATTTGACACACATTTACACCCTTTCTTAAGGTACCATCATCTTCATCGTTCTCTCATAATTTTAACTGAGTCTATGGATATTCTCGGAATATAAATTCGAAATAATCAAACACTCTATCTTCTTCGGAGCTTTATAAATTCCGACTCATTTACGCACTTTGATGGAAGCCTTTTCAGTGTAATAAATACAATTAAGTTAATTGCCGGCAGTCCTTAACTGAGCCAGTTTTAGGACGGCACTTAAGAGTTAAACGATAATATAATATGCGACACCGGTGTACCTACTTCGTAACGTGATTATAAAGTGCATTTTTTGATGGTACCAATTTTCATTAACTCTGTTTTGATTGGTAGGACAAAGAGAAATCTCTTTGAAGATGTCTCTCTACTTAGAGCAATTCGACTGGTGAAATACATACATACATACATACATACTCTACGGAAGATTGCAATCAAATACTTTCTTCAATAAATCCTCAATTTTTTTGTTATGTCCCTGCGGTGTGTAGGGTATCCAGAGCTCCTTGGTGTAGGGGGGTTTAAGGTCTGTAACGCACTTATGATCCTGTTCGTTGGTAAGTGCACCACCCGAGAAAGGCTGAACCGATTTAGCTATTTTTTTATTTTAAAATGTTCGTAATAGTCGGAATTAAGTTTTTATGGTAAGTAAAATGGTAAGAAATATCTGATAGTTTTGGCTATGGTAAATACATTTAAATTGATGCAGTGATGCTTCAATAGTAGCGTGAACTTTCGGTGAAAGAAAACATCGTATTAAACCACAGCATGGTAGTAGGGTATTTTCTAATGCCCGCCTGGCTAGCTACCAACCACAAGTTGAAAATTTTCTGCAAAGATCTGTAAGTATATTCCGGCAGTTGTACTTGAGAGCCAGTTCCCCCACTACGCTTAGCGTGTCACCATCTTGGACCACATCGTCACATAAAATCAGTTAAAATTGTAGCCATAACGCCAAATCTACAAAGAATTGATAATCAAAAGTACAATTGAAAAGTAAAAGAAAAGACATTACGCATCTGGTTTGTTAATCTATGAGAAATGAACACTTAGTAATTTCGGTTTAAATTAATTGTTCCAGAGCTTTAGTATAATGTAATTGTTATGGCTCGTAATTAGAAATATGTATATAGAATTCGCTATTTCACATCGTATGATGATGGCGGAAAAAAATATATGTACACTTATTAAGCGTTCGCTTTGACGTGCCTATATTGTACGAATAGTTGACAATTGGCAACTAGAACTGAACCTTGTTTTTCATATGCAGACTTATATAGTAAGATTATTGCTGTCGACAAACAAAGCAGCATCCTTGATCACATTTGAAAATCAGTTTACTCCAGTTTTGAGGGATCTCAAACTGTCATGTAGTGGTGGTTTGAGGAAGCATTATTTATTCACACATACAAATCCTTATCGCTCGGATTGCATCAACAAATAAAGGTTTTAAAACAGAAAATAACCGTTCTTTTAAAAACAATGACGTGTGTTGTTTACTACATGTTTACAAGTTCAAGCACCTTCTAGTGATTTCATGATCGTCTTATTTGAGTATATAAGCGAGCCGTATCCCGAGCCACGACAGTTATATTTTGGAAAGCAAAGTGGAATTGATTCTAATATCTTTACTGTGAGACGCACTGCAAGTCTGAGGGGTAATAGAGTCAAATAACATTTTAAAACTTTAGACACCCAATTAATTAACGAGAAAATGACAATTCCGGGGTGGTAGGCTGTAAGACCTGGAAGATGGTTACAGTCATGCATATGGTGAAATCCCATATAGTGATTCTCTTGTGCGCGTCGCCTTTGAGGATCAACCGGTACATATCCCGATTGTATTTATGACAGCGGCGACTGTCGACAAGTTGTTGATATATCGGTGCTTACCTCTGTTTTTAGATTGTATTGTACTGTACTATCATGCTCAGTTCCATTATTTTGTCATATAAAAACAAACATCTTACTCTGTAAAATAGAATGTAAAAGCGAACTTTAAATAAGATATATTTCGTAGTGCAACGTTCTCAAAGTATATTCTACTGCTACTACCAAGTTTTACATTTGAATTTCAGATCGTAGTGATCCCTGTTTTTAGAATTGAAATTGTAATTTGTTATTTGAGATCAAAGGTTTATTGTATTCGAATTAAATGAGTATTTGTTAAATATAATTAAATTGTTCGGCTTCAGTCATTTGTTTTGTTATATATTTCATTTGATATCTTTTTCGTAGACTTGTTTAAATGTTTTCACCAAAATGATTTTAGTTAATCCATGTAATTCAGTTAAATCTAATGGATTGTAAATACAGCACAAAAAGATGCCGTTTTTGCAATACAGGCCTAGAAGCTTGCTAAAACGAAATGACTTGGCAGTTGTATATACAATGCGCTGACCTGATCACTAAGTCGAGTATTTCTTCACAAACTTTCAATTTCAAATTTCAAAGTTAGCCAAGCACTGAACAATATCCTTCTATCATCCTGTTGTTAGATATTAGTCGTCAGGATTATTGAATCCAAAGTGTAGTATCTTGTTCTTTTCAGCTTAACTCCTGTCACGGGTCGGCCCTACATTGCAGTGACGTACATACAATAAAACACAATATAATCTCATATTACATATAAGAGTAGACATATTCAGAATTCAAGTAAAAATTAGTCAAGTACGAATCGGACTCGTATATAAATGATTCCGTTCCTTTACAGAATATATTAGTCATGAATTTGTAAAAAAACTAATTGGGTATGGTCTATATTAAATTCAGGATCCTTAGCGCGAATTCAATGCTTTTTTTACAACGAGGGTTATAAACAAGCATACGGCCCGCCTGATGGTAAGCGGCTACCTTTAGTCTATTAACGCTTGTAATACCATAGGTATCAACTGGCGCGTTGCCGACCTTGAACTACTCTACTCCTAAAAACTCTGAAAATCCTACTTACCATAAGAACACAACACTTGGTTATTCGGCTACGATCCTCTGCAGGGTGGACGTATACCACCAGTCGGGCTGCCCCAAGTAGAGAAAAGTCTCCAAAGAAATTTATGTGTGCCCTACCTCTCTTAAAATATGTGTTCGACTTTTATTATTTACTATTTTATTTCAGAGTTTTCACTATGATCATACCAAGCTTAACGGTTAAATAATAAATAATATCCAAAATTTCTTTGCAACTTCCGCTTGCAATAGATGAATAGTAGGTACAGCTACCTACAACATAAAATGTTTGAATTTAAATGATATTATAATATAATATTACAGTATGAGTATGAGTATTGTATGAGGCAACCAAGCACACATGTTAAGAGAAGTAGGGCACAGAGAGATTGTCTAATTTTGTCCGGCTGGATCGCGACAAGTGAGACACTCGCCATAGAACACGCTTAGGGGTGTCACGTTCTGGAATCGACCGGTATATATCGAGTTATCAAGAGAGGGTGGTAGAGTGCTTCCGACTGGGTGATAAGGCCGCCACTGTGGCTGTCTTTTGGATTTATGGCGATTTGGGATCATGCAGTGTTTTACCAGCTGTCGAGAAGCTTGATGAATGATGGGATTTTTGCGACGAGCGGTGATGTACCTATTGTCGATCTTTCTGTGCCATTGTTTTTTGATTATCAGGGCTGTAACTTTGGTATACTGCTATGAAAAAAAAAATGTGTGGTTTTATGAAAAAACGATGCAAGTGAAACTTTACAAAAAAACAATAATAATAATAAAACTTTAAAACTAAGAGCAATATTTATATAAATTATTGAAGTTTTGTTGATTGAATTATTCTATCAATTAACTTCATCTTCGTCTCGAGTCTCGCAGTTCCCTACTCTACGGTCAGCTGTAATGCGACATGCGATAGATGAACGAAACATTTTGGGGCGATAGAAAGCAGGCCGGCATGACAGCGGCGACCACCGATGGATTACGATCTCTTGGTGGTAGTCGTTGTGTTTGGATTGTAGTGTGCTTACCATCAGGTACAGTACAGTCATGTGCCGAGCTATTAAAAAAAAAGTTTCATTTTAAAAAACAAGAATGCGGGTCATATTATTTACTTTTTGGGGATTTTTATTTTGTGTTAAATTACAATTCAAAATATACAGCCCCTTTTAAAAGTAGGACGGATAGTGTCGACTTAGAAATAAAGTTTCGTTTTTGGGAACGAGCGCGACTCTGGAAATTAACAAGGCATGTGGTCTTTTAATAAAGATTAGAATGAGACGAATTGTTCTTCTTGCAACACAAAAAATATAAAATTCTTAGAGATAGTAGTGACGCACGCACGTCCCGAGACGTAATGCTTAATGCCCCTCCAACGCCTGCGTCGTTCGGTGACGTAGGAGCGCGGGGAGCCGTAGCTACTTAACACTTAGTATCCAAATTATAATAAGTAATAACCAGGTTTTACTCTTTAAACATGGGTATACATTCATAACTTATAAAACTTCAAAAAATATGTAATTAACTAATAGTTCATTTAACCAATTTTAACAACAATTACGTATTCACATTCAAAGATTGGTTGAGAAATCATCATAAAAAAATCAAGATTTTAATCTATGCTTAATATCATAAAACTCAAGTGATTGTTTTGTGTTTGTTTGAAGGAACTACCAGTCGGATTTGTTTGTTTTATAACCTATTTACCGAGCAAGATTTTAGGCTATACAACTTCACGCCACGATCCTAAGAAGCGGAGCAGTTACTATGAATGTCGACATACAGCTTTTCTTCTTTTACTTTCTCTTCCCGTTTCAGCTGGAGCAATTACTATATCTAAATTTAAATACTTCTTTTTTTGACCCTGCAGGAGGAGGAGATCTTATTCTTTACCAACATTTATTTTGATTTTTTGGTCACCCTGAAGTTTATATTTTAATTTTACCTTACACGGGTGCCTTGGCGGCGCGGTCGAGAGTTGATTGAATAAATTAGACACGGGTGAAATCGTGGGACGCAGCTATATAATATATAGGTTAATCGGGACGTCATATTGTATACTTCTTATATTTGTATTTCTCACTAGCGCCCTGACAAACTTTCATCCGTACTCTTACCTAAGTTTTCCGTACATACAGCAGTTGAATTTGTAAATATATGTACATACATATTAGTATTGTAAGAGCACCTTATACCGAGAGGCTTACTAAAACCGTTAAACATTTCAAAACAACCACAAGAACACATTACAATAAACCGACTTTAAGTAAACTTTACTGCTAACAACACACTAAGGCATATGTACCGGGGTTTTATAACGTAAAGTTTTGCGAGTTGAAACTACCTCGCGATATTTTTCAAGGCAATTTCATTCACGCAATAAGCAAATCTCATTTCGTCACCGAAATAAAGTAAGCTAAGGAATCGCATCGAAGATTGTTATATCGGGATGGAACAGTAGACCATGCCATTTATTATGAAATGGTTAAAGTTTATTGTGTAAGTAATTTAAGATCTTTTAGTTCATATTAGTCTAATCATATTTAAATAAACTTATTAATACGATTATCTTAATCAGTTACAACATTCTAATTTAATTTGAATAAATGCTACTAATATGTACTATTCTTGATCTCAACTATATTGTGATTTTTAAACAATTTACTATATTATTGTGTTGCTTTTTTTAAAGTAGCTGGACAAATTAACTGTACTGTCCCTGATGGTAAGAATAGTACCATCGGCGGTCGCTGCTGTCATGCCGGCCTGCATAAATATATCTTCACGTTACGCTTGAAGGACCCGATGTCATAAGCAGAAGGGAACACATTAGCCGGAAGCCGTTCCACAATTTCACGGTACGACAAAGATAAGACATACAGAACTTTTTAATTTGTTTCGAGATGGAGTTTACTGTAAAACTGGTTCCGCCGTTGAAAGGGAATGAAGAAATTAGATTGAACAGCTCTTCAGAATAATTACAACGACACAGACGGTAGAACATGACAACGAGGCAACTTTCCTGCTCTGCTGTATAATATGTTTGCTAACGTCTGCATTATTAACAATGCAGACAGCCCGTCTCTGCAACCTGTCCAGAGTATCGAGGAAGTATTTTGAAAACCCATCCCAGAGATGCGAATAGTACTACATACACGGTCAAACTTGTGACTTGTAAAGAAGATGCAGTTGACCGGTCGTAAAAAACCGTCGCACCCTGTTCATAATTCCGAGTCTCCGAGATGTTGTTTAAAAGTTTTATTTAATAGGAATAGTTATTCAAAATTATGTAACTATATCAAACGCTTATTTTGTTTATAAATAAATATTTTGTTCACTTGTAATTGAATATTTATTACTAACTTTACCATAAGCTGTTATTTAAATAACCTTATTATTATAGAATATTTTAAAGTTATGTTTTTAGTGCTACATTTTTGTATGCTTTTGATTATTAGAAATATATAATTATTAACAGTTTACGTATATTGAGCTAGATGGCGTTGTCAACATATATTACAACCACTGTAGCTGTCTACCGAAATGAAGTCGAACCTACAACTATCACCAGAGAGTAAAAAGTGACTGCAAGCTGACGTCTTTTACCGTGAGTTAATCTATAAATTTAAAGTATTTAATGGCTAATTTAGTTTATATTTTCTCATTACAATTTGTATCAACCATTTGTTTATATTTTCAGTTTACAGTTTCCAGTTTCATCAACTTTTTAGTAAAATATTTATTATAGCTATGATAGTAAATATTATATATAATTTTATTTGTACGTGAGTATCAAGTTTAGAGATTTAGTTTAGTCGAAAATAATTATTGATAGTCATTTTTAACACCCTTATATTAGCTTCACTTGTAACTAATTAGCTAACAAACAAATCAATAAAATCTTAGAAGTTAATTTTAACCTACTTCTAATTGACATATCGAAATGACACTTTGTATGTATATGTAGTTCGGAAGACAACACTATAATTTAGTATCTTGGAGCTGATCTGATGATGGAGCCAGGAGGTGGATAGTGGAGCATTTCAGTGGCTATTACCTATGGCTATACCAGTGGCTATTATAATAAACCCATCGAGATTGGGCTCATATAATTTGTTTTGATAAGTCAAATAGATTGGGTTTGCTAACGAGACGTTATTGTAAGACTAAAAAATTTTATAATTTTTAATGCGTAATTAAAGCGTGTTTTAATTTTTTTAAACTATTTAAACTTATTTGTATAAAATATAAGCTTGACGTCTAATTTAACAAAATATAGAAAAAAAAATATACACATGACGAAAAAAATATACAACAGATTTTTTTTACCACTGCCAATATTTCTCAAAAATAATTTCATCGCAAGAACTTTTCAAACATCAGAACTTTAAATAAAGCTGACTTGCCATACTGTCACTCCTTGCGTCGCGTATAAAGACTTTATTCGTATACAATAGGAGTCTGTAGCTTGTGTAATAAAGCAAGGGAAGACATGCAAGCAAATCCGGGTGACAACGCAAATCCGATATGACGTCGCGTAATACCGACTTTGTTAGCTTCTCTCTACACTGTTGTATTTATGGCTTTTTTATTTAAATTTTCTTTGAAGGTATTATATAAACTAAATTAAAGCAGAAATAAATCGGTACAGTTTGATTTTCGTCTGTGAATAAAAAAATGAATCTTACGCAGTAGAAAAAATATCCAATCATAAATTATCTTTAATAATAAAATAAAATAAAAAAACATTCAAAGTACCCCCAATATTAATAAGTTATGAGGTCACGACACACACACACACACACACATTATTATAAAACTATATTTGTCAGTACCAAGGCATTTTAAAGAGACAAAACAATAGCTATAGCTTCTATATGTTCGATACATATAAAACTCAACGTCTGTCTGTCTGTTTGTCCGTTTATGTTCTTATCACGCTAAAAGCACTTATTCGATATACATTACGCAATAAGAAGTGACGATAATGTAGAATCAATACGGAAAAAAGACGCATCTGGGGCGCTTAAATGGCTTACGCTTTGTAAGCCATACGAGATATAATTAATGTTCTGCATAGTTGTAGATCTTAAAAGACCTACAAAAAAGTCAGACATAGCATCTTCTAAGGATCACCAACAATAAGCATTTTGTCTTCCGTCTTTGGAGCGATCCTTTCTGTACTTTTTCTCTAATCCACGCAAGAGGAGCCGCGGACACAGCTTAATTATTATATAGAAAATAAGTAATATAGATTAGAAATTGAAACTTTTAAACGATATCCAATAATTAATTAAATTCATTACTTGTATCGGAAACGATGACAAAAATACACAGCAAAAGACATAGACAGAATATATTTATTCCAATATAACGTTCTAAAAGCTACAAGTTGTCTATGACACTTCGTCGTGTTGCATCGGTAAAACAACATAGCAAAGTTAGTTCAAATAGTTCAGTCTACGAATACAGTAATCGTGGCGTACCACGACTCAGTATTACGGGTCGAATACAAAGAGATAAGAATACTATAAAAAATTACTCGGTTTTTTATGGTATAATTGAACATGCTCAGGCATGCAGTCTAGCTAATGTAGTAGTGTAGTGCTAATGTAGTGGGCCACTATAGCCTATAGCTATTTACAGTCAACATTAAAAAAAAACGCAGTTGTAAATTAAGCCAGTCAATAGCTTTTCCTCTTCTTCTTCATTCTAACTTGGCAACTGGTCCTCTTCACTGAAGACCATTGTTGCCATTATCGAGTGAAAATAGAGTGTCCAATGTTATGATGATTTCAGTATCCTAACAAAATGCCACCATTTCGAGCCATTTACCCCTTGTTAGAACTTTCTAGGGAGTTTTCGTGGCATCTCAGACTTCATTATCCATGTTATTATTTCCAATCCACTTCACTTGTGCACAATATAGAGTCAAAAACACAAATTTATGAAAAAAAACATTCGAATATCTCCCCAAAAAATCCTAGTCACTGGCTACTCCTTCTTCTTATTTTGGCGCCGCAGAAGCATTGGCTAATGTCAATGTTATGTAATAGCTATTCCTAAGTGCGTGCGTGTATGGGTGTGTATGATTGTGAAGGGGAAATATTTACTTAATTATAGCAATATTTTAATAAATATTTTTTCAAATATTTTTTGCCATAATATTATTCAGTGTCAGTGGATGTTGAGAAAACACCTTTTGTTTAGCTCAAGTACTGTTGCTTTGCAGCAGATATAAAGGAGGTGGCAGCACTTACGCAAACAAGCTTTGCGTATATTCTACTTTTCTTAAATGCTAAAGGGATGTATGTGATGAAAGCGAATGTTTTACCGTAGCAGTGTCTTCATGTGAGTACGGATAAACACATATTTATTGCTCAATATGCATGTGCATTAGCCCGCATTAATATTCTACTACATTCACACACTGAGTATACTATCTACTTTTTTTTTTTTTCAATGGTAAATTCAATATAAAACGTTGCTGGATTTGAAAGTCTAGTCAGTCAATTGAACAAATTACGTTTGATGCTAAAATACTATGTTTCATCGTGTTGTGTGACACGTCTACAAAACAAATTTAAAATAAGCTGCAAAGGGGTATTTCTATATATTTTTGAATGCTATACAATGGAAATAATATTATTTGCCAGTATTAGTTCCCCTTTAGGATTATATGGTCTTTTATTTTCTACATTTACTTTATACCATCAGATTATCTTACATATTATAAAAGTAAATGTCTCTCTGTCTGTCTGTGTCTATAGCAATTTTATCTGGCCAGGTTATAGGATATGTTTTGTTAGATAAAGTAACATTCGAAATAAACAGTGATGATAATGGTGACTCAATCGGAAAAACACGCTTTTGGAGCGCTTAAATGACTTACGCTGAATAAACAATAAGAGATATATCAAATTAATATATCACATAATTGTAGATTTTAAAAAGACCTACAAAAATTTTTGCGATAGCATATGTCTTTCTTCTAAGGATTACCCACAAAAAGCATTTTTGGGGCAGCACGATTACTACGTGCGCTCAACCGACAGCATCCTGTAGTCCACGCGAGCGAACCCGCGGGCATAGCTAGTCTTCTATACTTGTTAGTTCGGCCCCATATACCTATATACAATATTAGATGGTCCGGTAGTCGCTGTTGTACCCATTTCGGTAGTTAATGTCTCGACCACAATGCTACCTATCGGATTTGACATAGGCACCTATGAACCATCTTCTCGGCAAAACCAATATATTATGTGAATATGAGATCAATCCGTCAAGTCGTTCAGAAGTTACACGATCACTACAAAAGATTTTTGTAGTGATTTGTTAAATCGTATTTTGGCTTCCAAGATACAGGCTCTGCCTAGTTTGGAAGTCATTGTATAATTTGTCATGTAAATGTGAAATATATAATAAATAAATTTTGATTTTGATTCGATTTTGATTAATACTACAAAAGATTTTGATATATAATATTATAAATTAGAAAGTACGTTTGTTTGAATGTTTGTCCATCATTCGTCTGGTATGATTCTAATGTAATTTCGCATATGAGTCAATTATATCGTAGAATAGGACATAGGATATGTACATTTTCTAAATTATTACTAAAGTTTAATTTACACCCAGTGAAGTAGCTGGGTAAGGGCTAGTATTTTTAAATACTACTATTTCTTAGTTTCTATCTGACTGATAAAAAAATTACGTAAAGCTAAAAATATGAAAATTGGAGAGTTGAATATTTTTGTAGCATAGAGACGTACTAAGAAAGTTTTTTTTAAAGCCTGTTTTAAGTTTGTGATGTGAACTGGTTTATTTTATAGAACTAAGTACGGCCCGCCTGATTGAACCTTGTAACTCCAGAACCCCTCTTCCCCAAAGAGCTCTGGACACCCTACTCACCCCAGGAATACAGCACAAGGTTATTTAGCTGCGATCGTCTGTAGTGTGGAGATATTTTACCAGTCCGGCTGCCCCAAGTGGAGAGAAATTTTCAAATATATTTCTCTGCGCCCTACTTATACGAGAGGGAGGAAAAAATTGTCTTACTAACAAAAATAAACTGAAGTTTATAAATAACGTTTGATACCGCCATCTCAAAGGCCCCGTGTTAGGGTTTCCTAAGTTTGTTCCACGCTGTTTATTCTAACTTTCTTTTTTCGCACGTTGGGACCGAACGACAGATAAAGTCCAAGTTTTTGTCTTTGTTAAAGTTATAATTTCTAATCGAAGATTGATGAGTCTATGTACTTTATATAAAAGTGATAATCACATTGAATTTTATTTCACAATATCATTGAATACTTAGAAGTTATGATTACAAATTGCATTACATCAGGCATTAAAAAATCTGTAGTGGGTCGAATATATATTACTTTAATAGTTAATTATCCCAATAAAAGGTTTCACTACCTTTGAAACTAAGTTTTAACTGAGTTTGTAAAATCTTAAGGTTTCTTTTCTTAATTATAATGGTACTAAGTATTTATCAAAAGAACAATGGGGCTAATATAACTGGATATATTATAGATTCAAAAACTTTTAAATAATAGTTGAATAACATCCATATCTCTGAATAAATAGAAAATAAATCATATTAAAAAACATATGAATTAAATGGTCACAAAGAAAGTTAAATCCAAGCAACATCAATTATACATCAGACAATAGTTTATTATTATCCTAAGAAAATGCAATGCGTATATGGAAAAATCACAATATTTTCCCTCATCTAGAATAAATAATGCCAGGAAACCTATTTATCACGTACCCTCTGAATAAAAGATCCATCGAATCTAAAAGAGCACACAAAATATTATATTATATATTAGGAAAATATGAATTTATATTCCAATTCAATGAGATTTCGTTGAATATTAAAATATATATTAGTTTAATATCTTCAAGCATTCACAGCCAATGTATTTAGAAACACGCTATACGCATCACATTAATACTAGTCAAAGTAGACAGAAAATAATTTTCATGTTTATTCAATATGCATTCAATAATTTATTTATAATATATAATATCATCTAAATATGTTACTTTATTCTTGACCAGCTTTTCTCCTGCAACAATTTTTACGTGTTTTTCATTTATATTCTTTTCAAAAAACCAGGCTACTATTATGCTAAATTGCAATCGGTTCAGTATTTCGTCGTAAAAACGCAACAAATAGATAGATAGGCTAAGTTGCTTTTTTATTTATAATTTATTAAATATATTCAATTGTGGATTGTTTTTTCATCCACTTATGTACTTAAAAGTAATTACTAGTCTAAGGCTTAACGTGTTACCATTATAGGCCACAAATTTACTTTACATTAGTTGACATTGTTAGAGAGACATAGAGGTAGGGCACACAGAAATCTCTTTGGAAATTTCTTTCTACTTGTGCAGCCTGACTCGTGAAACTGTCACTGACTCCCTAAAGAAGATCACCCAATAAACTTGTGTTGTGTTCCTGCGGTGAGTAGGATTTCCAGAGCTCCAACGCGCTAGTAATACCTTCGGGGGGTTACAAGTATCCATAGGCATTGTAATCATTTATATTCAGATTTTTGGAGAATTTTACAATAGTACATTTTTTCCTCTTTTAAATTAGGGCTACTTTTTCCTAATTACATTCATCTGTATAATCACTAGCGTTATGAATACAAAATAATATATATCTAATACAACTTGAAGCATTATCGAGTTACCATAAAATAGTTCGGTCCAGTATTTGTCAATCATCTTTCATAGCATACATTGTAAAATCTTAAATCGGATCCAATTTTAAAACGTACCATTCTATATAGGGTGGATGTTTCAACTGGATCACGGCTTACCGTGGTCACGACCTTTTATGACTTTTTTAGAGCTCTGGTTAAATATTTTACAATGTAAATCAAAATTCAGTTTCTTATTATAGAGATTAGTGAGATTAGGGAATCTAATCCCTATCTAATCTAACCAAGATCCTCGTATATAGACATTTATAAAAAAATGGTATTAAGGCAGGCCTAAAGTAACACTTTCTCACATTCAATCATTTAGCATGAAATAGGTACAGTTTTGTACATAATATAATATTGTTTTGCATTATTACAATATTGATTTTACTATCTGAACAGCTGTTTACGGTTATATAAATTTGAGGTTCTAACCTATACCTTAACCATAACCATAATCTTCTAATTGAAACAAGGACGTTTTATTTGTTTTCAATGGTACAATGACAGAAATTGTTGTTTAAAAATATTCTACAATATATTCAATTTTGTTTTCGGGGATTTAGGTATACCTAAAATCGTGGAATTTTTTAAATTAAGTTCATATTCTATGCGATGTTTAAAGGCTCGCTGATAAAGAGTTAACACCCAAGAGTCATAATACAAAAAGTTTTAAATAAAGTATCGTAAGTAAAGCTGGGAAATCTTCTCCACAGCGTGTTCCCACTTGTATATGACTTATTTAAGGATATTTGGGTACAATAAAGTAACGAAATTCGATTTAACCTGATTGTCTAGTGGTTGCCATTGTATCTGGATCCTACTTACTAGCAAATGGTGCTGGTGTGTAATCAATTTTGGTTGTTTCACGTCTTATTTGCAACATTTTTTTTAAGACTTTTATCATTTATTGCTAATAGGTTAATAATGATCGGATATTAAACTTTTCGTGACCTCCATTATTAATGTCAGATTTAACATTTTCAGATCACATAGTATCAACAATTAATAAAAAAATGTTGTTTATTGGAGAAAGACGTAACAGCTATTAATCATTTTCAGGTGGAAGTAAGAGAGGTAGGGCACAGAGAAATTTCTTTGGAGATATTTGTCTACTTGAGGCAGCTCGGCTGGTAGAATACAGAAGATTGCAGCAAAATAACCTTGTGTTGTGTTCCTGCGGTCGGTAGCGTTTCCACAGCTCCTTGGAGGTTCAAGATCGGCAACACGCTAATGATACCTATGGTATTACAGTCGTCCATAGGCTACGGTAACTACTTACCATCAGTAGAGCCATATGCTTGTTTGCCATCTTCATAGTATAAAAATGTAACAAAGAAATTTTAGAATTAAATATTTACGATGGATTTTCGAAAATAACGCCTTCGTCAATGAAATAATTATGTCGGGTGATGTAGTGAGTTTGACGATCAAAGGTAAAAAATAAATGTATATTACAGCGCAAACTGTATGCAATAATAGCTAAATATATCAACTCACGAAACAGCTCAAACGTTTCTAATAACAGCTTTAGTTTGAATAGAGAATAATTAATTAAAACCCTTATATTGTATAACATTTATCACTACATCCATTCCGCTCATCTCTCTAGTTCCAGACAAATATGTGAATCGCCCAATCGGCGAGAGAATGTGTGAATTATTATAAGGCGGTAACTGTTAATCGATAACCTACTTAGGATCCGTTTATACTTCAAGCGTGTTTAAGATTGCTTTTGTATTAATTATGATTGTGTAATTAGAACTCTATTGAAATTTAAATAAAACCTAAGAGAGGAGCAGTTAGCTTTGATCACTAAAAGAAAATAAAAAGTGTTTAGTGACTCACATAGCTGCTTCGTATGATGACTAGCATAACAGTAGACTTTGTCGTTTGGTAGTTGTCGTTCTGCTTGGACTCCAAAAGGTATTGCAGTTTTATTAAGCCTGTATAAAACCTCGTTCAGATATGTTTAATGTACAGGAGTTACAAGCATTTTTTTTGTTATATATCATCTTTGTTTTACAGTCACTCGTGGCAATACACTTGCAGACGATGGTACGCCGAGCCTTGAAATAACATTGGCTATCAGATGCAGTCACCGTAAAGAAGTTGTAGATGCTTATTAATGGTAATAACAGTAACTTCAGAGTAACTAGGTAGTCAGCACTAGAAGAATGCCCCTGCCATTGCCAAATAAAAATTAGTAAACGTATAAATTTCGAAATTATAAAACAAGAAAAACATTTGTAACGAAATATGTGTATTATGTTTGTTACATGTAAATAGGAGTAAAACAAAAGCACCTTACAACTTTCTAAGTCGAAGGATTTGGTTTGAGTTACAACTTGCACTTGAACTCGCAAACAAACTTTGCGCTAAGCTGCACTCGACTAAAGCTTAATAAACTACATCGATTGTTTGTTGTAGGAGCTTGAGACATTTGGTAACAAAATTGATAAAACTGTCTTAAACACTGTTAAAAAATTATCGCGAAGGTGTGGAGCCTGCGATTGTAATTGAACACGCCAATGCACCAACCAAAATCCTATCACTTTTAATGTCGTTTTTCACTCAGCATAGCTATAATAAGGAAAGTGGCCTCTCTACGGACGCTGCGTCAATTGAGACATAAAATAGGTATTACTCGAACCTTCTTTACCCTCTCGACCTTACTGGTAGAACACACAGGAATAACAAGTCATTAAGTGTGATGTCAGGTCAGCCTTACGGAGATACCATTGCTTATTTTGAGTTTTTCTTCTCTGTTTATTATGTTGGTGCAGATTGAAATGAAGATCTGCTAAGTTATTGGCCATCCAAATACCTCAATTTCTTCTTCCGATACGTGGTTACTAGAGTAAGCTACTATTCAACTATGCCGGTCGCGTTTTGGTATTACTTTGCTTGTATAATTATCAGTTTTTGAGTTAGATTGCAGTTAATGCAGCATGTAGAATGTTTTATTTATATACCAGTGTTTTACCATAATCTCGCCTGGTATTAAGCGATGGCATAATCAAAATGTAAGCTTAGAAAGAGAACTAGCTGGCTTTTAAGTATAGCTGCTGGTATACATAGATAGAGGTTTTTGTCGACATACATTTAGCTTAAGGGTGGCTAGTTACCGGTACGCGTTATAAAAATTTCTACTACCATTTTAATCTCCATTATGATGTTTTCCCTTAGCAAAGAATTATGTGGACGCGAGAATTGCGCCTAACTCGATCGCGACCACCAGACACCAGGTGCAAACCCGCATAAGTGGAACGTTGCGGTATGTCGCGTTCCGGGACCAGCCGATGTATATTTAGTAATCAAGCGGGGTGGCAGGAATATATACCCAAATGGGTCGCGATACACATGTCGATAAACCTGTCATAGTGACTCTATTTTGGATTGTCGTGTTTTAGGAACAGCCAGTGGCCATGTTATAATTTAAAAAAAATGTCGATTATTACTAGTATCGAGCTGTCATCGCCTAATAATAAAGTATTCTACACACGAGATCAACAGCAGTATTATTCATAGTCCATACTGTGATTATCATCAATGCTACAACCATTAAACCGGTAAAAAATATTTTGAGAAGAGATAACGTCAAGAAATAAATCTTTAAAGCGGACTCTCTCGCTGGCGGTCAGACCACAGCCGATCAAACTATGTAAACCAACGGTATGCGGGTACACGATTGTATGGCGTTTGATGATAAATCGCTCTAACTTTTGTCTATGGTGTGATATTACTTGGAGTATACCGCTATCAGGAGCCTTCAGGCATTTAGGCTATATGTATAAAAGTGCATTATCTAAACGAGGAGATTACAACGCAAAGCTGTCTTGCTTATGAACGTTAATTTATGCTTCGTTAAAGTCATGAAATGTGGTGGGTTGGGTAAAGGTGAATAAATGAGCCAGTTACGAGATGTAAGCAATCAAGGTAAGCATCAACAACGGCAGCAGTAGGTTTAATCCTCCGTAAAGGAACATTCGAGTCCGCTGCGTTTGAGATACAGTGACTGACATTCACTAGTCCGATATACATCACACTGTACTACACATGCACATCTACAGCATAGGAACGTAGGTTCTGTAAAGGAATTTTATATGGCTACTTATAAAATTAATTAGGATAAAAATTATCCTATGTATTAATCCAGGTTAAAAGCTGTCTGTGTGCTAAAAATCTAAATCCATTTAGCCGTTCTTGAGCCGTGATTAAGTAACAAACAAATAAATTAATTACGCATTTATAATATTAGTAAGGATAAGCTACATAATTTCACGCTGAGATTCTAAGGAGCAGTACTCTGTATGTGTGTACTGTAACCATAATCGTCGAGCAATCTGGCTAGTTGCAAGCAAGTACGAGAGAGTTAGTACAACGATAGCTAGGCTACACGGATGCATCGGCAGCGACGCAGTAGCGTGTTGATCGAATTAATTTAACAGGGCTTTAGCAATTATGGCTCAGCAGTGAACGACGTTGCGCTTGTTGCCATTTCGGCTGAACCTTCTGCGTTGAAGCTGTAAAACTCGTCACACGGGGTAAAGATGCTATATTATTTTATTTTAAGATAAATATCTCTCGCCGTACTATATACACTGAACTATGAATCACACACGGCTAAGATAAATAGGTTGTTGGAAGTAAAGTGAGAAGAGGGTATATTCATATGTGGATATTTATAACTTTAAATTGCATATAAAAGGCGTAGCACACACGGGGGGCGGGGGGGTTGTTACACTTACCGATCCCGACGATATATTTGCGGAAGCTATCGCTTTATACACGTCCGGCTCTCTAACCCAAGCGAGTGGTAAGCTTACCAAGACCTACTTCTCCTTTTTACACCTAATCACTAACACTCCACGGTTCTCCGTCTGCTGTGTTAATGGGATCGCGCGAGCATGCACCGCGAAACTTCGGCGGCAATGGGTTTCCCGACCCATCTCTCCTTGGTTCGACCTAGCAGGGAAAGGAGATAACGAACACACCCCCTCCTACGCACGTCCGTCGTTGGTTTTTTTATAGAGGTTTTCTCCTCTGCCTTTACCATTAGTGGTTTGGCACATGGCGGGGAAGGAGGCAAATGAACACGCCCTCTCCCCCACCCGTTCCGCTTTGGTTTCATGGCATGGCTCATCCTCGACACTCTCGTTTTTTAAGGAGGTTGTTTTTGAGTTTATCGCGTTCAGACAGACAAACAGACGCAGCGGGGGAAAAGAGTATTTTTATATGTATGACAAGTATCTATAATATTACTGTAGAATATACAGTTCATTCGGATATCCAAATAATCGTTGGAAGTCATTTAACGATCAATTCTAATCCATGGCCGTCTCCGTCTCGAAAATCGTTTTTCCGTCACGGGAACGAAGTGAACCGAATGTATTATCGATATCGCGCCGATATCGGAAACAAATGAGTTTGGCTAGTATAGGGCCTCCGGGCGTTTTCGCTTATAATACCGCTATGTGTTCGGGCAAATTGAATGGGACGTAGAAATCGGGGAATTTTATATTTACATGCCTCGTCAAATAACGAGGATTGAACACGCTATGCTCATAGTGTGGTAGACAGAGAAGAGAACACAGTAAAAAAAAATAACGATCACAAATGCGTTGACGTGGTGAAGCTTAGTAAACTTTATTCGAAGTAGATGCAGATGACACGGCAAATAGAGTATGAGCAATATATGAAAGGAGATCAATAAGGCATCGTAAAACCTGTACAATGTTCGAATTTGGAACCACCACCAAACACATTTCTATTGCAATGCTGTTTGCGATGGACGTTGGACACGTTGATGTGTTCTGGTGAAGTTAGCAACACGCATCGAAACTATTGTTTATGTTGAGGACAGATGAGCTTAGGTCGCCTCACAGTAACAGTACAGAGGGTTTTTAATGTTTACTAGTTGTGAGGCATAGTTGTAATCCCTAAGAGTTCGGGTGCATGCACCCATATATTTTATTTCAATGTCTTTTTTATTTAACTCATATACAGGTCTTATATACGACGCTTTAGTGTACATGGTTCGATATATCACAACCTTATATCTAAGAAATGCTTATTGTCGCTTATATGCTCTATATTTCGTGTCTATATAGTTTAATGTTAGAATAGTGAACTTATTTTTCAATTTATGGATAAGGTTTGTATATTTCAGCGTTAGAAAGGGATTTAAGTATCTTTACGTGTTATATATATATATGGTTATTTAATGATTATAGGATGGGCTTATGGATTATAGGATGGGATGATTTTACGATGGGCTTATGTACAAGTATAAGCTCCCTATATACACTGGACTAGGAAGTACAATAAAGAGTTTTAATGTATTGCCGTTAATTATATGGTAAGTGCTTCCTAATATAATGACGATTTTTTTTTTATGTATAATATGATATGTTTTATGTGTCGCCCTTTTTGAGGTTATTATTATTATTTTGTAAACTGAAACTTGATTTCAAGGTCTATGATACGCAAACGGTATGTCTTGTCCATGTACTAGTTTTAAGTATCCGGAATTGTTTGGACAGCTCCGCTCGAATATTCCGCTCGTAATTATCAGTTCAGCCTAGGACTAGGGTGCGATTGTAAAGGCATCATCTATGTTATGAAATACAGTCCTTATGGAAGTGTAGAACGTGGCGTATCATTGACCTCCACGGTTGAATATGGTCGTTTCGTCATATAAATGGCATGTTTCCTTTACAATATTTTAATTATAAATATTCTGGTATACATATTCTCATGTCTAAGCTGTTGCCCGTTAAGGATTTATTTTTCCTGGAGCCAATCCAAGGTATGCAATTAGCTCACGCTTAACATAAAAAAACCATTGTCATCGAAACTGAATCAACGTGTAAAAATTAAAATTCGTAGTATAAGAGGAAGAGGGTCAAAAATAACTTGCAAAATTTAATTACAGGAAGCGCACCGGGACAGGTGAAACTAATAAAAAGCTTGTAAAAGATAATTATGTAAATAGAAATCAAATATTTTATAATAAATAAAGAATAAAGGTTGAATTTAAATCCTGGAAGTCTCAAACATTATCGAGCTCGGTCCCTATCGCACACTCAACTCTGTTTATAGCTAAATGCCATATCTTAGCCGTCTTAGTACAGAACCGTAGTTAGGGTTCGTACTTAGGGGGAATTGATTAATTACAATTTACTTTTAATATTTTGTCGTATTGATCGGAAATTCTGTTTTGTAATAATCTTACTTTTCAGAAAGGTTACAAGACCGTCTTTCTAATGGCAATAAAATAAAAAATGTAGGCTGAATTGATAGCGCCTACCAGCGATCGGTTGCCGATATTTCAATGGTCACCATGGTTTTTGTATTATACTATGCTTACCATCAGGTACAGTACCATCCATTTGACGTACTACTAAAAATATCACCTTAACTTTAAAAATAAGATTAAAAAAAGAGTTTTGATTACAAGACTAATAAAAGCCTTGTGTCAGTTCAAAAGGAAGCGCTTTTTAAACAACGTTGAACTTGATCTAACGAGATGCATTTTTAAACATAATATTGATTATGTTTTTCTATAGCCAATTAATTACATTACCTAGATGATACTGTTGACGTTAACTGTATTAATATAATTATATATATTTGTGAATTTTTAAATATTATAGGCAATGTATGAAATGCCGGCATTCTATAAAAAGCCTAAGAGTAGCCGGGATTGTAGAAAATAAAGAGAATTATTACATAATTTACCTAGGAATTCTATAGAATGCATCGCATTTTTATTTGTCTCTGCTTCAAACATAGCTCTAACAAAATAGCGGCGACTCCTTGTTAAAACTTTCCAGGGAGTTTTTGTGACATCCCAAAATGCATGCCCAGTTATTACCTATTTATAATTCACTTCACTTATGCACAATAATCATACTATATAATATGTTATACGAAACGAATCCAAGATGTATTTCATACATTGCCGGCTAGCTTCAGGCAGTTTATACATTACCTATAAGATATATGTATATCAATTGGTTTTTGGGTACTGTGACAGTTAAAATTGTGGGTGGGAAAGACATGACAATTGTTTCTTTAGGAAGTTGGGATTCAGAGTCAGCCAGTATATATTCAAGCAATGTTTTGCCGACTTCTCGCGATTGCCGTTGATTTTTGATAGTAATATGCTTACTATCAGGCACATTGAAGTCATTGTATATTATGTTTTATTTTATGTTTTAACAGTTATTAATTCTGAAGTATCCAGTGTAAGAATAGAGTTTAAGACACTAAACATTCTCCGCGCTACGGCCCTGTTCGAGTATTATGTCGACACGTGCGTTATTTATTAGTTTTTTATGACTTTGTATATCAAACAAGACACCGCAATCTCGGCGACTTGCTGCTTTCTGTTTGAAAAGTATATAAATAATATCGTTTTCGCATTAAAAGTATTTAGTCAGTTCTTACAGTAAATCTGAAATTGAGATACCGTAGCTTGATAGAGAAAATAAAGCTACAAAAAAAACGATTATGGCAGTCTGTTTAAAGCTGCATCGGCGAGCGTTTGTTCGAACCTTGCAATGAACCTGAGTCAAGAAAAACATCGTGATGAAACTATATGTTGGCAGGGAATATACCCACTATTTATAGTAAAGCGTGTAAGTGTGACATATAAATCGGTTTTCATTCATAATACATAAACAGAAAAACTATATGACACATTTAGTTTGTTACGCCATCTCAACGAATCATAATTGCTGACCGAGAGTAAATATGGAACCGAGTTCCCAGTTCCACCGTGCACCTGAGATCTCGTCAGCAATTTCAGTAGAAACGTTCGGCAACCCGACTCCTCATTATGTTTGTATTAATTATTAAACCGTACTGTGAGCCTAGCATCAGCAGCAGTCACATCTTATTAGTTTTAGACTAGTTTGTAATTTAAAATAAAACTTTTTGGTTTTTTGGATCCTCCGGCTCTGAATACAACAATACGGCAAACAATAATGCTATAAGGGATTTCTTGCCACTTACTTTCGGGTGTATCACGAATTTCGCTATTAGATAAGCTAGAAATAAAAGGACTGGTATTTAGAAACCGAAGTAATTTATGGACACTTGAATATCCTGAGTCAAAGTTTTTTTTTAAATTAATGGCCCCAGATGGTAACACGCTAAGCCTAATGGGAGGACATACCTATTGGTGCTTGGCGACAGGATAACGTGCGTCAGTTACAAATACTAGTCAATAATATATTAAAAAGGAAAATAAAAATATATCTAAATAAAATGCATATCGGAATCCATTAATTATTTTGTAAATAAAAATATAGTAAGTACTTTAATAATAACTTTTAAAATTTCGAGAAGAGTTTACGAAACGGATATAAAATGTACTTCACGTAATTAATTGCCACAAGAAACTTACACCGAACTTCGTCTGCCAACCCTTCTACAACTAAGTTTCCGGTAGCAATTTCTAAACTGTATGAAAAGTTTACACTTGCCTAGACTTCTGAATTCGCACTAATATACTATTGTCTGTGGCTATACGAAATACGTTGACAGTTGTTAATTTAAAATAGATTAGAACATCCATTCTGTACAACGTTACTATGTGTAATAGTGGATGTTCGACAGACTAAGGTTATTTATAAACCCGCAATTGAAACATCTCATACTACCCTCAATATGTAATAATCTTGGCTAAATCCTAAAAGTATTCTGTTTTTTTTTTATTATGCAAATATATCTATAGATATATAATAAAAATGAAATGCTGTTCGTTGGTAAAAACGCATCACTTGAAGACCGATTTGGCTTTTTTAAATGTATGTAATAGCCTGAATTAGGTTTTATGAAAAGAAAAATTTCCCGGAAAATGTTCAAATTCGGAAAAAAACTGTATGTGTTCTTTCTAATAGATTTTTTATGAACTCAAGACTATAACTCACGATATAAAGAATTCTTTTTTTGTCGTGTTCTTAGGTCCTGGAAAAGTTTTCATGCAAAAAAATCTGGGAACTATTAGAAAGGTTAGAAGAACGTCTGCCGGGCCACCTAGTAATATAATAATAATAACAAGTTGTGATTGTCAACCGATTATAATAGTGGAACATTAATCCGATGTCTACTGGTTCGATACTTGTCATATTTCTGAATGAACCTATTCAAGGTTTCTTTTATTATCGTTTGCATTTACTGATGTCACTTTAAGTAATTAACCATAGTCAGGATATTAGACTTAATGAAAAATTTTCGTTAGAACCATTCAAATTCAGAGTTTTCATGGCGTTAGAAATCGGCAATATGCCGTGGAGTGGCGATCTCATTAAGCTCTACTCTTGGGAAGAAGTTTTTAGCCAGCAGTGGGACACGAAAGAAGCAGCCTGAGAAGACGGGACAAAAATTATTGTAAGAAATAATTATTTGAATTAAATTGATTTTGCCGACAGTGCCAGGGACGGAGCGAATATCTCGGTGTGTAAACGTACAATTATTATTAGTAATATTCCCACAGTCCAGCGGGTAACAAATCAGGGATTTCGCCCGAAACCCGTTCCAGCGTACCCAATTCAGATATAACCAATTTGATGAACGTTCAAAGTTTCAGTACCAACATTATTAGACTAAATTTTCCTTTTGTGTCATTCTAATATTTATTTTGGTTAAAAAGTTGCTTTAAATTTTGTCAAGGGGTCCGATTATTTGGAGTTACGGAATAGAAAAATCTAATACCATTGATATATATCGATAGAAAAAAACGTTTATGAAAACCATTTGTTGAAATACTGATAAGAGTTAGAACTAAAGTTCGCTGCAGCGCTTAAACATTATTATGTCTACCAAACTATTAAAAAAAGCAGCGCTAGATCGCTTATAGAGTATAGTTTCTCTTAACCATACAAACAATGCAAACAACCATACATACATAGACCAAGATGAAGTAAATGAAAAAAATCTTTATTAATGAAGTTTACTTCTCCTAGTCTATAAGAACGATTTTCTAAATGGTCTATTAATTTTTGAACTATGAATATCCGATCGGCTTATTTTAAATTAGATCAACAAGATAAGTATATTTTATTAACACGCGGTGTATCCTGGTAAAAAAATGGCGGTGTCGGGGTGTCAAAATACTTATGGTATATCGATTAATTTGTGATAAACATATACGAATCGAAAAATTCGCTCAAGCTTCAATATATCTATGTAGGCATGGCCTAAAGACGATTAATTCACGGCCCCAACCCAGTTTGGCGTCACAAATCAGGGATTCACGGGCATTCGCCTAACGTCATTTGACATAATACCGGGCAAACTTCGTCCCTTCCTTCGCTTCTAACCTACCAGAATATAAAGTAATTGATGAGAGTCTCAAGTTTTGATTGTCCCATTACGTCTTTATGTTACTTTGAACTTTTTGATTGTATATATATGGAGGCAAAACAAAATCTATACCTTTTATGGTTGAATTTTCAACTTCATAATGTTTTCTCGTAATTGCTATGATGTTCCTAGTTAGACTAAAAGGAGTTTGGTGACCAAACATTTCTCGTATGACTATTATATAAAATGGAGAATTATGGAGCAAACGTCACATTTTAGAATATATTCGTGTCTGGCATGAAAATTTTCGAAAAGACATAATATCTAAAAACCTTTAATGTTTTTAGAAATAGAAGACGACTTTTTACGATATAAGAAATTGTGCCTTTATTTTTCGAAGTGATAAATTTAAAAGCGAAGGAAAATGTCATCGTATATTATCTTTTTAAACGAAGTGGTACTTGAAGTATGTGGCTTCTTGTTTCAAACGTAAATATAAGTAAATCTTTTGATTAAACACTAATAGTAAGTAACATAGGAGTAGAGTCACGAACGAAAGCTAATAATTTTATGAAATACAATATTCTGTGAACCGCGAAACCCGTTTTCTAATATGAACAATTCAAATATAAATAAATCAAAATAATGTGGTGCTTACACAGAGTTAGCTAGTGGAATCAGTAATATCGCAAAAAAATTATAAGGTCAAAAGTTATCCTGCTGAATAAACAACTTACAGCTGATATAATATAACTTCTTCGTGTTGCAGACAAAGATACCACCACAGGCGAGTAGAATGCAATAGCTCACACAACACCATAATGTTTGATTATTTAAAATCAAAGTATATATTTATAATCCAAATAAAAGTCGAAAAATATCATCTTATTAGTTAATACTGGGTTTATATTAATCACTAATTTACCAATCAGTTCTATCACTGCTTGTACTACTGTATAAATGAATAATCTACTGAAAGTACCCATACAGAGAATAAACTAACAAAAATTGGGTACTATCAAACCAATAATATAAACCAAACAATATAAAGTGGTGTCCAGTAAGTATCTCTAGAAAACATCTCAGTTTAAACTATTAAGGGTACGAATATATATAATTTCACCATGAAATATGACTGCATTGAAAATTGTAAATAAAGGCTTTCGACTTCTTGCGTTTGTAGTTTCACAACAACTTGCGTCTTTAGCTAAATACCTATTGTATTCTAATTAAGGACGGAACCCATTAGTCTAAATTATTTAATCGTCATTGCAAACAGCCTAAGTATTTGTCTTCGTGTTATATGGATAATTTTATCAACTATCGCATATTGTAGGATATTGCATAGTCTGATTTTATTTAATCTTTGGAAGCAATATTATTATGTGTACCTGGTGCCAGTGACGGTTACTTTAATTTGCATTTGGTACTTACGACGTAGAGTCATCGTAGGGTCATACTTTCATAATTATGGACGTCATCGTTCATACGTTCATAAAAAAAATTGATATTGTATACAGAAACAGCTTAGATTTACATTTTAGATTAAAAAAAAAACACTATTCAATGGCATTTCACTCTTGGATGGTAAAAATGAACGGGGAGGTTACAATGCAAGACATGATGAAGTAATGAAGGCTCGGTGCCAACGTGTATGGACACTTCGTCGAACGACGTAGTTTCGAATCATACGATCATCCTGAGATTTCGGTGAGGAAAAACATCGTGATGAAACCATACGCGTTTTCTAAAGCCCGGCTAGCTAGCTACTATCCCTAAACTGAAAATCTGTAGCCAAGTATTATAGTTGAATCCAAGCAGCTGTACATCTTCAATTAACATCAGTTAAGATTGTGGTCACATGCTAACAATCTTAGGTAATACTATTATAAAGAATATTTTACCTAACTAACACCGTGTGTAAATGATCTTATAATATGTAACCAATGATTCATGTTTTAGGAGATATCAGCGATATGTACGTGTAACGTTAGCATTAAAATTGCTGGATCACTGTCCCGGCGGACCGAGAACCGAAACAGAAAATATAATAAAGTGACATGTGTGTTTGGGGTCACACGTGATGCCTTAAAAACGACCTTGTATAGTCGGCATGTGGTTGACGTATGAACCATATTGTACTCATATTTATTTTACAATACAATTTAGGGTTATTTTAGTGTTGGTACTGCAGGTATTTTAAATTCATGATATTGAATGGGAAGTAGAAAAATTGTTTTCAGATTTATTTTATGTCAGAATTTTTATGCGCTTAATAAAATTTTTATTATCAGAATGTTAGCCATGTTCCCAAAAGATTTTCCCATCGCCGATATCGCAGGCTAATTACCCCTCCCCACATAAGGGATTAATAAAAAAAAAATACTCACCTACGTTGTTATTTAATGATTCTGGTTCAACCGGTTTAATCTGTGCGCTCTCCGTCAGTAAGCCTTGAGAATTTTATCAAATAGATATGGATAGGTTTGGCTACAATCTCACTTGATATTAAATGAAGATGTAGCCAAAGTTGGTAATACGCTTGTAGTATTAGTTTCGTTTGGATCATGGCGAGTGTTTTAAAAATCAGTTTAAATTATTTCCCTCTTCTCACTTTTATAACAGAACCACACGCGCTGGGCTCTTGAGTTGTAGCTTTACAGTAACCTCGGCACGAACAAAAAAGTTATCTCTTTCATATCTTAGCCGTAGTGTGAATCTGTGGAACTGTCTCCCGGCCAGTGTGTTCCCTCCTTCCAACATGACGTGAAGACATTTGAGCAGGCCAGCATCACAGAGACGACTGTCGATGAATTGTAAATCCCATAGTAGTCGACGATGTTATTGGATTGTACTGGCCAGTAACGAAACGTGGCTGTGCTACGATAAAAAAAAAACAGGAGAGATCATTTTATAGTGGCTTGTGTTGATTAATTGGTTAATTATAAATAAAAGTGGTTATAATTATCAGCAGTTAATGGTCGACAGCGAGCTGTGGTGTTGACTCGCTTATGGTTGCTAGCAAAGTAACCCGCACACATTGCTTTTGTAATAAACTATAACAGTGCATTAAGTGCATTAGTATATTATAGGTACCCAAAGAACATACTCTCAAGTTTGAGATGAAAGATCCTTATCATAGGATAAATTTAAAGAATCTTAATAAGCAAGACATAAAAAGCACTATAGTTAGCATGAATACAATAAAATTGGTAAAATAAAATGTTACAATGAAATAATTGTATAAAGCAAAAGCCTAGTGTAAAACTAAAATGATTAATAACAACGTTAAACTCTAGGAATGAAACACCATTTATCAGACAGGCATTTTTTGCTAAATGAATGGAAAATGAGTAAATCTAAATTTGTTCAGCCGTTTGGGAGCTAAGATGCCACAGAAAGACACAGATAATTAACCTTGTTGAAAATTAATTTCCCGCTGTAAACAAAGGTTTAAATTTAATGGGCGCTACGCCCGTGGGCTGTTCAAATGCAATTTGTATATGGTTAAGACTTTTTTGTATATATTGTTTAAATATTGCAAATGAGTTTAATGTGTTATAAATATAGTCATAGCGTGTAATAAGATTAAAAAGCGATTATATTTTAAAGGAATGATGACTGGGTGGTAGCGTGTCGGAGACTGCGTCTATCGCCTTGGGTTTAAATCTTGCAGATTATCCGAGCATGGTGGTAGGCCCTAATCTAATAACCACTAAGTATCCATAAGTGTGTTTCGGCTGCTGCATTCGAAAAAATCCTACCACCATGCTATGGTTTCCTCTCGATGTTTTCCTTCACCGAAAGCTCAGGCTCATTGCAGGGATTCGAACTCACGTCAATCGACGCGAACTCGTACACGCTACCGCAAAGCCATTATTGCTAAAGCTCTGTTTAATTAATTCGACCAACACTCTACTGCGTCGCTGCCGATGCACCCGTGTAGCCTAGCTATCGTTGTACTAACTCTCTGTTGAGTTATTGCCTGTTGCACAAACCACTACAACGTCTGCAGGGTCAGCTAATGTAATATATACAAAAAGTCATGTTTTACAAGTTCGTGATCTTCTAACATAATATCAACCATTGTTATCCTAGAACGGTTATCTTTGTGAAGCGATCAATTCATTAGAGATATGACCATATCGATAAAATTGTTTCAGTTGACCGGGAAATTACAATAATATCATATCCGATAGGCTTTCTTACAACAAATACAATTACTAAAGGACAAAAAAACAGATATTTAGGATAAAATGTTTGATAATACTTTATAACAACAATTAACATAATAACAATTTATTCAAATCCTCCATAAATAACACTAAATATGCTATAACACTTAATATCAAAGGTAAAACAGAAAAGAAAATCATTTATTTAAATAATTTTCCCTTTGATCGTCGTTTCACAAACCGATGTGATAAAAAGAGAAAAATGTACCAGAGTTAACGGAATCGAGACCTTTGATCTGCAGCCAACTATAACAATAATTATTCAAGATCTTCCTATAAATCATGTAAATATAACTCTTAATCTGAGATAAATAAAGTTGATTATCATACTATAAATAAAAACTTCTAAATTCGTACAGGTTCCTCGTGAAGGGATTAATGAATGTCTATCGGACGATATGTTAAGAGGTGAGGAAATAGCTCTGTACTCTGCTCCTGATGTAGAAAAATACCGATCTATTATTTTTACTACTATGGTGGCAAACAAGCATACGACCCGTCTTATGGTAAGCGGCTACCTTAGCCTATGGATGCTTATAATACCAACCCCAAGGAACTTTGGAAACCTTACTGGAACACAACACAAGGTTATTTGGCTGCGATCTTCTTCAGTAGGGGTGCCCTAAGTAAAGATAAATCTCCAATGAAATTTCCCAGTGCACTACCTCTCTTAGAACCCCCTTCCTCAAGGAGCTAGTTGGTCCCATAGAACTCGTTCTACATTTTTCAGAAGTTAGTAGCCCAACCACAGCTCCACCTATCGCGTCCAGGGATAGCATAAAACTTTTTCCATGAAAAAACACTTAGATCTAACAATTTTTATGGTGATCAGTCAAACGATGTTGTAGTTTATCAATCTTTATAAATATTATTTTTTCTAGATAAACAAGCTATGCTCGCGGCTCTGCTTGCATCGTCTACAGAACGCCATCGGGCGAGCGGTAGCGCGAATCGTACTGTCCTCGCTCAAAAGAAGGAAGACAAAATGATTATTGTGTGTGAACTTTAGAAGAAAGTTATATTCTTTCGCTGACTTTTTATAGGTCTTCTTCAGATCTGCAATTATGTAAAACATTAATTTGATATATCTCTTATGGTTTACTCAGCTTAATCCATTTAAGCGCCTCAAATGCGTCTTTTCTACGAATTCATTCATCATTATTTTCACTACCTATTTCGCATGTTAGTTAATATTACTAAATATATCAAATAACTTGGACCGATAACACAAATTTGAATGAAAATAAAAAAAAAAACATGTAAATCGGATAAGTGGTTTTCGCGTCAAAAGAACATAAATGGACAGACAGAGAGACGCTGAGTTTTATAATATGTATAGAAGATATTATAGTATTATAGTACAAAATCTAAATATACCTTTTTATACTTAACTACTTTCAAAAGGAACGAAGAAAGTTATTTTAATTTTCCTACGCCATACCAGACTTTCTATTTTCTTTGAACTCTTAGCTTTTCATTTAGATTTTATTAAACAAATGTAAGCTTCATTTGCAATAGTTCTAGTTGAATAGTGGATAGTTGGATGCTGAAATTAAATTACAAAGTAAAGGTTCTAACAGCACCATTTAAAAATTAATTAATTTTTGAAAGGGTTTGAACGAGATGAAACAATATATTTTTTGAGTCAAGGTATCCTTACATCTACACTTAATTTAAACTTACAAGGCTCATTCAAATAAATTTCATTTATTTCATTCTGTTCAGGTTCTTTAGTGAAAAGCCAACTCACACTTAGTCAGCTATTATTTGCTATTATTTGCTATTCTATTTTAGACCTTACACTATTAATAACATCAAGTTTGACGGTTCTACGTATTACCGTTTTTATACTAGAGAAAAATAATTTTAAATAGTTTAAAAACTTTTGTCTTATGAAATAACATCTCGCTACCAAGCCAAATTTATTTGACTTGTTAAAACGCATTATATGAGCCTAAACTCGAGGGGTTTACTAGTAGCCACTGATGTTTTCCACTATCCATCTCCTAGCTCCCTCATCAGATCAGCTCAAAGATACAAAATTATAGTGTTGTTATTCGAACTAAAAAACAAACAAAGTTTCATTTCGATACGTCAATTACAAGTAGATTAAAATTAACTTCTAAGATTTTATTACATTGTTTTTAGTTAGTTACAAGTGAAGCTAATATTAGGTCTTTACCTATGACATTGCCGTTTTGTATGAAAAAAATTAAACGATGTTTTTTCATGTATTTTTTATTTGTATTAATCGAAGTAATCACCCATGCAATCAATGCATCTTTGCCAGCGCAGTGGCAGTTTATTGATGCCCTTCTTAAAGAAATCAGCTGGACGGGAGGCAACAAATTCTTCAAAGGCATTTTGTACTGCCTCTCGGGTATTGAATTTTTTTCCCGCCAAGGAGTTATCCAAATTCTGGAAAAAGTAGTAGTCTGTAGGCGCAAGGTCTGGTGAGTCGGGCGGATCACGGTGAACTTCCAACCCCAGTTCTTGCAACTTGGAGACCGTCTGTTGTGCAGTATGAGGTCGCGCGTTGTCGTGCAGGAGCAGCGGAGACGAGCGATTGACCAATGCTGGTTGGAGATATGCCAGCTTCTCCATCATTGTGTTCAGTTCTTCACAGTACACATCTGTAGTAATGCTCACCCCGTTTGTTAAGAAGCTGTGATGAATCACACCGGCGCTAGACCACCAACAGTGACCATCACTTTTCTAGGGGTAAGTTTTCGTTTAGGGCATTGTTTAGGTGCTGAACCAGGATCCAACCAACTTGCTGAGCGCTTGCGGTTATCAAACAGAATCCATTTTTCATCGCAGGTAACAATGAGGTTCTAAATTCCTTCATTTGTGTGTCTGCAGGCTCGTCTCGACGCGTACTTCGCGCTGGCGATCATTGAGTTCGTGGGGCACCCATTTGTCAAGCTTTTTTACCTTGCCAATTTGACGCAAATGGACCAATATTGTTTTGACGCTAACGTCGAAAGCTGCTGCTAATTCAGCCGTAGATTGTGTACATCAGCTTCCACAATCGCCTTTTATTCATCATTGTCGACCAAAGTCTTCGGACGACCGCGAGGTTCATTTTTCAGGTCGAAATTCCCAGAACGGAAGCGAGCAAACCAATAACAGGTGGTGCGTTGGTTTGTAGTGTTAGTTCCGTAAACGTCGTTGATGTTGCGTGCCGCTTGTGCCGCGTTACTGCCACGACGGTACTCATATTCCATAATTACTCGAATTTTTAACGTATCCATGATGTAACACTTATCAATAAACAAATGACTACTTTTGGAAAAAGAATTCCATGTTTTTAAAATAAAATTAATTTGAAATTAGAATTCTTAGCCAAACAAAAATTATTTTGATTTGAAATGGCCAGTACTGCAGAACGGCAATTTCATAGGTAAAGACCTATTTATAAGCGTGTTAAAAAAACATTTAAATAAGCATTTTATTGTATTTTTCTCCTCTTTTTTCTTTATATATAGGATATTCGGCATAATAACACATATACTTCTGCAAATTTCGACCGGTTACGTATTACGATTCAAAAGACACAGTCATTTAAAGGTAAGGCAGACAGTATAGGCTTAGGATAGGAATAGGGTCGAGAACGGAACCCTTCTTTTGTCATCGGACCAAAAGACGCCTGTTAAATCAAATCGGCTTGATTTGATCGGCACACGTGGGATTTTAGGATTCCGTTCCGAAAAAGAAGAATCCCAACATTAATTTTGTTTAAAATATATAAATTCGGAAAACCATGCATTTTCATTTTCTAAGATGTTACTATTTATTTCATTGATCAAATATCTTTTATTTGACAAGTTTATGTAACTTAATTATTTTTAGCCAATTGTAGATTGTATTTTTACATTTACACAATATAATATAAGAAAGCAATTGTTTCGATCGCTAAATGGTACATTAATACTGTTACTTGTTCACGACAACAAAAAAGAGCATTTGTCGGTTCGAAAAGAATATAAACGAAACAAACGTAACGTAATTGGCATTTGTCCAACCGCAAAACTTGCTCCTAAACTTGTACTGGACGAACCAGAAATAGCTCCTTTGATAGGAGCGTATAATTGTAAATTCCTCTCGTCTGTATTCACATAGATAACGGTATATACAGAAATGAAATTAAATTTAACATGTATATTATTACCTATAACAATGTTTTCTCTGAGATGAAACATTAAAATTTTATGAAATTTTAATATTGACTGATTAACATCAGAAGTAGTCAGTAACATTACGTTTATTAAAATAATATGAAAAATATTAATTTAATATGTTTGTGGGGTTTAATTATATTACCTTTCAAATCTTCATATTGCTGTATATCTATGGAGAAGCCAAGTCGTTGTTACAATTATATCGAACCGTAGTCCGAACCTGAATTGTGAATTTCAAGCCGTTCTTTGAGTCGTGTTGTTCCACAGTTTGGCACCATATTTAAAACATCTGGATACTTAATCTAGTAGATGGTATGCTTAATAATACGAGATTTATTGAAAACATTGATATATACGCAAGCTGTTAAGGATTACAACTATGTGTCACAACTTTTAAATATTAAAAACTCTATATCATCTGTTGTGAGGCGATATATACTCATCTGCCCTCAAAAAATATACAAAAAAAAAGAATAAAAAACGTGTGTTTGTTGAGATCAAGATAATTTTTAATTTTAAATTTTTTGTAATTTATATAATAAAAGGATTGAAAAACAAAAAACATTATTGATTTCAACATTTGTAATTTATTTCAAGATGACATTGATAAAGCATTTTTAAAATCAATAACGAGAGTGACAGCAAGCAACTTCATAGTGTAGACTTTTTGTTACAATGTGAATAAAATTAACTCTCATCATTTTTCACAATACGCCTAAAGAGTACGCGAGAGAGAGATACGCCTATAACTTAAAAAAATATTGTTTGGTTTTATGAAACCACGCTGCAAGTGAATCTTTAAATAATAAAACTTTGAAACTAAGAGCAATATTAATTTAAATCATTGAATCTTTGTCAACTTCAATTATTCTGTCAATAACTTCATCTTCGTCTCGAGTCTTACAGTTCCCTACTCCATGGCTATCCGTAATGCGACATGCGATAGATGAAGGAAAAATTTTGGGGCGATAGAATATAAGTTTCACTTTAAAAAGTGATGTTATAGTTGTAAAAATGACGCTTTGCCTAAAAAAAAAAAATATATACGTAGGTCTTATGGATTTGTTTTTTTATGTTGATAACTAACAACAGAAGTGGATTAATCAAATTGCATGTAGTAGATATAGTAGTAATTAATATATAAAACACTTTATTAAGATTTATTGATGACACGAAATATACGAATCCTCTAATATCCACTCTCTGCAACTGCTTGATCTATGAAATAGTATAAAATGAATGTCTGTTATTATATAGCATTTAAAGCGTCGCTTTCTGCGCCGAGAGGTTTTATTACGAGCTCTGTTTATGTGTCTCACTTGTTTCTTGTTATTTCAAAGCGTTGCTGTTTTCCGGATGAAACTTCATACTTTGTTACTTTTATAGTTTCAATTACTTGTCAATGGTGGTTTTCATGAATTTTTATTTTTATTAGAACACGTCGTATTATTTTATATTGGATTGTCAACTCGTTTACAAGATTCCTTTACTTTGTATTTTCCTGATATTAACAACAGTCAAATCTGACAAGTAGTTGCGTTCAAGATTTTCTTTTACCGCAGAAGAAATATAATGTGTTTGTGCATATTTTTTTGTTCCATTTGTTATATATACAGTGAGCTGTACTCACGGCACTGCACGCGTGGAATACTAAAGAAGCGTTTTATATTTTTTTGTGCAAAAAACGAATTATTTTTCTAAAATAAAAGTAGCTTAAGTTATTCCTTATATCATCAGCTATCTGCCAAGTGAAAGGCCAGTCAAAATCGGCCCAAAAATTTCGAAGATTTCCCCGAAAAAAACAGACACACAAAAATTAAAAAAAATGTTTTTTTTTTTTTGTTAATTATAAGTACCGTGATACTTTTATATGCATTTAGTAAAAAGCTTTTATTTTGACATTACAAACAGACACTTCAATTTTATTGTATGTGTAGCTTATTTTAATAGTATCTCGGCGAATTGACTATGATGGTAAGCACAGTACAAACCAAATACAACGGCGACCATCGAGAGATCAAATCTTTCGTTCCATCCATCTGTAGTTTTGTCTATAAATGTTTTTTTTCCAAATTTCCAGATAGACATCCTAAAGGCCACTGATGATGAATATGATTTTTTTTTCAGTCTGTCTGTGTGCCCGAAGTTAAGACAGTCCGAAGACAGCGTGCAAGAAACAAGGAATATTAAAATAATGCGTAATAATGACATTTGCGATAAAATAATGTATTCATAAAAACAGACAAAAGTAAACCAAACTATTCAGGTATTCTCAGTCACAGTCTTAGTACAAAGAAAACGTATATACACTACTCTGTGTTGGTGCTTAGACTACTCTGTTATTACACTAATCTGACATTGTAGTCCTCTTGTAGATTTCTTCCTTTTGTGTTCGTTTGTATGTCCAAACAGTATTATTGTCTTCCTTTGGATTGTGGCTCGCTGATATATTCGATAAAAACGAAGTGGTGAAAGTCGAGCTTAAATTTTCCGTCCCATAACATTTAAAAGAAGGGGAGACATTTCTAAGTAGACTATTTTTTAAATTGTTTGTTTGCTTGCGTATTCTGACTGATAAGGTTTCAAAATGTGCGTATTCTGCCCGACCGCGATGTCTTATCTTACCTACGAATTAATATTCATAACGATAAAAAACGTGTACTATTGCAGAAAGAAAGCATGCGGTATCTATATAATATTATCACATCAACACTGTTTTTTTTTTAATATTAGAACGGCAGAGAGATGGCACTGCCGCTGATGGATTTCATAACCAACGGCGATCACCGAGCGATCGGCAATACATCGGTGGTCGTCGCCGTTATACCAGCCAACGTATACAGAAACTAGATATGCACTGGCCGATCCCGAATTACGATGCGCATAAGCGGATCTCTATGACGGACGTCTCACAATATGATGGTCGTGACCCAGTCTCTAACCTACAGTGCCACCATCTCGCTATCACCATTTACACGTTATTAGCTCAGCAAGCCTCACGTACACGTGTGCGGTAAAATATTATCTAACCTCCATTACACCTCGCCGAAGTGAATTTCCATACATATTCCATTCATGTAACAATTGTAACGTACATACTTTTTTTATACCATTTTTAAGCGGCTACCGTAGCCTATGAACAAGTTAACACCATTTGAATTACTTGAGCGTTGCTGACTTTACAATTCCCTTCCTAAAGGAGCTCTAGAAACCTTATTCTCCACAGAAACACAACGTAAGGTTATTTGACTGCGATCTTCTGTAGGGTGGAGGTATTTCATCAGTCGAACTGCCCCACGTAGAAAAGAAGCTCCAAAGAAATTTCTCTGTTACGTACCTCGGATACGGATACGATTAGGATACGAATCTTAAGGATACGATATGTATATAGTTCCCCTTCCTGTAATATTTATTAACACATTTAACAATGTTATGGTTAACACAAAACCAGATATGTTTGGTAACACCTTTTGAATTTATCGAGCGTCATGTTAGGTATGGTATACACCAAACCGAGAACTGTTTTTTTTTTAATTATACGGTTGATTTTTGTCTTAATTTGCAGAAAGGTTTTAAATGTTTCAAATAATTAAAAGTGGTCTATGTAATAAACTGCTTATATTTTTGGTAACACTGGTATAAAACTCAATGAGAATTAAAAAAATAGCGTTTATCTATACAAACTGTAAACAATTCTCTACTTACTACAATGTGTGGCAAAACAAAAAAAAAGTATATATAAAGAACTTACTGCTGCCTTAAGCAATCGAAATATATTAATTTTAACTTATAAAGTTACAAAAAATGAATGAAATATTTCATTTAAAAGTTTCAATGTTTTTGTCTATTTTACAAATACAATCGGTACAACCAGACTATCGGTAGCCACCATAAGGGGTTCTTATGTGACATCATTATAAAGTAACATAGATGGATATATTGTTTGTTCATACTAAGTCTCCATCTAGTGATTATATTTATAATTAATAGATACACTCGGGGCTTTGTTATATATTATAATATAGAATGATATGAATATATTGGATATGAAATAAATCCAAAATATAATATTATAATTCCGCTATCTAGAATTTATAATAACTGTTACCTTTTTAATTTCTTATCATTTAAGTAATAATAAAATAAAGAACTACGAATTTTATAACAAACTAGTAATAAGTAGGTACTGATTAAGGTATCACCCCTTTTTAATACTGGTTTAGTAAAATCCTGTTTTAGTTATTTCAATCATATAAATTAGGCATTACTAAATAACATTAAATAACTTATTTTGAAGATAATATCGCCGCATGTTTGTTTTATTTAGTGACGACTATTTAGTGACGTCACAAACCAAGAGCGCGTTTTCAAAATATAAATATAAATTCTAGTGGCTTATTAATACCTAAGGCAAACAAGCAAGTAAATAAAAGCATATTTAAAAAAAAACGTAATAACTTATTTTATAAATACTCCGTCACTATGTGTATCACCTACCTATAACCTAAAGCCCTTACAGATCGACATTATCCCGTGACACGAGACACGATGAGCCCGAGGCACATCTATTTGCAAATTAACGCTGCGTAATAACGCGTTCCTATATCTGTCGCAGTGCGATATTTGAATAATAAGACGTGAAAGAGATAGTCGCAGCTAATTTAATTGTTGTGTGAAGAGTTAAGATGCAAATAACAGTTTTGGTATAACATTGAACGTGTGATCATAGAAATTGTAAGGAACTATTTTTTTTAATCATTTGGAGTGGCTTGTTCTATTAATTAAGTTAACATAGCTGGAGTGTTAGGAGGTTCATATAACATGTTAAGACTTGAGACACCCAAGCCAACCTTACATGCACGTGGTGCATCCTATTGAGTAACAAATAAGAATATGGCAATAGTGGTGTGGTAGGGCTGTATAGGCCGATTTAATCGCGACCACAATTCACATGGTGATACATCCGTCACAGTGACTTTCTTTTGATTTCTCTTATTTCTGAATTAGCCAGTGTATATCCAGCTACCGAGAGTATGACAGTGATGACCGTCGATATATAGATCTCACAGTGGTCTCCGTTTTTAACGATTTTAAAGTTAAAAAAAAAACACAAACAATTCAATTATTAAAACTCGAATGAATTTCTTCATTATACAGTACTAGCTGTACCCCGCATTTTCACCCGCGTATAATATAAAAGAAATCGCTGATTGATGATTTCTAATATAACAGTAAGTATAGACAATATTTTTATAGGGCGGCCAGGGTTGTGTGTCAAAATTCACAAGGCTCGTTCGCACCACTACAACTATTTTACATTATCTCCCAAACTATTCGTCCAAATAATATGCTATAAAGAGCAAAGATTATCTACATCAAATTATCTTGATGATGAAGTAACTTTCTTCCATAAGGATTAATATGCCATGCATAATAATATTGCTCAAAAATCACATATATCAATTATCAATTTAAAAAAAAACGCAAAATACCTTATTGTGGCTTATGTATAAGAGATTGGAGACTTTTTTTAGATGTACTAAGGAGTTAAATTTCTGTAGAACATTGTATTTACGTATCACTAACCATGACGTCAGCGCACGCTGATAAACCAGTTCGGGTTACAGCAAAGATGTTACTTCCGACTTACTTAACAAAAATAAATATTTAAGTGCTGAGCAGTATAGCCTAATGCTAGTAGCCTATACTATTTCACGTGAATCAAAAATATTTTTTCGAATACGTCTGGTAGTTCCAGAGATTAGCGTGTTTAAACAAACAAAAAACTCTTCCGCTTTATTATAATATTATAGTATAGACAATCGACGCTGAAACAGCGAATATGCGAAGTTTAATCGATTTAAAAGGAAAATGGATTAGCATTACTAAACATTCTTCCAAACGTTTGTTTAATTATATTCTAGAACAAATAAACACCAGCGTCTAACAAGCGTTCAGTTGAACGAACTCGCAAATTATTTCTCTTGCTAAGGGGGATACGGTGAATTTTGTAGCAAAAATAAGCTGTAAGCGACGTTATTCTATTTCGTGTTTACGAGTCTATGCTAATTTGAGAGGGGAGTAAAAAAATACCGTTTGTATGTAAACAAGTTCCAAGTAAAATATTCTAGTTACTAGCTACCCTGTATCTAAATATGTTAACATATTCTTAACAAAACGAAATTATAATGAAGTAAGAAAGGATATTAATAAAAGAAAAAACAATTAATGTTAGTCGTTTTTAGCACGCTTCTTGTATACAAGTTCCAGTTTGGACGTACTATGAAGCTATACAGTAAAGAGAAAGAACACACCACACACGCTGGGCTTCGCAGTCACAGTTTTACGGTAACCTCCATATCGGCACGAACTAAAAAGTTCTCTATGACTTATTTTGTCGTACCATAAAACTGTGGAACCATCTCCCGGCTAATGTGTTCTCTCCTTCTTACGACCATCGGGTCCTTTAAGCGTAACGTGAAGAGATATTTATGCAGGCCGGCATGACAGCGGCGACCGCCGATGTATTTAGATCTGTCGGTGGTCGCCGTTGTATTTGAATTGTACTGTGATTACCATCAGGGACAGTGTAGCTGATACACAACTGATACAGTGCTTTGACCTTAATCGATGAAATTCCTTTAACATTATGACGTCACAAGCCTGACGATCAATCGTGGCGCGTTCGTAGTCATGTGATTCTTTTTAAAATATTACTACTTATTACTTACACTATTAATTGACTATTATCATAATTATGATGAAGTTTTAAAATACATAAAAAAATCGATATTCTTTTTTTTATCAAACACCCAACTCTCCACCGCGTCGCACTACCAATTCTCTCCTCTTCTTCTTCTTCGAACTGACTACACTGTTAGCCTGAGGGGCCCTGGAGCCTTTACGGCTTTTACAGCTTTACCGGGCTTGGGGGCGAGCGCTTAGGGCACTCAGCCACGAAAGCTAAGCAACAACATCCGAGGGTGCCAAAGTGGCCGAACCTCGGCTCGGACTGTTGCGCGTATGCAATTAAGTCGCGATCTGACTAATTCCCTATCCGTAATTCGATCTAAACTAACTATACATATATACATGTTTCTGCCCCCTGGGAGGAGGGAAGGAACATGTGTATGTGTATTTAGTGGTCTGAAATTTTTGTCTATTCTAACTAGGCAAAAAAAGAAAAAAAAAAGATCCCTTACAGAACCTATGTACCTATGTGTGTTGTGCATGTGTATATAATGCAGTGTCATGTATGGCTGTGAAGGCTAGTGATTGTACAGTCACTTGTATCGCGCGAGCGGCTGCTTGGCTCAAGGGCTCCATGCCGATGGATCGGACCTAGGCTTGAGTTGCCGCAGAGGAGGGTGGTCGTGGCGGGTGTGCGGGCGCGAAGTTAACCGTTCGTCCCCTGCGGAGGGAACGGTGGTTTCGCGGGCGTGGGCGCGAGCACGCATATGTTGCGGGAGCGGACGCGTAGAATTTGTTAGCTTTCTCTATGTCGTCGTCGGGATCGACAAAGAGATTTCGCGGACGGCGTTTGTAACGTTGGACAACGGGTATCGCGTGGTTAGGCGTGTAGTTCACAAAGGACTTTACAGGCGGGTTTGGATGGTTCGAAGCGCTATCGAAGTATCTCCTAGCGAGATAGCTGTGTAGGTCCATGTTCCTAACGAAGGCTGGAGGGTCAAGCAGGCGACGGAGGAATCGATTTTGTACTCTTTGCAAGCGGGCAAAGTTGTGTTTGGACATATGTGCGAACGCGGCGCAACTATATGTCAAGATCGGACGGACGCACATCTTGTACAGTGTAAGCTTATGTCTTATGGACATTTTGCTTACCGAACTGAGCAAGGGTCGTAAACGGGAAAGGACCCAAATGGCCCTATTCCGGACTCTAGTGACGTGTGGGTTGAAGTTAAGCTTCGAGTCAAGGATGACACCCAGATATTTTGTCTTGGTGGCCCAAGGGATATTTCTACCGAATAATGTTAGAGGTCCTACCGTGCGTGGTAATCTGCATGTAGTCGGTTCGAACATAATCGCGGCGCTCTTAACCGGATTAATAGCTATACGCCACGTTCGAAACCACTCTCCGAGAGTGGTTACGGCGCGTTGTATTTTGTGAGCGAGAAAAGATCTGTTCCTATTTGACGCGTATATGACTGTGTCGTCAGCGTAGAGCCCTACCTCGACCTCGGGGGGTTTCGGGAGGTCGCTGACGTACAATTTGAATAAGCAAGGTGCCAGAATGGAGCCTTGTGGGACGCCTGAACGAATGGGACGTGCGGTGGAGAGTACTCCTTCCACTCGGTAGTGGAAGGTGCGGTCGCTTAGGTAATCGCGGACTAAATGTACTAACCTATCCGGGACTTCTAAATGGTGAAGCTTGTGGACCAGTCCGGCGTGCCAGACCTTATCGAAGGCCTTGGCTACGTCGAAAAAGACCGCAAGCGTGCGGGCGGGAACGATATTGCTCTTGGCGAAGTTACTCGTGATGTGCTCCGTGAGGCGGTGCACTTGATGTGTACACGAGTGACGGGCGCGGAAACCGAATTGTTCGGGCGGGTATAAATTCTTGTCGTCTATAACGACCTTGAGACGGTTCAGAAGGATCCGCTCATAGAGTTTCCCTAGGGTCTTTAGGAGACTGATCGGGCGATAGCTATCGGGAAGCGAAGCTTTTTTGCCGGGCTTGCAAATACCTATAACTATAGCTTTTTTCCAGACGGCTGGAAAATAGCAGTGGGCTATGGCTGCATTGAAGATGCAGACTAAAATAGCTATGAGGTGATCAGGAAGAAGTTTGAGTACTTCATTCCTGATACCATCAGGACCGGGAGATTTCCTAGGCTTAAGGCCTTTGATGATAGAACAGACCTCATCTGGCGTGACCGGGGTTAACGTTTCCGCGGGGGGAATCAACGTGAGTTCCTGAACGGCGGTCTCGATAGTTTCGATGTGGGCAGTGTCTACGTTGTCGCAGTTTGGGGAGCACTGGCTCTCCAAGCTTGCGGCAAGGCATTCTGCCTTATCGTCGCTATCGAACGCGAGTGGGAGATCGGGGCCCCTTTCGAGGGGCGGCATCTGGGCGGAAGCTTCTAACTTCAGAGAGCGGGCGAGGTTCCAGTAAGCCAGATGGGACGGCTTGAGACCCTCTAAGAGGTTATCCCACCGGTGACCTCTGTACTCTCCGATGCGAGTTCTAACCTCTCTCTGAAGTTGTCGTAACCTACGGGTGTTATCCCTCGTCGGATAAGAGTCATGTGCACGTGTCGCGGCGTTCTTTTCCGTGATTAACGCTCGTAAGCCGGGGGGGAGTATAAAACGGCGTTCGTTTGCTGCTTGCACCTCTCTCGAGGCCTCCCTTACACCGGTTTGGAGGTAGTCGACCAGGGAATCGATGGCTAAATCGGCGTCTGCAGTTGACTCCAATACGTTGGGGATCCTAGCTAGGCTGGACGGGGTCGCGTTATCGGATAAGTAGCGATTTAAGATCGCGTAGTCAACTATTTTGACTTTTGGCGGACTGGGGTCGAACGGTTGCCCGAGTTGTAAGATAACCGGGCGGTGGTCGGAGTCTAGTTCGTGTACGACTTCTATAAGTCGTAACCGAAGTGAGACACCTTTGAGGAGGGCTATGTCAAGTACTGTCGGTTGACAGTTGTCTTGAAAGTGCGTGGGCTTTAGCGGTGCTATGACGTCAAGCCGAGCACGTCGCATAGTAGTTCTAGTATAACACCGTTACGGGTGTTGCGCGGGTTGTTGAAAAGGGTGTGACCGCTATTGAGGTCGCCTGCTATTATGACTGATTGATCGATTGAAAAAAGTGCCTCCAGATCGGACTGAAGGAGTCTTTTACTCGGGGAGAGATATGCAGAGACAAGCGTGATTGACGGATGGCCAGCCATGCCTATTCTACAGACGGACACTTCCATATTGGTAAGTGCGGGAGGGTCTATTGGCATGCAATAGAGGGAACGCTTGTAGTAGATGAGCGTGCCGCCTCCTAGGGTGGCACGGTCATTTCTGACTATATTGTAATTTGCTATCTTAGGGTCGCGCCTACTGGGTTTTAGAAGTGTTTCTTGTACTAGAAACACGTCTATCTCCCGTTCCCTAAGAAAGGTGGATACTAAGTCCCGTTGTGGAAAGAGGTTTCGCGCGTTAAAAAAAGATATGTTGAGGCTTCTAGGCTTAATGCGTGCCATTGATAACCGATATCTATTTCCCGGCACGGGCCAGGCGCATTAACGTCGCTGTCATGAGGGGGAAACGCCTGATGGATTCGCCGGGGCCGTACTCAGCGACGCACTGTTCGTATGCCAGTACTTCCTGAGGGACTACCAATTCTACCAATACATCCTTTTTAGCCTATCCTTAGTTCTCAGTTTGCGTGCTTGCCTAAAGCCAGTCAGACTTGCCAAAGCAAAGAAAGTTACTGCTCCGCTGATTAAATAAATAGGCTATAAAATGAACAGATTTTTCAAATCTGAATGGCAGTTCCAGAGAGTAGCGGGTTGAAACAAGTAAACAACAAACGATATCTTTAACTATATAATTTTAGTATAGATCGTTATTCCAGTACATTAAAGGTTATATTACAATAATTTTAATGATTCGTTTTTTTTTTTAAAGATAAAAACTTACTGGATAATATTTAACGTTGCTTGAATAGATAAAAGACCAGTAAGCCTGTTATAGACTTATGAAATATTTACTTAAAAACCTATTTAACTCTGAGAGTTCTTTGAATGTAAATGGAGAAGGGATTGGAGTTTTAAATGACACAATTTCCTCGTAAAAAAAGTCACCGTGACACACTTCCTTTGATTAGTATTTTTTACACGTCCGTCCTGAAATTCCTGGCGACAATCCTTTTAATTAAATATTCGGTGCCGTCTATTTAAGAGTTTTCGAACGGAATCGCGTCTTAAATCTGACTTTGTTGTACTAATTTCTTTTTTAAATATCAAAATGCAATTTACATTTAGTTCTGTTCACGTAGTGATTTATAAATAGTTTTGTACCTATCGTCAAATTCGAAAAATAACATGAAATAAATTGAAAAAAGTGTGTAGGTGCTTATGTGTACTCACGTAAGAAATTATATTTCTTTTGCGTAACAAAACACAAATATATTGTCCCGCATTCTATCAATGATAATAATGTAAATTATTCGTTTTTTATTGTGAAAAAAAAAAATTTTTTTGTTTAAATAATCCTACTTTTAATCATATTAAAATAATGTTTTACATACAACGTAAAATTATTTTTACCCAATAAAAAGTCAGTAAATAATTTTAAGTAAATACATTATTATCATTGATGAGTATTATAACTTCATCATGACACACTTTCGTCGCATGATGCGCGCGGAGCTTTTCATTTTACCTGACGGCAAAAAAATAATCAAATAAAGTTTATTTTTAAATATAATATTATAAGTAATCATAACTGTTTTTTTTAATAATCATAATATTTTATCTTCAACAATATTTGTCTTCCATTTTATTAATTTTTAGATGTGTGTATAAATTAATAATGCAGTTTTTGCTGTGTTTTAATTTGCATTACAGATATCTGATAGCTTGATGTATCTTACCAGGGTAACAAAAATTCGTAATAATTTTACTAGCTTCGAGTAACAAAAAAGAAGGATAACACAATAAGACAAACGATTCACGCAGGTTTGGTTTTCACGAAATTTATGCAATGCGCAATACGGAATGCGAAAATCATTTTTCCATGGTACACCGGTTAAAATTACAGCGAAGGCCCGCGAGGGGGGTTCACGCACGTTCTGTTCCACTGCTCCCGGTTTTCCACAAGCTCCGAGAACGCCGCGGCGTGTGCCCGTCCTGCGCCCCATTTACAAACCCGTATCGCCGATAAAGCGGTTTCGTGAAATAGGTTTCGACGATAAAATGATTCCTTGAAACGGTTTCGATGTGACGTTATGTGGTTAATGTGATATTTTTGTGGTTTTAATGTGTTCTCCAAATCTTCGGATATTTACATGGTGAGTTTTAATTTTATACCAAACTTTGACTTTTTATACCATAATAAATTATATTTAATATGGTATAAAATATATACTATTTTGTACAAAGGGAATGTAAGAAGTTTTAAAATGTTATTTATTAATCACATTATTAACTTGTTAAATATCTATGAGGCTTATCAGAACTTTAATTGGCTTAAAGCTCCGTAGAATCATCAATTAGTAAATAATTTCCCCCGTTTTGTAATGTTAATTTATGGATTGTTCTGTTCTGAATTACGGGTATTTACAAAGTGATAATGTATTATTATGTATGCAAATAAAATTTCATTATTTTGTATAAAATGTTATGTTAGAGTAATTGACTGGGAATATAAAAGAATATTTAAATTTATTTTATTTATTCACTCATTGTCTTTTTTTTAAGCTAAAGCTTAAAGCTTTGTACCTAAAGCTTAAATCAGAAAATTATTCCAGATATGTATACTTTTGTACAAGATGGGGATTTGTCTATGGAGTTTATATTAATATAATGAAGATTTTTTTCTTTTAGTTCTAAGACATGTCACGATTATTCAATAAAAAATATATTTAAGAAAATATTTGTCACTTTTTAAATGGTATACTTTAGAGCTGTTGCAATAATTTTCATAAAACATGAAACACAAAGGTTTTCAGACAGTTTAGGGCTTACGTCTGCTAGGACATGTAGAATAAGGGTTTTTTTTTCTAAGCTCGTTAACATGAAAAATGAAGTAGCTTCTACTTGACGAATACGTACCATGATGTGATAATCCTTTACATCGGGCGCTACCGAGGCCAAACATCATCTATATAGTATACTAGCTATGCCCGCGAATCCATTCGCGTGGAAAACTAAAAAAGTTTTTTTATTTTTTGCGCGGATCCAGAACTATTTTTCTAAAACAAAAGTAGCCTATGTTATGCTTTATAAAATTGGTCGAATGGATTACTCGGAACAAACAGAAAGATACACAAAAAAAATAAAAATGGGTTTTTTGTTATAGGTATCGTGTATACTTTCATATGCTTTTAGTAAAAACCTGTTATTCTGACATTACTTACATACACTTCAATTCTATTATATGTATAGATTGTAAAATAAAGTGGTGTTTGTATCACTTCTTCCACACAACCTAAACACGCACTGATAGAAGCGAACAAAATAATAATTAAGAACTAGGGCACATAGAAATTACTTTGGATATTTCTATCTATTTGGGACAGGCTGCCTAGTAAAATACCTCCATTCTACAGAAGATCACAGCCAAATAACCTTTTGTTGTGTTCCTGCGGGAAGTAGGGTTTTCATAATTCCTTGGCGATGGGGGATTCAAGGTCGATAAAGTGGTAGTTATACCTCTGGTGCTACAAGCTTCCAAAGTCTACGGTACGCTTGTAAACTACCTTGATTGTATAAAAAATTGCTATTTTATTGACAGTAATTGAATTTCGTTGATTACATCAATTCCATTGAGGATTCTATTAACACAATGAAAGTGCTTATCATGGAGAAAACTTATTGCTTCTATTTTGCTGATTGAAGCAGTCAAAATTCTTAACCGCTTTTACTTGATAATTGATGTAGATGTATTTTGGAGATTGTTAAACTCCAACACATTGATCGTGCACAAAGAAAGTTGGTAAAACTGTTTTTTCATGGCGAATGCTATTCCTGAGCGAGATAGGTGAGGTTGTAGTCCAGTAAATGACTACTGAAAATAGCAGAACACCGTCTGGGAGCCAGTAAGTTAAATTTGTGATTGAAGTTTTAATGGATAACTGAGACTAGTCTTCGTTAATTTATTTTTGTTTTTATAACTTTAGCGTTTGATAACTATCTCACAATATGGTAAATGACGATGCGGTCTAAGGCGGTAACTGCTAAGTCTAGTGGGGAAACTGGCTCTCATGTGCAGCTCTCAGTACACATCTATAGGTGCTTGGCGATAGACTTTCAACTTGAGAGTATACCTAGCCAGCTGCACATAAGAAGTAAATAAATTATGTACTCGTTTTTCGAATCCAACTGGTAGTTCCAAAAATTAGCGTGTTTAAACAAACAATCAAACAAAAAAACTCTTCCGCTATATATTATATTAACTATAGATTTGTAAACAAATGGACTTACAAACAAAATTTAAATTATTTCACATTAAGGTATATATTTTATCAGTAAATTCTACGTTTAGCATTTGTCTATAATATCATCTGATAAACGTTGGTGCTTAAGAGAGTAATACGCCAAACATAGAGTGACTGGTTCTTAAATGCTGGGCAATAGATTTTTAACTTGATGATGATAGCTGCCTAGGCAGGATTTAAAAATTCCCTACCACCTTGCTATGTTTTCCTTCACCAAAAACTCAGGTCCATTTTAGAATTGGAGCTCACGTCGATCGAATCTGTATCTGAACACGCTCCACTGTTCGCCATAATTGTTACGCTTCGCTGGTTCTAGCTCCAGCATGTACCAACGAATATTAATGGAATACGCGCACTTCGAAGACACTGTCAGCTAATAGTGAAGGAAAATATCATGAGGAAACCTGCACGTTTGAAAAACGTTCTCATAGTAACACTATATAATGGAAAGATAGAGTAGTGTTAATTGTTTCGCGTTTGAAATGCCAACGTTTGATGTTGTTGATCGAGTTTCTTGCAGCCTCTTCTCGGTGACTAGGATATTTTTCGAACCAGTGATAGTGTATTAATATTCATAAGTATCTTCTTAGGACGTAAATTGAATAAAACATTTTTAATATTGACTTGGTAATTAAGTCTATGCCTTTACACGGAATGATACTTTTTCCAGCAGTGAGACATTATAGGGTAATATTGATCTATATTAATTTTCACCAATAATATTGACACGAAACAACTATCGCTTTATTAAATCTTACATCACTCATAGACGTAAGAACTGACAGGTTCGTTTGATCGTCTCAGACCACAATAAAGGTTTAAGCAAACAGCTTATGTTCGTTATAAGAAAAATAAATCCAGATAAAAATTCTGCCGATTCTGCAGTTACTTTCACTAAATCCGAAAAGTAATCTATTAATTTATGCTCGAATGACTTACGCAATTAATTTACTTTTTGTTTCTCTAATTATTTACCGATATTATAAATGACTAGCAACCGATGAGCTCGTTAGCTTTAATTATAAATATAAAATTTAAATAACATAAAAATTGCATAGACATAGATTCAGGGATAACGTGGACATAGAATTTTCAGAATCGGTTCAGTAGTTTCAGAGATTACCCCCTATAAACGTACAAATTGACCTGTTTATAATAGTAGTTTAAATAAAGATATCAAAGTATAGATACAAATAATATCATTTTTAACATTGCCAATCGAAAAACAGCATTTGATTCGTCGATAACAGTGAATAAAATTTTCTTTCAGTCACTGAGTGAACAAAAACGTTTTGATTAAAAAAACATGCTTAACTTACCTACTGGCTGGCAGAATGAAGCTATTATATTGAGCTATCCAATTGCAATTAAGAAAAAAATTATCCAAATTATTTTAGTTAAATTCTTATCGTTATCGTAATTGTTTTGTGTCTTTGGAAAATCTATCATCATATAATAAAATGAGCCCTTCTAGTGACGAAATTGAGACACTGACTCCGGAATTATTACCTATTATTACTCGCTTATTACCGATTACAAAATAAAATATGATATATATAAATACTATACACCTTTTTATTTTCTCGCAGTCATTGGCAAAAAGGCGAGTATATAACTCATGAAAAAATAATTCATCTGGGTTCTTGTGTCTCTCGAAATTAATTCCTTTCTTTCACTTAATGTATAATCTACTAGCATGCCTATGCGTAAGTATTATTACCCTCCATTCGGTTTTTGGGTTTTAATCCACTTTAAGATTGAAATATAGTTGCCTCTGTAAGTAATTTATGTTAAAATTTTATGTTTCTTGAATTTTACCCAAGTTTTAACCATAATGTGTTTCAGAGTATTATCTACACATATAATAAAATTGAAGTGTCAGTTTGTGATGTCTAAATAACAGCTTTTTACTAAATGCATATGAAATTATACACGGTATTTATAAATATATTTTTTACAATGTTTGTCTATCTGTCTATTTGTTCCGGGTATTCTCCAAAACGGTTGAACCGATTTTAACGGGATTATAAGAAGTAACTTAGGTTACTTTTATTTTAGAAAATGTGTTTGGTTTCCATCAAATATAAATAATCAGGAAAAACGGGCACGATTCGCGCGTGTGCCCGATCGACGGCACTGTGGAGTCCACGCGAGCGCAACCGCGGGCAAAGCTAGTACATATATAGTATACTATATATATATAACTATGTAGACTTATATTTTTTATGTGAAGGTCCTCGGGTCAATATCGGCCTCGTGCGTCTGTGAACATTAAAATTAAATTACTCGTATATTCTTATACAACTTTCTACTTTAAATTAAAAGTCTTTGTTAATAATTCTACCTTTCTTTGCTGTAATGCGAATAACGAAATTTAATTTTTATTATTAAATTGATGTAAATTTTTTGATTAGATGAACGAAAATAGTAACTTTTTACTGCGGTGATCATTGTCATAAAATGGAAAACCTTTCTTGTTACGGACGTACCTACTAGTGATTATTTGAAGTTAACATTGTCTACCGCTGATCAATTTTCGCCATAGATATACATGTATAGTAGAATAAACAGTAATTAGAAGTATGATACAACGTATTTTTCAATATTTGAATGAATTGAATTGAATAATATTATTTTTTTTTCGTTTCCAATTTTTGATATAGCATTTATATTTTTTATAGATGTAGTTAAGATTATATGGGTCAATCAACTGTTTACCCACATTTTGCTGTCCCTGGCATATTATTATAAATATGTATTAATTGGTAATAGTTATATACAATATAATATCATAATTGATTGTAAGATTATTAGGTACAACGGGAAACTTGATTACGCTCTCAAAAACATTTTGTTGCTATGAAATTTCATGGTAACGCAGGATACGAAATATCCGTTCTATAAAAAATATTCCTGTACAAAGACCACATTAACTTGTCAACTTTCATTATAGTACTAGACGGTATGTATGATATACGAAGTGTGCAATAGAAAATAGCAATAAAGCAAAAAAAACTGTTACAAATGCGTAATACGGAGCTGTCTTCAGGAATTTTGTCAGAAACAAATAGATGTTTGTTTTTTCGCTGTTGTAGCTCCCATTATGTTTGCCTTTACTAGCAAGGGTGCGACGGTGCCCTTTCACAGGGCCTTTGAGCAAAATAAACGAAAAGTAAAATTCATTTTATCGAAAAAACCTTATGCTAACCTCTCCAAACTATCGGTGTATTAGTTGATTGACTCACAACTTTTTTCTTATTGTTTATTGTAACAATCTCAACTGTTGCTTTCTTTAAAAACAAATCGTTTTAATTATTGCGCAAAGGCTACAATTACAAGGCTAATGCACTAAATATTCCGTTATTTCTTAACTATACTAGCCATCCATTTCAATAAAAAAAAATATATACACAAATAGACGACAAATAGTTAACAATTACTCTCAGAATTCAATATACTTAGGTAAAATATTAGTAACAATAATTCTGTACACCTGAGGTTAATCTATATTAATAAATCTGGTTGGTTTCTTGATAGGCATCCTATGTTAAGGACACTGATCACGAATATGCTATTTAAAATGAAATAAAATCTGTTTGTACGACCTGATTTATCTCAAAAATGGCTTAACTGATTCTTATGAAATTTTATACAGGTGAAGCTTATGTCATTGCTCAGTTGATACGCTATAAGAATTGCTAATATTACTTTCAGAAATCTTATTTTTTTTATTATATGTCACTCTTTAAATTGTCAATAATATGAGAAAAAATAAAATTACGATCCAAAAATAATTACTTCTTAATAAACGAGTTCAGAGCCGCGGGGCACTCTGCACTGCTAGTTTTTCATATAAGTATAATCCCTTTAAGGCAGTAGTTTTAGTTCAGAATCAACGATATGGCGTTAAAAAAATATTTTCTCTGAACATCCGAAATAAGCTTAGTTGTTCCTACCCTATTGTTCATTTTTACCGCACACACTGATTACCGACTGAGAAAGTAATTGGGGCTTAATACTAATCCGGGATAGCGCTTCTTAGGAAGATTTGAGCGTAATTTTTTCCTATAAAATTCTCTTAAACATTTTATGTCTGCGGTATTAGGTAAAACTTTTAATAAAGAGTTAGTTATGAGAGTAATAAGATATTTTTCGTTGTTTATTAAACTTTATTAATATCTGTGATGTTCATTTGGTTGTACAGTTTTATTAAACCTTAGCTGTACCTGCGGTTTCGCTCGCGTGGACTACATAATTATTCTTAACTAGCCGGCTCGGCAGACATTGTTCTGTTGTTGCGCCTATTTTGCGTAATTTTGGTCGACTTTAATCGTGCCAGCCCAATTCTTCCAAGAAGTCCACCAGTCGCCCAATATTGTCAAAGACCTTCGGAAGAGTTCTTGGTGTACCTAAATTTTTAACTCGGTATTGGAACAACTCTCTAGACTCCGAGAGTATGTGTTTCTCTAAAACCTATATTCAAACTATCAGGTTTACACAGGCTAAATTTCCTCAACTCAACGTCTTTGTGTGCCTATTTTGCGTGACTCTGGTCGACTTTAATCGTGCCAGCCCAATTCTTCCAAAAAGTCCACCAATCGCCCAATGTTTTTAAAGACCTCCCGAAGAGTTCTCGGTGTACCTAGGTGTTTAACACGGTATTGGACGAACTCTCTGCACTCCAAGAGTATGTGTTTGGCTGTCTCTTCTATACCCATGCACGCTCGGCACAGGGGGCTTTCAGCAACACCTAAATTAAAAAGATGTTTGTTATAGTACCCGTGTCCTGATAATGTTCCGGTGATAATTCGTGCTTGACATCTATTCAAGTGTAAAAAGACTTTGGAGATATTGGGATTAGCATAGGGCATAGATTCCCTAGCGTGTTTACAGTCTGTCAGATTGTTCCACTCTACATATCTGAGTCATCTAGTTCTTCAACCTAGTTTTGTTTTGATCCAGCAAAAAGGAAGAGGAATAATTGGTTCTGGTTCCCTTTTCACCAGATGTTCCGCTTCGTCATTACTACGTGTTTTCTTGTGTCCTTTTGTGCATTGAATGGTTATGTACACATACTTGAGTGAGTGCTCGGTGACATATCTAAACTAGGCTTGAGTTTATTGTCTTACCTCTGAGAGCCAGTATTGCAGCCATGCGCCATTTGATAGAGTGCAGATTGGCTGTTTTTTATGACCTGATGTTAAGTGATGATGTGGCCCAAGATAATAACACGCTAAACATAGTGGTAGACTGGCTCTCAAGCGCGGCTGCCGGAACACACCTATAAGTGCATGCCGACAGATTTTCAACTTGAGGGTGGTAGCTAGTTAGGCATTAGAAAAAACCCTACACCATGCTATGGTGTCCTCACGATGTTTTCCTTCACCGAAAGCTCAGGCTCATTGCAGGGATTCGAACTCACGGCAATCGACGCGAAGTCCACTGAGCTATCTTTACCTTTCTTGATATAATAGGAAGAGTTGTTAGTAAGATGCCCATACTATTACTTACATTTAAAAAATAACTAGCCAAGTCGATCCAACCATTCTCAATTGATGCGCTTACCAACGAACAGCATTTGATTTTTATTTATATGGATTATTCTCTAACCATATTTCGTATTTCACTGCAAACCCTGCCAGTTCGTCAAATCGCTAAACAGTAATCTAGATTCCGTTCTAAAAATTCCTTTATCTGCTTTCACGTTCCGTGAAAATCGTTTCAGAGATTGGCCCGAACAAATTAATAGAAATACAAATTTATCAATGTGTATGCGAATAACCCTTACAATTTTGGGTTTAAATATAATTATAACTAACTGTCATATCAACACACAGCCCAACCTATTGGGGCTAGAACAGTGAAAGTTTGCATGCGGGATGCTTTTACACTGTAGGTGAGCACAGAGGAAGGATTATTGGAAATTCAGCCCCTAAATTGGTGAATATATCTATGAAAATTGGTATTCAGAAATTCAGTTAGATGTTAAAAAAGACGTATTTCATAGTTTTTTCTAATTCAATATTTAGGGGTGTAAAAATGGAGTGAAGTTTTGTATAATAATTAATATCAGATTGAGCCACAGCGATGCGTGGCTGGGTTTAGCTAGTAAATTTATAATTATGATAAAATTATTTATTGCAACATATGTGGGAGGTATTTTAAATTAGATTTTTATATATCTTCCGGTACAGTTGTGGAAATGAATAATGCGTCTCCCACCAATGAATAGCCTTCTTGACAAGCAAACTGTGACATAAATACATTCTCTCGACAGTTAAGAAGTTGTTCAGTTGTGGACACGGCAAGACAGTGCTCTGAACTGTATCCACAGTTTGATATTCGCTCATGTATCATTGTTATAAGTTCGAAAACACACAACCAAATAGCCATTGTGATTTAAATATATGGCTAAGTGTTAGAGGTATAGTATCGTTGAAGTTTTTTTTAATCTTTAATTTATTAGACAGTTAACACTATATTGTAAAGGCTTATACAGATAAATAAGTAATCGACAAAGAAAATAATTCCTCATAATTCCTAAAAGAAATCATAGTGCCTCCTAATAAATGTGTGCGGAGCCGCAGGATACCGTTAGTATATAATGTACTACCTGTGCTCGCGGCTCTGCTCACAGGAACTACAGAATGGTGTCAGACGAGCACACGCGCAAATTGTGCGGCACCAAAAATGCTTATTGTGGGAGATCCTTAGAAGATAGACATATGCTATTCCAAACTTTTTTGTAGATCTTTTAAGATCTACAATTATGTAGTACATTAATTTGATATACCTTTTATGATTTACTCAGCGTAAGCCATTTAAGCGTCCCATATGCGTCGTTTTTTCGAATTGATTCACCATTATCGTCACTGCTTGTATATATATATAAAGTAAGAAACTGACTGGACGACTGATTCGCTGACTGACTGATCGATCAACATCAACACATAGCTGAAACCGCTGAGACTAGGAACGTGAAATTTGCATGCAGGTTCCTTTTACGATGTAGATGAGAAAGTTTGCATGAAAATCCGTCATTTTTGAAGATAGATATATGCAAATTGTTATTTAGCAATTCACTTATAAAAGATAGGGTATGGCTTATGGTGCGAGCGAAGCCGTGGGAAAAGCGCTAGGTTCGTATGTTACTTTATCTAACTAAATGGCTCCTATAACCTGGCCAGAATATATCTTTGAACTAAAAAAAGAATCATGTAAATCGGATACATGGTTTTCGTGTGAAAAAAACATAAACGGACAGACAGACAGAGAAATGTTGAGTGTTATAATATGTATAGATGTAAAAACAATATTCATATGTATAAAAATTCCCACAACGCGGCAACGGTTACTTCAAATATCCGTAACACCTGAACGGATGTATGTATATGTATACAAACACGGTATGTAGGAATCTGATCGTAAAAATTTACTAATAAACGCAAAAACACGTTGCCTTTACGTTCAATTTAACGTTTTACAATAGAAACTGAAATAAAACAGATATCGTAATGAGTGTAAAAGAATTTTATTCTCGGTAGTTATTGCGATTTATCGTTTAATGGTGTTTTTCTAGTTGTTTTTCGGTTCCTTTTTTATATTTGCATGGTAAAGTGACAGCCTTGTGCCTGACGGTAAGTAGTTCGGGATTGACAATATGTTAAAAATGAAAGTTAATTTTATTGGAATTTAATGTCTTTTTTGTCTGCGTGTCACGTGATTGAAAACGCCAATCAGAAAACGTTACGTCATCGTGCTATATTTATAAACACACTTGAGTGTTATTATTACTAGGTTATCATATCACAAGTGATTCTAAAATGACTAGTATATGTAGAAATAGTGACTTTAAAATTATATAAGTTTTTTTATAAGATGGCAAATAAGAATACGGCACGCCTGATGGTAAGTAGCTACCGTAGCCTATGGACGCTTATAAAACCATATATATCATTAGCGCGTTATCGACCTTGAACCCCCTTACCCCAAGGAGCTCTGGAAACCCTACTCACCGCAGGAACACAACACAAGGTTATTTGGCTGTGGTCTTCTGTAGAGTTGAGGTATTCTACCAGTTAGGCTGTACCAGAGATAGATTTACGAACTCTCGGTGGTGGTTGTTATTTATTGGTAGTCAAAGCCCGTCACTTTGCCTTGATACTATATAAAAAAATCGGATAAATAGAGAGTAGAACACGCGCCCTGGGGGTTCCATACTGATTACATAACAAATTTGATATTTAAACCTCAATAAGTAAATTAATGTTCCAAAATAAATCAAAAATGTGTATGTTATTTTTTCTTGAAATAACAATATATGAATTGTATGCTCGAAAAGGCGATCCGGCGGTATCCGTCAGTGAGTGTGACTTTTAAACTTTTAGTATTCGATATTAGTTTCAATTTTATAGCTGAAGCTGTTATCGAGAGAAAAATTAATTTTTAAATATAATTTTGTAGCTATATAATTTCCCACGAAATCATAAATTTATTATTTTCGGATTTTTTCTTCAATTTATATTAAAAGACTTTAATAACACGTAACACGTAAAACTAATTTTATTAAAAAAACTAGCAACCCGCCCCGGCTTCGCACGGGTAGCAGAGTAATACACATACTGATTTTTCCTACATTTTCAACATTCATAGTCATATTTCAGCCAATTTACACTAAACCATAATGAATTATTAAAGTGTGCTAAATTTCAAGATAATAGTTCTGCGTTATTTTAACTATGAAGTGCCGTAACTTTTTAATTAGTTGACCTAAAAACTTGATTTTTTACAGCAGTATGTAAAAAAACTTTAAATTACTTCACAAAAATGTAAATCAACTTTATATCTCAAGTCGTTTTCGAGAAAAATTATCTCGACACATGGACAGACAAAGTGATACTATAAGGGTTCAATTTTTTATTATCAGATACGAAACCCTAAAAAGCATGCACGAAATGCTTGCTAACTGCGCCAAGATAAAAAAAAAAGATCATTTTGTATCTTTGGTGCTTATAATTCCAAAATAAAGAATTTAAAATGTATTAAATTAATGAATATTAGATTTAATTAAAAATATATATACAAATTTAATTAAAATAGATGTAATAATACAGTGCATGAAATATTATAATTATATCTTTATTTCTATAAACAGATCTTCAGACAGCAAATAGCAGAACAGAAAACTTGTATAAATCATTTGAATTAAAATTTTCTATACTTTATGAACTGATTACTAATCAAAAACTTTGTTTTTAAAATGTATGAATGTTTTCATATTAAAATAATCTGTGATGCGTCTCGAAGCTAACTTTTGACTTTGAAATCCATAATAATTACAATGTAATTAATATTTATATAAATATACTAGCTTTTGCCCGGGACTTTATTGCATTTGTCTAAAAAATTAAACGAATTGCACGCCATCTGTTTTAAACCAGTCGTACTAATACAGTAAGCTTCAGAGGTGTACCTACGCATAACAATTGACAAAAAAATAATTGCAAATGAATGAGTAGCTTAGGAACGCAAAGGGTACAAACAAAAAAATATTCATTTATACATATACTAGCTGTGTTCTATGGTTTCACCCGTGTCCAATTTTTTCGACCAATTCACCATTGTGTCGCCCCCAACACACTTGTGTAACTCCGCAATCCCGGTGAAGCTGTAAAAGCCGCAGAGGCTACAAAGCCCCTAAGGCTAATAGTATAGTCAGTTCGAAAAACAAACCTGTGTAACCATATCGTTGTACTCACTTCTCGTACTTCTCTGCAGCTTGCCAGATTGCTTGACGTCCATGGTTAGGCTCTTTAAGTTCATAGCATGAAGTTATATAACTTCTTTTTTTTAAACTCAAGATATTATTTGTTTATTTGACCACGCTATATACACGCCTATATAGCCTATAGCCTTACTCAATAAATAAGCTATAAAAATTCAATAACGATTTTTATAATCTATCTGACAGTTCCAGAGAATAGAGTGTTCTAACAAACAATCTCTTCTTAAGCTTTATAGTCAGTATAGCTACATAGATTTCAATTAATTTAAAGGTTTGAAAAATTATATAGTTTCATTTATTATCATACGACTTTTGTGTATATTCTAAAACTAGGTCGAGATTCAAACGACACGTCTAAAAGCCACATCGCCATAAAGAGGTAGAGAAAACATCATTTGAAGTATGTAGGTCGAGTGGCTACGTGTCTGGTTGCGTATATTAGCACACCTTTTATGAGATTCCCTTACTCGTTTTGCTAGAGGAGTATCGAATACTTTTATAATTGTAATGTATTGTTTTATGTGATTCCATTATTATATGATTTAGTTTACATACATTTTACTTTCAACCTTTTTACATTTGTAAGCCACACTATCTTTGAAATTGATCTATGTACCTACCAAAGCTCATTTTTTACCCTTGTATTTTTATTATTACAAAAATTGAACTGGATAGTAAAAAGTGTGAAAAGAAAAGAATTAAAAAGAAATTGATGAAGAAAAAAGTTAAATCATTGTCGAGGATTAACTATAATTTGATGATTGTGCACTGACCAGTTTTGTGTTTTATTTTATTTAGTCCCTACAAACACTTGGTCCACACTTTCTTACAATAATAATAAAAAGGTGTGTGTGCGATTCACACACGATAGAAGTGAAACTTCATTTTAAAAGGCATTTTCTATTTTATTTAAACAGTGTGCAATATACATACACACTGACATTTACTCTCTCGCTCTGGCTCACACAAAGAGGAGAGACCGATAATGTGTGTTAAACGTTTAACATTTAACGTGTGTTAAGGTGAAAAATTAAATAGCTGTTATATTGAAAATTGCATTTTTCAATAACTGGTGCATCTAATTTTAGATACGATTCATGATAATCCTAGTCGTCATTTGACAGATTTTTAATCTAACATTTAGATCAGATTTAGATTGATTTGATTGATTGACCAAACTGAAACTGTGGAACCATCAGCCGGCCAGTGTACTCGACATCGGATCCTCCAAGTGTAACGTGAAGAGATATTTATGCAGGCTGGCATGACAGCAGCTACCGTCGATGGATTTCCGATCTATCAGTGGTCGCCGTTATGTTTGAATTGTACTGTGCTTACTAATAGGCACAGTATCGTCAATTTGCCGAGCTGCTCTAAAAATTACATTTACAATATCAATTTTAAACATTATATAAGGCTACACACAATTTGCCAAGAGGACAGACACTAGCGTTGGTTTTCAGGCTGTCTTATACATTAATTAATAATGTACATTAGCGCGATCAGTAGCTCGGCCATCAAATAACATTATAATTGTACTAAAATCACGCCAAAGTTAACGATTGTATGTGTTAAAATTTTTTCGAGAAGCAATGCAAAACAATCGTTAATAGAATCAGGTTTTTTGTATGTCAGGTTCTCAATATTTTACTTTAAAATATTTTTTTTTTCATTTTTAAAATACTAGTCGTAGCACCTTATATTCTGTGAAAATTTAATCGGCTGATTATTACGGTTCAAAATATACAATGTTTTAATAGTAGTGAGAAAAATGTAGGATTAGCAAATTAGAAATTATGGGAACGGAACCCCAAAATGATCTATCATTACGTCATATGATAATTGCGATTTCTTCCTTTGTTTAAAACATAGGTTTATTCTGTGATTCAAATAGACGCTTAAGAATGGGTCTGTGAATGGTTGTACTAATGAGACAGAAAGACTTCAACGCGAAAAAAATAGTCACGTCATGAAAAAGAAGCGTAATGTAAAATATTTTTCCGCAATACGCCTTAGATTAATTACCAAAGTTTATGAATACTGTATGACAAGAACTTCGTATAACTACGTCGTGGTTTTAATAATAATATTTATATAAGCATTGAATTATGCGTATCATTTTTCACGAAGTTTGTTACGAATAAATTAATGAATGGGCGTTGAGGTCTCTGCCACTTGGTCAGAGCCGAAATGGGAGCAAAGATTTGTTATTGAGATTTGAATTGTTATATCCAGTTTGTGAATATCAATGAAAAATATTTGTTTGCGATTGTAACTTTATGGGGTTATGTTTATGTCCTTGCATGTTTTTCTTTTTTTTAGCGTTTGTCCACACTAACGCAATGGCCTGATATTGTACTAAGCCTACGGGGTTGGGTCTCACATTTTTCGTTATATATATATATATATATATATATATATATATTGATATATTTTATACGTTTACATAATATACACTATAAATAGATTAGCGGTGCCAATAGACCGATAACATAATAGATGTAGTTAAGACAGTCACAGGCTAAACGCATGACGTTTTTGTAATTTGCACCATAAGGTATTTTAAAGAGCTCTCAAGCTTACGTGTTCGTCTAAGCCTGGTTAAGCTGTAAAAGCCGCGAAGGCTCCAGGGCACCAAAGGCTAACGGTCTAGTCAGTTCGAAAAAAAAACGTGTTTGTTAAAAAAGTTGATTCCATTTATTTATGTTATGGTAAGCACAGTAATCAAATCTCCAGTCATCACTATCATGCCAGCCTGCGTAAATAAAAACTGAATATACATCGGAATATGAATCCAAAACGCGATACGCATAATCAAATTACTGCCACCGTTTTTGACCGTGTGCAAGGTGTTCGCGACCCAGTTGGGATGTATGGTCCTAAACTGCTATGCGTCTACTTACAAGTGAGGTTAACTTGTGTCTCAAGTTTAATGATATTATTTGACTCCTCTTACACCCAAAATCTTCTAAATTATGAAGAATGAACGACATTCAGACTTGTATGCTTAGTATATAGCAAACCTTATTAGTGTCTATAAAGCATGTCTACGAACGTTTGTTAAATATCGCTAGGTTGTCCAATTTATTCACGCACATGTCGTATCAGCGAGAGTAAGACGAAATATTGTAGATATTACTGTATTATTTGTTTATAAATAATAATATAATAACGCTGATTCTTTTTGTTCGTTTATTTTAACGCGCTAATCTTTGGAACTACCGATCGGATTAGTTTGTAAGGATTAATTTCAATTAGTTCAATTATCAATAAAATTTTGTCACAAAATACCCTATTGTGGCTTATGTATAATAGATAGGCATATAGTATTGCAGACTTTTTTTAATGTACTAGGGAGCAATATTTTTGTAGGACATTGTATTTACTTATCACTAAGCATTACGCCAGCGCACGCAAATAAAGTAGTTATTAGTGTTAGTTAGTATTTCTTCCGACTTACTTAACAAAAATTAATATTTAAGGCTAGCTGAGAGGTTTAGTCTAATGCTAGATAGCTTATACTATTCTTCGTGAATCTGGCTATCATATACAAAAGACTGATTTTTTTCTAATCAGATTAGTAGTTTTAGAGACTAGCGTGTTTAAACAAACAAACAAAAAACTCTCTGCTTTATTATATTATAAGTATAGATAGATTAGAAAAATAGTTTATTCACGTGACATTGGCAGAATTGTGGATAAATATTTACCATTAAATTAAAAGAAGAAGACGAAGTTACTATACAATATCGAACCTGTTTTTAAAACGTATTCTTATGTTTTATTTAAAAACATATTCGGTATGTATAAGTACATAATTTGTAAATAAAACCAATAATTAAATAATTAATAACATCGTTGTTTAGTTCGAAAGTTTAGCTTGAAATCTATAACAACGAATGTTTAATAAAAAAAAATATAATAAAGATTTTCAACAGTATCAGTGTAACATATAACAATAAATTTGTTTACATTGTTACGTCGGAATGAATGGAAACGGTCCATTTCTGTCGCCCTTGGCATTATTAATTCTGGGCTTGTGTAATAGAAAATTCAATTTTACACTTGAATGAAAGAGACGTATTTATAATTTTTTTTCAATACGTGGCCTACAGGTACTCGTGTAATTAGCAAAGTTTATGAATCCCGATAAGATCGTAACATTCCGACGTTGATATTTTTATCTCACGACATTTCTTATTATTATGATTTTATGTTACAGAATATATACGAATTTATTTGTTATGTGTGTAAAAGTTGTCGTAACTTTGAACATTGAAGAATTTCGAAACTCGCGATAGTATCGTGGCCAATTAAATTGTACCAGAAAAAAAATGTTGTCTTCTTACAAAAATTCTTTATAAGTCGGTTCAGTTCCAGTTTCATCTAGGAAGATTTTGTGTTTTATACATATACTATTATTTTTCCGAAAAGAACAGCGGCGTATCTAAAAGAAAACTTTCTTTAATTTAAGCCCTACAAAGGCAAGGATGTTAAAAACACTACCCACAAAACATCCTAGTCATCGAGAAATGCCGCAAAGAAAATCGATTGGTTTAAAAAAAATGTGTTTTTTTCTATGAAAGTATTGTTTACGGTTTATTACAATTTTTAGTAATATAATTTTCTCTAGAAATGGAGTAAATTCTAGGTGCTATATTTGATGACAGATCAAAAGTTTTGATGCAATTTTGTGAATTCGTTGGATCCAAATGCGTTTATTGATACTCGTACTTGGTCAATTTCCCAATTATTCAATTTCAAAAGAACATTACTAAATTATATTTAATCTCATATACGTATACAAAAATGAAAGAGCGTCTTAAACAAAATATCGTTAAACTTTTACGCCACAACACGGAGCGGCGTCGCAATAAAAGGCTCGTGATTAATAACCGAAGTTTATGAATGCCGACAGGGTCGCTCGTGGCTCTGTGACGTGCGATATTTTTAGCTAACACATAATAGCCCGAGATTACGATGATGACATATTCGAGGCGTTTGCGTTGATGTATAGGAATTTATTGATAGTATACGCCTGGGGCAACCTTTTTTTGGTGAGGGCGTGTTCGATATTGCACAAAATATTAGAGGGCTAAATCAGATCACAAATAAATATTCAGTATTTTATATGATAACCTAAATTTTGAAATATGCTGTACATTTATACCCCACAGTTTCACCCGTGTTTACTCGTCAAATTTAATCGACCAATTCTCAACCGCCCCATGTTGTACGTTACGGGACGACAGCCTTCCAGACTGGTTGACGTTCATGGGTACTGCTCCACTCCTTAGAATTGTAGTGTGAAGTTCTAAAGCCTAAAGCCTTCCTCCATAATTAGGCTATAAGACTATCTTTACTTTAATATTTTTTTGGCTGTTTCGTTCCACTAGTTAGACAAATGTAATGTGTTAAAAAGAAATAGCACTAGACGAGAATACTCTAGGTGTCCAAACTTACAAGCCACTGCAAAATTTAAACAATGGTATTAGTAATTCAGTCTAACACAATTAGACAAGATCGGTGGTGCCAACCCTGTGCCCGCAGACGTATATGCGCAACGCGGAACTGTTAAAATACGCCTGCGACAAAATGTTGAAATAAGGGTAACAAAAGAGACTGCACAAATTGTAGAATTTGTTTTTTGTTTCTTTGAACGCGTTAATCTCTGGAACTACTAGTCAGATTTGCAAAATTCCTTTTGTATTATATAACCTATTTATTAAGAAAAGTTATAGGTTACATAATTTCCCGCTACAAACCTAAGGAGCCGAGCAGTAACCATGAACCTCAAGCAATCTGGCAAACTGTAGGCAAGTATGGGAAGTAAGAACAACGATAGGCTATAGCGCAAGGCGGTGGAGAGTTTGTCGAATACATTTAATACAGGTGAAACCTTAGGGCAGAGCTGGTTCAATTAAATATACATTAAAACAAAATTCTTTCAAACTTTTCTTCATATTTCCACGACTTCTTTAAATTTATATGTAGTTACCTCATTGAAAAACTCTGTAAAGCTTGCCTTTATATTTTCTACAGTTTTGTAATTTTACGTATAAATGCTAATTAATTTTATGTAATTTATAAAGTCGGGTTTATGATTTTATGTTTCTTTGGAAATTAAATGTCGCGTAAAGAAGTTTCTTTGTAAGGATTTCAAGTTTTTATTAAATAACCATAAGTTATTTATGTTTTTATAACATAACATACTTTAATTAACGATTAAAGTTAAAACGGGATTTCACAATTATAACACAGTACGGTATAAGACATAAGAAATAGTAAAAAGTATGTTCAGTTTTCTGGCGCTTAAGTAGCACAAAGAAATCTCTTTGGAACAGCCCGACTGATCAACACCTTTACCATACAAGAAGACGGTAGCCTTAATATCCTTGGGTTGTGTTTCTGCAATAAGTAAAATTCCCAGAGGTCCTTGGGGAAGGAAGGGTTCAAGGTCGGCAGGGCGCTAGTGATAACTCTGGTGTTACAAGGATATTAGGCTACGGTAACCGAGGTGTTCTGCTGGTTCATACGCACTGTACATCTCATCTATTATTTTCATAAATATATTAATACATTTTTTAAATGAAGCTTTTATTCTATCTCCCCAAAAATTTTCGTTCATCTATCGTATGTCGCATTACAGCTGGCCGTGAAGTAGGTATAAAGTGAAAGGCGCATGCCAAATGATTAGATTATATATATATATATATATATATATATATATATATATATATATAAATAGTATAATAGAAGTTGACAACATTTAATGATTTAAATAAATATTACTTTTACTTTTTAATATACGTCTATAATCTAAATGAATGTATTAATTATGTATTCCGTACTCTGATACGCGAATTGAAATTAAATTTTTTCCCATTATCATTCCCATTTTCAATAATTAAGTTAAGAATAAAAACGCAATTTTAATACACTTCCTAAATTTTTTAGTTAAATGCCTACAAACCGAAAAAAGTTTTCATAAAAACACAATAAAATTTTTAAACACTAGTAAAATTATATATGTGCGTTAAGTTAACCAAAAAGAAAAAGATCTATTCTAATTCATCCTCAGATAACTATGACGACGCCTAAAAACTTGTGGTTTAATTAAAATAAATAAATACCGTTCTGATTTGCGTAAACTAAGTAATTTAACTTACCGCAAAATTCTTAATTACAACTTAATTACTTAGTACAAATTACGACTGTAATTATTTTGCGTTAATTAAGTTTTTAAGGTTACACGGTTCCTATGAAAACAGTTGTGTTGAGTTTTTATTTTACTGTTCCGCTAAGTAAGGAGAAGACGTTAATTGATATTTTCGTGGGCACTTATATTCGTCTGGAATGTAACGACATTACGCATGTTTAGAAATCCATCTAGCTTCGTGGCACAATAGTAGAAGATACAAGTGTAATCTATAGCCAGTTTAATAAATGTCAATTTTTGATAAACGCAAAGATAAATGTGAAAAAAATGTGTGGTGTCGTGCGAAACCAGATAGGAACAAATTTCCTTATAATAAAATATTAATTTCAAATTCTATTCGAGGTATAAAGAAAATAATTATTCGTGTATACACTTTTATTATGATTTTTTTGTCGTTAAAAATCAAAAAACTACTTTACAAAATTATCTTATACCCTTTATTTTGTTTACAATGATTTATAAAAATATATCATAAAATAATAACAAACTGCAATAATAATAACATTCATCACGTAGACTATATATTAGACACTGTATAGCCATCATACATAGACTGTACATAAAAATCTTTTTTTTTACGTTACGAACGTTTCTTACCGACTAGGGTACCCCTCTGCAACGCCCTATAAGGAACTTCGTTCCAAAATACACGTTTTAGAGTTTAGTAGCCAAATGATCGGTGTACTGTGGAATAATCTAAAAACAAAACAAACGCAAAACAGTCATCAATTTATAAATACTATTTTGTAATGTGTTCTGCAGGGATATTATAAAACTAGCCGTGCTCCACGGTTTCACCAGTGTTATTATTCGGCTCCCGCCAATGGGCCCGTGTAGTTCTATCATTGTTTCACTTCCCGTACTTGTCGACAGCTTGCCAGATTGATTGGCGTTCATAGTTACTGCTCCGCTCTTTAGGATCGTAGATTGAAGTTATATACTTATCTTATATTATTCTTCATGATTCTGGCTATACACAAAAAGAATTTTTCAAATCCGACTAGTAGTTCCAGAGATTAGCGCGTTTAGCAAACAAAAAACTCGCCCGGTTTATTATATTAGTATACATCATAAACATATATATAGGATGCGTATATAACATAGATAAATAGAACATATATGGACACGAACAAAGAACACATTACAGTTATATATAACGATAAATAAAGACAGAAGTACCAACATATCTGAATAAGAGTGGAATACACATTTATAAGTAATGCTGATATTAGTAGTACGACGAATATTAATGGGAAGAATATCATATATGGAAAAATACAGTTTGGGGAAGTTGAAAAACATGTTATCCACCGATCCCTCATCAAGACGACAGTCATACAGAGAATGGTCACGGACATGAATTTTCGCGAGGAAAACAAGAGACTGTAGCGACATAATATTGCTAACGCACTAAGGGCTTCATATTTTGTCACCCGTAGTTAGCAAGCCAGCTAAAAGAGCACAGATGGCCTAAACGAAGCCGAATAATAGTAGAGGTAACCCATTTGGGGGCTTCTTTAAATTAATAAAACCAGGGCATAGTGGGAATCATTTGTTGGATGCTTTTATAATGTCTGTTCTATAAAGAAATCTTCTTCATCAATAAACACTAAAATGAACAAGAATACTTCGTACGTATTTGGTCGATTTGATTAAATACTTTAATAAAAAATATCATATTCGAGTGAATTGACTATTTTTATATGAACAGTTATAGTAATGGTTCCTCTATGTAAGGTTGATTTGCTCGATTTAATGCATCACAACTATCCGTTTTATAAAAACGTAGTTACTACCGCATATGACGTAGTTTAAGGACGAACATTCGTAACATAAGAACAAGACACCAAAAAAGAATATGATTTTAACATTCGGCTATCACTGATTGTTATGTGAACACATTAAATACGCGTAAATAAAAAAATAACAGACGTATTCCTTAACTCAGCCGGTGTACGTTACGTACGCGCATGGGCTAACGCACAAGTATAAATAAACACAACATTCTAACCACAACCTATATAGATCAGCTGGGAAACAAGTGTCTCAGTTGTAGCGTGTTCGGTAAAACATCGTGATAAAAAAATTGTACGGTGGTAGGGTATTTCTTATACTCGCCTTGAGAATGAAAATGTGTGGACATTACATTAAAGGGGCATCGTTTACGAAGAGATTTCTCAAAATTCTACCGCTAAAAGGATGAAAGTGCGGTGGATAAGTTTGTATGGAAAATATTTTCTGTTTAGATTTATTTGAAATTTCGTATAATCAACACAATTAATGAAACAAATATTTTATATTTTTTTAAATTTTACCCCTACGGGTTTGAGGGGGTGGCAAAACTTATATTGGAAATAATATTTCTCGGTTCAGATTTATAATTAAATAACTTAACATAAATTTAATAATAATAAAAAAAACCGAACAAATCTTACTGTCTACACGAGTAAAGCCGCGGGCGGAAAGCTAGTGTAGTATATTTAACTTGATGTGGCAATAGCAGAGTGAACTATCTCTCTTTAACGTATTGTGTCCCTAGCCTTGGTTGAATACGAAAATATTTGAGATCAACGATCGAAGCGTATATACAAACATGATATTTCATCACGCTTTCCAATTGTATATAGGTAAGCAGATACAGAACTCTAAGGGGTAGAGAGGTTCAAAGAGAGGTAAGGCATAGAAAAATGACTTTGGAGATTTCTCTCTACTTGGGGCCTTCCGATTGGTGGAATACCTTCACCCTACAGAAGATCGCAGCCAAATAATCTTGTGTTGAATTCGGTGAGTGGAGTTTGTAAAGTACCTTGGGTTCAAGGCCGGCAACGCGCTAGTGATACCGTAGGCTACGGTAGCCGCTTACCATCAGGCGGACCGTATGTTTGTTTTGCTACGTAAGGTGAATTAAAAATCTTACCATTTTGTCAATACATTAAAAAGTAGACTTTATTAAAATGACAGGCAAAAACCTGGAGAATGAACAATATGCTTTCTAAGGCAAACACAATTATTTCAGACAGTCAATCTATCCCGATGAAATTAATTTTTCAAACTGACATCCAATATTGTTAGTAAACTTAGTCTATGTTTGTAAAGACACAAAACATTTTTACAAATATGTACATAACAACCTTTTATGGATTTCATCCAGGGTGAAGGAACAAACTGTCCGTTTTATCCGACAGTATCCGCATGAACCATTAGAGCTACCACACAATCTGCCAATTATTTATTTAGGTAGTAGCAAAGGATTTGGACTTTGTTGACGGATTTCCAAACGCCCTAGTTATCACACTAGATGAGGACGTCATTAGTATGAAAGAGGAAAAAATGCGATTGAAAGCTCAAATGTGAAATGGTAGTCGATTAAGTTATTGCTAAGATGATTTGGTATGATAGTTTACAAGTTAACATCTAGTGTACAATTTGTAGTCAAATATCGGCCAACTGTTTAGTTTACAGAGAGCCTAAATCTTGTGAGATTAATGTTTTATGAAAGTATTAACCCAACACAAAATATGTAATAAATGACTACAATGAAAACAATTGCCTATAAAATGGCAATAAATTAATAATATTAGTACCAAGTTGTGAAACTTAACGTAAAACAGGGCTGTATTAAAACGATAAAGTAAAGTTTAAACAGCCGTACCGCAAACTACTCATACAGCCAAAAGTCAATTAAAGGCCCTAGATTTATAGAGTCAATAAAAGATTAACCTCGTTTGCTAGATATCGAGGGATGCCACGGTCTAATTGGGTGAAACGTGGTCGATACCCGTGTGCATAAAATAGACAGTGTGTACCAAGTCTAGAGATTAAGCGATTTTGATGTTTCAAGTTCGAAAATTATATACTTAATTATTGATAAGTTTTGTTTAATTTACATAATATAAAATAATTATAAAGAATAAGTAAACCACACATATACTAAAATTATAAAGGTCAAGAGATCGTTTGTTTGAGCGCGATAATCTCTAGAACTACCAATCAGATTTGAAAAATTCGTATTTTATATTATAGCCTATATACTGAGGAAAAATATCTAATATATAAAATTCTCGTGTCACGGTGTGCTTGATTGACCTCCTCCGAAACGGCTCGACCGATTTTCGTGAATCTTAGCGTGCATATCGGCCAGGGTGGAGAATCGGACAACATCTATTTTTCATCCCCCTAAATGTTAAGGGTGGGGTCCACCCCTAAACTTATTTTTTATTTGTTAATTAAAAACTTTTTTTTTTGCAAGTGCATTCTGTAGTCCACGCGAGCGGAGCCGCGGGCACAGCTAGTAAGGCTATATAATTTGACGCGGCAACCCTAAGGAGCGGAACAGTAATCATAAACGTCAAGTAAACTGGCAAGCTGTAGACAAGTACAGAAAGTGAGAGTTTTTGGCGGTAACTTGAAATGTCATGTGGTGGTTTTTGTTTTAATTCATAAACTTATGTCATATGGCCATATATTATATAATTTTGGCGGTATTTTACGTGATTTACTTTGGTTGTTGTGCACAAGTGAAGCGGATTAAAAAAATAACTAGGAACATGCAGTTTAAGTTGCTAGTTACTTTGTTTGCAGTTGGTAGTTAGTTTAAATGCTTTTAGTTTCAATAATTGAGATTATGATAGTGATGTGAAAAGCTTTCAAGAATATTGACTCTACATATAGAGTATATATTATTATTGTAAATTAAATTATTAAAAACGATGATGTATTTTAAATTTTAATCGACGTTTATCGATTCTAAGCTTATTGCTTGAGCCATTCACACAGGTTGCAAGTGAAATTGCTTGGTTATTTGATAATCGTCTCTAAGCTATATAAACGGTTCGATGATCCCAGCGAGAATGCGGCGCTTTTTTTTTCGATCTGACTATACTGTTAGCCGAGATGGCCCTGAAGCCTCAGACGGCTTTTACAGCTTCACCGGGCTTGGGGGCGAGCGCTTAAGGTACTCAGCCGCGAAAGCGTGGCAACAAACTCCAAGGGTGCTAAAGTTGGTGAACCACGGCTTGCGCTATTGCCGTAATTGCAAATAAGTTGCGAACTGGCTAATTCCCTATCCGTAATTCGATCTTTTTTTATATTAGCTCAGCACATTGACGGTACTGTTCTTGATGGTATGCACAGTACAATCCAAACACAACGGCGACCCCACCAAGAGATTTAAAACCATCGGCGGTCACCGCTGTCATGCCGGCCTACATAAAAATCTCTTCACGTTACGTTTAAAGGATTCGATTTCGTAAAAAGGAGGGAACACAGGAGAGTTCCAGAGTTTAACATCCTTCTACAAGGACACAAATTCTGGGTTTATGTAGAAAGCCGGAGATCCAGTTGCAGAGGTTGTCAGGAAGTGCGTACGCCGGTAGTTTGGAGAAAAATCAGCGGTGCCCGACGTTATCAAAAGCCTTCGCTATGTCAAGACTGATCGGACTGGCGGAACTATTCCACCAGTCGGACTGCCCCGAGTACAGACAAATCTCCAAATAAATTTCTCTGTGCCCTACCTCTATTAAGTTTGTGTATGCTTCTTCTCTCCACTTCCAACAATATTAGTCATAAGCTGTCATATGTTGGATCCTTATGTGAATGATAGTGATGTCTGGGAGTGATTCATATTTTTACGTTCACTATAATTAAGAAAACGCTTTAAGCAATAAACGATAAAAATTAATTAGTAATGCTAATCAACTGAAATTTAGTCTTGTGGCGATATTGAAAACAGAACCACGAAGCCTGTCAAAATACCTGTGTCCACACAACATTGTTGAGTACATTGTGTGACCGATGGAATGTCAATCTATAGATATTTTTAACGAGCAAATAAATTTGTTAGGTTCATATCTTTGCCGTACTGTGAAGCAGTGGAAATGTCTCCCGGTCAGTGTGTTCCCTCCTTCCTATAACATGGAGTCCGTCAAACATGACGTGAGGAAATATTTGAGCAGGCCGGCATCACAGCGACGTTTGACGTTGGATTATAGATCCCACGGTGGTTGCCGATGTTATTGGATAGCACTGGGCTCACCAACAGATACAGTGTAGGTTTCTTTGCCGTGCTACGATAAAAAGATAAATTTGCCACACGCAAAATTATGTTGAGAAAAATACCATCTAACAATGATAACAATCAATCCACGTTCGTCCCTGTCATGTCGGCCTGTAAGCCTCTCAAGCAGCAGGATAACACTGGCTGATACCGACACGCGACAAACCAAAAGACAATCACTGCGACGCGTTTTACACCTGGTGTATAGCGGTCGCGATCCAGTCAGAGATAATTTTTGTCTCCTACTAGCCAGAAAATATTACTGGAAATAAATAAATGAACAGATAATTCCAAATTCAATAATCAATATGTATACAAATTCAGCTTACATAAGTTTGTTTCGACAAAACACGAAAAGTAGTCGATGGATTGACTTAATTTTTTTCATAACTTTGAATTTTTTCTATATAAAAGTGCTTTTAAAAACTTTTTATCCTGATGTTCCCACGGGAACGGGAAGTTCTAAGTGTTTCGCGAGGTTCAAATAAATACTATTATTTCTGATAAACGATTATGTGTATCATATTTTTTAATTAAAAACATTACTTTTTTCACTCATCTATACTATATTTTACATACATATTATAAAATAAAGTCCCCCGCCGTGTCTGTCTGTCTGTCTGAATGCAAAAAACTCGAAAACTACGGAACAGATTTTCATACGGGTTTCCTCAATGGACGGAGTGATTCATGAGGAAGGTTTAGGTGTATAATTCATTACGGTTTTGTGTAAATTGACTAAAATATGACTGTGATTTTTGAAAATGTAGGAAAAAATCATGACGACCGGTAGCTTTACAGGCGTGCGTCGCGTAAACCAATAGAGTTATTACTCTGCTACCCGTACGAAGCCGGGGCGGGTTGTTAGTTATATATTAAGTTTTTTAGTTTGATTGTTTGTTTGTTTAAACGCGCTAATCTCTGGGCATACCTGTCGAATTCTTTTCTTTTTGTATATGATAGCCAGATACACGAAGAATAAAATAGACTATACAGCCACAGCCGCGAAGCTTGACTGGCCTATTTGGATAATATAAACGTTAAGGCAATATTACTAGGTATTTGTATTGCCGAATACATGAGTAACAAACTTTATTTCATCACACTAATCTTCCGGAGGGTATGAGACCGAAACGTGATCCAATTATCCAATTAATTTGCCCTATTCAGCCACATTGGTCACTTCGGTGACCTTGTTGCCCCAGCCTGAAGGCTATTAAAACAACTTTTACGATTTCTATGATTAAACCAATCGTTTTATTTGTTTATTTTCTAGTGTCACATTTCTAGGTAATATTTATGTTCATTACTAAATTCAGGCAGTTACTTATGGTGATCATACATAAAAAGTGTTGACTGTAAGGCGATTAAAATGTGTTATGCAAATTTAGCGTTTATTTATTTTTTCTTATTGACTCTTATTTAACTTTAATAATTACTAGCCGTGCTCACGACCCCGCTTGCGTGGACTACAGAATGGTCTCGGTCGAATTGTGCTGCCCCAAAAATGCGTATTTTAGTGATCCTTAGAAGATACAATCGCTGCCTTTTTCGTAAGTCTTTTTAAGATCTATAATTATGTATTACATTAATTTTATATATTTCTTATAATTTACCATTTTATCGCGGTATACTCAGCGTATGCCATTTGGTCGCCCCAAAAGCGTCGTTTTTCCGAATTGATTCGTGATTATCGTCACTCCTTGTTTCGTATGTATAACCTGGCCAGATAACATATCTATGAATTCAACGAAAAACCCTGTAAATCGGATTACATACTGATTTTCGCGTGAAAAGAACATAAACGGACAGACAGATAGACAGACGTTGAGTTTTATAATATTTGTAGATGATGTTATATACCATAAAAAATGCAAGAAAAACGGTGCTTGCCGATGAGCGTATATCCGTGGTGGAAAATGTCTATAAATACTATGATGAAGGTCATCAGATAGGTACATTCCTGCTAATTGAACCCGAAGCGAAAAAGAAATACAGCTATTTTACCAAATATAGACATTTTTTTTAGTAGTCTGAATCTGCGGAGTTCTGTTATTTATTTATATTTTTTAACTAGTTGTGCCCCTTTAGCCCCTTTAGCCCTATCATTGTTCCAATTCCCTTACTTGCCTACCGTTTGCCAGATTGTTTGACGTTCATAGTTACTGCTCCGCTCCTTAGGCTTGTAGCGTGAAGTTATATAGCTTATACTACTATCAATTAATCTAGCTATCATATACAATTTGTTGAATCCGACTCATAGTTCCAGAGATTAGCTCTCTAAATTAAATTACATTAATCTCTAAATTAGATTAATGATGGCTCAGTGGTATCGTGTACGACTTCGCGTCGTTTGACGTGAGTTCGAATCGCTGCAATGAGCCTGAGCTTTCGGTGAAGGAAAACATCGTGAGGAAACCATAGCATGGTGGTAGGGCATTATCTGATGCCTGTCTGGCTAGCTACCACCCTCAAGTTGCAAATCTGTCGCCAAGCACCAATAAGTGTGTTCCTGCAGCTGCACTTGAGAGCCAGTCTTCCACTAGGTTTAACGTGTTATCATCATCTAGGGCCACATCGTCACTTAACATCAGGTGAGTTTATGGCCACTACGCCAAGGCAGAATAATCTTTCGTTTCGTATATTTACTAAAAAACAATATTTGTTTTAATAAAATTGTGACGATCATGTCAAAGTTTCATTTATTTACAAAACACAAAATTTTATTTAGACCAGCTGGCTACGTACCATAAACAGAGAGATTTGTGTTAATTTTTTTTATACAAGATCATCGACTCGGTTTTAGATAGAGTTAGATAGTAAATAATATTTTGTGAAGGCAAATAAACACAATATTTAAATAGTGAACACTAAGGTAAGGCACGTGCCTGGTAAGAATGGACTGGAATAAACTAGCGATCGCACCCCAAAGTCCCAGAGCGAACATAACTCAGGAGCCGGTGAGGTCGGAGAGGTGAATTTTAGAGAGGTTACCAGAATGAGTTAGGTACGAGTGTGTGATAGAAGCTCACATTGTAGAGTTATGTTGCTGACTTTTACGAAGTTGTTCAATTGTGAACTGTTGTAGTCACTGTGAACTGTTGTAATGTATTTGTAAAAGAAAGTATGACATATTTCTGCACTATAAAATAAATTTGAATATGGAATTCCAAGTAGAATGAAAAATAACAATTTTCACACTGGCCAGTATTAAAAACTGGCAATTTCATAGGTAAGGACCTAAAATTATCCAGTGATGTCAAATGTTATATTTTTTTAAATTTGTATTTAACACTTATATTAAGTAACTAGTTGTGATCGTGACTCCGCACGCGTGGAAGGTCTTTTGTCGTTGATTCTAAACCCTCCACATAGTATTTTTCTTGAAACATCTTCAATGTACAAGATTATGACTCTTTTTTATTTTAAGTATAGAAGATAATTACAAATAAATGAAATGAAGTGTTTGTTTGTAATGTCAATATTACAGCTTATTACTAAATGCAAATGAAAATATATGCGGTACTTATAACAAAAATCCAATTTAAAAAATGTTTGTCTGTCTGTTTGTTCCGGCTAATCTCGGAAACGGATGAACCGATTTTGATCGTTTTTTCACTGGCAGATAGCAGATTTGATAAAGAATAACTCAGGTTTCTTTTATTTTAGAAAAATAATTTGGTTTCAGCATAAATAAAAAAAAATAACCGGTGAGCGACGGTCACCACATTACCGACGGTATTCTGTACTCCATGTCAGCGAAGCTAATTATAGAAAATCCAATAATTCGAAATAATTTAATTTCACTATATATTTTATACGTAAATAGAATTTATAAACCATACTAAATATGTCCATATGCGTAAAAATGCATTCTAATTATTACTAAATACTATAAACTACGGTAAAGTTAACTAAAGTTCAGTATTAAAATATATACACTTATATATACGTATAACTACATACAATTAATATTCTATTACTCGTATTATTTAATTATGTTACATAGTGCTCGTACTTTAAATATTTTACTTCTTTTGTAAACCCACTTAGCTGTAACTGAAAATCAGCGTTGGGATCACTCAGAACAGTAGCATCCAGCTTATGATGAGTTGTGCGCCCTTTGTACTACCGTACATGGGTTTATATGATTACATTATTGACTTTTTTAATTTTTCTTATTCATAGCTTAACATTTATGTGAAGTTAATTTTGTCTTTAAAAACTGTGTGACCATATGTTCTCTGCAATAAATGTATTTTCTTTCTTTGGTTTCTTAGTTTCTGTGTGATAGGCGTACAAATTAACCGACAGACGGACGAAAATATAAAAAAAAGAACTGTCGAAATATTTTCGTCGTTGATTCATAAACCCCTTTGAAGTTTTCCTCAAATATACTTAATGTACAGATTTCGAGTCTTTATTTTGTTTACCAGTACAGAAGAGAAAAATAAGAAAACAAAAAGAAATATTATGCAAAACCCGATCGGGTTTCTTACCCGTCCCTTTCAATTATACGAATATTTTTCGAAATAATAGTGAGTCTGTTGTTCGTTAGTGCTTCTTTGGGGATAAATATAGTTTGTTATGACTTATATTGTGACTCGTTGTCACTATAATGTACAATAAATCTCATACAATTCATTAAAAACACGTTAAAAAGAAATTGTTGTCTTTGTTAATATGCCAAACAACAATTTTCCAGAATTTTGATAGTATCCTATGATTCTTGCATGAAAGCCGATATCAAATATACTTGATATCAATTTCTGCCATGAGAAAGCACTTACTGACGTCAGCTATCGACGTTCCGTAAAACATCCCCGTCATTGAGCAAACCCGTAAAGAAACTCGAAAGGATTTGTCATTGTAGACTTTATTTTTCGCATAAATATAGCACGTATACAACAATAACTAGGTTTCAATCACAATCATCACGACAATTGTGTTTTATTTTTTTATCGTTATAGATTTTGGCGTAGTGTCCTCAATCTCACCTGATGCTAAGTGACGATGTGGCCCAAGATGATAACACGCTAAACCTAGTGGAAGACTGGCTCCCAAGTGCATCTGCAGGACAACACCTATTGGGTGCTTGGTGACAGATTTTCAACTTGAGTGTGGGAGCTAGCCAGGTGGGCAAGCCCTACCAACATACTATGATTTCCTCACGACGTTTTCCTTCACCTAAAGCTCAGGCTGATTGCTCAGGGATACGAAGGATACGAACTCACGTTAATCAACGCGAAGTCGTACACGCTACCACTGAGCCATCATTGCTTCATTAATTCATCATTGCGCGACAAGATCGCGATCGCCGTACAATATAGGTGTAAGACTTGCCATAGTAGTATACTTAAGCGTGTCACGTTCCGGGATCGTCCGGTGTATATCCAGTAATCAAGTGGAGTGGTAGAGACTGGTACCCGGTTACGACCACCAAATATATGGTGATAAGTCCGTCAAGGAGACTCACTTTTTAATTTCGCGTTTCGGTATCAGCCAGTGCATATACAGCTGCCGAAAGACAAGACCGGTGATAAATTGCCGATATCTCGGTGGTCACTGCTGTTTATGGAATATACTATGCACAATTAGGTACAATACCGTCACTTTGCCATGCTAATACTCCAAGCCCGGTTCTAATGGCTCGAGGGCCATTAAGGCTAATAGTGTAAGGTAAGGTAAAGTAAGGCTAAGATATTATCAGTTCGAAATAAAAAGACAAAAACAAAGTTATGCTAATGTAAAAAAAATCATGTTTAGTGTAGGCTGGTTAATGGAGACGCTATTTTAAATACACAAATTATGAGCCTATAAGATTCTTCATTCTATATTAATATGTATTTTTATATAGCTGACCCGGTAGACGTTATTCTGTCCTTCCAAATAGTCAATATCTCGCTTACAGCGCTACCTAGCCGGTTTCTTTTATAATAATAGCAAAACAAGAATTACGCATATCCATCCTATGAATTCTGAGTTATGGTTGTTCATACAAAAATCCGATAGAAATGATAGGACGTTCAGTTATCACAAATAAAAAAAAAATACAGGAAACTTTCAAATTTTTCTTGCCATGAAAGCCTAATTCCGACTATTACGAACATTTTAAAACAATAATTAGCCAAATTGGTTCAGCCGTATTCCAGTGATGCGCTTACCAACGAACAGCATTTTATTTTTAATTGTATGTTAGATTAATAGAAATGTTTAATTTAAAAAAAAAATTAAAACCTAATATTTTGAATAGACTTTAAATTAATAAAGAACTGTGCCAGCAAAATTGTCATTTCCAAAAGCAAAAACGGTTATTAGAAAACAATAAAAAGACTAAAGTTAGCAATTTACGAATGGAATATTTGTGCCAGATCATAGCAAGTCGGCAGTGTGCCCAAAATGCTGGCAGCGTTTCCCTCTAATCAGTGCTTTACATACAGAACAAAGAAATTCGAATTCTTGAATACATAACATATTATCAAAAAGCATTAAATTTTTTATGTACCTATATGTTTGCTCTTCAAACGCTGGCAGCCCAGTTTGTAGCCAACGAATAAAACACCGACATTTAGTATTTTGTTATAAAAATATTTACTTCAATTAGTATGACCACAAAATATTTATATATCATTCAACATATATCCTTTTATATATTCTTCAATGCTTATAATAGATTTCATTATTTCGAAAGACGATATATAAAGGTGGCAATAAAATGTGTATAAAAAAAGTAACATTATTTGCGAAATCTTATTCCGTGGTAAATATATAAAAGATTAGGCGATGCCCAACAAAAAATAATTACAGATTTATATTCCACCTGTAAAATTGTTCCAATAATGCAAATTTTGTACATAATATTTTTTATCTTTTAAACTAAACAAAAAATGTGGAAAACCAATCGTGTTGTTTAATGCTTGACCGTCAAACTAAAGTTCCCAATCTTGGCATAATCAAAAAATAAGCAGCTAATTCATTGATACCTTAAAATAGTAAAATTTCAATTTAAGACTGTTTATTTATTAAAAAAAATGATATACAATATAACTGCCGTAGAGGTCAAATTTGAGAACTAAACTTTTATATAAATTTACTTCATTGCTTTGGCATAAAGTGTACATACATTACGATGTGCCTTTTGGACTAACCCACGCTCTGATATCTTAGTTCGTCTCAAAAATGTTCTAAAAAATAAAACAGATAACTTGCACCTAAATTTCAAAACATAACGTAAAAATTAGATAACTTCTTTTTAGCTTTTTCACATAAATTAAAAGAGCCGAGTACACAGTACACAGTCGAGCACAGACAGTACAGAGTCTCAGTAACATATTAAAAAGATAAACATTGTATCAGTGCATAGCGTTTAAGAATACCGACAGTAAATTTTGTGCTCTCGCAAATCTGATTTTGTTAGTTATAATTGGATAACCTCTACGGCAGCGATATGTCCATCGTTATTCTATACATAAATCGAGTTAAACAATCTGAATTCCAAAAGCTTAGTTAATGCGTATCTCGGATATTAGCATACCGAGAAACATACATTAGACACCAGAGTAAATCTTATCAATTCCGCATACCAACATTGCGCACAATCCTAGATACATTTAACTTGCGTAAGATCTGCTCGGTTAACATTTATTTTAATGGGACGTAATCTAGTATATCACTTGGGGTCCCTTAATACCGACCAGTAATCATGAATCGATTTCATAACGACTTATTTAGCTTTGACAACGTCGAAGATTATAAAAACGCCTATGCCTTGAAAAGAAGTTTGCAACTGCGACCACTAGAACATACCAATAAAATCATTAAGGCAGTCCAGGTACATTCCGTATTTTTCCACATAGAGAACTTTTTTTAATCATTTAGATTTCCTCTTGACGTTGCTTCATCACCAGCCATTGTTTGTATTACCGATCAAATTAAAATTAGTAGTAAATGTGAAAAATATTTGAAAAATTCGTTGTTACATACAGAGGTACGAAGTATCAAATCCCGAACTGATATTCCATCATTCGTAATCCTTGGAATGTCGAATCATAAAAATCACCACGCGAGCTCACACTCTTCATGACTCTTGATAACTTGAATGACATTATTATACTATCGCTCATTGATGCTACGAAGCGTAAACTAGCATAGCATCCCTTTTGAGTGCTATATCTTAAAATTTGACGTACAGGTAGCCTAGATCCTTAAGAAGAACATAGTATGCAAAACATGCACATAATGTCACGGGAAAGCCTAGTATTACTATATTTACTGCTATAAAAATAAGAGTAGAAAATATATTTTGCTTATGTTCAGTTTTATTTTGTTTACGAACGTATCATTATGATTTGCAAATACATGATCGAATAAATATTTTATTACGAATATATTTATTAGAATTATATGAACCCCCAATAAGTTACTGAGTGCATGCCCGGTTTTAGGGCTGGCTCGTGGCCATTTCTTGCTCTATTCCGGGCGATGACCTCTTTATTCTAGTTCCTTGCGTCGAGAACAATGACAGTTTCGGTGCTCCTTTCCAAAAGGAAATTATTAGTGATGATCTTATGCCTTTTTTTTTAAATCATATTTACATATTTGTGTTTTCGTTTCATTAGTTTTTACAATTTACACACTTATTCGTTTGAACTGAGCTAATGACACAAAATTTATTTTTGTATATAAATAACTTAAAAGTAACGCTTATGTTTAACTGATTACCATATATCTGGCCATATATATAGCACAGATATAACCAAAATTATTAAAAAAAAAACATTTTGCTATCATATTACAGCAAATGACTTCAATTTAAAAATTGTTGGAACGAAGTTTCTTACGGCAGGCTTGGAGGAGATAGGGATTTTACTGCGCGACCGAACTGAAAAAAATGTGATAGTAAAACCGTAAGAAAAAGTCCGTGGAATAAAACCGTTAAATGAGACGTGCGCATGCGCGACAGTCGTATACGCAAGCAAGTAGTGTACTTGTTTATGTTGCGCTATCTCGTGTAACAAACATCGAAGGTTTGTTTATTGTAACACCCGATAACGATCCAACTAACTTCAGATTCCACCATAATCGAGTGCAAGCATCATCAACGAAAAGTTTGCTGCAAGAATTTCAGAGATTGTCGTTAAATCCTTTACACACTAAAGCCCAAACGATCTTGGATTTTCTTCAAACTGAAAATGGCATTTCCATAACCACATTAAATTGTCAAAGTCTACAAAGCCATAGATTGGATTTGTCGGATTCTGTAATTCAAAAAACAAATTTCTTACTTCTTTCCGAAACGTGGATGAGCAATGACCAACAGTTTGATATTCCTAATTTCAACTGCATTGCCCATTTCAAGCGAGATTACGTACGTACAGGTGGAGTTGCTATCTATCAAAATAGCAATGACACTACAAATATTTTAACACCAAATATGGACATAATCTTAAAAAATACTGGCGATGCGAATGTTAGACGTACAGGAGTTGGAGACATTTGTTCAGCTATATGTAAAACGAACAATGGAGTTGAAACTGTCATGGTAATAGTGAAACATTTCATCCATCGAGCGCTGATAGAATATACTGATGAGGTTTTTGTAATACTTGGTGGAAACTTCCATCAGCTTCCGATTGTTTTATCTGGAGACTTCAATATCATTTTGCAGATGAAAAATCAGAACCACTAAGAACATTTCTATTAAAAAAAATTAAATTATATAAATATATATAAATAGCAATCCAAAAGAATCGACAACGAAATACGGTACTTACTACTATTGATGCTGTTTTTTCGAGATATTTGCATAAAATAGAATCACAAACATATGTATCATATTTTAGTTACCACAAGCCAATAGTTTCAGCAATAGAATTTAATGACGAGACTGATTAATAAGAATTACTTATAATAATAATAATAATAAACTTTTTTTGTATTTGTAATTATTTCTATTTCTATGTAATTTTATGTTGTCAAACAAAAATAAAGAGACATATTTTGTTATTTTAGTTGATAATTTGAATTACGATTTTTTTTTTATTTTACGTAATTTATTATTTCCTAAAATACTGAATTTCCTAAATACTTTCCTGTGCTTAAATAAAAACTGATCAGCAAAATTTAAGAGAAAAATCAAGAAAACCTACATAAAATTGAGCACGATTTTTTTTTGCAAATTGTAACGATTCTACATTAGCCGAAGGAACTTCGTTCCTACCTGGTGTCCCACGACACCACATCTATCTTTTCGGCCAAAAATTGTAACCAACCACTAAAATTTTAACTACATGTTTTTTGTATCATGCTTTTTCAGAATTATTAGTATCTGGCGCTCGCCCATCATCTCCCGCTGTTTCTTATCACAAGCCAAACCTAACCCAGTCACATTTTAATAGCGCAATAATTTACTCGCTAAGATTTGGTGATCATTTACTATTTTTGGTATTTGAATATAATTTAAAGAGCATTCAGTAACTCAAGCTGGTAGAAACTATTAAGGTCTCAATGTATTATTTAGTGGTAATTGTATTTAATCCCAAAAAACTGAAAACTATCAATTAACTAGTTATATGTATGTAAATTTCTGCGCTTACTGAAGCGATGGAGCGATGTTGTACTTTCCACGACAAAGCTACCTACATCTAACATCCTAGAGAATTAATTAAAGCTATCGAAAAACATCGATTATTTTTCTTTTTATTGAAAAATCGTTGTCTAAAATGTTCTCGTATTATATACAATGTGACATATTTTATAGAGAATTGAGATGGCTGATTAGTTTAGACCAGCAGAATATCGATTTGATATCCACAGGTTGAATCCCCGGCATTTTCGGAATTCGCGTACATTTACTAATTTAAATTGGCAACACTACTGGTACAATCCCCGGCATGTACTAATGAATTTTTCGGAATTCGCATATATTTTCTAATTTAAATTGGTAATATTGTCTGCTGACGGTGAAGGAGAACATTGTGAGGAAACCTGAACGCTTTAAAAGCGTTCTTGCAGTACCTCCGCATATGAGAAAAATATATAACTGTGGACTTCTCGACGTTTGAAATCGTCAATAATACGTGGGCTAGCGTAGTGATTGAGCCCATGTCTTTCTTCGAGAAGAGTCCTTTGTCCAATAGTAGGACATTAACAGGCTGGCATGATTGTTACAATTACAAACTCTAAAAAACTGGAATATTCTGAAATTCTATCCAAAGTTATTAAATAGACCATGAATAGTGGACTTACAGTAAATACTACGATATTAAATAAGACCATTACATTTGGCTTCTATAAGATGGTCATGAAAAAAAAATGCTTTCATTAATTTTCAATAAAGTTCATTATTCAATAAATTTAATCTATATAAATAAAAATGATATGCTGTTCGCTAGTAAGCGCATCACTTGAGAACGGTTGGGCTCTCTGATTTTCGATTGTCTCTAAACGGTCTAGCAATTTTTTTTCTTTTAATGTTATTTGTAGTCCGACACAGGTTTTAAGCGAAAAAGATATTTGAAAAATTACCCGGAAAATTTAAAAATTTTGGAAATATTGAAACAGCTTATTCTGTTGGATTTTTTTTCCAATTCAAGTCATTAATATAATATATATTTCCTAAAAGTAAAAAAAATAACTAAACAATAATATAACTTAATCTAAATCCATTTTATATGAATCGCCATATTTGAACTCGTTAGCTCCTAACAATAATTCTCTCGAAACGTGTCCATTGTGAGATTTATCGAGAGAAAATGATTATTATGGAATTACTTCGTGTCGAAGCATTTGGATAATGAAAACAGTTTTATTTATTACTGTGTACTGTGATAAGTGGTTTTTCATTATATTAGTCAATAATAAATTAATTCTTATTGATATGACAACGCAAATTAGTAAGTATTTCTTTTTTATAGTAACGTTGGTTGTGGTTAGTTCTTTCTGCGGCTTTGCTCGTGTGGACTACAGAATCGTGCTGCCCCGGTCAAGACAAAAATGTTTATTATGGACGATCCTTAGAACATAAACATATACTGTCACTGACTGTATTCGAGATCTTTTTAAGACCTACAATTCAGTAGTATGTTAATTTAATATATCTATCATGGTTTATTCAGCGTAAGCTGTTTAAGCGCCCCAAAGTCGTCGTTTTTATTGTCATTCTTTATCTAACAAAATATATACTAAAACCCGGCCAGATAATATAGCTATGAAATAAAATAAAAAACATGTAAATCGGATAAATAGTTTTCGCGTGAAAAGAACATAAACGGACAGACAGACAGAAAGACGTTGAATTTTATAATATGTATAGAAGATATAGATATAGTGACGGCTGATGGTCTATGATAAATACATTACAGTAACAAAATCCATCGCTGGTCGTTGCTGTCATGCCGGTCATGTACTGGCTTATCCCAAATCGCGATAAATCAAAAGAGAATCACTGTCACGGATATATTACCATGTGCACCACAATTAAATGTTCCGTGTACCACACATTCCTTATTAAGCACCATATTTACTTTTATGACAATTTTAAATAATAGTACGAATTCTAAAATTGTTTCGAATTGTCGCAATGTTGAATAGGAAGTTAGTTTAGTGTGTTCAAACACGCGATGTGAACGTTTACCGCTGCAAACATTGTCGCAGTCAATTTTTTATGAAAACCTTTTACCGAGACAAAGAACTCATTGTATATACGTTCTATTGAATCGTATATATGAGATACGTCCCATTTTATCAAAATTTTTATTTTCTGCTGTAAGGAATGTAAGTAATCTTTAATATTGTCAGTTTCTGCTTTTAAATCGTTTTCTTCTTTTCGCAATCAATCCTCCATATTGAAGATTATTACCACCATTACCAAGTGGGTAATTATTTTGTTTTACGTCCTCAAAGCCCTGGACAGGTTGCAGAGACGGGCTGCCCTCATTGCATCATTTGATGCAGACGTTCTAAATTCATCGAGCCGCTTCAGCATCGCAGACACATTACCTCGCTGAAAGTGTTGTACCTTTTGCATCATGACGAGTGTTTTGAAAAGCTGTTTAACCTAATTACCTCTCCTACCTTTCATAACAGAACCACACGCGCAGGACTTTGAAACCACAGCTTTATAGTAACCTCTATCTCGGAACGAACCAAAAAAATTGTTACGTCTCATCTTTGCCCTACTGTGAATCTGTAGAACTGTCTCCCCGCCAGTGTGTTCCCTCCTTGCTACAACATCTCAGAGTCTATATTATTATTTCTAATCAACTTCACGTGTGCACAGTTAAAGCTATAATTATGCAAAATGTGCTCTATATTAAACACAAAATATTGGGCCAAGAAAGCAAAATAACTTAAAGTACGCTTCTACTTGGGGCAGCCCGCCTAATGAAATACCTCTACTCTACAGAAGATCGCAGCCAAATAACATTGTGTTCTGTTCCTGCGGTGAGTAAGATTTCCAGAGCTTCTTGTGAAACAGGGAATTCAAGCTCGGTGAAGAAGCGCGCTAGTGATTTTAAAACTATTTCATAAAAAAATCTCAAACAAAAACTTACTTTTAGACTTTTTAGTACCAGACTATCTAATTATGAAGTATAATTGTACACCGACATCGTTAATATTTCAACTTTAGAAACACAGTAAACAACATTCCAAATTGTTATAGCGTTGACAGGAAATAGAAGTTGTGATGTTCAATGGCGCACATTCACGCAATGTCTGACCTCGTTTCTGATATACTATCATTAAAAAAGTTTTTGTAAGATATAAATTAGTATTCTTTTTTATGAAAAAGACCGAGAAAGGTGTATTTCACCATTTGGTAAAAGGTCACTGTAGTCTATATTTATCTTGGACTTAAGTTGGTTTGAGTTGGAACGTTTCTTATTTCCAACCACACCTTTCAAACTTGTTCGTAGTACCTCAAGGATGGCACGAAAATTGTCTGCTATTTTACATTAAAGAATTTATATCGAAATTGTAACAAATTTGGTATTCTTCTAAAATTTCATTACTGTCTCGATAGAATGTCTATAGTGCTGTGATAGTGAGTGTGTCAGTGGGTTGACAATATCTATACGTCGTAGGTGTTGCCTATAAAAATCTACCATGGATTCAGTGTTGCTAATCGATACTACCATTAGTTGGCAATACTTGTTAGTGCTATTTTTTCTGTTAAATCTGTCACCATCTCGATCGTCGTTGTCTCGACTGTCCTCATCTCGACTATCACCACCTCGATTGTCGCTGTCTCGACTGTCACCATCTCGACTCCCACCATATTGACTATCGCCATTTTGTCAGTATTCATCTTGACTATCGCCATTTCCACTATAACCAACTCGACTGTCACCATTTCGACTGTCGCCTTCTCGACTATCGCCATTTCGACTGGCGCCATCTCGACTGTCGCCTGTCGACTAACGCCATCTCGATTGTGATCATTTCAAATGATCGATATTTTATAGATTCGATGACGGTGATGATTTTTTTTTATATTATTTTGATATTATTTTTATGTAACGTGTATTATTATTATGTATTATTTTATGCAATCGTACTAGAAAAGCTGTTGTTGTTCAATAGCTACTCAATAGTCAAAACACCATAGAAATACGATTGATAAAGCTGTCAAGTATTTAAGAGCATTTTACCTACTATCGAGTTGCTATCGAAATATCATTGAGACGCGATTGTAGAGCTGAATACCAAATAAGTCAGTGGATTTCTGATAGAATGGTAAACAAAGTAGGAGGAGGAGAAGTGGTAGGTGGTACCAAATGTTGACCAAATTTTTATTGAGATACTATCGACACACTATTTTGTTAGCAGACTTGGGCCCCAGGCATAGCGCGGTCTCGTTGCCGCGTAAAAAGCGAATCACGACCCAGTCGGACTGTTCAGCCTTGCCACCCCGCTATCACTATTACCTCGTTCATCAATAAGGATAGTGCACCCCGTGCTGGTGAGATTGGCTTGAGTGTGTCGGTTCTCAAGATGTTTTTACATACTCCATACAAGCGAGAAATAAATTTGATTAATAAGTCAAATAATATTTTCTGAATACGTGATGACGTCATTCGAAGAGTGTACGTTAGTGCTCTGCCCGATCGTTCAATAAAAAGGAACCGCTCTTTTATGTTGAACTAAACAAATTACGTACTCATTTTGTACGCTATATTCAACTCTGTTCATTATGTATCTCCGATGTTCGATTGGTTGACGTAGCTCTTTCCTAATCGCTTAATTCGGTTCAATGGTCATGTTATCTAACGAATGTCGGGCGTTTACAACAAAAATACGTTTGGATAAGTAGTTTTCTTCTTCAGGAATTTATCTTGAGTTGTTTATTTTTTGTCTATTGAATTATTAAATGGATTTATACGAATGTGTTTATAGAAACATTACGGGGATAGTGTTGTTTTTAATAAAATGTTTTGAAGCAATAATGGTTCTGTGGTGGGTTTCGAATCATCAATGCTCGTTAGCTTTCGGTGAAAGGCGATGGTTTCCTGGACGATTTATGAAACCATAGGATGGTGGTAGGAAAATTTTACTGCCAGCCTGACTAGCTACTATACTCAAGTTGAAATTGAGGTGTGTTCCTGTAGCTGCAGTTGAGAGCCCTGTAGGCTTAGCGTGTTACCAAGTTAAGTATGTAAGGCAAGATTAAGGTCAAATGCTGAATCTAATAAAGCTTAGAAATAATTGTAATATAAAAGTTTTCACTAGTAAGCGTAAAGATGGCGAAGACGATGCATTACTTTTTCTAGAAGCTAGTTTTAAATGGTACAGAATCCCAAGAAAATAATAATTGATCCTGGCTTCTTTTAGTTATTATTGTATTGGGCCAAAACAATTAAGTTAAAATGTTTGTTTATGAATATTATAATGTAATATAATATAATTAAATATTATCTTCATACAATTTTAAATAGAATTTTGAAAAATATTTTCATCCTAAATGAGATTTGGTAAACGAACTAACTACGCCTGTCATATTTATTTATGTTATTTCTACTAATTTATATTAATAAACAAACAAATACTGTATCACGGGACACTTAAAAGTTATATCCCCTTCAGTTGTAAAATGGAATCGGATCATTACGTTCGGTTAATAGTCCCCACCTTATTCCTGAAGTCGATCTCGTCGCCTAAATAAACATAATTCAGGCGATCTTTGAGCCGTAGCGTGTAGGTCGACGAATATATTGTGAAAGTAAGATATATGCTGTCTCTAGTAAATGTCTACGTTTATTAAGTTACACTTGAGTTTTTGGCGGAATCTTGAGCTGCCATGTTGCGGTTTTTATTTTAATTCATTAACTTAGGTTCTTTGACCCTATATAATGTAATATTGGTGGCATTTTGCGTGATATAGTTTGGTTATTATGCATTCGTCAAATGGATTATAAATATAAACTAGGAACATGCATTTTAAGATGTCACAGAAACTCACTAGATAGCTGTAACAAGAAAGCCACCATCGTGTTGGACCAACTTTGAATGGTTAATAAATACTACGAAGACTTAAGAACGTTGACACTGGCGAGTGCTTTTTGCGGCGCAAATTCAAGACGAAGAAGTTACGCTTCTTAAGGTGATTTTAGTACAAGCTAAAATTGAGAGATGCGCGCGCATCATATGACGAACTGGCGACATGATGAAGTCAGCCATTCATGATATAGGCTAACAGTGTAGGCCAATAAAAAAGTACCTACTAAATAAAAAAAATTAGTAATGACCATTTCATAAGCAATATTTGTTTTTTTTTTTTATAGTTGATTGGCATTCGGTCATTTGCTATATTTGTGGTATATCGCCGATACTATAACTTTGACCACTTCTATCGTATACAATAGGTGAAATGATTAGATAGCTGGGATACACAATAGTTTATCCCCAAAAATATAAATAAAAACATGCTATTTTTTTCTAATAGCTCGGCGCATTGACTATATTATCCCTGATGGTACAGTACAATCCAAACACAACAGCGACCACCGAGAGATCAAAATCCATTATTGGCGGTCGCCTGCAAATTTTGGTCAAGATACAATTGAATATTAGTATCGTACATCCCAAAAAAAACCTAATTAAAACCGATGACAAATCAGTACAAGTTTTATACTGAAAATATATGACGAGAAAAATTTAGAAATAAAGTGTAATTTAATAAGCAAAATGTGGTGAATTTGGTAACGCACTTTATTCTCATCTCGTATTTTATATTATTACGGTGTATTTTTTCTATTTCAAGTATTTTTTCTTTTTTCATTCCCTTTTGTTAAATATATTAGTGTGGACTAATGAATCTTAGCTTCGTTGGGGCACGTACGTGTTTCAAATTTATTTCTATTATTGAGCTTTCTTGATTTTATATTAGTTTAGACTGAATTAATGGAATCGTCAGTCTTGTTATGTGAGAAGCCAATCTGAAATTAAAAATAAAATATTCTTTCAATTATTTTCTTATTAATTACTTTCCATCAAAAAGGGGCATAATGGAAAGGCAAAGACAATGAAAAGCGATGATAGCTCAGTGGTACCGTATACGGACAACGCGTCGATTGACATGAGTTCGAATTCCTGCAATGAGCTTGAACTTTCTACGAAGGAAAACATTATGAAACCATAGCATTGCACAGTGGTTCTTTTTAATGATCTGTACTGTGTTTACCGGAAGCAATGATGGCTCAGTGGTAGTGTGTACGACTTCGCGTCGATTGACGTGAGTTCGAATCCATGCAATGAGCCTGAGCTTTCTGTGAAGGAAAAATCGTGAGGATACCATAGCATGGTGGTAGGGCTCTTTCTAATGCCCGCCTGGCTAGCTACCACCGTTAAGTTGAAAATCTGTCGCCAAACATTAATAGGTGTGTTCCGGCAGGTGCACTTGAGAGCCAGTTTCTCCACTAGACTTAGTTACCGTCTTAAGCGTCAGCAACAATTAACTTCAGGTGAGACTGAAATGCTAAGCCTATTAAAATAAAAACGAAATTGGCGTGTGGCTGTGTCTGGGATACGTCCGTGTATTTTACATGAGTACGTATTCACTTGGAAGTTTTTTTATGTTCTCAGCACCGCTTCACTCTATCATAATGGTGTTTTTATGGGTATCACTGGATTGCTGTTGAGAAGCACTCCGATAAGCTTTGAAGACCTTTGATTCTTTAACTATCGCGTTGTGTAATAACATTTTGCATATAGATGATAGATATGTAGCTACCATGCATAACACTATCCCTCGAATTTTTTTTCATTAATTTTTGTAATTGTGTCCCACTATGGAGGCAAATTTAACGTTTCACGTTAAAAGGGACATAATGGAAAGTATAATTACAACAGTAATACCAATAACAAGAAATGGTATTATATGAAATATGCAGTCAAATCTTCTACATAGCTGAGTAAGGAAATTTGTTGCAGTGCAATACAAAATGCCTGCACGTTTTGCAGAAAATGCAATTTAATCTGAAGACACTTGGGTGGAATTGGCGAATATTTGCTCCGATTTCTCCCATCCGAGTGGAATATAAATTTTTATATTTTCTCTCAATAATTTTATTTCGTGTTTTCTCAAATAACTTTACATATGCAAAGAAAACTCCTTGAGGAAGGAGAGTTCAAGGTCGGCAGGATGCTAGTGTTATACAAGCATACATAGGCTACGGTAACGGCTTACTTGCAGAAAAAATCCGCAAGGCAATGTCATAAACAAATCTTCACGAAAATTTTATAATAAATATAACTTCTGCTCAGATTCTCTGTAACGGTTTACCGTTAATTACTAAGTTCTCGACGATTTATCTCCCCGAAGGTATCATTAGGCTGCTTTCTAGTTTTTGTTACTCCTTAATTACTTCTAAACGTCAAGGTCAAGGGCGATGGTCGGTGTCTGGTAGCGACAGGAACCGAAATAAGTTGAATACGTTTTTTTACTTAATATTAAAATACAAAACGAAAAATATTTGCTATGAACTTTTAAAAGCTCCTTCATATAATATACTAGCTGTGCTCGCGGCTCTGCTGGCGTCGACTACAAAATGCTGTCGGTCGAGGACAGGTGCAAATCGTACGCTCAAAAGACGGAATACTAAAATGCTTATTGTGGGTGATCTCTAGAACATAGGTGGGATATAGGATAAAAATCATTCACAAACACAGACCTATTCGTGTACTAACAGTCTATACTAATACTTATTACTTAATATTATAACTTATTAATTATAATTCGGAAAGCTACGAAGCTCGTTTTGGTTTCAATCGAGAGCTCTCATCAAGATTTATCAATTGCGTATACAAAATGTTAGTGTGCAATAGTTCTTGTGAATGTAATTGTGTTAAAATGAAAAAAATATGAAACTTAATACAATATCGGCATATACTTGTCAAAATAATAAAGTCGTAAACGGTTGTAAATGGTTTCTTAGTAGCAATCGAGTGAAACCCATAAAACACCATATGATAGGGTTAAGCGTTTTTAGGAACTTAAAAAAATGAAAGCGTCCTAGCAGACACGTATTTACGTAAAATACACGGCCGGATCCCCGGCACAGCAACATCCTTTTTTTTTTCAAATTACTATCTACCTACTCTTTTTATCACTTAACTCATAATATAATCATAACTCATAACATTCATCATTAACTCATAACATAATCATTTACGCAACGTTAAATTGAATTTATTTATACACGGAATGTAATTAATAAAAATGAATTTATCAAATCTTTTTTCTTTCAATAAATCACCAGGTTCTGATAGTGTACATTATTTCGGATTATAATTATTTATTACAAAACGCCATAACTGTAATTTGATGTGTTCTGTTTTTACCAAACTTTAAAAATTATTAAAAGAATAAATTTGGTAATTAATTTATAATTATTTTTTTTCGAACTGACTACTGTTAGCCTTAGGGGCCCTGGGGCTTTTACGGCTTTTACAGCTTTACCGGGCTTGAAAAAAAAATTACTATGAAACTGTATTTATGGGTCTCGACGTAATTACAGGTAAGTGTAGACGCGTTTTAGACCCGTATGTATATTAATAAATATGTAGTTCTTCCTGTACATGTATTTTAAACCATTTGCTATAGATGTCTATTAAAAACGCTACAGTTAAATCGATATACTCTTACTTACACACTTAAAACACTTAACATCTTATGTCTATGTATCTTTCTATGCCTGGATATATTTGAAAAACGTTTTGATCGATTTTTATGAAATTTTATACACTGGAAGTATATGTCATATTTCAAATAAAACAATCAATAATACTTTTAGAAGTAAAAATATTTGTTTTCAATTGATATAGATTAAATTTTCTACATGGGTAGTATATATGTCAATCCGAAATCCGCAAGTTGAAAAATTAAAGCTATTTGTCTAATAATATTGGTCTTTTGATGGATTAAAATGATACAAATCTGGAAAAAAATTGTTCATTTTTTTCTTGGGTAAATTAAGGTTTTTTGTCTTTCATTCACATGCTTGGAATGCAAACGAAAACAAATAATTAAAAATATGTAAAGTTGAGTGACATTAAGTTTGTTGTTTTGTGATTACTTTAAAATTATCACTAAATTGTGGAAATAGTGGAATATTGTATATTTTATATAGATACTGAAAATATTTCATAACTGAAATTCTAGTAAAATCAATTTTAAGCATAATACGTTTAAAATTAGTTTTATTTATTGAACGATGACGTCACATGTGGTCGTGCGGCGTTTTTGGGGTATATTTTATATACTTAAAATATATTTTTGTAATAATTTTAAAGGTTTTATAATGAATAGTGTTTATATATCTAGTGTCTATTATAAGTTTTCTGTTACTGTATATAATAATTATCACTAATGCTTTCAAAATATAAAAAAATATCGTTTGTTTTTATTATTCTCAACCGATTTGACCGCAATTTTGTATCCAGGATGTAATAACCCTTTCAGAAATAATAAAATATCAGTAGAAATAAAATTATGAGACGAAAATAATTATTGAGTAATAGACGCGTGTGGAGCCGAGGGTATAGCTAGTTAAATATATATATATTATTTCAAAATGTAATCGAATTTTTCAATCCAAATATTATTTAGAATTTAGAATGAATAACATGTATAATTTTGTAACTTATCAAATATCATATTAAAAGATACAAATGGATAATATTTTACTAACTTCGTATGTATTCATTTCATATTTACGATAAAGTTGATAAAACGGTATTATTTAAAACACATTTCTAAATAAAATAAAACACAACAAAAAGGTAACAATCGAATCATGATTTTGATAAATCCACTTAGCTTTACATCTAGCTGGGTCTTACTGTCGAGATTAGTTGAATTAATGCTTCCGTTTGTGATGTTTCTCTTGTCCGGAGAGCCGGCCGCTTGTCCGGGTAACGAATGATTCATAATAGCCACTCACGAACAAATGATTTGTGAGTTAGCAGTTTTTCGCTGAAACTCTGCATTTCTTGGATATCTTATTTACTTGGATTTCGTTTGACGGTTTTCTTCCTTACTTTTTATATACAAAGAAGTAAAAATAAATTTATTGCTTTGTTTTGTTAGCACTCTTTGTCTCATCAATGTATTTGTTTTTTTTTTGTGCCACTAAAAGTGGATTGTATTATGAGTCATGTTACAATTCTATATCCGGTAATGTAGAAAAAAAAACAATTTATTTAAATAATTACATTATTTTTAATACAAAAATTATTCAATTCAAAATAAATCTTAAAATATGACGTCAGTATGTTTCATATTGTGATATTTTTATTTACCTTCCTTCTCCTCTTCTCATAATTTTAAATTACTATCCATAATTGTCAGTCTTTTGTGCTGGGCGATAATTAGTCAGTCAGGAGATCGTTTTTATATAGTACATATAGAATTGCAAAATAGTTTATTATCTATATAGATAAAAATGGCATGCTGTTCGTTGGTAAGTGCATCAATTTTTTGAACGTCTGGATAGATTTGACTATTGTTTATTTTTAAATGTTTGCTGTAATAATCCGAATTAGGTTTTTAAAGAAAGAAAAATCGGAAATTTCCTCTGGAAGTTATTCATTATTTCAAAGGGCGAAACAACATCTGCCGGACCAACTAGTTATAAAATTATCGCCCAGCCCGAAGTACTAATTACTAGGGATAGTATATGAATTATGAGAGAATTTCTTGAAATTAAACCCCTATGGGGATGAAAGTGGGTGGCAAATTTTGTAAAGGAAATAAAACTTACTTTATCAGGTCAGATTTATTGTGTGTTCAGATTCAGTTCCAACAGGAGCCTGATGATTATAGTATCGAATACTATATAAAACACGAACGTGTACATTATTGAATTCTAACTACTACCTGCAGATATTTTCACATAAACTAGGTCACTGTTTGTACATTTTTTAAATTAATATATGAAAAATATACATACCAATTACTAACATTCATTAATGGTTAATACTTTACAAATAAAATTCTACGCAAGTAAAGCATCGCCGGAATAATGGTGTTACAGTAAATATATAAATAATTTGCCTTAATAAACTAAAACAATGAAATGTTAAAACAAGAGACAGTTTTTTATATATAACTAATATAGCAAACAAACCTTCGGCACGCTTGATGGTAAGTAGCTACCGTAGCATATTGACGCTTTTAACACCATAGGTATCAATAGCACGATGTCGACCTTCAACTCCTCTTCCCAAAGGAGTTCTGAAAACTACTCACCGCAAGAATACAATACAAGGTTATTTGTAGGTATGTGACCTTGTGTAAGTATTTCATCAGTCGGACAGCCCTAAGTAGAAAAAATCTCCAAAGTATTTTTTCTGCGCCCTACTTATCTTAAATACATACTAGAAATAATGAAACGAAATTATTTCACAAAGTTTACATCTAAGTAGGAACAACCACTAAAGAGCTTTACTCAGTCCTCAACTTGACAAAAGAGTAGAATCTTCCTACCGTCAAATATTCATCAAAAGTACTCGTAATTTCTTGAAGTATCTCTTAGGCACTGGGTAAGGGAAAAGTACACTTTGCACTTCCCGTCGTGAAGTGGCCAAGTGTTGTTAGAAAAAATCATTATCAAACTCCGGAAGTCTATAAAATGCGTTTTCATAATGGACTAACAATATTTGGGAAGCTATAATTTGTGGTATTTATTTAAAAATTTTAAATTGGCTCTATTTTCCTAAATATAGCAGTAATATGTTATACATCTTTCACAAATTATTTTGGGTTGAACTGTTCTGGACGCATACAGAGCTTATAATATTGAAAATTCGAATAACAAAGACGTATATCCCTTTATAATAATACGGAATTTATCCTTTTATAATACGGCAAATTTAATGCAGTGTGATTGATGCACTGTGTAAAGTAAAATCAAAAATACCGGCAAAACTTGAGAAACTTGAGTGTTGTAATATGCCCTACATCATGCTATGGCTTAATCACGCTGTTTTCCTTCACCGAAAGCTCAGGCTCATTGCGAGATTTCGAATTCACGTCCATTAACGTGATGTTCGTACGCGCTGCCACTGAGTCATCATTGGTATAAGGTATACGAACAGTTGACAGTAGTTAACTGGGCGCAGATTGTCAACTATTTTGTAAACGTTCATGTAATGTACGCAAACCACATGACAACACAACATGACGTGTTTGTAACAACAATCTCGGCAAAAACATAATTCAAATAATGTATTATCAATAACCTGACGCTGATGTAAACAATTATAACATTATTATATTTAAAAATAATAAATATGCTAAGAAACTATGTTACTATGTCGATGGGTAACGTTAAATACATCGAATCGAGAATCTCCTTGACCGGAATCCGGAACGATAAATATTTACGTGAACGCACACAATCCACCGGCCGTTAAATCCATTATGATTTAAAACTCAATCAGTAACAAACAATAGCCAGAACCATTGTTTTTAACTTGTTTGACTAATCCAGTTTGATTAACGGTTTTATTGTTGTTTCAGGCCGATGTAAACACATAGCCGAAATGATATGAGTATGCGCGAGGCGTGGGTCAGGTGGTATTGGCTTGTGATACTGACCACATGCGCTGCTAGGACAGCAAGCGACTGGCTCGACTGCTCCCACATCGCCACTTGCAAGTGCAAATGGTCCTCAGGGAAGAAGACAGCCACGTGTGCCTCTGGTGACCTGCGCCGCCCGCCGACACTCTCCTCGGATATCCAAGTCCTCGATCTGCACGATAATCCGTTAAGAAATTTACCCCAGGAAGTATTCTCTAATATAGGCCTTTTAAACTTACAACGACTGAACTTAAGAGCGACGAATCTAAGATCTATACACCCCGATGCATTTTTAGAATTAAGGATATTGATAGAAGTCGATTTAGGAGATAACGACCTTTCGAATTTGCCAAAAGACATATTCAGGGGCAACGAAAGGCTGCGGTTAGTTGTGCTGAGCAATAATCCGCTAACGACTCTAATTGCAGACCAGTTCCCACCGCTGCCACATTTACGGATACTCTTATTAGACGGCTGCAGATTAAGGTCGATACATACAAATGCTCTGCGAAATTTAAAATCTTTAGAGACGATAGATTTGCGTAGAAATCAGCTAACATTCCTGCGTTTGATTACATTTTCGCTGCCGGCTTTGAAGACAGTATCGTTGTCTAGTAATCCGTGGAAATGCGACTGTAGATTACGTGAATTTAAAGACTGGTTTTTGGAAAGTAAGCTAGGTACTGAAGATTTGCTTTGTGTGGAGCCAACGACACAAGCTGGGAACAAGTGGCGAAACGTTCCAAGTGAGAGTATGACGTGTCCGCCCGAAGTGAGAACCAGTACATTGGTGGTTAGAGCTGAAGTAGGTGTTGCTACTTCCTTCGGTTGTTGGGTTCACGGAGTACCGAAGCCACATATAACATGGTTGTTTGACGGCGTAAATGTACAGAACAGTTCTGTTGACTGTGACATGGAAGAGACGGAAACTACCATTGAAGATGATTCAGAAGAAAGAGTACCAGGTAGTGTAAGATGGGTGAATGTAACCCTTTTGAACGTCACTTCTAGTGCTGCTGGAGAATGGACATGTCTTGCGAAAAGTATAGCTGGTGAAGCAAGAGCTATCATAAGTTTAGTATTACCACGATCGCAGACAGCAACAGCCAGAACGGCACCTGGCATTCCTCAACTTCTGGGTGTAGTTTTTGGTGCTTTAGGTATCCTAGCCGCTCTAGGATTTATAGCAGCAGTAGCGTGTTGGCATTTGAGAAGACGAAATGTCCCACCAAGTAGAAGTTTCACAGATCAAGAAAAACGACTCATCGATGCGTCTGTCGTGGTTAGTTGTGACAGATCAATTGGGAATATGGCATCACCATGTGACTTTGAAATGACAGAACAGTCTTTGGGTGATGATCAGCCACGAACATGTGGTTTCGATCCTGTACACATTACTATAGAAGGAACACCAGGAGTTTATCCTCCACCACCGGCTGAATTCGCAGTACCAGTACCTTATGGAAACATCTTCATATCAGTACAAGTGGCTGGAAGAGGCGAACAAGGAAAATACCCTGACCTGTTAAGTGGTGGAGCGACGTTACCGCGAAGAAATAGATCTTGCTGTCCAGCTCCCGCTTATGATAATATGGGACCGAGAGTGACAGCCACAGGTAGTTCGACCTGGTCATTGCCGGGAGCTAGTACCGAACACGTGGAACAGTCAGAGACACCAGTCTTGACTTTACCACCACCTCCGCCGGAATTCGTTTCGCTTTAGCCTCGGCCCTTGGTACTGGACGCTTCATCTCTGAGGTGACCTGGTACCACTGACATTGTCAATTAGACTATTCCCAGCTTTATTATACTTTTAATATCATTTCGAAGTGATTATTAAGATAGACCACTACAGCGGCAACTGATGTCTTTATGCAACACCTTAGATTTTATAACATAAATATGGCGTACATATTGGAAGTATCACGTGCGTTCCAATCGGAGATCGATAGAATCGTTTAAAGAGTGTAAATATTTTTTGTTAGTTTAAGTATAAAAGATGTGTGACATCTCATTACATATTGTGAGGTTATCTCTATTATGTACATTAGTGAACAATGGTGAGTGAACTTGTTAATAAACTGAAATATTGATTGAAGTGTTATTATAAGCGTTGTGACTAGTGTTGCTTGAATGTCGATAAAAATAATAAACGAAATTCAGATTACAATGTTCATTTGCACTGTAAACGAGTTTTATTATTAAATAATTTGTATGATTTGAACATTTATTAAAAGCTCTCTTCTGTTAATAATAAGTGACTACAGCTCGCAACTCTAACAAATATTTAAAATCAACATTGACGTTCGTTTAACAAATTGAATGCAATAATAAATTAGTATTTATTTCATAGAGTTAAATAAATTCGTTTAAGAAATAGCCTCAAACTTAGTTTGTGTTTTTAATTTATATTACTATACACTTTGAAAAATTATAAATACCTTTTGCTTAGAAATTTTGTAAGTGTTTCAAACGTGATGAAATGTGTAAACACATTTCTTTTTTTTGGGACTTTTATTCCACCGAGTATATCAGTCCCATTGTACCCCATCCTTTGTGACATCACATCAGGAGAGTCGCTGATGAGATAGCACTACAAGGTCATACAACATCTTGGCATCATCTGATTATTCAGATGATGGTTCAGATTCAGATTCAGAAGGTTCTGCCAAACTGCTGTGAAAAACACTTATATCTTGACAGTTTAAATTCATGCTCTTTACCAGAACATAGCCGTGGTAGATATAAATTGTATGGTATAAAAATATTTGCCATTATAATGGGTTAACATTCAACAATAAATAAATCAAAAATAGTAAATTAAAATTACTTTAAATAATCATGTATAACATTACTATAAAATAATAAAAATGTTAGAACATTTGTTGTTGTTGTTGTTTGTTAGGACAATGAACATTCTAAGCTTTATAAGAGCAAAGTTTTAGAAGTAAAAAAAAATCATTACAAAATACGTCTTAGGATTTGAAAAGATTATTTTTATTATTTATCGGTAGTCGAGCAACACTTCAATTTAATCTTCTCTTTCAGTTTTTAGATAATTCCGTTGTACTATTTCTAATAAGTGTCTTCCTAACTTTTGTAAATATCGTTTATTATATATATTACAAATTTCCCAAACATAAGACTGATCCTTTTGTCTTATTTTCGTCTTTCTAATTAATATAAGCTAACTTTGCCTCTAGTGGATTGAAGGTTACACTGTTTTTTTTATCGTCCAACTTTTAATTAAGCAAATCATAATATTTAGAAATAACAGGAATGTTGTATTGGGTTGTATTTAGTTTACTTTACATAAATATTACAATAGTTTTCATATAATTTAACGTAACTATTATTAGGAAATTATCTTTATGTATTTATAAATATAATATATTAAAATATAAATTATCTTTGATCCGATTCTTCTGCGACTGTATACTATACTTAATTTTTACCACAAAAGAGTTACGGAATGAGTTACCTTTTACGGATATATTGTAGGGATATATGGAAGAATATTTTTCAAGAATGTAGCGATAGATGACAATAACCATTAAGTAAGTTTTCTAACGTTCGGGTCTACTAAAAAGCATTTTTCAAAAACTAAACTTAGAGGAAAAATGAGGAATCAAAGTCCACAGTCAAAGTCAAAGTTTCAATTCCACTTGTATTAATTTTTTTTTCATATGGTAGCACATATTTATAAATATGTATCTTTAGTAGTTATTTTCATTTGATAGTAGCAAACTACACACGAGTTACAAGGTACTCTTTAAAAATCACAAATGCATTTTTAATAAAATTATAATCATATTCTATTCATTCACAACCTTCAATCTACATAAAGTGAAGCCCTAAAGTAATATGTAATATAAAACTGTACACCGTTTAATGTCAAGCAGAATGGCATCTAAATTCCTTTTAAAACAAAAATATTGTATAAGAGAAAAATATATAAACCGATCACGTAATTTGAGATGTAGTTTTATTGTCCTGAACTTTATCCATATGACCATATTTTATTACCTGAAATAGACTATTGGTATTGTTTTGTCCGTGTTCAGTGTTATTCTTAAGCCTAATGTCGCTTTATAGACAATTTTATTGACAATCATAGATATTTTACGTGTAACCCATTTCTCTTCATGTTTATTTCAGTAATAACACTGGATTATGTCACTATCATAACTAACCTTTAGGTTTTTGGATATCAATTGGCGATTGAAGGCAATAATATAATATATAAATCTGTCATTGATTTGACTGTCATAAAGATCGAAGGACGGTATAAAACAAAAATCTATTTCTTTGAACAAGACTCTCTAACATGTTCCAACGATGTCCTTCCTATGCACGTGTTCGTGCAAAGTAACTTCTGTTTTAGATATTCAATGCTTAAAAGCCTATTTTATTAATATGTTCTTTTTCTTCTTTAATTTAAGAGCTCAGCTCTTATCTGTGGAGCAATTGCCACTGTTTCCTATCCTCTGACTTTCTTTTCACGTCTTGATATAACACGACTCCCACTTTATCCTTCATTTGTTCAAAAAAACTTAGTCTGAGTTCGTATAGGAAACATAAATTGCAAAGAGTGCTATTATTAAGAATGAGATAGATACTTTATTTATTTCGAAATCTGAATCCAGGTAAGCGAAAAAAATGTCAACATAAAGAACTATCCTAATGTCTCTACGTCATATATTTGTCATACCGTGAAACTGTGGAACCAAGCGTAACTTGAAGAGATATTTATACAGACGTTTACGCATGACAGCGTGAACCGCCGATGGATTTCGATCTCTCGATGGTCGACGTTGTGTTTGGATTATACTGTGATTACCATCAGGGACAGTACCGTCAATCTGACGAGCTACTATAAAATGTACATATTTGTATATGTCGGAGATACCAATAGTCATCGAGTTAATCATTCGGGTTAGTGCAAGCAGCAAGTTATTCTTGTTTATTTGGGGTTACCTCAAGTGGCCGTCAACCTCCTCTATAGCCACCCCGAGTCTCGCATTTCTGATCAGACTGGTAACTGATCCTGACGTCCTCCCCAGTCCGTACCTGGAGACGAAAGCCATCGCGCGAATGCTATCGCGCCTAGTGTAATAGTACTTAGTCATTAGCAGACATGATTCTCCGAAATATAGTAAAATCCTTTCCCGGAAACGACTTTAAAAATTAGGATAAAATGTTGTACTTAGGTAATGATTTACTTTCCAATTTGATCTACCTATATAGGTGTTTTTATTTGTTATAATATAAGAAAGAAGTAGTCCAAATATTCTTATATTATAGTAGATAGTAGTAATAAGAGTAGAAGGAAGTAGTTACTTGGGATATATTTTGAAAGTCTATTATTTTGGTGGAGTCTTCTCATTCAATGTCACCGGATGGTAATGTCTAGGTAAAAATAAACCAGACTTCAAAAATCGATGTTACTTGACTCGAACATTCTAACGTCGAATCACTAGTGATCGGTAATTAAAATATTGAAAAGAAATCTGCTAGTAAAATTGCAGAATATTAAAAACTAAACAGTGTGTTATTTGACTGACGAAGGCGTTTCTTTTCGGAAATTCATCGTAAATAATAAATTCAAAAATTTCTTATTTGTATTACACATAACAACTAGGGAGAGGAAGGGCTAGGAATCAATATAAACGGCGAGTACATCACTCACCTTCGATTTGCCGATGACATCGTAGTCATGGCTGAGACCATCGAGAATTTGAAAGCAATACTCGACGACCTCAGTAGAGCCTCCGAACAAGTTGGCCTTAAAATGAAAATGGACAAGACAAAGGTCATTTCGAACGCCCATGTAGCACTCTGTAACTCTCATAAAAATCGGACACTTGAAGTTATGACTATTTGTACTTGAGATATACTTTCCAGTTAGGTAGGTTTAACTTCAAAAAGGAGTCGACCGATGAATCCAACTCGCCTGAGCAGCGTTCGGGAAGGTACGTAAGATTTTCTCGTCTAAGATATCGCAGTGTCTTAAGATGAAAATCTTTGTCAAGTGTGTGTTGCCAATGAAACATGGTCACTAACTATGGGTCTCATAAGAAAGGTCAAGGTCACTCAAAGGGTCGGAGTTTCTTTGCGTGACCAATTCAAAAATGAGGATATCTGCATAAGAACTAGTGTAACTGACATAGTTGTAAGAATTGCTAGACTTAAGTGGCAGTGGACGATATTTCACGTAGGATGGATGACTGATGGAGGCGAAGAGTACTGGAGTGGCGTCTTCCGGCGCAGCGTGGGCAGATTCTCTGACCAATGGAGGCGAAGAGTACTGGAGTGGCGTCTTCCGGCGTAGCGTGGGTAGATTCTTCACAAGTTGGACCGACGACCTGGCAAATGTTACGGGATCCCGCTGGATGCAAACAGCGTAGGACCACTCATTGTGGCGATTATTGGGAAAGGTCTGTTTCCAGCAGTGAACGTCTTTCAGCTGAAATGACCATGATGACATATCAACTGTTACACAGTTCTTTTAAATTGCTCCGTTGTTTTCATTTTTATTTAAAATCAACATAAAAAATGTTTATTCAATTTAGGCCCTAAAAGCACTTAATGTCAAAACCAGTTCGCAAAACATCCCAGTTATAAAGAAGAGCTCGATAGGATTCATAAATAATTTCATAGTTGGATAAATATTTTGTTAGCTGTTACATTATTGCTTTATTTCATTGTATTTTTAGTGAATGTACAGAGAGTGAGTTACTACCAGATATCATATCATCCACGTAAGGATCCATCCTGTAATATACAGGTTAATATACCCCTTCCACAAAAAAACTTTCTTTAAAAATGTAATCCTTTAAATTATTGTCCGGCAAATCGGTAATGCGCTTAGACAATTTATTGTAGAAACAAACAAAATTACCTAAAATAACTTATATTTGTCATTTATATATATATATATATATCTAGTATTTTATAAATGTTACAAAATTTTTTAAATTATTATTTATTTGGTCTATATAAAGTTAAAACTCTCCGTCAGTAAGCCTGCTACATTATCCGTGGAAATTTATATTTATCCGACGTACTTCGTACCAACAGTTTAGTTAACATAATCTAGGAGTTTAGATAAACTTAAGAACCTCTTTTACGAGCCACTTAATTTATGTCAAATACAAGAATTAAGGACAACAAACGTTTTATTATTTCCAACAGTTTTTTTTCTTATATATTGGTCCGGCAGACTTTCTGCCTCTCTCAATAATCAGTAACTCAACCAAAGCGCCACCTATACCGTTTTATTTCCTGATAAAATGATTAATGATGAATTTAATTTGTTATGTAAACATTCGTTGGTTAGCCTTTGGATAGATGTATTATACAAACTTTCACTCCATTCAGGTATTTAATTTAAAAAATTACAAAAACTCGTCATTTTAAATTTTTAACTGAATTGCTATGTTTCTTTAAATATCTAATACTATAGTCATAAATAAAGGTTTTTATAAAAAAATATTCCTTTTACATCACCTTAGGGGTTGAATTTTCAAAAATCCTTCCGTAATGCTCACCTATAGTGTAAAAGGAACCCACTTGCTAATTTTCACGGTCCTAGCCCAAGTAGTTTGGGCTCTGTGTTGATGAATCAGTCAGTCAGGTCCAGTAATTATTTATGTATAGATAAGTTTAGGATTATCACCACAACCTCACCTGGTGTTAAATGATGATTTGCTAAGCCTAGAGAGACTGGCTCTCAGGGGCAGTTGCTAAAACACTCCTATGGGTGCTTGGAGACAGATTTTCAACTTGAACATCCCAGCTACCCAAGCAGGAATTGAAAAATACCTTACCACCATGCTATGGATTCAACACGATGTTTTTCTTCAACGAAAACTCAAGCTCATTTCAGGGATTCGAACTCGTGTCGATGATGTGGTGTTCATACATGCAATCACAGAGCCATCATTGTTTCAAAAATTTTACCAGAGATATTATATAAAATATATAATAAAAATAAAACAAAGAAACCTTTCCACCGCTGGACAAAGACCAGACTAAAGAACTAAAGGCAGGAGTAATATTTAGGGTAGGTATAATTATTATCACGCCTGTCCACACAACGTTTTGGTGACTTTTAACATCAAGAATTATGTATACCCCTATATGGTAGTTCTGATAACACTATTGAAACACTTATTTGTTGGTTTAGTGTTGGTGCTGCGATTGCATATTTTCAACTTAGGAAATATTTACTATCCTAGATTTGGAGTGGTATTATTTATTACTTAGATCATTAATTCTTAACGGAAGAAATCCTTATTAAAACTATATATACGTACATTAATAAAATCATCGAGGTGAAACGCTATATTGAAGGGTGAAACGAACAAATATCCTGGGAGTAATAAGGGCTGCGTACGTTTCAAGGACAAAACGATATTAACAATATTGATCCGTTGTAATTGTGTAAAGGGATTATTAGAAACGATAAATCTCGATCCTTGGTACATTAGCGCTGTGTAAGCTGTAAGGATGATAATCTATACTAATATAATAAAGCTCAATATATCTGTCTAATCTATACTAATATAATAAAAATCCCTTTTGAATTTTATAGCTGCATTTATTGAGAAAGGCTATAATAGCTTTTATACTACTACACCATGGGGCGTAGCAGTAACCATTTCAGCATTTAGAAAGATGTAAGTAAATACACAGGTGCATTGGTGGTAGCGCGTTGGAGAATTGGTTCAATAAATTTAACACGTGTGAATCTATGAAGCACAGGTAGTAGTATCGAATACATGTTAAAGTGTCGGCGTATAAAAGCCTCATTCCTATCATTTTGCATAGGAAAATCTCCTTTTAATTCTATGAGGATTGAACTGAGCGAGATATTAAGGCCTTATTTCAAGAGGTAACAAATACTCATAAAAAACTTTGTAAATCAGCATTTTTTTGTAAATATATATTTACATCGAAATTTTCAGGCCAGGTAGGATTTATTGATCCAGGCTCATATCGGCTGTAAGATATTTATATTATGTTTTAGGTTTTTTGTGGGTATAAATTTTATTCACTTTAACATTCTAATCTAAAAAAAAAGTTTAGGATACGTCCCCTACACGTAAAGTGGGGAATGACAAATTTTTCTCGTCTATCCCGTCGTGTGGAGTGGCGATGGATAGGCGTCGATGGAATTTGTACGAAATTACTTGTCGAAGTACATTTTATAAGTTGGCTGACTATTACTCATTGACTTGTAAAGCCTACTTTGCTGTTATAGTTTTCCTTTTAACCTAAAAACAAACATTTAATTTAAACAAAAATTAAACAAAATTTAGCAATTTAAAGCTTAATATTTCGCAAACGGATCCATGAATCTAAAAATTGTTTCCACATACTCGCAATATTTTTAACGATCTATCTAACGACACACACATTGTTACACACCATGGGCTAGACGAAAAAAAAAATCTTGCCAACTTCACTTGTAGGGGAGTTTTTATTTTTCCACTTTCTCGGTCTGATCAATATGTAATTATGTACACCAATACTAAGTTACAGCTTTCTAGTACTAAGAGCTTTCTGTGAGCTAAGCTGCGAATGGACATAACGAATACCTCTTTCAGAGACTTGGCTGCTCGCTTGTAGGCCTTGATGCATGTCCCATTCAGGTTTTGCCGCGTACTTGAAAAATGGCGTCCACCTTAAAATTTGTAAGGCCTTCAGGGTCTCCGCATCCAGGTCATCGACTTGACCACCACGTCATTGACGGCCGCGACCTCCCGGGAGGCTGCCTCCTTTAAAAAGGGCTGGATCGAACTCGTTTCTCCTTTAGTCGGGCGGCCAGACTTCTTAGATCAGCCTAGCGCGCGAAGCGCCTCTCTTTTTGCTGTTGTAATCTTTGCAGCCAGAACCGGGATTATGTTAAGCGGCTCCCCGTCCGCTTCATCCTCCCCCTCCTTTATCGCCCTCCCACCCTCTATCCACCATCATCGTTCTCTGTACTACTTTATCTACTTAACTAAATTGTTGAGTTTTGGGCCATTTTGTTCCCACGAGTATGGGGAAAAATAACGATCCGCCTAGGCAGTGCCCCCTGTACCTGGGTAAGCCTAGCGTAACCCGTTGGAGAGTCGGCCAGTTCTCCAGAGTGGGGTCTGGTCCCCCACCAACTGCGCATACCCTCGCGGTGCGCCGACGCTTGGGATTGGGATAAGTTCGTCAAATACGAGTATATGCCGATATTCATAAAATTGTGACACTCCGCCTGATGTTATGTAAAGTACTACAGACACAGCAAGGCCTTCGAGATTTAAGGACCCTATGATAATCACTGTGTAAGTAAGGTAATAATAGTAGTATCAACTGAGAGAAAACACTCTCTTGGCTCTTCTTTTAACCATCCATTCATTAAATTGAAGACGTCCACAGATGGACACAGACAGCCCTTCCCTAAAACCTGGCTATTAAGTGAGGAACACACTAACCTGTGCCCAGCGATTTCCAACAAAAGGGTTGTAGCTAACCAGAAGATTACTGGATAATTCTCATAGGGTATGAATTCATTGCGATGTTTTCCTTTCGATTTGAGTGCATGTATACCGTTGAAATGTTCGAACGTACTGTTACCTCTGGAACCGATATCGATTCAGCAAAAAGAGTTACTTTTTTAAGAAAATTATCAAAATTCTTTCTTATTTCACAAAATATAACTATTACTGCCACATATTAGGTAATATTTCATAACAGCTTTCATTTAAATTTAAGGTTGCGATACACATGTAATTCATTTTAATGCAGGAGTAATAATGTTATGGTCAAATATGAACTTTACCACTTCAAGAACGTCTATTTTATTTACAATTAACAAAGGATCTACCCAAATCGAATAACAGTTATTTAAAATATTCAAATGATTTTAAAACCAAATATAGTTTTAATAAAAGTATCTTAAACTCTTAACGAAAATTACGTTTGTAAATTTAATTAATTTCAAAGATTAACTTTCTTAAGTAGCAAAGTGTTAAAATTTTTGAATTCCATGATAATATTCTATCTTTACTTTAATATTTTAGTCTTTATTTTAATTTAAAGTTATAATTGACGTGAGTTTCAAGAAGCTACCGATTACTGATTGCTTTACTAGTAATTTTTGTGACACACCTAGCTACGGGTACAATAACTATTATGTGTTTTTTGCGAATTATCACTTCATCTAGCGTTCTGGTGTCTTTTTACCAAGACCCTTTCAGCAACACGTCTATATAACGGTTTTCAACTCTTTGATAGATATCATCAGCCCTCTGCCACTTCTATTTGCTAATTCTCTAGCCCATCTTCTTATTATGAATTCCATCGTATTACATAATGCCATTGGCTGCTTAAAGCTTGCCAATGGATTTGAGTGCCTTGGCCTTGGAAGAAGCCTTTGGAATAAGACAGGTTGACGATGATGGAAAACAGCGATTAACCGTCATGCACATCTCAAGGAACCTTCTGACCTTGAGGTACCTTATGAAAGAAATACATAATTGCTGAAAAAGATAGTGAATACGGTTCACGTGAAGCTCGCATGAAATTTCGCAATCCATTACTAAATTTTCGGGATTCAAATATTAACGTTCTTGTATTCTATATTTCATTTTCATCGGTTTATCATTACACCTAGATATGCTTTAAAAAATATTTATTTTTCGTACACCATAAAGTTCATACGAACATGCTTTTAACTATAACAAGGCCATTTCCTAATGCTCGCCTTGCTAGCATCCTCAAGTTGAAAGTATGTTACAAAGTATCTATAAATGTGTTCCGGCATCTTTATTTGAGAGTCAATCTCCCACTAGATTTAAGGCTGTTTCCATCGTAAGCCATTCGTCACTATATATATATAGATTACATTGTTCTCAAACGCTAACCTTATAAGGTAGAGCACAGATAATTTTTTTTTTTTTTTTTTTTTTTTTTTTTTTTTTTTTTTTTTTTTTTTTTTCGAACTGACTATGCTGTTGGCCCGGGGGCCTTAACAGTTTCACCGGACTTGTTGGCGAGCGCTTAAGGCACTCAGCCGAGAAATTTTGGGCAACATGCGCAAGGGTGCCAAAGTGGCCGAACCTCGGCTTGAGCTGTTGCCGTATTTGCAACATACGCGACCTAGCTAAATTCCTACGCGAATTCGAGCTAACTAACTATACATGTATGCATGTCTCTTGCCTCCTGGGAGGGAGGAAGAGACACGCGTACATGTATTTAGTGATCTGAAAAATTTTCTAAGGCTAACTAACCACAAAAAAGAAAAAAAAAGGTCCCTTACAAGACCTATGTACCTGAGTGTAGTGCATGTGTGTTCATACAGTGTAGTGAATGTATGTCGGTAGCTAGTGATTGCAGTGTCACTGTATCGCGCGAGCAGCTGGCTTGAGGGCTCCCTAGCGGGGGAACGGACCTAGGCTCAAGTCGCTGCAGGAGAAGGCGGTCGAGATATGTGTGCGGGAGCGAAGTTTGCCGCCCGCCCCCTGCGGAGCGAGCGGTGATTACGCGGGCGTGGGCGCAAACACGCTTGGTTATTAGATACGGGCGGGAAAATCGCGTTCGCTTCCGTGATTTTATCATCGGGGTCAGATAAAATGTCGCGCGGGCGTCTATATTTGTTAGACATTCGGATGTCTGGATTCGGGTTCTGAGATGCGGCTGCCACTACTAGCTGGTTAGAATGGTTCGACGCTTTTTCAAAATAATTATTTGATAGGGACTTTATAAATGATTCGATCGAAGGTATTTCCATATCTTTATGGAGATCTACGTTCCGAGCGAACCAAGGGGCACCGACCGCCCTTCTCAAAAAGCGGTTCTGAACTATTTGTAACTTATTGAGGGTGAATTTACTTATGTGAGCAAAGACTGGGGAACTATAAGTTAGGATCGGTCTGATACAAGTCTTGTAGAGCGTGAGCTTATGTCTGAGGGACATTTTGCTCTTCGAGCACACGAGAGGGTGCAGGCGGCTTGAGACCATACCGGCTTTCCTTCGCACTCTATCGATATGTGCCTTGAAATTTAGGCGTTTATCCAGTGTGACACCCAGATATTTGATCTGGTTGGCCCACGGGATAGCCACATTAAATAGTTTGATAGCGGGAATTTTAACTAATCTTTGAGTGGGATGAAGGAGGATAGCGCTACTCTTATCGGGGTTAATTCCTATGCGCCATCTACGGAACCATTCGCCTAGCTTATCTACGGCTTTTTGGACTCGTAGCCTGAGGGTTTGTCTGTTCCACGAGGAACTAAACAGGACTGTGTCATCAGCGTAGGAACCTACCTCTACCTCGGGGAGGCGAGGGAGGTCACTGATATATAAGTTGAATAGAGAGGGCGCCAGAATGGAACCCTGGGGAACACCTGAGCGTATGGGATGAGGCTCAGAGAGAGCACCCTCTACTCGGTAGCAGAAGGTCCGGTCAGAGAGGTACGCGTGTATGATTTTAACTAATCTATCCGGGATTTGAAGTTCCAAAAGCTTGTGGACTAAACCGGCGTGCCAGACCTTATCGAAGGCCTTGGCGACGTCGAAGAAGACCGCAAGTGTAGGGCGAGGTTTTGGGTCGCGGTTGAAGTTTTGAAGAATGTGCTCCGTGAGGCGGTGCACTTGGTGGGTACAAGAGTGTTTGGCACGAAAACCAAACTGCTCAGGTGGTAAAATATTTTTATCTGTGACTATTGACTGGAGCCGGTTCAGAAGGAGCCGCTCATAGACTTTTCCTAACGTGTTAAGGAGACTGATAGGGCGATAGCTGTCGGGAAGCGACGCTTTTTTGCCAGGCTTGTGAATACCTATTACTATGGCCTTTTTCCAGACGGCTGGAAAATGGCAGTGCGCTATGGCTACATTGAAGATGCAGACCAAAAGAGCTATGAGGTGATCAGGAAGAAGTTTGAGTACTTCGTTCCTGATACCGTCGGGACCAGGTGATTTTCTAGGCTTAAGGCCTTTAATGGTTGACATAACTTCCTCAGGCGTGACCGAGTCCAAATCATCTGTCGGGGGGACCGCGAGGGAATTTGTTACCGCCGATTCTATCGAGCTTACGAACTCGGAATCGATGTTAACGCAGTTCGGAGAGCATTGATTTTCAAGGCTCTCGGCAAGGCATTCTGCTTTTTCAGCGCTATCGAAAGCGGGAGGTTTGCCGGGGCCTTGATCTAAGGGGGGCATGGGGACTGTATCGTCACATTTAAATGTGCGTGCTAATTTCCAGAAAGCCAGATGGGATGGTTGGATACCCTCGAGTAGGGCCCCCCATCTGGCATTACGGATTTCGGAAATGCGGCTTTTTACCGTTTTCCGAAGTGAGTTTAACCGCCTACGATTGTCCGCAGTCGGGTATGAATCGTGTGCTCGAGTCGCGGCGTTCTTTTCCGTGATCAGCGCTCTCACGTTGGCAGGAAGTATAAAGCGGCGTTCGTTCGCCGCTTGCACCTCTTTCGAGGCCTTACTGACGGCGTTTTGGAGATGGCTGACCAGGGAATCGATCGCCACATCGGCATCGGCTGTCGATTTCAACTCGTCTGGGACCCTATCCAAACTGGAGGATGAGGGATTGTGCAAGAGGTATCTGTTTAGCTCCGCATAGTCCACCACCTTGACGGAGGAGGGATGCTGGTCAGAAGGCTGACCTAGGTGGAGAACTACGGGTCGGTGGTCGGAGTCTAACTCATGTACGACTTGTACGAGTCTTATATTGAGAGAGACATTTTTTAAAAGTGCTATATCTAAAACAGATGGACGACAATCGTCTTGAAAGTGAGTGGGCTCTGAAGGAGCGATGACATCAAAGTCGAGAATGGCAGATAGATCCTCCAGAATCCTCCCGTTCGGGGAGGTAGTCGGGTTGTTCCAGATGACATTCCCGCAATTGAGGTCACCCGCTATAATAACTGAATTACCTAGTGCAAAAAGAGCCTCCAGATCTGACCTGAGAAGCCTTTTGTTCGGGGTGTGATAGGCAGAGACGATTATGATTGACGAGTGGCCAGTCATACCGAGTCTGCAAACAGATACCTCTATACTGGAGAGTTCGGGAGGTTCTATTGATATGCAGTATAGAGAGCGTTTATAGTATATGAGGGTGCCTCCGCCGTTAGCGTGGACCCGGTCGTTCCTAATAATGTTGTAGTTCGCGATTCGGGGATTGCGAGCGCTGGGTTTTAGGAATGTTTCTTGGACTAGAAACACGTCTATTTGGTGCTCTCGGAGGAAGGCGGCAACTAGATCACGCTGAGGTCTAATTGATCGCGCATTAAAAAAGGAAAGGCACAAACTCTTAGGTTTGATCCGATCCATTTTAATTTTGACTATGTGAGGCGCGGACAAGCCGTTGAATAGTGGCGGCTATGCCCGGGAATTGGGTTATTGCGTTGAGCAATCCTAAGTCCTTATTGGAGTTAATCACCGCGTTGAATGCGATGATTTCTTGCACTTCATGCACAAGAAGAAGCTGGGTGAACCACTCCTTGCCAGCCAACGAGAAACCGAGGGCTGAGGTGGCGGGGGCTGCCGGGGCCGGGACGGCCTTGACAGGCTTGGGTTTGATTAATGAGGCCGGAGGGGCCAGTACGGGTGGGAGGGGTGCGAAAGGCGCGGGAGCTGGTGCCACTGGGGCTCGTGAGGTGCCTGGAAGGCTGGGGAAAGCCTCTAGAGACATTAGAGGCTGGATATGAGGCCGAGCGACAGGTACCTTGGGAAAGGTGGCCTGTCTGACTGGCTGGGGGCGTTTCGTGCGTGGGGCGCGGGGACAACCGCGATAATTTGCGGTATGTCCCGTTTGCTGGCAGAGAACGCAGCTGGGTGGGGTGGGAGTGCCAGGAGTGCGAGGGCACTCCTTCGTGGCGTGGTCGTCTAGGCACTTGACGCACCTAGCGCGGAAACAGCAGTTACGGGAAGAGTGTCCGTAGAGCTGGCAGTTGTGACACTGCGACGGGATTCTATTTTTGTGTGGCGGCTCAACGGTTATTCCGGTGAGACCGCACACCTCGGAGAGGTTAAAAATCGACTTGCCCTCCTGGGACTTGTCTAGAAAGACAAGCACCATATTGTATGGTGCCCTGGTGGTGTGTTTGTACATCCTGTGTACCTCACGAATTGGGAAGTTCTGCTCCTTAAGGGAGACTGAGATTTGGTCGGGAGTGATCTCGACCGGGATCTGACGGATAACCACTCGCAGGAGGCGCTCCTCCTCGAGGGCATAGGTGAAGTAACCTAGTCTGTTCGACCGCAGGAGGGAAGTGAGCCTCCTGTGGTCATCGGAGGTGGACACCTGGACCTGGATCCCTGAAGGGGTGTTCCGGGCCCCGGTGTAGTGGAGCTTGAGCTCCTTGCACTTGTCCGAGATTTTCGTCCAAGACGCTTTGTCTTGGATAGTGATTGGAGGCGGGCGGCGGGGTTTTTTCCCTTCAGTGGGTGCGGGAGCCGCAGTGGGCGCGGAGGAGGGGTCGGAGCGAGTGTTCTCGCTCGTTCGGCGTGCTTTTCCTGCGGCCTGGGGTGTAGGGGAAGAGGGCGGAGAGCCCCTCCCCTTCCTTTTGGTGGACTTGACGGTTATGAAACCGTCGTTTAGTATGGTCTCGTTGGGGACCGTGGTGTCCATCGCGGGGACATTTACGATTTTCCGCGCGAAAGGCGGCATTAACGATTGGATCTCCGGATCCGGAGATAAAGGCGAGAAAGAATTCGCCGTATTAATGAAAGTTCGCACTACGGGCGAACGTGACCGGGGACGCGGGAGAGAAGAGCTCTTAGAGCACGAACGCGCCCGTGAGATAGACGAGCGCGAGCGCGGGGCACGCGTGTCAGGATGCGGGGGGCGCGGGGAGCGCGGCGAGCGCGGGCGCGGCGCGGCGGGTACTCTGTTTGACGCGGCGGTGAGGGGTACGAAGTGTGCGGCGGGGCGGCATTTCTCCGCGGGGGTCTGTGCCGGCGCGGGACGGACGCGTGGGTACTTCCTATTAAAGGAAACCAAGGCGTCGGGTATGTTCTCCTTGAGAAAGGTACGGAGCCTCCTTAGCTCTAGGGCTTCTGCAGAATCGGCCATTCCGGTGGCGTGTGGAGGACTGGGGAAAAAATTTGAAATTCGAATTCCAAATTCGAAACAAAATATAAACCTCCCCGCCGGAGGGGCAGGGGGGCGCGCCAAATAAAATTTAACGGACTATCCCGAGTCCGGCAAAGTGACCTGCGAGTCGAGGTGCAATGACACGCAGGAATGAGAACCTACCGGGCCTACGTGGAGGTCCCTATCAAGCCCGAGGCAGAGAACGCAGCCGGTATAAATACCTAGCTACGCCCAAACAGACACTCGGGGATGGATGTGTAGCAGGATCGGAAGGGTGGGAAGGAGACACTCAGGGCTTGACTATGACTCTATCAAGGGCCAAGGTTCCTGAGCCCGACCAAGTACTATCGTTTGCCTCTGAAGGAGGCAACCGAGGGGCGCTTGGGTCACGCACCCACTTGCCTTCTGTTGACACCGAGAGGTTTCCGGCAAGCGACCACTAAAGTGTGGATTTCGTCGAATAGAAACAATTGCACTTAAAAGTGCAGTTTGTTATTGTGTAGCGTACTGAAAGTACGCGACACAATGGGTGCGAGCGAGACGGCGATATGCAGGTGCGGCGCAGGTGCGATGCAGGTGTGCAGCAAAGCCGGTCGGTCGTAAAACTTCACAAAGGCGGCAGAGAGCGGTCGTAAACACGTCCGTTCCCGACGGCGGTCGTGATCGGAATCCCAGCACAGATAAATTTCTATCGAGAGGTCTATCTACTTGGGATAGTCCCGACTGGTGGGTTACCTCCACCCTACAGAAGATCGCAACAAAATAACCTTGTTTTATGTTCCTGCACTGAGTAGGGTTTCTACTGGCTCCTTGAGGTAGGGCGATTCATAAAGGTCGGAAACGCGCTAGTTGATACCTATGGTTTTATAAAGTTCAGTCTTACCATCAGATAAGCCGTAAGCTTGTTTGCCACCTTAGTAGTGTAAAAAAAGTGTATAAAAGATATATGATGAAATATATAAATACAATTTTAGTATGTACGCCTAATGTGCCTCTGTCCTAACAAACCGCAAGAAACGTCGTCTAGTACTATAAATATGAAAACCGACTACTACCAAAACGGATCTACGTAGCTCTGTTAGCGTTTTCATATACTATTATTAAGATATTAGGAAGAATATATTATGAAGCAATGATGGCTCAGTGGTGAGTTTAAATCCCTACAATGAGCCTGAGCTTTCGGTAAAGGAAAACATCGTGAGAAAACCCTAGCATGCTGGTAGGGCTTTTTCTAATGCCCGCCTGGCTAGCTGGATTCAACTGAAAAACGGTTTGACCGATTGTTATGAAATTTCGTACACGGGAAGCTTACGTCACTGGGCAAATTATAGGTTCTATTTTTTTTATAAGAATTTTAGATAATATTAAAAGGAAAAATAAAGTTTTTTTTTTATTTATTCTCAAACGATCCTGATTAAATTTTATACACGGGAATAAGTCATTCTATTATGGATAGGCTATAACAATAGTCAATATTACCTAATTTTAGGACTCATAAAAAAAATCAATAAATTAAAATTTCATCATTCTCAACCTATTCTGATCAAATTTAGTAGACGGGAAGCTTATATAGCATAATACATTAAGAAATAGTAAAAAAAGGTGCGTGTGTGCGATCCACACACGATAGAAGTGAAACTTTATTTTAAAAGATATTTTATATTTTATTTAAACATTGTGCAATATACATACACACCGACATTTGCTCTCTCGCTCTGGCTCACACAAAGAGGAGAGACCGATAATGTGCGTTAAACGTTTAACGTTTAACGCTTGGAAGTCGCATAAGAAGGTTCACTTCAAAAAAAAAATAGTTCTCAATCAATTATGATGAAATTTTGTACACGGAAATTATATTTCATTTCTCAATTGATAGACTAATGAATGCTCAATAATCAGAGTCATAATAAAATTCCCGTAATTAATTACTTCGCAAACAACGCGTGCGGAGCCGCGTGCGTACCGCTAGTCGTCTAATAAGTAGACATCTTATATAAATGAATTTAACACATAGATATAGTGACGCTCAGAGGATAGCCGTGATTACATTCCACCTTGTATGTAAATGTATTGGTAAGTAAGCAACCCTTAGGTTAACATGGTCCTGAAATCATAACTCTCCTGTTGGCCACACCAACAAACCAGCTATATAATATAACTAAATTTACTTTCTTTAGTGTGAAGAGTTCTGAACCGTGTTCATACTATTCCTAGAAGCATGTACCAATTCAGTAAATAATAAAATAAGGCCCGGGATATAACTTGAATAAGGAATGCGATGACGAAGCAAAATTCGAAATAGAACGTCATATAATTTATTCTATCCACTACGTATGTTTTATAGATGGTAATAAATAATATTCCATTTATTTTTCTCTAAGTATATAAACTGTCTAAGACTAGTAAAGCTGTGCCCCACGGTTTCGCTCGTGTTAAAGTATTCGACCAACTCTCCGCTGCGCCGTCGCTCCGCCTACGCACCCGTTAAGCCTATCGTTATTTTCGTTTTCCGTACCTGCTTAAAGGTTGCCGGATTGCTTGACGTCCATCTATCTATACTATAACAATAATATAATAAAGCGTTTTTTTTTGCTTGATTGTTTGTTTAAACACGCTTAACTATGAAACTACGAGTCCGTTTCGAAAAATTATTTTTATATAAGACAGCCAGTTTCACGTGGAGTAGGCTACACCTCTCAATTATCAATTTTTGTTAAGTAAGTCGGAATAAATAGCCCACCCTAACTGCTGTATCCGCGTGCGCTGGCGTAATGGTAACCATTAGTGTACCATAGTGTACGTGTACCATAGTGTACTAGTACCATAGTGATACATAAATAAAATGTACTACAAAAATATTACTCCATAGTACATCTAAAAAAAATTCGCTATACCATATGACTATCTTTTATACATAGTCACAATAAGGTATTTTGTGACAAACATTTATTGAATATTATAGCATGTTATTTGAATGTACAGTTTGGGAAATAATCTAAACTAATAATGTTATAAAGAGGAAAGATTTGATTGTTTGTTTGCATTGAATAGGCTCTGAAACTACTGAAGTGATTTGAAAAATTCTTTCACCATTAGAATCCTACATTATGCCTGATGAACATGGAGATAGAAAATTTTCAAAAAGTTATGGATCTGTATGAAAACTTCCATAGTGTATCCCAACGTGTGAAAAAATACCAAAAAAATCTTTATATCGCATACGCGGCGGAAATTATTAACAATAGAACTAAGTGATGTACTGCAGTTTTATAGAGGACATCAATGTCTACAAAAAAGTCCTGGATACCATATGTCCTAACTATGACAGTTATGTCACAATAACTACTTTTTTATGTTAAAATATGCAATAGTAATGCCGTAGTAGTTTGTAGATATGATCTTTTTACAAACATAAGAAATAAAAATAAAATGAATAAATATAAAAGAAAATAAAAAAATAACATTAAAATACTTTCTCTATAATGTACTCTTTTTTAGTACCCCCCGACGAAAAAAGAAGAGTGTGTGTGTAATTTATAATTTTTGTAATTTTTATGAAATACCCGTGCGAATCCGGGGTGGCCAGCTAGTTTATAATTAAAATAACTCAACACTCTGCTCGGGTCTATGACTATAGGTGTAGTGGCGCGAAAGAGCCGTGTGACGTGTGACGCATAAAAATATTGTCTATACTGAAGTAGTGTAAATCATAAATTTGCGTTTTTTTTTAATTATACGCTGGTGATATCGCTGGGCTCAGCTAGTTGTAAATATTCAGCCCTTTATATACGTAGCTTGAAGGTATATAGTTTATAACCTTCCTCAATAAATCTATACTTATAATAAATCAGTAAAGAGTCGAATTATGTTAACATCTTATTCTACTTTGATCACAAAGCATGATAGTTTGTTTGCATAATGGATTATAAATCTAATTTTTTTACGTTTTCAGACAATATCAAGTGAAGTTTCGGGTCTAATTTAAGAGGATTTGTATTATAAAATTTTTGTTTAATTAAACTGAATATACCAATTCAGAAACCCCGTTGATGAAAAGAATAGTTAAGAAAACCGACCAGGTACATCACTATCATCGTTCTTAATACCTACTTATATTAAAAAAGTTACATAATGCATAGTCCTTGGGAACCTCGAAAAAGAACCGGGTTTGTCAGTTCAATAGGAATATATGAAAACATGTGCTCCGAAGCAATACGAGAGAAACAACATTAACATTCACAACGTATGCCGGCCTATTAGGCGTATAACTTAAAAAACAAGAAACAGAAATGTACAACAAAATATAAGAGAAACAAAATCAAGTACGCGGCAAGAGTAACAAGTCGTGACAACGGAACATAAAGACCCTTATATATTATATATATATATATACTGCTATTATTATAAAGTGGTAAAATTGATATGTTTGTAAGAGCTTATCTCTGGAACTATTATTCCTATTCTATAAATGCCTTCACGGATAGAAAGAAAGCTACATCCAAGCTAGGGATGCTAAGGAAGGAAGGAAACTAAGGCTATGTTTTACTGTTACTTCATTTGATAATATAATTAACGCGTACGAAGTCGGGGGGTGTTGCTATAGCTCGACCGCCGTAAGTGCTACCATTTTAATGGTCTGCGGGACGCGGGAGTGGAACAAGATTGACCAATAAGCTAGCCTGTTGCCGGCCGCCGGCCGTTTGACGTATGGACCTACGCGGTGTTTTTTTCTGACTGCTACACTTGACTTTATTTTACCAAATGGAATTACGGACGTTACGTTTTAAATAACTATACAGTCAGTCAAAAGTTTTACTTTAACGCATTTTAATCAATTACATTGAATTATATTTTATGAAATACATAGAAGTGTCACTTAAATTGCGTGTAATCAGGTGTTACACGCGCAATTTTATTGAAGTGAAACTTCTTATGCGACTTCCAAGCGTTAAACGTTAAATGCTAAACGTTTAACGCACATTATCGGTCACTCCTCTTTGCGTGAGCCTGGGCGAGAGAGCAATATATTATCGGTCTCTCCTCTTTGTGTGAGCCAGAGCGAGAGAGTAAATGTCGGTGTGTATGTATATTGCACACTGTTTAAATAAAATAGAAAATGTCTTTTAAAATGAAGTTTCACTTCTATCGTGTGTGAATCGCACACACCTTTTTTTTCAATATAGTCGTTTTTTGATTAGTATTTTGATAAAGACATCAATATTATGTGCATTAAATTTATTATTTATCATAATATATCTCTCCCAGTTACAAAAACATGCATAAACTAATGATCTTTAAATATAGGGTATCATCTCAATACCATACCCGCCGCCTCGCGTCCCGCAAACCTTCAGGAGGGTCGCGCTTACAACGGTCGGCTTTTAATATATTATATTATAAGCTCCCGTTCAGATATGATGTGCGTTCATCTGAACCGGACCTTGTACAAATCAGAAGTTACGCACTGCGGGAACAATATATGGCATCATATGTTGAACAATATTGACTAAATAAATTGAAACAACCAAGAACATGTTTAAGCAAAATCGTATGAAAATCTTACTGGGTGGTTGAATACTACAATTATATTCGACTGGTTATCGACTGGTTTAAGCGGTATCAAGCGCTGGTAAAGCTGGGTGGCAGGGATTTGTAATCGACTGGATTACGACCAACATGCCCATGATAGACCCATTAAAGTGACTCTTTTTTGTCTTGTTGTTTTTTTTTTTTGCCAATGTATATTATACAGTTACCGAGAGGCTTGCAGGCGATGGATTGTCTATCTCTCGATGGTCACCGTTGAGTTTGGATTGTACTATGCTTATCATCAAGAACAGTACCGTCAATTTGTGAAGTTACTATAAAAAAACAATTGGGCCGACTGTATAGCTACCGCGATTGTTACCTCGAATCTCTAAAACAAAATTAAACCGGGACAGCCTGGTTAACCCCAAACCATGTGTTTTCATAAACCCATATGAAGCAAACCACTAACCTTGATGTCTGCAACATCTAAATTACGGTGCACCGCTGAAGTGCCACACACTTGTACACAGACGTATTAAATTTATAGTAGAATAATGTTTATCATATATATCCAAAAGGATTGAAATATTACATAAGTAATAAAGAGAAAAACTGTCATCCACTCTCGATCCGCTATCGGTTACAGCTTGTAACCGATTCAAAATGTCATCTCGCCGCGATCCTCGGTATCGCGTTTTACACACATATGAAATTAAATAAATCGCCTGGACACCATACGCCAGGTGTAATTCCCGCGATAATGGCTTGCTTAGGTGTTTCGCGTTCCTGAATCAGCTGGTATATAAGTGCCGATAGTCTTACAGGCCGGTATGGCAACGACCACTATCTTTGAATTATCCATCTCTCGGTGGTCACCATCGCTTGCGAATTGTAATGTGCTTACAAAGTGCCGTGCCACTATAACAATTAATAATATAGGAGTATATACATATATCTTTGATTGATGAAGGCGTTACTTTGCGGAAATCCATCGTAACTAATTATCCGAAATGTCTTTGCTACTTAAGTTTGCAAAGAAAGGCAGCCAGGCTGCAGGCGGAAGTGGTTGAGTGGTGACTTCGCGTTGATTGAAGTGAGTTCGAATCCCTGCAATGAGCCTTCGGTGAAAGAAAACATCGTGAGGAAACCATAGCATTGTGGTAGGGCTTTATCTAATGCCCGCCTGGCTAGCTACTACACTCAAGTTGAAAATCTGTGGACAAGCACCAATAGGTGTGTTCCGGCAGCTGCACTTGAGAGCCAGTCTTCCACTAGATTTAGCGTGTTAAAATATTGGGTCACATGATCACTTAACTAAAAAAACAAAAAAAAAAAACAGATAATTATTTTGTATGTATATAATCTACTAGTGACATGCTCCTGTGCGTAAGGAACCAACAAAAATCTTAATATAGGTAAAAGTAATAAATAAGTTAATAAAGATATTTGATCATTATATAATATAATTTATTTAAATTAATTTTATTCATATTGAAAAATAATTAAATAAGAAAAAATCAATATTTCTGAATTAATACTATTTAAATTTATTCATTTTAATTATTATAAAATAAAATTATAAGATGAAATATAGTAAAAATAAATAATAAAATAAATCTATATTTTAATATTAAAATTAAAAGAAAAAAGTTCATTAGAAGCAACGATTTTAACTATAACTTAATTTTTATAATTACTAGGAGCCTTCTAAAATGAAAACAGTGAAATTCGATACTATGATGTCGTCTGTTTTACATTGGTATAATAAACCTCAGCTGCAATTGTCTCTCTCGTGCCCTATTCGCCTGTTCGGGCATAGATCAACAACCATTGATTTCTGTTAAAACGTATTGCTCAAATGCCTTGCGGAACGCATTTCCTCTTAATATGTGCTAGTATTACGAAAAAGATGGTATTATGTCATTTGTAACGCGTTTTATGGTCCATGGTAGGTAGGTAGGTAAAACTAGTGATAGTAATATTTCGCACCTGATTGGAATATTTGTTTTACAATTTAGATTTTAAATTACTTATCAGGCTTACAAGGGCTAAGTTTCAGCAACTCGACGTCTATATGCGTCCATTTTGCGTAATGTTAACTACTGATACTCGTATGTATACCTATATTAATATTACATGGTGTTTTCCACGAAAAAAAAATGAAAAAAAGCTACAAAACAAAACTTCACAACATTTTTTTTTACACAATTTCACACACGGCCATTTAAGTCCATACTAAGCATAGCTTCTATCATGGTAATTAAACAGCTGATATACTATACATATATATTATATATATAACACACCCAGACACACAACTGACAATTATGCTCATCACCCAAAAGTCAGTCATGGGCGGTGATCGAACCCGCGACCTCTCGGCTCAGTAGTAGGGCTTACTACAACTGCGCCACGATCTGTATAAAAATTCCACTATTCTTGAAATATCTGGCAAAGTCTAAAATCTACTCCAAACATCGAGTTTTTTTTGTAGGTAAGAAAAGGCATCATGGAACACGCACACATTCAAAGCTTATAGGTCCAGTAACGAAAGTAAAAAAATATTGTTTTAAAAAGGCACATATCCCCTTTTTTTTTAACGATTTCAGTATGTTAAAAATATATTAAGGTCACTCTAGAAATTTTAATTCCTCGTTTTTATTTATACTAATATAATGAAGCTGAAGAGTTTTTTTGTTTGATTGTTTGTTTGCTTGTTTAAACGCACTTATTTCTGGAACTACTAATCGGATTCGAAAAATCGTTTTTGTATATGATAGCCAAATTTACTTCACGCTACGAGCCTAAGGAGCGGAGCAGTAACTACGAACGTCAAGGAATCTGGCAAGCTGTATGCAAGTACGGAAAGTGGAACAACGATAGGGCCAAATAAATAGGCACTGGTGAAATATTATTAAAGCTACAAAACAAAACCTTGTCCACACTTCACAACATTTTTTAATATGGTTACGATCTGTATATAAATTTCACTATTCTTGAAATATCTCGAAAAGTCTAAAATCTACTCCAAACATCGAGTATTTTTTTCCCCAATCCCCAGATCTTTCACACAAATAAACCCTTTGGATTGGTAAGTGATTTAAAGAGTAACTGTAATTAATATGACGGAATTTACGTGTGAAAGTTATAGAGTTGTATTTCTTTATATTAAGATCCAGTTTGTTTATTTGGCAATAGTCACAGCAGTCACACCGTGGAGCACAGCTAGTTAAATATATAAGCGAGCAGCGTTCCGAGGAAATACAGTTTTGTTTTGGACAACCAAGCGAATACAAAAAAGCGATTTCTCTGAACTGCTCTTTGTTACTCCTTTCTCTTGTTGAATACGAATAAATTAAATTCTTGAAAACAAACGGCAATTTATTACACACGGGTACAACAATACGTTCAATTCAACATATTTTAAGCTTCTATAAAGCTCCTTCTCCATCACAAACAGGTTGATGATATGGTTCCAATTTATAAATGAGAATATAAAGTAAACAAATTGATTATACACCTTAGGATATGAATTATATGCCTTATGTTTTTGGTCATAAGAGTTGAAATACAACGAAATGTAGTTTGTAAAGAGAATTTGTTTGGTCTTCAAGCAACCCTTTTCTATAAGGTTGAGTGTTCTCAAAGCAATATGCGAAGTGTCACAGCTATATGTTATATTAGGGTTGTCGGTAATAGACAGTTCATATGGTAATGTTATCAAAAACATCTGTTTTTATTATTATGTTAATATGTACAGAAATTGATATCGCTTTGTACATTTTTTTTCTATGGGTATAATTAATATATTTGAATTAATTACTAGACCAATCAAATCTTGTATAATACTAAGGTAATTTTAGAAGAAAAACATATCGACTATCATATCTAACTATCTTGATTCTGTGATCTAAAAGGGTTTTTGGATTCTGAAATCAGAGCACGCCACTTGTTTCGTCAGACAATCAGTTTCTTGCCAAAAGTCGGCTTGTTGCTGCCACAAATACGCCTTACAGTATCACGCCAAAGATACTTAGGCAGCCCAATCGGACGAGAACCTGTCAGTTCGCCCAAGTTTGCTGTTTTGACTGCTCGATCCTCCCCTCTCTGTAGATTACCGACCCCTATAGATCATCATCCGCATTTAAAATCGCTCATCATCCTTAAGGAACTCACGGACTGCACTATGCATGCGTATAAATTGCGTATGACACATTTGACAGAAAGAGTAGAGACGATTCTCCTACTCTTCTCTCCTTTCAATAGCCTGTTATTGTTGGAGAAGAGGAAGCTTTTCACTTATCATCAGATCCAGCAAATTTTCCCTACTGCAATAAAATAAATTTCAGGTCTACGACATGGGTGGAATTTTTAAAAGGCAAGTGACAACCCTAATCCTCCAACTCATCCTCGCTTCACTTGATTAAGACGTACAATGACCTATGGCTTCGGCTCCTAAATTTTTCCAACTTGGACGTCACTTGATTGAGGTAAGCCTTCTGTTATTGGAATTAGATCGACGACATCATATTATCTACAAGATGGTCACAAAATGGATTTAGGAGACTCGAGTCGACATAAATAAAACGTAGATCTGGAAATGAGATTCGAAAACTATCCTTTATTTGTTACATTGGTTTACATGTGTATTAAGGATGGTGTCTTTGTTATTTTAACACACTGTAGTGTATGTTATCTCCCTGAGATGTTATATGATAAGCGTGTTATTCTGTATTAAACGAGCATGGTTTAATATGGTTTCACCCGTGTTAAATTAATTCGCCCAACTCTCCAACTCTAACTCGTCGCCGCGCCGCAACAAACGCACACGTGTATCCTATTATTATTCTTACTTCCCGTATTTGCCTACAGCTTGTTAGATTGTTTGGTGTCCATGGTTACTGCTCCACTCCTTAGTATCATAGCGTGAAGATTTTTTTGTAATCCGACTGGTAGTTGTGTTGAATTGTTTAAATTTTACAATATCTCTTATTATTATATTTACTATTACTATTCATTACGCCAGAGCATGCAGATAAAGCAATTAGGGTGCGCTATTTATTCCGACTTACTTAACAAAAATCAACATTTAACACTAGTTGAGAGGTGTAGCCGAATACTAGATAGCCTATTCCTCGTGAATCTGGCTATCATATAAAAAATAATAATTTTGTCGAATCTGTTTAGTATTTTCAGAGATTAGCGTGTTTAAACAAACAAACAAAAAACTCTTCCGTTTTATTATATTATAGTATATAGATTAATGAGGAAGGCTATATAACATCACGCCATGACCCTGTGGAGCGGAGCAGTAACCATGAACGTTGAGCAATCTGGCAAACTTCGGGCAAGTACCAGATGTGAGAACAGTGATAGGGTGCGTTGACGGCGGCGCTTGGCGTGGTGCAAAATGGTCGAATAAATTTAACATCGCTGAAACCGCTTTTTTTCTTTATACCCAAACGACACAAACAGCCATAATAAAAAAGGACTACATAAATTATATAGTAAACAATAAAGCGATGTTTTATAATGCTATTTTTCATTCATTATTAACTTGGCAAAAACACGCAATGCAGAATACAGAGAAAGCGCCGCCCAGCGATTTTGACCCGCAAAATTATGTAGGCCGAGAGCGGTGAAACTTTATTATTATAGGATATTATTTAATTATTTTATTGTGCTAACGGTTCTAGATATTGACAGTTTTTTTTCTATAAAAATGTTTTAATAACTTGAATGAGTAACTTTCATGAAAATCAAATCATAATCCAATTACATAATGATACCTATTTAAATTAATTAATTAATTAATAATTTAAATAATATAACCACATATTTTTACTATTTTTTTAAATCTTATAGGTAAGCGTTTGGTTACAATTTAACTTGCGTTAGTGGGGGCTGGCTCTCAAGTGCAGCTGCCGGAACATACCTATATAATATGCTTGGCGACAGATTTTCAACTTGAGGATGAGGGTTGAAGCGATGATGGCGCAATGGTAGCGTGTACGACTTCGCGTCGATTGACGTGAGTTCGAATCCCTACAATGAGCCTGAGCTTTCGGTGAAGAAAAAAAACCATGAGGAAACCATAGCATGGTGGTAGGGCATTTTCTAATGCCCGTCTGGCTAGCTACCACCCTCAAGTTGAAAATCTGCCGCCAAGCACCAATAGGTGTGTTCCGGCAGCTGCACTTGAGAGCCAGTCTTCCACTAGGTTTAGCATGTTACTATCTTGGGCCACATCGTCACCTAACATCAGGTGAGATTGTGGCCACTACGCAAAACCTAAAACGATAAAAAAAAGATAGCTAACCAGTCGGGCATTACAACTAACTTCAAAAAAGGAAGGTTCTTCGTTTTTTTTTATCGTCGTACGTTTAGTGTTGTGGATACAATCTCACCTGATCCTTAAGTGATGACGTGGCCCAAGACGGTAACACGCTAAACCTAGTGGGAGAACTGGCTCTCAAGTGTAGCTGCCGAAACACACCTACTTGTGCTTGGTGAATATTGGTGATTTTCAACTTGAGGTTGGTAGTTAGCCAGACGGGCATTGGAAAATGCCCTACCACCATGCTATGGTTTCATCACGATGTCTTCCTTCACCGAAAGCTTAGGCTTATTGCAGGGATTCAAACTCACATATGTCGACAAGATGTCCGTACATCCTTCCACTGAGCCATCACTACTTAAAAATCATTTCCTAAGTATGTTTATATGTACGCAATTTTTTATAAATTATACGCCCAATTTTTATTATCCTTATGTTGGGGTAATCTGTATATTTTTGGAAAGGTTTTAGCATATCAAATAACTATAATTCTTAGGTACAGACTTACACATGCGAAGCTAATCAAATCAATGGTGTGCTGGAATGCCTCATGTTCAGTGCGTGTTACCAACCATACACTCTTCGTTTCGGAACACAACGGCAGGAACACAGCTGCTTTTCTTGATTATTATTTAAACAAGACTATTCATGGCAATGTGCACGCGAGAGAAGATATCGTTTGTAATAGGAATTGGGAGGTGAAAGGGAGACAATCGCGATTCTCCAATCAAATTGGCCCATTTTGAAACGTGTTTTGTTTTGTCTTACAAATACATTGATAAACTAAAAAAAGGTGATTTTGTAATTTCAAACATATTAAGCTCTTAGCACTTACAACCGATCCAGGCCGCTAAATAAACACAAAATTGAAATACCCAAATTTGTTCTGAATATTCAAATACGAAGCTTTCTTTGCCAAATTAAGTCTAGCCAAGAGATCACAAGAGCTTATTAACAAATTAAATTCATTGAATAATGAATTTTATTGAAAATTATTACAAGGATTATTTTTGATGACTTTCAATCAACGCTAAATTCAAAAGGGGTTATTTAATATTGCTATAAATTTTAAAGTTAGTTCACTATTAACGTTCTTTTTAATAAATTTGGAGAGAGAACTAATAATCTAAGTTGACAAACAAACATACGGCCCGCATGATTTTAAACGGTTATCATATATCATGTTCTTCTATACATTTTATAAAACCCAACGTCTCTGTCCTTTTATGTTATTTTCACACAAAAACCACTTATCCGATTTACATAGTTTTTATTTTAACTCATAGCTATGTTATCTGGCCAGGTTATAGGATATATTTTGTAAGATAAAGTAACATAGAAAATAAATAGTGATGATAATAGTGAATCAATTTGAAAAAAAGAGACGCTTTTGGGGCGATTAAATGGCTTACGCCAAGTAAACCATACGAGATATATCATTTTAATGTTCCACATAATTGTAGATCTTATAATGGCCTACAAAAAGTCTGTGATATCACACACACACATATATATATATATATATATATATATACATGTATATATATATATATATATATATATATATATATATACATGTATATATATTTTCTAAAGATCACCCACAATACGCTTTTTTGTCTCCCGTCTTTTGAACGGAGACGTGCGCGTGCGGACGACCGACGGAATTTTGTACTTCACGCGAGCGGAGCCGCGGGCTCAGCTAGTATTTGATATAAACAATAATTGATTTGGTGGAGTGGTGATGATCGTAGAGTGATATTGCAATCTTAACTGCTTGAGATAGACAGCTTAAGTTTTGTCTGGTTTTTTTTTATTTGGTATCGAAATGATCGCCTAAGTTCCGATAGAAAAGGTCTCGTTGCTTATCCGGCTATGCCCTTTGTTTCATAAATGAACACGTACATTAAATAATACTGTGAATAATTACAATATTTATAATCGAAACTGATGTTGGCTTTGGAATAGCAATACAGAACTAAAACCATGCGCCTCGGCGTTAGGTGTCTCGTCCCTTTTTAACACATACTCTCTGGCTACGTGATAGAACAAGACGGGTAATTTTAGTTGTATTTATTAAACTAATCGTAAATTATCGTTTTGAATGAACAAATAACAAACTAAACTAACGATGGGCCTCATAAGGAAGCTCAAGGTCTCTCAAAGAGCAATGGACTATGCTCAGTGTTTCTCTTTGTAATTGAATCAGAAACGAAGAGATCAGCAGAATTATTAGATTTAATTTACATTGCTCGTAAAACAGCTGGCCGATGGGGCTGTAGAATTCTCGAGAGGCGGCTACGTACAGGAAGACGCAGCATGCACAGACCCGCTAAAAGATGAACCGACGACCTGGTGAAGGTTGCAGGAACCCGCTGGATACAAGCAGCTTCAGGACCGGTTATTGTATCGATGTTTGTAGAAGGCCTATGTTCTGCTGTGGACGTCTTATGGCTGGATGAATAGATAGAATTAACTAATTGATATCCTTTGTTATTTACCAAAAAAGTATTATTCAAGTAAGTCACTGTATAACGTAATGCAATAGATTTTATTCAAATTAGTTATTTTAGATCACCGTTATGTTCTAAAACCACATCCGAACGAAACAGGTTAATTTTTTCTGAACGCTCAATCTAGTAACTATTACATAACTTTCGTTGTATATAACTATCATATAGTCAGAAGAAATCCTTCTTACCAGATAAAGGATGGAAGGCGTGTAGATGACGAAATCTGTTTCCGTCCCATTTACTTCCTGGAGCAATATTTTAACGCGGAATCTGAGGCATGTCACGTGTTTACTTATGCCATGCTGTCTCCAAATTGGATGGGTGGTGGCTATTTTTTATTTTTACTATAAGTTACTTCTATTTTAAAATCGAATTGCTTCTTTACGTGATATAATACTTTAAATTATACTTATTAGAGTTTATTAAAGGAAGAGACAAGATAAAACAAGGTATAGGCGCATCCTTTGATGAATTGTGACATGATGAAATTAGCCATCAACGACAACAATGTAAATTCATTTCATTGAATTTTATTATTACAAAATTAAAAAAAAAATGAGTTTAATTGTTATAATTGGCTATCTTCGTGAAAAAGGTCAATAAAATTAATTTATATTGCGAACCGCTTCAGCTTCGCAGGAACATAGCCTCATTGAGCTTGTTCTACCGTCTGCATCATGATGAGTGCTCTGAAGAGCTGTTCAATCTAATTACCTTCTTTCCTTCTCACAACAGAAACACAAGCGCTGTGTTTCAGAATCATAGTTTTACGGTAACCTCTATCTCGGCATGAACTAAAAAGTTCTCTATATCTTATCTTTCTCGTACCGTGAAACTGTGGAGCCATCCCCTGGCCAATGTGTTCCTCCTTTCTTTTTCAAGCGTAACGTAAAGGGATATTTTTATGCAGGCCGACATGACAGCGGCGACCGCCGATGGATTTCGATCTTCTCTGTGGTCGCCGTTGTATTTGGATTGTACTGTGCTTACCATCAGGGAAAGTACAGTCAATGTGCCGAGCTATTATAAAAAAATCACTTATGGCTAACTTCATCATGTTATTGGCACATATATTTTTGCAATAATATTAAGTAATAAAAATAATATTAACTATTCTAGTTAAAGTCATAGAAATATGCTTCAATAAGTGGTATTTTATTTATTGCATTCCAATACATATAAATATTTATGCCTTCAAATGTAATTCGGGAGCATATTTGAAAATGCAAGTTGTTATTTCGTTACCAAGCTCGCACGGATGTGTTTCTTGGTGTTTAATCTGAAATAAAATGGAAATTATTATTTAGATAATAATTTCTAACAGTAAAACAACAAAAACTGTATTATTTGAAGCAATGATGGCTCAGTGGTAGCGTGTACGACTTCGTATCGATTGACGTGAGTTCGAATGCCTGCAATGAGCCTGAGCTTTCGGTGAAGGCAAACATCGTGAGGAAACCATAGAATAGTGGCAGGGCATTTTCTAATGCTCACCTGGATATTTACCACCCTCAAGTTGAAAATCTGCTGCCAAGCACCAGTAGGTGTGTTCCGGCAGCTGCACTTGAGACCCAGTTTTCCACTAGGTTTAGCGTGTTATCATCTTGGGCCATATCGTCACTTAACATCAGGTGAGATTGTGGCCACTACGCCAAACCTATAACGATAAAAAAAATGTATAAATCTATATATAATTTTAAAAGTATTTTTGAAGCAACACCATATGTCTCTTAAGTCTTATTCATAATTAATTATTCAAAAATAATTGTACACCTTTTATGTTCCCCACTACTTGTCAAAAATTGATTAAACCATTTTTTATTTAGGTTAAGTTGTTGATAGCACTCGTAATGAAAATATATTCAAACTCTTAATGAAAATACTCGTATATTCAACTAGATGTAGGAAGCGCCGCCTATTAACATTTTCTGTAACTAACATGCCAGCTGTATTTATTTACATTCTATAATGTGCAATATATTATATATTTTTAATCTAGCTATTTATAGATGCGCTTGAAATACATGTCTTCAATTGGGAAAAATAAGAGTAAGGGATCACTCCTTTTGTGAAAGCGGATAGGACGAATGTATTCTGGACCAAATGCTAATTTAAGTCTATTCTAAAACATTAAAAATCGAAATCGGAAATCGTGATTAAAAAAAGATTTATTTCAAACATAGACGTAAAGTTTTTGAAGCTGGCAGTAAGATTTGTTAAGTGTATTATGAAAGATTTCATAAAATATCTTGTTTCGTAACCGTAACTGGTATTCATAATTTCAAATTTGGGCACTAATCTGTATTGGATACCAGTGTGAAAACCGTGTGAATATGTCGTTTCTTTGATAGGTTTCGAACCAATAGCAGAGCGTTGTGAAGCGCTCATACGTTCTCGTCCAATCACAACGTCTCGTCATGGCGCCATCAAGAATGGCGTCTTAGTCTTATGGTCTTCTCGCCGGTGCACGCGACTGCGTGCGTTTCAAAGTGGTTTGTTAGAATATAATTACATATAAACTATTAAAAATGTAAAGAACTACTCAGTGCTGATTGTGTGGTGTGAATCGGAAAACAGTCGTGCGTTCCCTACTCCGGCTCCCCAGACCACCCTGGACATAAACTGCTGGACGAACGAGCGTACGGCTAAAGGTAAGAATTCCTGTCATAAGGGCGACAGATTCTTAAGCGCTTGCAGCCTTCATATAAAATTCCGCACGCACATATCTAATCAGTTTTAAACTCGAATACATGTAATTTATTATGTATGTATCTTGCCTATTCCATATGGGATTTAGTTTGTGGTTGTCATCGACGTGTGGTCATGAATGTGAATGTGTGTACGTCTAATTTGCAACCATACCATCGTACACAAATCGTAAATTTCGTCGCAATTACTGGATTTAATGCATCACGTTCACTGCAACTGTGTTCAGCTTTGAGTAGCAATTTTTTTTTATCGTCATGTAATTATCGTGTACCTACGATAGACATTACAAAAATTCAGAATTTTTTAAGTAGATATTCCATTTAATAGATATAGCTCAAGATTTCTCTTGCTTTAGATTGTTTAAACGTGTATAATTAACATATTTTCATACGAGAAGTGAAAAAAAAAATTTTCACCCTATGCCACTCCACTCGTGTGGACTATAGAATGCTGTCAGTTGAGCTCACGCGCGAATTGTGCTGCCCCAAAAATGCTTAATGTCGGGTGTTTCTTAGTATATAGACATAATGTTATAGTTGACTTTTTTGTAGGTCTTTTTAAGATCTACAATTGTGTAGTACATTAATTTGATATATTTCTTATGGTTTACATACTCAGCGAAAACCTTTTCATTACTCCAAAAGCGTATTTTTTCCAAATTGGTTCATCATTATCGTCACTGCTTATTTCGTATGTTACTTTGTGTAATAAAATATATCCTATAATCTGGTCTGATAACATATCTATGAATTAAAGGAAAACCCATGTAAAACCGGTAATTGGTTTTCGCGTGAAAAGAACATAAATGGATAGACGTACAGAGAGACGTTGAGTTATATAATATGTATAGGCTGAAGAACATACCGATTCATAAAACGAAAAATTCGTGCATAGAGTCTAAGCAGTTTTAATGCAATTCTAAATGAATATACAATAGAAATAAATATATCTAGTAAATCTGATATACAATTTAAAAAAAGTTTTCGATTAGATCGCGGCCGTACTCAAACCCTTTACTTTGGAAGGCAAAGGAATGAATGAATGAACTAAAAGGGGATCAACAAATTTGAATTTCAACTCGCCGGAGGGTTCGCCCTAAATTGCATTATCCCATATTACACAACGTCAGACATTACTGATCTTTGAGTAAATACAGACTATGATTTCAGTGTTGTAATTTATTTTTCAATATATTTTATTTTATCGTGGTTATGTGGTTAAGAGATATAAAAGAATGCAATTCTTGGTACTATCCATTTTAAATGATAAGGTAACTGTACATCCGCCGCAGTCTTGCTTCGCATTTCGCATGTAATTTCATTAAAAAATATGCGATCGTAATAATAATAACATTTGCAAATCACGCTGTATGTCACGTGACCGAATATATACGAGTATAATAAAGCTGAGGAGTTTTTTGTTTGATGGATTGTTTGTTTATTTAAACACGCTAATCTCTGAAACTACCAGTTGGATTCGAAAACTTATTTTTGTATATTATAGCCAGATTCACGAAGATTAGTATAGGCTATATCCAGTATTAGGCCACAACTACCAACTAACAACCTAACTGATTTATCCGTGTGTGCTGGCGTAATGGTCAGTGATATGTTAAAACAATGTTCTGCAAAAATATTGTACCTTAGTACATCTAAAAAAAAGTGACCAGTACTATATGCCTATCTCTTATACATAAGCCACAGAAAGGCATTTTGTGTCAAGAAATTTTTGAAAAGTGATTTATTAGTATTAGGCATGGCATATTAATCCTTACGAAAGATAGTTACTTTCGTCACAAGACAATCTTATGTAGATAAACTTTGTCCTTTATAGCATGTTATTTGGGCGAATAGTTAGGGAGATAAAGTAAAATTAAAATAATTCAACACTCGGCCTGGGTCTATGATTATAGGTGTAGTGGTGCGAACGAGCAGTGTGAGGAGTGACGCATAACCCAGTCCGCCCGTTAAAAAAATGACTATACTGAAGTATTACATATCAATCATCAATTTCTTTTAAATTATACGCGGATGAAACCGCAGGGCACAGCTAGTAAATTTATAACATATAAAGGCATACAATAAAATTTTACATAATTTATATTTACATAATAATATAAACATATATATTACATAATTACAAATTAAGATGGGCATGAGGTCGATTCAACCTCTTTTTATAGAAGAAAAATACACTTAAAAATTGTTAACATGGTAAACAAGATAAATTATAAACAAGAAATAATACAGATAATAGGTACAAAAATAAAAAGTATATTTTATAATGATTTTTCTATAAGGCTCTGTACGACCTCAGTGCCAAAAAATGCGCGCGTTCATTTTGCCTCGATGTAATATTTTGTGTGCATACCTCTTTGTCGCAATTTTCCGATACGATTTTCATGTGCTCCAATTTCTTTTTGTGGGCGAACACGAGGGGCGATACGGCCGTCATGAAGCCAATCTTCGAATATTTGTTGTTTTTCACTATACCGATCTGCGTAGATGAAATGTGAAAATTAGGCATCACAATTTTTAAGGACATTTTTATAATGTCTCTATAAACATTTTATTCATTTTATTTTTATTAAATTTTCATTTCTATAAAATTGATTTTTGTATGAATTGAAAATGAATTGTCATTGTTAATTTAAATGGTTTATAAATTTAAAAATTTCACAGTTAATTTAATGATTACTTATTTATAAATTACGTAAAAGTTATTTAACGTTTAATCCTTTAGTAAAATCTATTTGTATTTAAAATTAACGAGGTTCTTGTTAAACAAAAATATGCTTAGAATTAATATTCTTGATAATTCTACCGTTCAATCAGTTTATCCTAGTTTTTTTTTTAATAATATAAATGTGTCAAAAAATCTTATTGCCCACATAATGGTAAGCAGTTACGCTAGCCTATGGACGTTTGTAACAATAGAGGTATCACTAGCGCGTTGCCGACTTTGAACCACTCTTCCCCAAGGAGCTCTGGAAACCCTACACATCACAGGAACACAACAAAAGGATATTTGGCTGCAATCTTCTGTAGAGTAGAGCTATTTCAGTCGGGCTGCCCCAAGTAGAGAGTTTCTCTGGGAACCTCCCTTCTCCAAGAAGCTCTGGAAACTCTACTCACCGCAGGAACGCAACACCACAGGATACCCCGCGTCGATCAATGAGACTTACATTTTTTTGGGTGAAACATAAAGTTGTAACTGTTGCCTATGTAGAACCAGCCTCAATAATAATAATAATAATAATTTTAACGTCACGCTACAATGCTAAGGAGCGTAGCAGTAACTATGAACGTTAAGCAATCTGGTAATCTATTGGCAAGTACTGGAAGAGTGTGTTGAATAAATTTAACACACTTGAAACCGCCGGGCACATCTAGTTTATGTATATATCTATAAAATAATTATTATTACAATAATCTCATAGTTTATAGTGATAATGGCCTAATACCGCACTCAGAAAGTGTATGGATTATTATATCATTAATAATCTGAAAATTTATTGAAGTATTGCAAAGGACATCATGGCCCTAGGATATTTTCTATTGACCGGTAACCTTTTTACTTGCCTTGACCATGTTACTCCCTGTTTGTTCTAAGAGTTGTGCTTCATTGTCCATGTAACCATTATCAGTTACATCGTCACATAATATCATAGGAGATTGTTCTCAAAGAGTAACTTATTACACAATAATAATATTTTAAAAACCGGTCATATATAACAAAACACATTCACTGCGTCGACCATCTTTGGATGTAATTCTCTAGGGATATAGGAGTTTGAATAGAATTCTTGCATTCGTAACTTCAATTGCTTGCTAGATCTTTATTAACGGGAGATATATCTAGTATGGTATAAAAAGAACATGGCAACCTTGTCCTAATGCTGCAGCTTCATCTGGAATCTACAGGATACCTAACTCCTCACTAACTTACAGCAGAGATGACGTGTTTGGGGTCCTTAAAAGGGCGAGGGTTTTTAAATTGATACCTTGTTACCTTGTAATTTTGCTTGAATACTTGTGATATTCCCTCAGTAAAATTTTTGGTACCGTAATAGACACGCATGAGGTCATTTTGGCCTTCTCCCATAATTTATTTCGTACTCATTGAAAGCAAATGTTGTTCCCACTCCGTTTTCTAAAATAGAACTGTCTTGGCTCGGAATACAGCTCGCTTATATATCAAAATACTAACAATGCCTCAAAATTTATGTAATAGTTTAGAAGGGGAATAGTTATATTTTTAAACTATTTTTTGTTTAATTACACAATCAAAGCGATAAACTTTGAATATGTGAGTGAACTATTGTGTTTTAGCCCCTACGAATAGATAATCAACGAATAGTTTTTATCTATTTTTATTAAATTGTAACAATAACAGGATTTTTTACCTTTTCCAGCAAACATTTGATGATACAAGCAGCCTTCTCAGGAAATGGTGGATCGTTGCGTAGATGCTGCAAGTCGGATTCCGATGCGTTGACATGAACCATGCATGACCGCGCTGTGCTGATCAGGGTTTTTTGGACCACAGCCGTAAATGGATTCTCGGCTTAATATTAAAAATATATTAATGAATGTTATACTTCTTTTGGCGCAATTAGGTTGGGCTTGGTAACGAGATGTTATTATAAGACTAAAAAGTTGTATAATTTTTAGTGCGCAATTATAGCGTGTTTCACGTTTTTTTTTACTTATTATAATTGATGAACAACTTCATCATGTTGTTTTCTTTAGTCACATCGTCACTTACATCAAGTAATACTTGATGTAAAACTCTTTTACATCTTTTTTCTCTTTTTTTTTACTCCCTTGAACTCTTTTTTTCGTATCTAGAGGTTATAAAAACCCGGTGACGTGCCAAATATAGGCATGTCTTTTCAGCATGTAGTATCAAAATCTGCACAGAAGAATTTTAATCATTTCCCTTGCTATATCGAGTTTCCATATAAAATAATAGTCTTACCCTTCTCGGAATTGCCAATAACTAAACAAATTGAGCATAGAACATAAAGCGAAAATAGAAACCGACACGGAACGAGCATTATCGTCGTCATGCTTAAAATAAAGTATACTCAATGCGATGAAAGTAATAATTTTGTGACATTTAACCGTTCGACTGTTTGATAATATCTTTCCGGTTGCACGGTTACGCTTATCGACCGTTCTGGCGGTTTCCCGTCCATGGGAAATTAAATATTTTCCTGTTTGTTTTTTCTTTTTTTTTTTATAAAATATTTTGCGTTTTGTAGTTACGATCACTTTTTATCGATGACTTTGCAAAACAAATATTTTGATTCAAATTGGAAATACTATTTCGATCATGGATCGGTGTGCGGGAGACGAGCAAAAAGTGTTACCTCTCTCTTATAGGCTTACCAATTAGATGCGAGAATTTTCTATTTTTTCTTTATGGTCACGGACCGCATGTTACATATAACAAAGACTAATTCTTTAATACTTGTATTAAATAATTGCAAAAACAAATTACAGAAACTGTATAAGAAATATCCATATTACAACATCATGCTAGGTATATATATTTCGGTGTAAGCTGAGATGTGAATAAATAGTTATTATAGTATATATATATATATATATATATATAGTAAATTAAAAGTATATATAGTAAATAAATAGTAATGTTAATAAAATTATCTTCGTTTTCTAAATCACTTGGACAAAATAAAAAGATATTTGATACAAACTGAAAAATATTTAATATTTCTGTAAAATTTAAAGTAAAGAAGAACTTCAATAGGGCCTACTGTTATCCTGACATTGCCTATTGCTTCGTCGAGCTGATTATCGATCAGTTGTTGAAATGCATGACTTCAATTGGAATTATAAGAATAAGGGATCACTTCGTTTGTGAAAGCGGATTGGACGAATGTATTCTTGACCAGATGTGTCTATATTGTCCCAATTTAAGTCTATCCTAACACGATCGGACTGACTATTATGTTATTCTTAAGGGCCCTGGAATCATTAGAGGCTTTGACAGCTTCACCGGGCTTAGGACCTAACACGATGTTTCACTTAGTAATATGCCTCGTTCACATAATTAAATATGTATTTACTTAACGTTTTTTCATGTCTCTTTTCTTTTAGTTAGATTGGCTGAGATGCAAAATAAAATAGGTCGACTTCAGTGGAACAGAAAAAAGATTCTAGACTTCTAATCGGCTTCGTTTAAATTTTAAGTACTTGACACTACCATGATTGTTTAATTATATGCATATTGCCCTTTCTTATAAGAAGTAAAGTGAAGACACTAAGTGTTCCTACGCACCTGCGTGCAACTTGTCTAGATTCAGTGTGTCATTACGTTCGTCCAAATGGTTGGTTAATATTATGTACTATAGTAGAATAATATTACAGAAAAATTTAATGACAAATTACTACGTACTACATTCAGGTGTGATTATGGAACCTAATGAAACTTAACATAATCTTAAACCATTTTTTTTTGTAACTGCAAAAAGGTTATCGATTCACTCAATCAAATTATACACTTATTTAAATATTAATAAAAAACTTCTTTGGGCAGGATGAGAGTAAAATTCCGAGGTCGAATTTTAGTGCAACGTTTTCTATGTAGTGTTTTACAACGCAACGTTTCTGACGCAAAGAGAAAGAGAATAAATATATACTTCACCATATAGATAAAAAGATATAATTATACTATAAACCGAGAGAGATAGATGAGTGTGAGTGAATAAGACAAATTTCGCACAGTGCAACAACAACAGTGTGACAAGGTGTGTTATTGTTTATTTAATTACTTATTATAAATCAAGGCTTAAAACGACAAACTTTCTTTCACTTCTGTCACGTGTTACGTACTTTACACATTTTGATGAAAAGTCGTAATTAAAATGTTAAGTAATTTAATTGAGAATAAGCCACACACTCGCATTTAAATATAGGTCCAATGTGATATTACTAGTTATGATTCATATCACACAACGCCTGTGTCAACCGCCACGGTTCTTGATTATACACGTAATTGTACACATAATTAACGGTGAATTAGATCGGGCAAATGTGATTTCAGTTTATTTTGCGAAATGGAATTCCGTCGTCAACGGATGTTACCAAATGGTGGCATTGTTTGATAATTCATGTTATTGTCATTTGTTTTGTTATTTATATTGTAAGAAATATCAAAATACTTATTAAAATGTCTAGAAATGATTTCCACAAATTATTTCTCAAAAAATATCACAGTTTTAAATAAGAAATTAAACGAAAGAAAGATTATTGTAACTGGGCACAATAAACTTTGAAGGACCTCACTATGTTAGCAGTTCCACTTTAATTGAGATCGACATATTTTAACTTTATTGACAATTATTTAAGTTCATTTCCAACAATAGTAGTAAAGATTGTAATAACAATTGTAAGTTGTTATAGTTAATAGGGTAATAGGTAGTTCTGACGATACCGATCCCAAATCAAGAAGTTTAGTATTTCGGTGTTGTATATGATTATGTAATCCTGAAGGCTGTTATCAGGGACATACGGCTGGCAAAAGAGATCTCCATTTAGCTTGAATATGCGCGGAATCTTCCAGCTCTTTCCAGCCTAGACTTACTGAAACAGCCTCCTTTTCAACGAAACGCCTCTTAGTATTACGGAGGCAACCCGGCTTTGCTTTTCAAAATAGATTGCAATAAGAGACTTGGTTTTGATACTGCATATAAGTTATAAAATACCTCCGCGGCATAATTCACTGATTGATAACAGTGACTATTTAAAAGCATGCATGTAGGTTATTATTTTATAGCAAAAAAAAAAAAATGAAACAAATCATTCAGTTAATTCCAGTTGTTTGTGCCGTATGTCACGTAAATCAAGCCGACCGTTTGTCAGGCAATATATTAAACAAACAGTGTAATATGACCCCAGAGTCTAACATATTAGCAGCGATTGGTCCGCGCGATAGAGTATTCATCAAAGTCCTAGTAGTTGTTAGGTCATGTGTGTAATATTGAGAGAAGCGGATTTTTAAGAATTAGGCCAAATTTCCAGATTGCTAAATAATAGGTCTTTACCTATGTAATTGCCGTTCTGCAGTACTGGGCATTTCAAATCAAAATAATTTTTGTTTGGCTAAGAATTCTAATTTCAAATTAATTTTATTTTAAAAACATGGAATCCTTTTTCCAAAAGTAATCATTTGTTTATTGAATAGTGTTACATTTTCATCGCATTTAAATATTTTTCGTCATCATGGATACGTTAAAATTCGAGTAATTATGGAATATGAGTACCGTCGTGGCAGTAACGCGGCACAAGCGGCACGCAACATCAACGACGTTTACGGAGCTAACACTACAAACCAACGCACCACCTGTGTTGCTATGCTATGGTTTGCTCGCTTCCGTTCTGGGAATTTCGACCTGAAAAATGAACCTCGCGGTCGTCCGAAGACTTGCAGATAATAATGCAGATATCATAGTTAAACCTCGAAAGCAAAAATTTGACATGGTTTATTTCATATTAGCTTTTTTTTATAAAACTATCTGGGCCGTTAGACGTTCTATCTTCGGTCAAATACGCAAAGCAGCTCATCGAAACTCTGACACAGTTGCAGAAACTGGCTGTTGTCGAAGAACATTGAGCTGCTTCTTATACGCTTTGCCTTACTTGGGGTACTCTCCTGTCTGTATGATAAAATTCTGAAAAGCTGTTAAACCTAATACTCTCTTCTCTCTTTTATAACAGATCCTGATGGTGGGCTCAGAAGTTACAAATTTACGATAGTTTATATTTCGGTGCGAATAAAGAAGGAAACTACTAAATAGCTAACCAGTGGAGTCTATATACTCGTATATATAAATTTTAAGGGGTGGAGAAATTTGTACTCAACTGGCCGCAACTATCAGGCACATGTAGATCTCAGCCTGCCACAGTAACTCTCTTTTGGATTGTAGTGTTTTAGGAATAGCCTATTCACCTGCCAAGAGGTTTTTCGCAGGCCTAATATTACAGTGGCGAACGTCGACCGGTAGATTGCCGGAGATCGCTGTTATTTTTGTAACTGTTCCGCATTTACCGGAAGGCACAGCCCCATCACTTTGCCGTGTGTAGTACGCGGTGCTCTATTCCTAATCCACGTCTGTTGACGTGCCAGATTTATAGAGGAAGATATACAAATAAATTTCTTTATAGATATCTATCTAATACGTTCCACCCTGCAAAAGATCGTAGCCAGATAATCTTGTGTCGTGTTGCTGCGGTGAGTAGGGTTTCCAGAGCTCCTTGGGGGAGAGTTCAAAGAGAGTTCGAATACAGAGAATTTTCTCTCTACTTGAGGTAGCTCGACTGCTGGAATTCCTCCACCCTACCGAAGATTGCAGTCAAATAACCTTGTGTTGTGTTCCTGTGGTGAGTAGGGTTTCCAGAGCTTCTTGGAGAAGGCTGATTCAAGGTGGGCAAAGTACTTGTGATACCTATGGTATTACAAGCTTTAATATGATACGGTAGCCGCTTACCATCAGGCTTGTTACCTACTTTGCTTGTTTGCCGCCTTCGTAGTATAAAAAATATAAAAAAACAAGGAGGAGTGAGACCCAACGATTGACGGTTTATTCGCTATTTTTTTAATAGCTGTTTTAATATTGTGCTTGGTAAACATGATACCTGATAATTCAGGTTCATGTCACCTGACATATATAAAAAATAATACCACAATCGATATATTCGGTAATATGTGACTGGCTTTAAAAAGCAGTATTCTGATTTATCTGACAATATTTTAGCATAGGCCTAACACATCTAGTTAACAATAAAGGGTCCAATTTGTTAGAAGGGCTTAATGTGCCATTTGGATAGGCTGTTACACTGTATTGTTATATTATTTCGTATACATATTCAGTCAGAGAATGTAGAAGCCAAAAGGGCATCAAATTTGCATAAATTTTGGTATAGTTAAGTCTTCGTGTGATTAATTAATATTGTCTCCTATTTTTTCTAGCGACATGTAAATGTGCTTACCGGTTTAGAATATCACTTCTCCATCTCATCTATACATATTACAAAACTTAACATCTCTCTGTCTGTCTGTCTCTCCGTTTATGTTATTTTCACGCGAAAACCACTAATCCGATTTACATGGATTTTCCTTTAATTACTACATATGTTACCTGGCCCGGTTATAGGATATATTTTGTTATCTAAAGTAACATACGAAATAATACGACGCAGTGACGATAAAGCTGAATCAATTTGGAAAAAAGACGAATTTGGAGCGCTTGAATGACTTAAGCTGAGTAAACTATACGATATATTTAAAATAGGTACATGTTCTGCATAATTGTAGATCTTAAAAAAAAAACTACAAAAAAGTCAGCGATAGGAAAATATATATGTTCTAAGAATCACTCACAATAAACATTTATGAACGTCTTCAGTCTTTTGAGCGGGGCAGCATGATTCGCGCGTGCCCTCGACCGACGGCATTCTCTAGTTCACGCGAGCGGAGCCACGGGCACATTTCATAATTTGTACACTAATATTAAATATTTATCGATAAATATATATTTCTATTAATCTGTGTTTTAAATTTATAAATCATGTCGTGTACAGTTTCATGTCAGATGTCAGGAATTATTTTGCAACAATATTGTACCATTATTTTTGAATTAATTAATCTGTTATATTTAATTGTACTTGTTCAATAAAATAAAACAATGCAATCAAAACTTTAGCAAAACATGAAAATAAAATCAAAATTTATAAGAATACTAATATGTAAAATAATAACTTTTTATTTAAACTCTGGTGATATAAATTCATTTCGCTTGGTACACCGTTGTTACGTTTCGACCCGAAAGTTTTCCTTTTATGTTCTTAGGGATTAATAAAGTTTTTTTTATGCTTAGGTGTTCCCATGAAAACAAACAATATTCTACGTGAGTGAAAGTATATTCCGACATTATTACGTAGGACAATCTTATTTGCCTTTTTATTGCCTTATTGCCTCCGTAGATCTTAATGTGTACAGAGGAAATAATAATTAAAATTTACGTATAAAAGTGATCATACTCGTATTACTCGAATCTAGAATGTTACACCAGAATATATTTGTTGTAGAAATACATACAAAGAAAGCTAAGTTCAGCTTCCAATCGTCAGTTTGGTTATATTCTTAATTCTGTAGTTTTTGTTTTTAAAGCAAGACAAGCGTGTTGACACAATCCATCCATAGTTGACAATTGGTAACTGGAAGTAGTATCTTACTATTTGCTTGTTAATAAAAACATGTTTTTTTTGGCATCACGTTGAAATAAATTGAAGTTTATTTAAAAAAATGTTTCATTTCGGTATTTGTAAATAACCAATTAATCAATTAACGATGGTACTACGTACATACACGAAATATCTTGTTTTGTTTTATTCACGATGTTAATTAATTAAAGTAAATAAATCGTAGAGATTATAAAACTTAAATATAACGTTATTTTTATTAGTAATTTCTTTGCGTATTTGATTTTAATTATTGTTACAATAATATTGATATTGGGTTTCGATATATACAATAAAATACATTAATAAAATTAATGGATACACAAATTTTATTCATGGAAAAGTAGTTCACGGGTCATGCGAAAATTTACATCCAATACGGTATCTGTACGAGTATATTACTGCGCAAATAATAAGCAAACCGGTAATCGGTATTCCTGATACACTTTTAAACAATAAATTCTGCAATGCGTAAATAATATTTAAAAAATGCTTAAATATATATTTTTAACAAAAAAATATGGAGATGCAACGCGGAAGTAATAGTTATAAGATGACGCAATTATATTTAGATATGTACAAATAAAACTGAAATTAGTAAATAATATTTAAGCAATGCTTACCTAATTAATATTTTACATAATATGTTAAGGAACGAATGTATTGAAAAAAATAGCAATATGGTGACGTCATTTTATTTAGAAATGTATAAATAAAGCACAAACCATAATAAAAAGAAATAAAATTTAAGACTCAATATAACTATGAAATAACCTGGTGTTATAATAAATTCAGACGAATAGAAACGAATAGTAAATGTTTAACTACAAACATCATATTTATGTTTATTTTATGCGACCACTGTTCTAAGTTAATATCGCATGCCCTGATGTCACGGGATTAACTCAGTCATAATCTATACATATTATCTTAATAATACCTAGAAAACAGTTTGCCATAACATATATCTATCTTCTAAGGATCACCCACAATAAGCATTTTTGTCTTCCGTCTTTTGAGCGGCACATTTCGCATGTGAGTTGACCGATGGCGAACTCTAGTTCACGCGAGCGGAGCCGCGGGCACAGCTAGTATATTATACAAAAGACAGTACAAAAAATAACTTTTATTTTATTTTACGCGTACAATTTTTTTACAGAAATCGTAACTACATTTTCGGAGAACCATTGTATCTTTAGATTATATAACCAACGAAGCTATTTTACCGTAACGTAAATATTGAAAGTCGAAATCTGAATTCATAATGGTTGATAAGATAATTCGACGCTGCTACTGAGGTACTAATATTTTTTTAAGAAAATATCTTTTGTTTTTTTGTAAGCTCGGCAATTTTTTTATAAGTTATCTGTAGGCACATTATGAAAAAAATATGTGGGCGAATTTTTACAACGCGTGCGTGTGTTGTAACAAAAATCTACACTAGCATTGTTCTTGTTAAACCTTTTACACAAACTTTTATTTAACTTGCTTTGTTAGTATGGGTCAAAACTTGCAACACAATTTTAAAACAGTTAACCCCAACCGTTTGAGCTGAAATTTTGCCTATATTTTTAGTTTAGATGACAATGCATGGTTATCTAAGTGACGTCATTCTAATCCAACATGGCGGACTCCCAAAGATGGCGGACCAGTTATTTTTATGCACCCCCATGATATGGATATCGAATGAAAGAGTTCGCTGGGAAGAATACGAAAATAAAATTGGTACAACTGAAATATAGAAATAAAAGCTTGTTATTTTTTTAAGTTTCTTTAAATCAAATGTTATTTGTATTATGGTGAATAAACAGCACATAACAGAATATCGAGTATATCTAATTAGAGAATTAAAAATTCTAACGCGTGTATTTACCACTTTTTTTTACCTTATACTTTTAATCATAAGTGAGGACTTGGCCGAAGATTGTAACTAAGTCTAGAGCAGCTGCAGTCAAAGGTAGATGCCGAAACACACCAATAGGTGATTTTCAACTTGAATTTGGTAGCTAGCCAGGCCGCTTTAGAAAATACCTCTTATGCTATGCTATGGTTTCATCACGGTGTTCCATTTACAAGAAGCTCGGATGTCTATCCGTCCTGCAATGAGTCTTCATTGCAGGGATTCGAACCCACGTCGATCGACTACCACTGAGCGATCATTCCTATGAGTATGGGAATCATTGCGACCCTGCTGATGCTTTTTCTCTACTGTTTCAAGCAAGATTCATCACTTACAGGTTAGGTTTATTAGGCGTATCTGAGAAACTTCTTTTGTTCCTAAAATAAATCCTTATTTACCAAAATAAAGTAAAACCTTATTGGCTTTTATATTCATATGTCCATATGTCATGTTCCATATGTCTTGTTCATTTATAAAACCAAGTCAAGTAAAAAAGGGGCTATGTATTTAAATTTATTTTGTCTGTGAGTACATAATATAGACTGTACTCAACATTTTCAAACAAAATAACATTATTTGCCAACTAGCTGTGCCCGCGGCAGAATTATTGTTTATGAAGATATCGTGATATTTTAACAAGGATTATAAGTATAGTATTGTGTTGATAAGTATCTAAGGGGTAAAACTAAAAAAAAAATCCGTTGCCGTGAGCGGAGAGTGGGTTAACCACAAGGTATATGTAATCCAAACAAAATGCGGATGAAACTACGGGTCACACATAAATATTGTTATGGTCAGATTAAAAAAAATATTGAAAAAATGCATCATTCTCGAAGTCTCAGAAATCATATATAATGTGCCCAAAACGTCGAGTAAGATAGATAGATTCGAGGAAGTAATTCGTTTATTTACACATACAAAACCTTATCGCTTCGACTAACTACGTCAACAAACCATGAACTATATATAAATCAAATGTTCCCCTCTGAAAAAAGATGATGTAAGTTGTTTACAACATGTTTAAGATTTCAAGCACCTTCTAGAGATTTCGTGATCGACTCATTTGGGCACATAAGCGAGCCGTATTGCGAGTCACTACAGTTCTAATTTCGAAAGCAAAGTGGAAACAACAAGCGATATAAAAGAAGAGGACCATACAGGGTAATTCTATAAGAACATTTTTTTTAGTACAAATAAATTGTTTACTCACGTGAACTATAACGACATTTAACTACCCACGGATATAACAATATGGTAAAAAAAAACAAAGTATATAGTATAATTTAAAACTGCTACCAGAATTTTCTTTAACAGCTGAACGACATAGCCATCGTTAATAATTTTATAGGTTTCCAAAATTTCTTCAAAGAGGACAGACTCATTGTTTCTTCAATGAGGACAGACTCATTGAAGATTGAATTTTCTTTATCAATACGTGACCGTGTGAAAATGATATCAATGATAATAATATTATAATTGGATCGAAACTGTATCACCTACTACCTACCAATATTCTTGCTTACCACGTTCCAGCAGTTATTAATAACGATTTTTATTCAGCACCCAATTACTTTGATCCCAAATGTATTAATTCGTCCCAAAATTGAATTACGTGTTATCAGAATACAGTATGGTAGTAATATACCTATGTATGGTAGTAATATACCTATTATCATTTTATTTTTTTGGTACAATAATCATAATAATACTGATGAGCAAAAAGGTATATAAAAATCTAGCTGTACCCGTGGCTCCGCTCGCGTGGACTACAAAATACCGTCGGTCAAACACACGCGCGAATCGTACGCCCCCCTTCAAAAGACGGAAGGCAAAATGCTTATTGTGGGTGATCCTTAAAAGATAGATATATGCTATTGCTGATTTCTTTATATATATAATAACCATCTAATTTATAAATTAACTTATCAAATTCGATATTTTTTCTGCTGTTCGAACATTAATTTTGTTTTCCCGACCATGGTCCGTAATACGTGTTACAAGTAATAAAAGCAAATTTTTTCCAGAATTCTTGTGCGCATATAGCATGACAACCTATTTAGTGGTCTACAAACTAACAGTTGCTCTAAATTAAATGTAAAGGTGGGAGTTACAGCTACAGTTTTTTTTTTACTTCTAGAGAATACTTGTAATTGAAATTCGGATTTTTTGGAAGTGGTTTTTAGTAGACAGATTAACAATAAAATATTAAACGTAGCGACTTATACACAAAATATCTTGTACTTAAAAAAATAATTAAAAAAAAACGTTTTTTTTGTAACTTCGCCCGTTTTTTGAATATAAGACATAAGACACCGCGTATTTTTATATGAAGCAGCTCTTTTGTGTCTCATGTCAATTTCGCTCATATTCCAAGCCAGTCTTAAATGGGTGTCGGTCGCAAACGCTACATAAGTGTGACCCTTTTCTACGTGATACAAATTGTTCCTTTGTCATATATTTATGCTTTTTCTATAGTTGTATCAGTATATATTATTAATATTACGTACATGTAAAACATCTTACCTTTATTATACTTAAGTAGAGTTGGCATAACCAGTTTTCTTTTTCCACTCTCTTCTATCATCTGTCATGTCAGTATTCATACCTAATGTTATGTACATGTATATTCGTATTTTGTAGTATACTTATTAATATTATGTTAGTATTGTTAAATGTTGTTGTTATTTTTTTTATGAAAAAATCATATTTAATGTATTATTAAGAGTTTAATCTATACTTGTAAGACATTAAAAAGGCCTTAAAAGCGACGATATGGGCGATTATGCTATCGTCAGTTAGACACAAATACGAATATTCTAAGGAGGGTTGATTGACGTCAGGCAGGAAAACGATCGTAAAACACTAAACTGAATTTCAGTTCACGGGCCAACCCTACTTAAGTCGGACGATAAGAAAAAAATCAGAAGAATCAAAAATACTTCATTAAATTTAGGGCCTTAGAAGGCATTTATGATTGTCAATTTTGGTAATTTTGTGAATTAAATAGACCATTTGTTTTGGATCAGCTAGCAAACTATTGGCTTAGGTGAAGGTAAGAATATAGGTTAAAATGATGCGACAGTCACTGCCGTACTTACATAGTATTATTTGTATTTTATAGGTTAAGAAGCAACTAACAGTCAAACGGCCAAAATCTCAACTGATGTTAAGCGTAGATGCGTCGAAGCGTCGATGATTCCCCCTGGGAGTAGGGAAGAAACATGTGTGTTTGTATTTAGTAATCTGTCTGTTTTGGTCTAAACAAAACTAGCCAAAAAAGAAAAAAAAGGTCCCTTACAGAACCTATATATATATAGTAAAGGTATGCATGTATGTAGAGATGCTGTGTAATGATTGTATGTTGGTAGCTAGTGAATGCAGTGTCACTGTATTGCGCGAACGGCTGCTTAGCTCAACGGCTCCTTGCCGAATTAACGGACCTAGGCTTCAGTTGCAACAGGAGAGGTTGGACGTGGCGGGTGTGCGGGAGCGGTTGCAAGAACCTCTCGACAGGTGGATATACACTGACCGATCCCGAAACGCGACAATAGAAAAGAGTCACTGTGAAAGTTTTATCATCATGTGCATAATGGTCGCAACCCAGGCGGGTATTCCTGCCACCCCACTTTATTGCTGGAACACCAGCTGATCCCACGAGACACGCACGTGACTATATCGGGTATTATTTCTGGTGTATGGCGGTTGCAATCCAGCCAGACATAATTGTCGTGATTCAGCGTTATTCATTCATTAATTACAGTTCTTGTTATTGCTTATTGTCACATGTTAGCTTTAGCCGTTTAAAAAACTTTAACACTGTAAAATCCAGCATTCGTAGCTCTTAGTTTATACGATAGTTTAATGTTTAGTTCAAAAGTTTACCTGCTTTCGGGCCTTTATCATAATATATCGTTTGGCTATGTTATCTGAAGGGAAATTGTGAAAAATTCACTGTTACATAAACAGGGTATCTTTCCTTGAACTTACTGAAGTTTTCTTTATGGTTTTTGTTTGGCATACTTTTTATTATTTATCGGGAAAGTTTTATGAAGGGAATGGCAGTTTGTCAGCTATTTTGGCATTCGCTACGCGTAATCCAACAGATGCCGGTCGAGATTTAAATTGGCTAAAAAATGTGGTTAAATACGGCGTCGTTTAATTCAATGGTATAAGGAATTGATTTCAATTTACTATTTTATGTATATCTATCTGTTATTGCGCCATCTACTGCGTCATTATATTGCCATACTAATTTAAAAATAAAATTGTAGAGTTGAAAACTTTCATGCTCTTAAACCGAACAATTGAATTTTATGTTTGCTTTAAATATTGTGACAATTAACGTTCCACTTTCAATTCGCACATACGCTTGATATTTTAGCCGAAAATAAACAGTTTACGTTAGAAAAAATTTGAATAAATTAGCCGGCTTTTGTGACATAAAGGTCTATTACAGCTGAAACATGGCACGTGGCTGTCTACGCAACCTAATGTATCTTTTAACGCATGGCAGTCGCCTCACGTCTCTCAATTTCCTGCTTCGTGTCGATTTAGTGTTTCGCCATGCGTTATTGTGATCTTATTTCATCTCCTATTTCGAGTTTAATGCTTGTGATATTTGCTTGTGTAATTTTGATTTCATTTACTTATGTTTTCAAAATTAAATATGTATTATTTATTTTAGGCCCTGAGAATGCACTTATAAACATAATTAACGATTCAGAAAATATTACTGTCATTAACAAAAACTAGAAAGAAATCTGCCCCTAATGACGTATTTTACAGGATCAAAGCAATGGCAGAAATGACTAAATATCAACTTCAAAATCGAAATACGTAATTAGGAGGTCGATCAGATTCATTTTTCTAGAGGAAACTTCTTAACTACCGTTGTGATTTGAAACTCGATGAAACGAAAAAATCGACAATAAAAAGAGACAAACACACCTACATCTATACGATTTAGCCTACGAGAGAATGAGATAGAATACATTGTACAGTGTTTCCTATCAGTTTAGTATTCCGAAGGTTTCACTTCTACTGCACACATGTTTGTTTTGTTTCATATAAATTTTGCAATATATCATTTCAACTTTTAGTGTACGTACAAAATAAGAGTAACATGACTATCATTCATTTCGATAATTATATCATTAATCCACGCGTCTGTACTCTCCCACGACATAATATTATGAATGCGTTTTTAAATGTTTACATGATGTATTGCTTCACTTTCAGCGAAGTATACTTAAATAATTAGATTCACACGTACATGCAGAGGCCTCAACCAGAGAAATAACATCTGATTAATATTGGGTTTTTTTAAATTTATTTATATTTTAAGTTTCACATAAATGACAACTTACGGGAGTTGGGTATGTTAGCTCTGGAACAAAGACATTTGGTAGCTGATTTGATGTTTTTATATAAACTGATAAATATCAAAATCGGCTGTTCATGTTGGTTAGAACGAATTAGTCTGAGGTCTACAAAAAAACATACCCGTTCCTCGGATCTTCCACAAAAGTACAACTAAGACCAATTGTTGATAAGGTTTGTATCTGGAATGCAACCTTACTGGTATTGTAATCTGTTATATTTTTATTGTGAAGATTTTAATAAAAACTTGAGGTCTTCCAAATATGTATTATGTTCGTAATAATTTATGATTTTATTCTGGCTATTGATAAAAGATCCTTTATGGTCACATAACAAAAAATGTTGTATATATTTCAAAAGAAAACAATATAGTTATAATGGTTTTAATTCAGTATTTTAGGATAACGCCACAAAGTCTGCGGCTGTAAGACTAATGGTGCAGTCGCTCGCACCGGTCGGCCTCCGATAGCGACACGTGAGACAAAATTGATCTACCGTAACATCGCACGGAAATATTACCATCCTTTATCATAAATAATGAACGTGGACTTTTAGATTACGTCGCGAATAATTTATCATACAGTACTAAATTGAAAATTTTAAAATTAAACGAAGTTCTGATCGATTTTATTAATGTTACACGATTGGAGTAAAAACAAAAAAATACTATTCTCGAAGTCTCTGGAACTGTCTAGAATGTACTTGAAACATCGAGTACGTATTCGTAGGTACTAAAAACACTGTAGTTTACTTACAAATCTGATTGCGTAATACCACATACAATATTATAAAAATAGACTGCTTACCCTTCTAAACACTCACGTAAAGTTCGAGGCATTTCCATTGATTTCGAGCCCTTTTTTATATATAAGCGAGCCATATTTCAGGACAGTTCTGTTTTAGAAATAACAAGCGATTAAAATGAAGAAATGTGCAAGTGTATCATAGAGGAAGATACTGTTAATACGTCCACTGTATAGTAAAGAACTAATCCAAATATAAGTTAGTTTGAGTTTCTGTCGCCTATACAAGGTTTCTTTTTACTGTATCTTTTAACGCATTTTTTCTTTGATGTCTAAATTACAAATAAAATACCTATTTAAAGTACTAATTTAATAACAGAACATAATTGTACTTCTGTACTCGCATACGGCTGTCAGACTTCGGCTCTCACAAAAGCACAAAATCAAAAGCTAAAACCTGCCAAACCATAATGGAAAGGAGTATGCTCAATTTAAGGAAATCTGATACAATAAGAAATAAAATAATTAGGAAACGTACAAAAATAGACGAATGCTCTCTCATTGCTGACATTTTGCATCTATAAATTTCGATAAATGCCAATGTAAAATATAATCTTTGCATTATAAATGTACAACTTCATTCCGCATTTAGTTGGAAACCGTTGGATCGAAATGAAATCAATTTCCTGTTATTCAGGCAATATGAAATTTCATGTTAAGAGAACATAAAGTTCAGTTGTTATGCTTTTGATCATATATTAGGTAGTGACAAAATTTGAATTAATGTTTTCGTTTATTACAAAAAAAAAAACTGCACGCGAAGGTAATTTGGACATATTGCCCGTAAAACGGATGGCCGATGGAGTCGAAGAGTTCTTGAGTGGTTCATGCACCAGAAGACGCATTATGGGCAAAGCTGCCAGCAGGTAGACTAATGACCTGGAGAGAGTTGCGGGAACCTGTTGGATATGAAAAACGTAAGACCGGTCGTTGTGTCGATCTTTGATGGAGGCAAGGATTCAGCAATGAACGTCTTTCAAATGTAAGGATCAATAGCTTGATAACGGAAAGTAAGATGTAGTCTATGAATAGTGGTGACAATCAAGAATCTATAAACAACCCACGTCATTTTTAAAAGTGTTCTCAAAATCCACAATACCACAAGTTATGAATTAAGCCAAGACACGGACAGGAGCAAAAGATTAAACTCATTTATATTTTAAATTTAGATATATAACATTGATAAAAGATATGGTCAGATATTAATCTAAATAGAGGATGAAAGCCAATCAATCAAGCTTATATTCGGGCACTCCATTTTACAACTGTCACATCTGTACACGGTAAATCATCCACAAATATCGATATGAGCAATACACAAAAGTGGCTGGCATTTACACGAGCTGCCATTTCCTCAGAGACCGGGTCGCGTGTAAAATCAATATATTCTGGCGAATTGCCAGACTGGCTAAAGGAAATATGTTTACCGGTCTCAAAGATACGGTCATGATCATTGTTTTCTTCCTAAATTAGAAGAGCCCAGATGGAAATGTTGAAAAACATGGAGCATATTATGACATCGTTTGGATAGGTCCGAATTCGTAATTGATTTCTGGTAAATATTCTGTTTCGATGTGTAAATATTTGGTAACATAATTAAGTAACAATTTATTTGAGCTAGCGATATATGCGAAATAAACTATCTGGTTTTTAATCATTGTTGTATAATCTATCTCCAGAGTACACCTTTTTAATTATGCCTCGGCAGTACGCTGCGATGGAGCAATTTGTCTTAATAACCGGCCCGTTCTCGTATCGAAATTAATCGAGTATTTAATCTAGCTTGCGTATTAAAACTGCATAGGCGCTTTTATAAATTTGTAACGTAAATGTAATTTAGTTAATTTAAATACACTGCTTTGTGTTTTATGATATTTTTGCAAAGAATATAGAAGAGCTATATCAATCACGATTAAATAAATTCTAGAACAGCCCTTTTTTGTTTATGGACTAACGATTAATCATAATTATTTGAAAGACAGAGATTGGTTATACGAGACAAGAGTGGTAAAAACTAAGCAAGGTTCGGCTGCGAAAGTACAGTCGCCACAATTGTTTTTGCCGCAAAACGACAATGCTTGTGCTGATATGCATTTGTTCGAAAGGTGTGGTTTGCAACACGAAGTGTCATATGAGACGTTGAATCCGAGTTCTCAGGGCTAGCCACTTATTATTGACTAACCTCAATTAAGACTGCAGTCCTTTTTGAGAATACTTCAACACCAGCAAATATATTACGCTAACTTGAAATTTGGGCTAATTCCCTTTTTATCTAATTTTAGTATAAACGGAACCTTATTCAAATTTCAATAAATAATAAAGTTACAAGTTGAACACGACGCTATGCGATGCAAAAAATACACTAAATTAAGAGACTTATTGCCCAGCAGTGGGGGACACTTACAGGCTGGTATTATTATTATTAGTATAGGCAGTTGACATCAGGTAAACTGATTGCTGGTTAACTATCCATATAATAAAAAAAATATGCTCACTTCAAACTTAGGCTAGATATCAAATACGTTACCTGATTACGCAGACAAGAGTTAAGCGATAAATTTACAACTTATTCAACAGTTTTAGTTTTTTTTAACGTGGCGTAATCCGTCATGGGTATACACCCCCGCTCGGAGTAGCGAGTGGTTATGAGCCCAACGTGTGCTAGCCAATATTTAGAGTGAATTTAAAATTGGAGAATAAGTTTTCTTTACTTATGATCTACAAGAAGTAGTTTGAATGCTCCGAACGTTGTATTTAATGAAATTTTGGTAGGATCGAAATTACAGGTTTTTGGCAATCAATAAAGCCGCATGTCACCTCAGTAACAGGATACGCTTATCTCGATAACTATTTAGGTTTATCTGAGAAGGTATCATAACTTTCCTTAAATAAACATCTGAGGCGGTTTAAGGTCACACGTTAGGTAAATCCCCCAGTGAACAGAATCCCCCAAAGATCGCCACAACGACCGGACCTGCTCTTTCGGTATGCGGTTGCCACTCGAGAACACTTCGGCTCCATCGGTCATCCGTTCTACAAGAAATCCGTTACATGAAATTAAATAACGTGTATAAAACACGGCGATGTCCCAGGTGAGTGACGTAATGCTTCGTTAAAGCTTCGACAATTGAAGCGCCTCACAGCCGACGCTTAATAGCTACTTCTTTATTATTAGATACATGCTAATAGAACAATAATGGGTTCACATAATCACAATATATATTTTTGCATTAAACTTACAATGGAATAAAGATATTCTGATTGTCTTCTTTGAATTCGCGCTGCTTGCTTTCCAATTTACTCATAATTGTATTTGAAGCTACATAGAAAGCTGTTCTTATCACTATGAAAATGTTTTATTGCGTATCTCACAAGATCAGCTCGTCTTTCTATGAATTCGAACTCATGTCACGTTTCATTGCACTATACATTCCAATAACTCTAAGTGTATTATATAAAATAAATTTCTATTTTCATTTTAAATTTGCCTCGTACTTTCTATCATCAGCTAGATCATATTTTTTTCAATATTCCAAATAAAATTTCAAAGTTATGGTTTTAAATAATAATACGGTCGTGACGAGAATTTTCAACGCTTTCTGTTACAGATAGCTGCAGCAACGTACTCGTAACATACGTAATAAAATGAATCATGTTAGATTTACAGGTAGGTACCTATTGATAATAAAAAATAATATATAGTAGTACTTTTAACAAATGTTACAAATGAGTTAATTGAAGTGTTTTTTAAAGAGAAATGTAAAATTAAATAAAAAAATAGATATAAAAAATAATCAAACACGGTTACTTTAAACGAGCGTAAATGTACCTACAAATTAAAAATTAAAAAAATATATCTTTTGGCGCTATCTTTACAAATTACCCACTTGCTACTGTGGCGCCCGCCATCCTAAATTGACGCTTTTCACTGACACTTTTTCATACACAGAGATGTTTCACCTTACCTCTACCCTGTCTACCTGTCTACCATGTCTACCTGTACCTGCGGCTCCGCTTGCGTGGACTACTAAAAAAAGGCGGAACCCTAATTATTTTTCTAAAATCAAAGCCAGACAAAATCGGTCGAACCGTTGCGGAGATTTTAAAAATGGGTGTTTTGTTATAGGTATCGTGTATACTTTCAATATTCATTTAGTAAAAACCTGTTATTTTGACATTGTGTGACCAAACAGACAAGTCAATTATATTAGGTATATGTATAAATATGTCGCCTAGGGATGACCGATATTCACCAAAGTTTTTGAAACATTGGCATCGATATAAGTTTCCTTAAAACTCGAACAAAAACATTGATGTACCAATTTTTTTCTGTTGTAAATGTAGTTCGAGGGTCTGTACGTAAGCAAAACCTAAACATAAGTTCTAGAGAAAAAAGAAGTATCCCTCGACTACTGTGTTCCCTACCTCCTACAAAATGGAGTCTTTTAAAAATAACGTGAAGAGACAGTTGCACCGACCGGCATGACAATGACGACTAGCGATGGATTGTAAATTCTTGGCTATGGATTATAGATACTTCGATGATCGACAATGTTATCGGATTGCACTGTGCATGAAATACAGTACCATCATTTTGCCGTGTTACGATAAAATGAATGGTGGCCCATTTGACACCAAAGCAGTTTTTAATTTAATATATACCGGCCATTGATATAACCACCGATGCTTTTTTAAATACTCATCCTTAATGTCGCCACATAACTTTTGCTAAATTACTTGTAATTGTATATGTAGCTACAACTCTATTCAGACTACTCGGACATCGCTAATGCAGATAAGTTCCTCGTAAAAAACTCTGCCTCTTTCGACTACGTTTAGGGCATACGAGGCCATTGTCCGACGGCCGTCTTGAACACCGTATAATTAAACATTTATAAAGAATACACTTTATATTTCTCTAATTTCTTTTTGTTTTGTAGCTCGACAAAGTGACGACACTGTGCCTCACTGTAACGGTTCAATAAAAAATCAACGATCGGTAAACCATCACCGTTCGCCGCTATATGTGTCGGCTGGCAAGGTGGCAAGCCTTTTGGCAACTGGATAAACTGGCTGATCCCGAAATGCGACAAAACAAAAGGTGTCACTGTGAAAGGCTATTTTTCGAACTGACTATACTGTTGGCCAGGAGGCCTTAACAGCTTCACCGGGCTTGTGGGCGAGCGCATAAGGCACTCAACCGAGGAAAAGGACAACAAGCGCAAGGGTGCCAAAGTGGCCGACCTCGGCTTGGGCCTTTGGCGTATATGCAGCCATCGCCTTCTGGGAGGAAGGAAGAAACATGCGGACATGTATTTAGTAATCTGTCAATTTGGTCTGTCTAACTAGCTAAAAAAAAAAGAAAAAAGCTCCCTTATAGTACCTATGTACCTGAGTAGTGGAGTGTAGTGTAATAACTGAATGTTGGGAGCTAGTGAATGCAGTGTCACTGTATCGCGCGAGCAGCAGGCTTGAGGGCTCCATACCGGAGGATTGGACCTACACTGCTAATAGTTTTTAATACAGATACATATCCCTACCACGCTTGATTACTGGATATACACCGGCTGATCCAGGAACAGACGTACCTAAGCGTGCCACTATGGTGGGAGCTGCACCTGGTGTATGGTGGTCGTGATTTCGTGTCCTACCTTCCAGCAACACTAGTACTAAAGAAGTAAGATTTTACGTGATGCGAGTACAACGACAAACCTCAATCCTTTTATTTATATATATTAACGTGTACGAATTCACAGGAAATTTCTAGTTTCATATAAACAGGATCGTAATTGAAGGAAATTTAAAAATAAAATGAAAAAATATTTTGGCCTCCTTATCTCACGTATGAAAATTACACGACTGTGTACAAGGAGGTCAATTTGGCACGAGCGCTAAAAGTGACCCGCACTCCTCGATTACGCGGGATACTCTGATGACGTCATTACCGCGGCTGAAAACACCAACGACCCATTTACCTTTTGTACACGGGAAGATTACAAATTCTACTATTGTGTGAACGGCGGCCGCAAAATGATGGATTTATAAAGAGTATGCGATGAATAACTGCATATTTATTTCTTTAGAACTATACTTTATAACTTCATTCGAAAATATTCTTGAGAACTTGACTCCTATTTATGAACATTCTATCATTATGGGTGACTTTAATACATGTCTTTTAAAAAATGATTCGCGTTCACTCTCACTCGTTTCTGTTTTACAGTCAAGTAATATGAATATTCTTCCACTTAGTGCTACGCACCATTTTCCAAACTCTGTACCTTCGCTGCTGGATTTAATATTTGTTACTTCCACTGAACATGTCACTAAGCATGGCCAATGTTCAGCTGATGCCTTTTCATATCACGACTTAATTTTCCTATCTTATAAAATTCGCCCACCTAAACAGAAATCAAAAATTCTATTACAACGTAATTTCAGCAGTATTAATCTAGATAACCTCCGAGAGGATGCCAGGAACATTGACTGGATTCAGTTAACAAACTCGAGTTTAATAGCCGACAAAGTTGAATTTTTTAATACATCTATAATTAACCTTTATGACAACCATGCTCCGATACGTGCGATTAAAATAAAACATTTCCCATCGCCTTGGCTTACCGAAAATATCAAAGCAATTATGCATAAAAAAGCAGTGGCTAAAACAAGATATAAATGCCATTCGAGTCCTTCGAATTGGCAAAAATATGTAAATATTCGTAACCACTGCAATAAATTATGTAGGGATGCCCAACGTTGTTACATTCATGAATCTGTTAATGCTGAAAATCCAGGTAAAGTTTGGAAATTTCTTAGGAAAATTGGAGTTGGAAAATCACGTCACATAACAACTCCTAAAGATCTAGACGTCGAGTCATTAAATAAGCATTTCTCTTCTTCGTCTGACTTTGATTTGGGCATAAAAGCAAACACACTGCAGTATCTCTCAACACTGTCAACGCCTGAACATTCTGAATTTATATTTGCACAATTATTCCCTGATGATATTCAAAAGAGCATTATGTCAATAACATCTAACGCTGTTGGCTGTGACGATATTAGTCGTAAAATGATTGTTTTAATCCTTGATGAAATTCTACCCATATTATGTCACATCTTCAACTACTCTTTATTCGTTGGTGTATTTCCATCTGTGTGGAAAGACGCTCAGATCACACCCCTTCCTAAAAAATCCAATCCTGTTTTTCTCTCCGAATATCGTCCTATTTCCATACTACCATTTCTTTCTAAAGTTCTAGAACGTCTTGTTCATACGCAGTTAAACTCATTTCTTTGTAATAATAATCTCCTGAATGTATTCCAATCTGGTTTTCGTCCTGGTCACAGTACCGTCACAGCGCTGACACATATAACTGATGATATTCGGTCAGGCATGGAGCAGGGGAATTTAACTGTTCTAGTATTGCTTGATTTTAGCAATGCTTTTAATACTGTGGATTCAGATATTCTAATAGGTATACTTCGCTCTCTAAATGTATCTTCTTCAGTTAGTAGCTGGTTTAGTAGTTACCTGAGTGGTCGCCGACAACGTATTCGTATCGAAGATACTGTTTCTTCCTGGTGCTCGACTTCTATTGGTGTACCGCAGGGTGGAGTATTGTCCCCTTTACTTTTCGGTATTTTCATTAATTCTGTATCGAACAATTTAGTTTCTTCTTACCATCTTTACGCTGACGATCTACAGATATATACACAAGCTACTGTCGACAATCTACCGCAGGCTTTCTACAATATTAATAGTGATCTAGCACGCATTAGTGATTGGAGTAAGGCATTTGGCCTTAGGGTGAATCCCATGAAAACTCAAGTCATTATTATTGGCAGTTCAAGGTTGACTGCCAAAATCGATAGAGCAAAACTCCCTTGTATCGTTTTTGATGGTGCTGTTCTTCCAATTTGTGACAAAGTTAAAAACTTAGGAATACACATCGACAAAAATTTGTCTTGGGGTCCACAGCTTCAAGAAGTAAGTCGGAAAATATTTGCGTCTGCTGGGTGCCTAAGAAGACTACGTAATTTTCTTCCTACTGCCACTAAAATTTCACTTGCACAAGTCCTTCTACTTCCAGTGCTTGACTATGCTGACGTTAGCTATTTAGATCTTACAGAAGCCCAATTAGATAAGCTCGAACGACTTCAAAACTTTTGTATTAGGTTTATATTTGGATTACGCAAATATGATCATATCTCAGAATACCGTTTCAAGCTTAAATGGCTCCCTATTAGACTTCGCCGTAATGCTCACACTTTGTTTCTCCTCTACAGAATTCTCTTTAATCCTATTACGCCGTATTATCTGAAAAAACATTTCAGATTCCTTTACGATACGCACACGCGTTGTCTACGATCATCAGAAAACGTGACGCTGGAAATACCAACACACTCTACAATTTTTCTTGGTAAATCTTTCGCAGTTCAGGCTGCACGGCTGTGGAACGCACTACCTGTTTCTGTGAGACGCGCACAATCGCTAAGCATATTTAAAAAATCGGTCAAGGATTATTATTTATCGCTTTAATATTATATATGTATATGTGTGTAATTATATGATATTCTGTTTGTATTAGAATGTATTTTAGTAATTATATATATAGTATATGTTTGTATTATAGTTATACATAATAATAATATAGTCTATCATATATTTGTTTCTTCCTTAACAATAGTATCTATATATATTATTTGTGTTCTCGTTGTTGTTGTTCTCGTTACACCCATACTAGCTCTAATTTGTCCTTAAAACATATCCATCCAAAGGTTGCCTGGAAGAAATTGCTTTCAGCAATAAGGCCGCCCTTTGTAACAATAAGAATTTTTTTGTATTTAAATATTTTTTGTAATATATGGTGTACAATAAAGTTTAAATAAATAAATAAAAAAAAATACATTTGAAAGCATTCCAATGAGCTCAAGCATAATAGGTACCTCTAGTGTAAGCTGGGGAAGAGTTGGGCAAATTCCAGTTGATGCTGCAGTTTCAAGTCAAATTTACCATGATCTAATATCATTGAAATACCAGAATAATAAATTTCGACTCGATCAGACCTGTGGAAGATACTCACATCCATTTATCAACTAGAAAAGTACTAGTAATCTTCAAATGGCTGATCAGATTTTCTCTCTCAATGAAGTCACCTTTCAAAAAACAACAAAAAGTCGTGTCTGTCTGTGGCATCGTAGCTGCCAAACGGTTGAACCGATTTCTTTTTCACGAAGATAAACATATTTGGCTTATAAGTTACAACGCTCTATTTGCGTCGGGAGTTAAAAACTTAGTCACTATGAAGATACATAACTGTGAAGTCATTAAAATTCAGTAAAATAGAATTTTAAAATAATATTGTAAGACTAAAGATCAAATAAATCAAATTTAAAAACGTCAATTTTAAAGGGCTTTGTTTTTTTTCTCTATTTTACTAATAAATATATATGAAAAATAAATGAAAAGTATGCCACCTTAACAAAAGGTTGCAGAAAAGGATTAATAACGCCGTTAAAGGAAGGGATGAAAATATTATGGTCATCGGAATGGGTTTTTTTGGCTCGGAAAGAAACCGACGAGCCTCGTTTGAAACGATCGCATAACTTGCTTGACTTATTGGTTAATGGACTAGAAATCGTCTTATGGTCAACTTTAAAGAAATTTAACTAAAAGAGAATCAATATAACGGATTTAACATCAGGTGCATGTTGGTCGTGACCCAGTCAAGTATAGAACCTTACTATCCCGATTGATAACATTTGCTTATGTTTTTTTTTATGGTTATAGGTATAGCGTAGTGGCCACAATCTCATCTTATGTTAAGAGTTGCTTCGTGCCACTATACCGGATGTTACACCTGGTGAATGGTGATCGCGCGTAGCAAACTATTAAACTACCTTGATTACTATGCTAACGGATTAATAACTAATTAATTTTACACCCTACAGTAGATCGCAAATAACCTAGTGTTAAGTTCCTGTGGTGAGTAGGGTTTCCAGATCCCCTATGAAAATGGTACAGAGAAATTTCTTTGGAGATTTTTGTCTACTTCGGGTAGTCCAACTGTTAGCTGAACAACCTTGTATTGTGTTCCAGTAGTGAGTAGGGTTTTCTGAGTTTTTTTGGAATAATGGGGTTTAGTCGGCAACACGCTAGTTATACATATGGTATTATAAGCCCCCATAGGCTATGATAGCCATCTACCATCAGGATGGCCGTAAGTTAATTTGCCATTTTTGCCATTAGGAGCTACTGCAGCACCGACTTGGACAAATACCTCAAGCTCTACAAATACCTCAAGCTCTAACTAAAAGTAGAATTTATAGCCAATTGAAGAGTCACTAACTAGGTCTTAGTTGGTTATTTGTGGTAAAAATACAAGAGGTCTTAAAATGTATATATATAATAAACTTCTACACGTTGAAGGTTATAATTATTGCAGATTTTATACCCGTACAATTAGTTGTTTTAACTTAGCATCTCTCACTCGGGGATCTTTATACCTCTTTTATGCGGTCTTGAAATGGGCTGCATCAATATTATGTATTATAACATGACTTAATGCTGTCCTGAATTGAAGTAAAGAGGTTTTTAAGGGAAAAGTTCCATATTTTATTCAAAAGTCTTACTCATGCTATTAATTATTATTTACATCGATAAGAATTAAACAATGATATTTTGTGCATGCGCGTGTGCGTGTGTGTGTGCGCGCATTTATACAACGAAGTCTGAATAATATAATAATAATTTATTAGTGACCATATTGTTTCACAACCAATTTAGATCCAATTTAGATTAAAGTACAGTTTCATATCGGTTATAGTAAACAATAGAAGCATATTAGCATGCAATACTATTTAAAAATCTCATAATACATCGAGCGATAAATTCATATTGTTTCGTTACAAAAGTATTTAACCCCATTTTAAAATAGTTAGCTAGGATTTGTATCATATAAATTACAAACAATAATTATCGCTAAACATGATCCGGATAGCTGTAAATTTTAATACATGTATTTCATTAATAATTAAGACCTTTCGTTGAATTTGTAATAAAATGTGTAGTGGATTAATATAACATCTAAAAATAATAATTTTATTTATCTCTCGTATAAGAGTACTGCAAAAAGTTTAGTTAAAAACAATCAATTCATTAATAGTAGAAGACAAAGGCACGTTGTTAGCATACCTTTCTATCCAAGATGAGCGTGGCAGTGCCCTCAATCAGAAATAATTTCACAGTTTGGTTATAAAATACCTTTCGTACCTTTCTGGTTATAAATACCGCGCCAAAGTGTGATATACCGTGCACAGACTCATGCAGCAGTCGCCAGCGGCGCGAAACGCCGGAGCAGTGCATCCTAACGCATCCTCGCGTCCAAATTAAGCACATCGTCTCAGCAGCTCTCCCAATAGTAGACGGTCTCCACGCCCAAATGGTCCACAAACACCAGCTGCTTCATATCTCTTACATCCACATACGAGGTATCTGTAAAATAATGTCCACACACAACCGTTGGGTGACCCTGGCCACAAGTTTATTGCAAATTTACTCATCGTTAAAGGGTCTTTCTTAGTCTTAGCAATTCGGTAAAAATGTCCACAACATGTTTGAGCAGAAAATTGATCTGCCAGTCCTTACAAAATTTTAAGATTCTAACCACTCTTTAAAACTACTTTCACCATTTGTGCGGTATCAATACCACCAACATCACGACGATCACGAAAGCAACCAGTTGTAATAAGTCATGTTGAAGGAACATGTGTTGTGTGTATGATGCAGTGTAATGAGTGTCAGTTGATACTGTAGGGAAGCGAAGCTTTCTTGCAGAGTTTGTGAATTCCTATCACGTTGGCAGTTTTCCAGACGGCTGGAAAATAAGTCGCTTATGACTACAATGAAGATGCAAACCAAAAGAGCTATGAGGTGATTGGGAAATAGTTTTTTCTGATACCGTGGGGGCCAGGGGAATTTCTAGGCTTAAGACATTTGATAACAGAACAGATCTCGTCATGCGTGACCGGGGTTAGTGTGTCCGCAGGAGGAATCGAGCTCTTTAGCTATGCAAGTTCTAACCTCTCTCTGAAAAGTCTACGTAACCTACGGTTGTTATCCGTAGACAGATAAGAGTTAGCTACGAGATCGCGCTGGAGAAAAAGCTTCCGCGCGTTAAAAAAGGAAACTCTTAGGTTAAATACTATTCATTTTTATTTGGTGCTTTGGAGTCAAACATAACGTCGTCGCAACTTCCTGGAAATTTCGAGACTTTGGGGAAATTTCGAACGGCGGCAACGAGGCCTTCTTCCGTGATACATTGGAGTAGGTGAGACTTACTTGAACATCGTGTTCAAAAAACATGGACATGCAGGCCAAGCCAGCTGATGAGAGGCCCGAGCCTTGAGAGGCTGGGGGCGGAAACATGAGGCCCCATGCGGTCGCGAAAAATTGACGCACCTAGCATGGAAATAGCACTTGCGGGCAGAGTGCCCGTAGCGCTGGTTATGAGTCTTCCTCTAGCGCATAGGAGTAGTAGAAGAGTTTTTCGGCTCTTAGGATTTAGAAATGGCTCGGAGGCCTGTACGGGTGTGCTGGGCGCGCGGTCGTGTATTCGAACTCTTTCAGAGATCGCGGTCCCTAAGGAACGTTAGGAGGCGTTCAATAAAAACTTGGTCGGCCATTCCGGTGGCTGTTGGGAGCGCGGAGCCGAGGTTAAAGGGAGCGCGGAGCCGAGGTTAAACTTCCCTGCCGGAGCTACAAGCCCAAGGCAGAGAACGCTGCCGGTGTGGATGGAAGGGTGGGGATAGAAGGGTAGGGCCGATAGGTAGGGTGGGAAGGAGACACCTGGGGCTTAATTACGTAGTAAGCAAGGGCCAAGATTCCCAGGTCCGGCAGAGTCGATTTGATAATTAGAAACAATTCACACTTAAAAGTGCGCTTGTTTTCGTAAAAATTAAGAATTTTAAAGAATTAAAGAAAGATATTTTTCATTTATTTATCCATCACAACACAAAGAGTGACAATTTTTTTTTATACCTGTGGATATTTTTAAAATATTCAGACACAAGATGCTTCGTGCATCTTTAAAAGAAAACTACATCAAAACTATATAGTATTTCAACAATGATTTAATCTTCAAAATTACCGTCTACATTCTACAATTATGTTTGTGTTATCTTATAAATTGTAGTTTTTATCCTACCGTGTTTCTACAATGATCTTTGCGTTATCTTATAAATTAACAATTAAAAATAACGTATGATCTTTGTGTTATATTATAAATAAACATTTAAAAATAACGTATGATCTTTGTGTGTTATCTTATAAATAAACATTTAATAAAATTACGTAATTGAAGACTTCTCATTCGCTTTCAAAACTACCGTGTTCTAAATTGATCTTTGTGTTATCTTATAAATTAAAATTTAAACATTAACCTCTTTCGCTTTCAAAACTACCGTGTTCTACAGGGATCTTTGTGTTATCTTATAAATTAAAATTTAAACATTACGTAAGTACAGCATTAGATATCATTCATCTTAAAAGCATCTTGAATTCAAACCTATAAATAAATACTTATAAATGCCATAACACAAAGATCCCAGCATCCTGTGCAGCCGCCAGCATCCGGTGCAGCCGCCAGCAGCAACCCCTTCGGAACAGCCCCACTGGAGCAGCCGCCGGGGCAGTCGGGAGCAGCCGCCGGGGCAGGCAGTGGGGAGCAGCCGCCGGGGCAGGCAGTGGGGAGCAGCCGCCGGGGCAGGCAGTGGGGAGCAGCCGCCGGGGCAGGCAGTGGGGAGCAGCCGCCGGGGCAGGCAGTGGGGAGCAGCCGCCGGGGCAGGCAGTGGGGAGCAGCCGCCGGGGCAGGCAGTGGGGAGCAGCCGCCGGGGCAGGCAGTGGGGAGCAGCCGCCGGGGCAGGCAGTGGGGAGCAGCCGCCGGGGCAGGCAGTGGGGAGCAGCCGCCGGGGCAGGCAGTGGGGAGCAGCCGCCGGGGCAGGCAGTGGGGAGCAGCCGCCGGGGCAGGCAGTGGGGAGCAGCCGCCGGGGCAGGCAGTGGGGAGCAGCCGCCGGGGCAGGCAGTGGGGAGCAGCCGCCGGGGCAGGCAGTGGGGAGCAGCCGCCGGGGCAGGCAGTGGGGAGCAGCCGCCGGGGCAGTCGGGAGCAGCCGCCGGGGCAGTCGGGAGCAGCCGCCGGGGCAGTCGGGAGCAGCCGCCGGGGCAGTCGGGAGCAGCCGCCGGGGCAGTCGGGAACAGCCGCCGGGGCAGTCGGGAGCAGCCGCCGGGGCAGCCGCCCGAGCAGCCGGACCAGCCAAAAATCCGTAATTAATGAACATTAGAAACACTTCTCGACGCTGCATCTATAAATTTAAAATATTCCTATACAATGCTTCATGCACCATGCTTTCATGTATATAAAAAACAAATGCTCATAAATGCTAGCCATAACAAAAATCATTTTAGAAACACGGTACTACGCAAGTTATTAAACACGAGTACAAATAAAGCTACTTCACTTATAAACTAACATATCTAAAGCATAGGTCTCACTCATCACTAATAACATGATACTTGACCCGCAGGAGCAGCCGTCAGCCGCCGAAGAAGCCGCCAGCCGCAGAAGCAGGAGCAGCCACCAGCCACAGGAGCAGCCGGAGCAGCCGGAGCAGCCCCGCCAGCCGCCGGAGCATGAATAACATTCGTAATTAACCTTAGAAACACTTCTCGACTAACCATTCATGCACCTATAAATAAATGCTCATAAATGCTCGTAAATGCTATCCATAACACAAAGGTCATTTGTAAAAACACGGTAGTTTTAAACACGAGTACAGGTAACTACTTCACTTATAAACTAACAAAAATTACACTTATAAACTATATAAAAATTACACTTATAAATTAATATTTTTAAATTACGTAAGTAAAGCATAGGTGTCTCTCATGGCTAGCCATAAAACAAAGATAATTGTAGAAACACGGTACTACGTTGGTTTTAAACATGAGTACAGATAAAGCTACTTCACTTATAAACTAACATAAAAAATACACTTAATAAACTAACGTAAGTAAAGCATAGGTCTCGCTCATCACTTATAACTTGGTACTTGACCCGCAGGACCAGCCGTCAGCCGCCGAAGAAGCCACCAGCCGCTGGAGCAGCCACCAGCCACAGGAGCAGGAGCAGCTCCACCGGAGCAGCCGGAGCAGCCGCCAACCGCCGGAGCATGAAAAACATTCGTAATTAACCTTAGAAACACTTCTTGACTAACCATATAGTGTTTTCATGCACATAAGTCTCATATCTACCATATCTACCGAAAAATTGTTAGATGCTTCATGCACCTATAAACAAAAGCTCATAAAGCTTCATGCAAATATAAGTTTAAAATATTATAAGTTTAAAATATTCGTATACAGAAAGATTCTTCATGCAACATGCTTCATGCACCTATAAATAAATGCTCATAAATGCTAGCCATAACACAAAGATCATTTGCAAAAACACGGTAGTTTTAAACACGAGAACAGAAAACTACTTTAATTATAAATTAATTTATAATTGAATTACGTAAGTGAAGCATAGGTCGCACTCATCACTTAACATGGTACTTTTGACCCACAGGAGCAGCCTTCGGCCGCTGGAGAAGCCGCCAGCCACAGGAGCAGCCCCGCCGGAGTAGCCGGAGTAGCCCCGCCAGAGTAGCCGGAGTAGCCCCGCCAGAGTAGCCGGAGTAGCCCCGCCAGAGTAGCCGGAGTAGCCCCGCCAGAGTAGCCGGAGTAGCCCCGCCAGAGTAGCCGGAGTAGCCCCGCCAGAGTAGCCGGAGTAGCCCCGCCAGAGTAGCCGAGTAGCCCCGCCAGAGTAGCCGGAGTAGCCCCGCCAGAGTAGCCGGAGTAGCCCCGCCAGAGTAGCCGGAGTAGCCCCGCCAGAGTAGCCGGAGTAGCCCCGCCAGAGTAGCCGGAGTAGCCCCGCCAGAGTAGCCGGAGTAGCCCCGCCAGAGCAGCCGGAGTAGCCCCGCCAGAGCAGCCGGAGTAGCCCCGCCAGAGCAGCCGGAGTAGCCCCGCCAGAGCAGCCGGAGTAGCCCCGCCAGAGCAGCCGGAGTAGCCCCGCCAGAGCAGCCGGAGTAGCCCCGCCAGAGCAGCCGGAGTAGCCCCGCCAGAGCAGCCGGAGTAGCCCCGCCAGAGCAGCCGGAGTAGCCCCGCCAGAGCAGCCGGAGTAGCCCCGCCAGAGCAGCCGGAGTAGCCCCGCCAGAGCAGCCGGAGTAGCCCCGCCAGAGCAGCCGGAGTAGCCCCGCCAGAGCAGCCGGAGTAGCCCCGCCAGAGCAGCCGGAGTAGCCCCGCCAGAGCAGCCGGAGTAGCCCCGCCAGAGCAGCCAGAGCAGCCAAAGCAGCCGCCAACCACCGAAGCATGAAAAACATTAGTAATTTACCTTAGAAACACTTCTCGACTAACCATATCTATAGTGTTTTCATGCACATAAGTCTCATATCCACCGAAAAAATAAAATTGTTAGATGCTTCATGCACCTACTGTAAATAAATACTCAAAGCTTCATGACACTATAAATTAAAAAAATATTCGTATACAGAAAGATGCTTCATGCACCATGCTTCTTGCACCTAAAAAACAAATCCTCATAAATGCTAGCCATAACACAAAGATCATTGTAGAAACACGGTAGTTTTAAACAAGAGAACAGAAAACTTCTTCACTTACAAACTAACATAAAAATTACACTTATAAATTAACATTTTAAAATTACCTTATTATCACTTATATTATATATCATGGTAATTGAACAATCATAGTAAAAGATTCAAATAGTAAATCTATACTAGATCGTAACATTTTAGGATAACCTTCTCACCTTGCAAGTTTAATAAAAAGCATGCAACTTGTTAGAAAAAACTTACGTACCTTATTTGTTTCCCTATAAACCTGGCAGAAACTGCCACAATTCGTACCACAGAAGTGAATACTGCTCACTCGCTGTATACCAATCATTCGCTATAATAATCTAATGGCCACTCGTCCACACGGCACTCACCAGAGAAGCTCTCGCAGGTTGTCATTTCTACATTACAAGTACCGGTTACGTTTTTCATTTTTAATTTCTCAGGGAAACTTACAATAATATGGGTGCACTGATTACTGCCACAATCAACTTTTAAATATCGGAACTCGCTATTATTTTTCTCATTACTGGCTTTTTACAAAATATTTTAACACCGAAACGAATACAGTAACGGACAGAGCTTCCGCACGATACAAAACTCTAAAAGATAATGCTCCACATCATTTTTTTTTTTTTTTTTTTTTTTTTTTTTTTTTTTTTTTTTTTTTTTTTTTTCGAACTGACTACACTGTTAGCCTGAGGGGCCCTGGAGCCTTTACGGCTTTTACAGCTTTACCGGGCTTGGGGGCGAGCGCTTAGGGCACTCAGCCACGAAAGCTAAGCAACAACATCCGAGGGTGCCAAAGTGGCCGGACCTCGGCTCGGACTGTTGCGCGTATGCAATTAAGTCGCGATCTGACTAATTCCCTATCCGTAATTCGATCTAAACTAACTATACATATATACATGTTTCTGCCCCCTGGGAGGAGGGAAGGAACATGTGTATGTGTATTTAGTGGTCTGGAATTTTTGTCTATTCTAACTAGGCAAAAAAAGAAAAAAAAAGGTCCCTTACAGAACCTATGTACCTATGTGTGTTGTGCATGTGTGTATAATGCAGTGTCATGTATGGCTGTGAAAGCTAGTGATTGTACAGTCACTTGTATCGCGCGAGCGGCTGCTTGGCTCAAGGGCTCCATGCCGATGGATCGGACCTAGGCTTGAGTTGCCGCAGAGGAGGGTGGTCGTGGCGGGTGCTCCACATCACGCCACTACTGGCTTATATATTATACTTGAACGGCGAGGCGCCACCTTTTCGCGGCAGCGCGAAACTAATTTGGCGGCAATTTTAAAATTCGTTTTCTTGCTTCTAACAATATACTTACTAATTACATAATAAATATCGTAAAATTTGTTTAGACATATTATAATTTTATAAAAATAATATTTAATTAGTTTTATTAACATACTTTATTATTTATTCTTTAACATGATTAGAAGACGTCATCTGTAATGTTTCCTTTAAAAATTAGGTGCTTCCAGATTTAGGTTTATTAGACATAGTTTTTATGAATTTCTACTGAGTTAGTATAATTCAGCGTATTAGTGATGGGATTATTCTTATTTCCAATTCGTTACAGAAATGTTAATTTATTCTAATTCTGCAAATTAAAAAAAAAATTATATGAAAGATCCCTTTTGCTATTTTTCTAATTATTCCCGGGTAGTAGCGCCGACATATTATACCTTATTTCATTTTAAAATGGTAAAATAAATATATCACATTTAATGGTTGGTAGGTACGATACCTAAAATACAATTACGATTGTCGACGGAAAACAATACGTGCTAATTCTGACATAACAAACATATTTGATTGAAATACATCGTAAATAATTATCCAAAATTTAGGGTCTATAGAGTCATTGAAAATATTGAATATAAACATATTATCATCTTAATAATTATTATTCTAATTTATTTAAGACATTCATTTACACATTAATTTAAATTCAAATATTTATGTTCTGGGTAGCTGAAACTACCAGTCATCTATTGCAGGCGGAAGTAGTAAAAAAATTTCGGATAACTATAATAACATGCAATCTTAAATGTTTAATATATCAAATAATAATATAATATATACTTTTATATATATACAAGGAATCATTCGCCTTTTATAAGCGTAATGTTACTTATATACCGAATATCGAGTGACGGTCAATACATCTTTAATTTATATTATCAGTCGACATTTACCTATCCTAACAATATTCCAACAAAGTAAAATATTTATTTTGATCTACATATAGTACACACACACAAACATATATTCTACATAATATGCTTTATTTCACGATTTTAAAATGTTTTTCCCTAACGTTTCTTTTTCTTTTAATGTTCGTGACTCAAAAGTCATGGTTATTTTGTATATTTTGTAAGGTTCTATTGTTAAATGAAATTGCTTCTCAGTTTCAAATTTATTTATTTATTATGGTTCACCAACATAACTTAGCTTTATACATGATTTATAAAAAAATATTCATATAATAAAAATTAAAATGCCGTTATAGTGAAATTGAAACTAAGATATAATTAAAAACTAAAATAGAATTAAAATTGTATTTGTATTGTACCAGTCTAATATTGTTTTTTGTTCAATTTAAAATATATTGAAATTAATGCCTGACCACAAAATAGATATGATCAGAAAGACGGCTCCGACTAACTTTGAATTTAGTTATTGCTAAACTGTAGCGGTAGGGCTGTGACTTACAATATTATATGACAATTTCCATTGGAGAATTTTAATTAAAAACATGTTTTATAAATTATTAAAGATAATTTATTTATAATAAATAAAAATCTATCAATTGGTTACTGAAAACGTTAAAGTCGTTGGTTAAAAAATTCTGTTTAATGTAGTATTTATACAAATAAATTTTCAATAATTTCGACAAGATCGTTTATTTATAAGTGAAATCACAATCTAGTGTCACACACACAAAACAATAATTATGTATATCGGCAAAACTTGGACACTCGTGACTAGCGTTCGACCAAGCTAATCCGAGAACCTTGTACTTGGATCAATTAAGTAGTTATTCACACTTTGCTGTCTCTAAAATACTATTATATTTATGTACTAATTGACAATAGTTAAACACAAAAATAATATCACAATTATAACTAAGATCATTTGACACAATGGGAAACTTTTGAATATGCTCTTAAAAATCTTTTGTTTTTATGAAATTTCATGGTAATTCAGTATACAAAATATCCGTTCCAAACAAAATATTCCTGTCCGAGGACCACATTAACTTGTGAGCTTTCATTATAAATTAACTTTTACTTGTCGCTTGCGGTTAATTTTTATAATAGAAGACGACAGCTTGATATAGTTTATCGTGTGCAATAAAAAATAGCAACAAGGCATAAAAAATCTTATTCATGTCCCTTATAAAATGCGTATACTGAGGAATCAGGAGAATTCAGGAATTTTTACAGAAAACACATGGATGGATTTTTTCGCAATAAGTAGCTTCCATTGTATTTTTTCTTAGCTTGTACGGGCGCAACGGTACCTTTTGATCACTATCAAAGGAAGAAAGGGAAGGCAGGCCTTTCATCAGAATAACAAAATTTTTTTTTTAGAAACTCGTTATCTGACTTCTCCGAGGTATATTCATATATGATAGGTATATTCATGTATATTCGTTGATTGGCCCACGTACGTGTTTATGTGTGCGTGCGCCATTATACCTCGCTGTATGGAGTGGGCTTTCTGTATCTCTTTATTTTGTGCCCTAATTTTATCTCGTCTAGACAAAGCTAGATAGTAATTGACGTAATACAATACATATCATGGGATTAATTAACATCACCTTGCTTGATTTGTTTAGTCTTGTCTTGGGTGATTTAGTGAAGCTCACTTTAACCGTTGTTTTAATTTATTTCTAATTAATTAAGTAATATAATTATTTGAATACAGTAAATAACATAGTTTTGTACTGGTACCTCTTAGATTATACTACTTTCACCAGATTATTTCATCAGTTTAGCTTAAAGCCAGTCTCTTTCCAGAGTATTATTACATTTACCACAGTGTAATGTCAGTTGAATATCTCTTTAGAAAGTTTCGTGAAATGACACTTCGATTTAGACATACGTCTCATTCCATGTCAAATCGCCCAATAGTTGGAATCGACCTCTTTCAATTTGGATGAAATTGGGTGGGAAGTTTTCTTTTATCATAAAAAGAAGTTTTACCAAAGGGAAAAAATAAATTTCACTTGTTATGCAAAATTCCAAATTCTACAATTTATCCAGTTGTACAATTTTATTTTTTGAATATCTCAAAAACGATTAAAGTAACAGAAAAAAAAACAGGGTCCGTTTTGAAATATATATATATATAATCTTTTTAAGTGGGTAATCTCTTGAATGTTGTGTGTTGGATATAATTATGAGAAATACTCGTATTAATTATGGTGAATCGAATTATAATAAACAAAAATGTTCACCTAAGGAGATACGAAAACAGGTTTATTAAAGAACGAACTGTGCCCGCGGCTCTGCTTGTTTGGACTATAGAATGCCGTTGGTCGAAGACAAAAATGCTTATTATGGGTGATCCTTAGTAGAGAAGATAGAGAAGAGAGATATAGATAGAGAAGATATATGCTATCTTTGACTTTTTTGTAGGTCTTTTTAAGGACAAAAATATTTAGACCATTAATTTGATATATTATGTCTTATGGCTTACTTAGCGAGAACCACCTACAGCCACAAAAGCATATTTTTTCCGAATTGATATTCACCCTTATCGTCTCTGCTTATCTCCTAAATTACTTTATCTAACAAAATATATCCTATAACCTGGACAGATAACATATCTATGAATCAAAGGAAAAACCATGTAACTCGGATAAGTGGTTTTCGCGTGAAAAGAAGATAAACGGACAGACAGACAGAGAGACGTTAAGTTTTATAATATGTACAGAAAATATAAATTAAATTTTTTTAGTTACAATTTATTTCATGCGTTCTCAAGAAAACCAATTTTGAAAGGCTCTTGTTATCAATTAAGAAGCAAGTGGGCTCCTGGTAATTGCAAAGTAAAAATAACGAAATATGTGGTGTCCCAAGCGATCATATGGCAACTTGGGCTCGCACCACCCCTCTTTCGTCACGCACTTCACACACAGTTGCTCTATCTAGACGTGTTCATTGGTGGACTGTACTATTTTAGATTGTGATATTACCACTTACAACTACATTGCTTTTTACTTAGATTATGGCCAAAAACCAGTCTATGAAACATAAAAAACTGGCCCGTCTCGAACGTTCAAACGAAGCATAACCCATCCATCCGGAAAGCGATCCATGTGTTGAGAAAACAAAGCTCATGGCGGTGTCTCGACGTGATGTTGATTGAAAGCCCATGTAATGTGTTACCGACAATATTTGCTCCGGCAAATTGATTGGAAACCTAATATACTTGCTTATCTGTGGGTTATGTATATATAATTCATCATAAACATATTAAGGCAAAACATTTTTTTTTTGTTTCTTTATGATACTTTTTGAAGAATAGTAAATAATTTAGATACAATATCTACATAATAAATTATTTTATATTTGAAATGAAGGACCCCAAGAACCTTTACATACCATTTTTTAACCAGATTAAACCAACTAAACTTATATCTGCCACCTTGATTGTTTTATTATCAATGAATATTTTTCGGGTCTACTTATTATCATACCTAACCCTAAAAATCCCAATGTCCTAAGCGTTTGTAATTTTTTGCAGCTACTCGTATCTTGAATTTTTCATTGTGATACAAAATTGTCCAGGGTTCTGTATATTTTTTTTCTTTGCAACTATAACGCTATCTCATTCAGTGTTTGTAAATAGTTGTTAAACAACAAACTATTACGTAACAAATACATATTAACCCTCCTTTTAGTTTCATGGTAGTTATGTTGTAAACAAAATGATCTTCCAACGTTACATAAATTAATTTTACTATAACTTCCAGGAAAAAATTTCAGTATAACCTAGCAACATTGCTGTAGTTTTGTAATCAGAAATAACACGGAAAATAATATCAAAGCATGCTTTGTAACCTATGGAACTATACTCCGTCTTCCTTTTTTGTTTTTGGGAATATTTTTACTATATAATTACACACAAGACTGCATATTTTTATGTAATTAACACACGGGGTGCCGCTGATATTGCTTGACGTTTCCATTCAAAATTAACACAGTAAAATACTAATATTAAAATGGTTGACAACCTTATCGTATTCTGATGCCTCCATCTGCCTTTTTCTCAAATCTGTGACGGGAAATAATCCCTTAATGGACGAGCTATAAGAATTGTCATTAATATGAGTAGGAATCAAATTATGAGACGAGAATAATTACTGTGTAATAATCTCGTGCGAAGCAGCTGGGTAGCGCTAGTAACTTTTAAATCTGATAGCATTGTGCCAACAATGGTATCTCTCAATTAGCTACGTGATGTAGAATAACTTAAAAGTACTGCAGCGCTGATTTTCAATAAGAAACTCAATCGATGTACGGACGTTTTTGTCAGTGGACAGATTAGGGAGTTATCAAATAAAAACAATACAACATAAACAGAATATATATTAAGTTAGAAATTGAATGAAATTGAATTATGCATACGTCATCAGGTGAACTATATTGTTACTGGACTTACAAGAAGGATGTCATATTGCATAATTATGCTATACTTAGTAATATTTTATTATTATTTGCTAGAGTAAGTACCAAACAAAAACATACCCTATTGTTTTACACATTGCTCAAATGAAATTATATTTTTGATTGATGAAGGCGTTACTTTGCAGAAGATCATAAATATTTTTTCAGAAATTTCTTCGTTACTTCTGCGTGAAACTGATCTGTCAACGTCTTTCTGTAACATAAAACGTTTGTTATTAATTATTGATGTAATCCCTGAACATATTAAATCTGAAAAGAATCGTGAAAAAGAAGAAAAAAATATATTAATAACTGAAACGATAAAAGAGATACGGACGAGCCCGTAGACGCAATAATTATTAACGTTTAAGGAATAAGGGATAAAAGTGTTAACTAAATAATAGTACATTTTAAAATAATTAAAAAAATATATTTAAAAACATGTTGTAGATGGCTCTTGAAATGACCATAATTATATACTCTGGTGTTAGAACGAAATATTGATACGAGACCATTCTCGTATGTGCTATCGGCCTACGTACATCGTAACCAAAACAAATCCTGCTTATTTTTGCTACCTAAGGTTTTAAAGTGTAATTTAATGTTTAGTAGATTTGTTCAATTGTGGTTCCGTATATGTATAATTAGTTTTATGTATTTATGAAATAAAATACACATTATTTTTAAATGTTTATGAAGGGTTTTACAAACATTTTAAATAACAAATAATAAAATAGAAACCTTGATTTTGCATTAAATTTCGGTAATGCTTCCGTTTTACCTGTGCAATTCAAACACTGGTTTCCAATTTCGAATTTTGATATACACACAATTGCTTTTCAATCAAGTTCTATGAGAAGAATTTATGATAATGGTTACAATATTCATAACCGACATCTATATCTTCTCTATTCTTACGTAATGCATATCTTAACCATTTGTTTCGTAAAGTCGGGTTCTCTTCATAACCTGAAAATGTTTAACTTAACTTTATATTTAAAAAATATGAAATTCATCATTTTACTCTCGAAAATTGCAATATGTTTTAGGTAAAAATAGACGCAAAATGACTCTGCTACAGAGAATCAAATATTTACAATTTAATAAGAAATGTATTTCTAATCCTTACCTATATAATGAAACGTTGAACATTATTTTGTGCGTACAATAATACATTTTAAGCAAACTGAATAAAATGGAAACACTTATCTAACATATCGCTATTTCATACCCGGTTACAAGATCTGTCTGTCTAGTTCCTTCTCTGTCTACGGTATAAATACACCAGAGACCGTGGTCATTTTGCTTATTTGAAGTTTTTTAAACAAGCAATCCTTTGTCTCATTATTCAAAAAGAAATTATGGTAATTCGAGTTTTTGCGTTTGATTTTTCCTTTATGAATTTTATTTTCGTCTCAATGTTTTGTTTTTTAAGTTTATTGTTTGGCATTTGTTTTCGATGCGAATGTTTGTGACGTTACGACTTATTTGTAATTATGATATATTAAATATTAACTTCTTGATGGGGATTGAAGTCGTATCGTTGTCGTTCCGCACAAAAAATAAAAAATCCTTTTTAGTGGTCCACGCGAGAGGAGCCGCGTGCACAGCTAGTCCATAATAAAGCGAAAAATTTACATTCTTCAAAATGTAATTTCATTTTAAAACGTGATATTATTAAATTAAACTACTTGAATATTCTTATATTAATATTGTTAATAATGTAAAACTTATTCCATAACGAAGAACAGCTAAATTGCTTCTGATTAAATTCCAAGGAATTTCCTTTTACACTTTCATTCTAGCCATGTTTTTATAGCAAAGGAAAGGGGGCGTCCATTAGTACCTTATTGTTGTAGAGTTGCACTGGAACATAACAAAGGCTACAATGAACTAAGCCACTGTCTTATTTCTTGCAAGGTTATTCTCGCTTCCACTAACGTAAGATTTACTTCGTACGATGTTTTGTAAATTCTACAATGTTTTTAATATATGTTGGGTAAATTCCTCACTACTTATTTATATTTTTGTCACAAGATTTTTTTAAGTTTTTCATTTATGTTATTTACAGCAAACAATCAGTGAGTTATATTATTAGGTGAAGCTTTTATTTTATCGGAATAAACTTAGATATCTAAGACATATTAAGGCCAGTGTATATATAAAAATATAAAATACTATTTAAAAAAATATTACATATATTATTTGTTTTTTTTTTTTATATCTAATCAATATAGCACTATTTTTAATGAACGAGCTCTTTTAATATTAATATTGAAGATTTGCAATTATTATGTTTAGGCGTATTAAATTAATATTTTGGTCTTTGAAAATAAATCTAGTCCTTTTTAGGGTTCCGAAGTCAAAAAGAACTCTAATAGTTTTGGTATGTCCGTCTGTCTGTCCGCGGCTTAGTCCAGAGATTAATAGTACTAGAAAGCTGTAATTTGGTATGGGTATACACATTAATCACGCTCAAAAAGTAGTAAAATAAAATTTTGGAAAAAAAAATATTTCAGGGTACCTGCCCTATACGTAACGTGTGAGTCGTTTAAAAATAATGTGGCTCTTTACAAACCATTTTTCTATTCAAGGATCCGTTTGCGAAATATTAAGCTTTAAAGAACTAATTTTTTTAGAGTCAAGTGTTCCCCTCCAGTTAAATGATTGTTTTTGGATATGGGATAAAAAGAAAACCATCAGAGGTAAGTAGGCTTTACAAGTTTACGAGTAATAGTCAATCAACGTATAAAATTTATTTGGAGAAGTAATTTCGTACAAATTTAATTGAAAATTACTTAAAGACCCGTCTCTAAAGGATTATTCATGTTACATCAGCTGGGCGCCAGCCGCGACACGGTCAAACATCTATAATATACTTTTTGTATGAAGTAATTCATGCTACACCGCATCCTAAAATCCTAAAACCATACCAAGGCAGATTAAGATCCTGTCAAAAATTGCAAATTGTTACTTTATTTAGACCGATTGATTGTAAAGCCCACCTTGATCCATGATGAAACCATAATAATCTATTAATTTCTTTTGGAAATATTTTAAATATACTAATTCCAGTCAAATGTCAAGTCAACTCACACGAACATTCTAAAAATACTATAGGATAATGTACATTCGATTTTCAAACAAAAATATTTCCATGAAATTGTGTCGCTAACAACAGAATTAGTTTTCAATATTTATAGTACACAAATTTGTGATATTCGTAATATTGCCACTCTAACTTTTTAAATAGGGTTGTGTTTGGTGCCTTTAAACAAAGATGTCGAGACACTGAAACTTTTCGGTTCGTTGTACATCATAACATTTATTCATCTTACGGTTACTAGAATTTTAATCTAATCAGGCATAGTTTTGATATAGTACTGTGAAAAGTTTTTCTTTTTTTTTTTGAAATAACTGCATACATTTTTTTAATATTAAATAACCTAATGTTATGTAATCACTGTTGCCAACAGCTATTTATAACTGATCTCAAAAAGACTGGAGTCCTAACAGAAACCAGTCAATAATAGGTTGTTACTCCGGAGAACTGAGTTGGAATAGTTCGTGTGCTGGTGTGGGTTTCCAAGCACAGCCTTGCAACTGGGACACAGTAACGCAAGCACTAATGCTTTGTTGATGAAATTGGTGAAGAAATCGGTCCTGCTTTCGCAGACAAACCTTGCACATGTACTTCATAGATCGAACTTTGCTGTACCGTGAAACTGTGGAACCATATTCTGGCCTGTGTATTCTCTCTTTCTTACGACTTCGGGTCCTTCAAGCGTGACGTGAAGAGATGTTTATAGAGGCCGGTATAAAAGCGAGGACCGTCGATGGATTACCGATCTCTCACCGAGAGACAATGCCGTAAATTTGATGAGCCACTATAAAAAATACTAAGACCAGTACACTTAGTAGTAGGTACTATTAGTACAAAATATTCATTCGGTATGTCTATAGGAAATTTTTATACTTAGCATAATTTATTATAATTTTAGTGTAAGCAACTGTAGATCGACCTTTATAAATAAATATAGAAATTAAAATGTAAGCATTCTAAGTTTTTAGTTATGAGATTTTTCTTTTATACACTGTATTTTAATTATAATTCATAGCTATGTCATCAGACTAGGTTATAGAATATCTTTATTTTGTAAGAAAAAGTAACATATGAAATAAGCAGTAACCATAATGTCAAATCAACTCGGTAAAATATGCATTAGGGGCGCTTAAATGGCTTACGCTTAGTAAACCACACGAAATATATTCAAAAAAAGTTCTACATAATTGTAGATCTTAAAAAGATCTACCTAAACAGCTATAGCATATGTCTATATTTTAAGAATCACCCACAATAAGCAATTTTGTCTTTAAAATAAAAGGTGTGGGACCGCCGTAAGTGTGAGCGGGGGCAGAACGCGTGCGCTCAACCAACGGCATTCTGTAATCCACGCGAGAGGAGCCGCGGGCACAGATAGTCATATATAAACATTTAATTGAAAATATTTATACGCTCTCAAAGCTTAAATAACTCACCGTTTAAACTGTGAGAGTAATAATCGTCAATAAGTCACATTTATCTCTGGAAAGACATTTGCTACATATGATGTGTTTATAAATTTTGAATACTCTAGGATCATCATCATCAACCTATATTAGTCCACTGCTGGACATAGGCCTCCCCTAATGAGCGCCAAAGCGCCCTGTCTTCAGCTGTCCGCATCCAGCATCTGCCTGCAGTCTTTCACAGATCGTCATCCCATCTGGCTGGAGGGCGTCCTACACTACGTTTGCCGAGTCGCGGTCTCCACTCAAGAACCCGTTTACCCCAGCGGTTGTCGGTTCTTCGCGAGATATGGCCGGCCCACTGCCACTTCAGCTTGCTAATTCTTTGAGCTATGTCGATAACTTTGGTTCTCTGTCGGATGTATTCGTTACGAATCCTATCCTTCAGAGAAACTCCGAGCATAGCTCTTTCCATAGCACGCTGAGCGACTTTGAACTGGTGGACCAACCCTACCGTGAGTGTCCACGTCTCAGCTCCGTAGGTCATTACGGGTAGGACGCACTGATTGAAAACTTTCGTTTTCAAACATTGCGGTATGGATGACGAGAAGACTCTACGTAGTTTCCCAAACGCTGCCCAACCCAGCTGGATCCTTCTCTTGGCCTCCTTCTCAAAATTGTTTTTACCTAACTGCACAATCTGCCCGAGGTAAGTGTACTCAGAAACAATTTCAAGAAGATGACCATCCACGACGACCGGTCCTGGATCAATGTGGCCATTGATCATGACTTTGGTTTTATCCAAATTCATGCCAAGACCGATACGTCGCGAGGCTGAAGCTAGGCCGTCCAGCATCCGGGTTAGCTCCTCTAGCGACTCCGCCATTAAGACTATGTCATCAGCGAATCGCAGGTGCGAGATGTAGTCGCCGTTTATGTTTATGCCCTTACCTTTCCAGTCCAGCGTTTTAAACATATCTTCCAATGCGCTCGTGAACAGTTTCGGGGATATGACATCCCCTTGCCTCACTCCTCTGCGCAATTGGATGGGTTTAGACTGCTGGCCCTGTACTTGGACACTCATAGTGGCGGCTTCGTAGAGACATCTCAGCACCTCGATATAACGATAGTCTACTTGGCAACGCTGTAAGGATTCCAGAACAGCCCAAGTTTCGACAGAGTCAAAGGCCTTCTCATAGTCCACAAAAGCAAGACACAGGGGCTGATTATACTCTTCGGACTTCTGTATAATCTGCCTCACTGTGTGAATGTGGTCTATGGTGCTATATCCTCCGCGGAACCCGGCCTGTTCCGGTGGCTGGAACTCGTCGAGTCTCCTGGCGAGACGATTCGTGATCACTCGTGAAAACAGCTTATAGACGTGGCTCAGGAGAGTGATGGGTCTGTAGTTTTTAAGGAGGGCTTTATCACCCTTCTTAAAAAAGAGCACCACCATACTCCTGCTCCACGCCTTAGGAGTTCTCCCACTGTGAAGGACGGCACTGAAGAGTTTCTGTAGTTCCTGTATAACAGGAGCTCCTCCAGCCTTCAGAAGTTCCGAAGTAATTCCGTTCTCACCGGGGGCTTTTCCATTTTTAAGCTGCCTCAGAGCTAACACTATCTCGTCTTGACTGATATCAGGCAGTTCGTCGGTATAGTGGCGTGACAGGGTGGCTCTAGAATCATGGTCGTCTGGTCGGGAATAGGGGGCATGTACAGTGTACAGACGGCCATAGAAATCCTTTATCTCGGCGAAGATCTCCGGCTTCGACAATACGGTCCTCCCGTCGTGCGTTTTAAGTTTCGAAAGATGGCTCCTGGCAAGCTGCTGAGTGAATACTTTGGACCCTCGGTTTCGGTCTATCGCCTCTTCAATGAGGCGTGTATTGGAGCTCCGAAGGTCGCGCCGTATCATCTTCGCAATTTTCTTGTTCAGGTTTGACCTGTCTGACGAAGTCGCTTGGGTGGTTTCCCGTCTTCTTGTCATCAGCCCCAGAGTCTCATCCGAGAGTTTGGACTTCCTGCCAGTACGCTGTTTTTTGCAAAACTTGATGCCCTCGTCTCTCAGCGTTTCGACCAGATTGTGTAGGGTCTCGTCAGCGTCATCAGTGGGTTCCAAGGCAACAAATCTATCCCCAAGAAGTTGCTGGAACTTCTCGGTGCCCGCCATGATTTGGATTGGGTTAGGCCGGAGCGTGGACATCATCAGACGGTTTCTTTCTAGCTTCAGGTTGATATTCAGAGAGCCTCTGAGCAGTCGGTGATCAGATCCGGTATTGAACCTGTTGATCACTGAAACATCTCTGAATATGTGCTTGCTATCCGTCATGATGAAGTCGATCTCATTTTTAGTCACAGCGTCGGGGCTTTGCCATGTCCACTTCCTTTGAGGCTGTTTCTTAAAGAAGGAGTTCATTAAGAACAGCCCCTCTTTCTCGAGGAAGTTGACAAGCATTTGCCCCCTGTGGTTCCTAACTCCATAACCGTGTAGGCCTATTCGGGATTCATTGCCAGTCTGGGTTCCCACCTTGCCGTTAAAGTCCCCCATAACAACGTTGAAGTGAGCCTTAGTGGTGTTGTGCAAGGCTTTGGATATGTCCTCATACATATCCTCCACTTCATCATCCGAGTGTGCCGAGGTCGGTGCGTAAACCTGAATTACCTTCATGCTATACCGCTTGGATAGCCGAAGGATCAGGTACGCTACCCTGGTCGACACGCTCGAGATTTCCTGAACGTTGTTAGAGAGGGCCTTATTGACGAGGAAACCTACGCCACCCTGGGATGTTCTATCACCCTCGCGAAAGTAGAGAAGATGGCCCGAGTCAAGGGTTACGGTGTCCTCGCCCTCTCTACGGACTTCACATAACCCGAGAACATGCCATTTAATGTTCTCTAACTCCACTTCCAACTGCGCTAGATGATGGTCAAGCCTCAGAGTGCGTCCGTTAAACGTAGCCAGGGTCAGTTTATGAAGCATGTGGTAGCCTAATGTAGCCCGGGGATTCTTAGCACCCCCTGCCCCGCCGTTACCATGGCCGCTACCATGGTCAGGGATAGCGAGGCGGCCGGGAACTCCCCCTCACTCTAGGATATAAAGTTTAAAATATTGTACATATCATTTTTTATCGACAGTCGTTCCATCACTACTTGTGAATATGAAAAGCCGTGGTTCCAGCGAACTTTTTAATTTTAGCCCCGTTTTTTATTACAACGCCAAGCAATAAGCGGGTGCATTTCTCTTGTTTTGTTCAACCACAGTAATGTAGGCGAGCCTGTTTGCTATTCACAAATCTGATATTTTCTTAAAAGAAAACATTTTTCTATATTCTGTAAATTCAACCGTAAAAAATAAGTATCTTTATAATGCCTGGTATTTTAATAAAATATATTTGATGTAGTCATATTATAGGGAAGTCGTTTGGAAAAAGGCAACATTTTGAAATAAAAACTTTTTTGGCTTCGTTGTTAAACGAGAAAGCGACACTAAAAAGAGACAAATACACATCTATGTGATTATTATTATTATCATAAACCAGCGAGTGAATGAGATACATAAATTTGATTAATTTTATTTTTAAGTTTCATTTTCTATAGAATAAAATGTAATTAATTCTGAAGGTTTCACTTCTACCGCGTGTAAACTGCTGCACACGTTTTTTATTATATTTAATTCTTATTCTGAAGATATAATATAGATAAGAAGAAAAGATATAATATATCTTCAATTGAATGAAGATATCGCGATATTTTTTTTAGGGAAAGACCATGTGTCTATTTATGTATGTATAAAACAAAAAAGTTTATCAAAATCTATAGTAATTTTTGATTGATGCGCCCACAACGGCGCATCAATCATTTTATTTATATAGATTTACGTTGTAGTTGTATAAGGAACCTGATACAAAATGGTGCCTCTTAAGAAAGTATTTTCTTATCTCAAATAAATAGTACAAGTCTCCTAATATACTGCCAGGTATGCTTTGTACATGTTATTTAGTTTATTGAAGCAATGATGTCAGTGGTAGCGTGTACGACTTCGTGTCGATTGACGTGAGTTCGAAACCCTGCAATAAGCCTGAGCTTTCGGTGAAGGAAAACATCGTAAGGAAGCCATAGCCTGATGGTAGAGCATTTTCTAATACCAGACTGGCTAGCTACCACTCTCAAGTTGAAAATCTGTCGCCAAGCACCAATAGGTGTGTTCCGGCATCTGCACTTGAGAGCCAGTCTTCCACTAGGTTCACTAGTGTTACCATCTTGCTTCACATCGTCACTTAAGATCAGGTGAGCTTGTGACCACAACGTTAAACCTATAACGATAGAAAAACATATATTTTATTATAGGCAATCCTAAATGCACGCACGATTGTCATTAATCTGGATTGTAATGATAATGTTTTTCTTACTGTCCACCCATTCCCAGTTCTCGGCTCAATAACGGCCGGCCTGTATTGGTCGCATGTGTCTACTTTGCATACCAGTTCGATTTACTATTTTCAACGGAAATTACTATAGAGAGTCTGCATTGAACTGGCCTTTGAGTTCAATCGATAAAATAAAACACATTGTAGTCCTTCAAACATAACATTTCAGATCCCTAAGTGGTCGCCATTGTTATTGGATTGCGCTATGCTCACCATCAAGTACAGTGACGTAACTTTGCCGTGCTACGATGATAAAAAAAATAATCGGACAAGTAGCGAGTAGAACTCGTGCTCTGAGGGTTCCATACTGATTTAATTAAATATTACATAATTAATATGTAAATCACAATAAGTAATTTGTTGTAAGTAAATGTTACAAAACAAATTAAAAATATTTATTTTGTATTTACATGATATAACAGTTTATGCACAGTAACAGTTTTTAGTAGTATGCGCAAAAAGGCGACCCACTCCCTTATTACGTATTTCGCAAGAAGAAAGCAATTTAGCAATAATCGCTAAATATTTGCTTCGGAATCGCAAATTCGTATTATGCAACAACTCTAATGTACCAAATAGAATCTGTATTTTTTTTATTCGTTATAGGTTTAGTGTCGTGGCCACAATCTCGCATAAGCTTAGTTAATGATGTGGTCCAAGATTATACCATGCTAAGCCTAGTGGAAGACAGGCTCTCAACTGCAGCTGCTGGAACACACCTATTGGTGCTTGGCAACAGATTTTCAACTTAAGGGTGGTAGCTAGCCAGACGGCCTTTAGAAAAAGCCCTACCATCATACCTCCTCACGATGTTTTCCTTAACCGAAAGCTCAGGGTCATTGCAGGAATCCACACTCACGTCAATCGACGCGATGTTCGTACGCGCTATCACTGAGCCATCATTGCTTCTAATTGATTTCGAAGCAATTATCGATTTCTACTAATGCTAACCAATTACGAAATACGTATAAAAGAGGCGGGATCATTGTTTACTGTTATATCGATAACATTATATGCATAACTTGTGTGTGTAGTTTTGAAGTACTTTATAGGTTTTAGTATTTGGTCACTAAACGAGACTTGATAAGACTTTTAATGTGAAGGGCTTTATCTCTTTATCTTGTTAACTTACAGACTTGTTTTTTTTACTGCAGCATGAGGCCATAGACTTATACTTAGTGTATGATATTAATTTTAACTTTAAGCTCAAGTCATTTTCTTCTATCTTTCTTAACACACGGACAGAGACAGGCGAACAACAAAGTGATTCTATAAAGATTCAGTTTTTCATAATGAGGTACCGAACCCTAAAAAAGACTAGTACATTAATAACAACTACAAAAAGCGTTCTTACTCTAAAAATTTACTTTACTAAAACCTTTTACTAGACAGGTATAAAAAAAAACTAACCGAAACGGCATGAATAAATTCATAATAATTTATCTAAACAGCGGCCAATTCTCGATGGCATCTCCTTACACGCTTTTAGCTAATATTCAGTAGGTAGTAGGTACACAAAAGCGGTTTCATGTAGGCCATGTTCGCAAACACCACGACACGACAATTTCACTGTAATTCGTTCAATTCTATTTGGATTCGAGTTTAATTTAGACAATAAATACATATAATATAGCTTTTACAAAAGTTTACTACACTCATGGACATATTTAGAGGAAAGAAAAAAATGTAGAATAACAGAATATATTTCATACTTGCCATATATACCACCAGTATTATGTAATTTGATAAAAGAATTTTACTTACGACTTTCATTTGTTTATTTATTCATTTGTGTTAATTTCTTTGTGTATGAAATTCTTCAGCTTTTCGTTTTATTAATCTTCATTTGATAAGTTTGAGTGATAATGCCGGATCTCAGCGTTGCTCAGGTTTCTAAAGCTGTAACTTTAATTGAAAATGGTTACACTTAAAATGAAGTGACTCAAACGTTACGAATGTACAAGTCTGTGATTAGTTCTTTCCAAATCAGCTCTTGAAACCCTACTCACCGACAAACACAACGTAAGGTTATTTGATTGCGATTATCTATAGGGTGGTTTTCCACAGTTGGGTTTCACCAAGTAGAGAGTACTTCCCAAAGAGATTTCGCTGTGCCATACTACTCTTAAATCATTAAGTGACACTATTTTAATAGTATTGTTGTAAATACAACCGTTACAAAATATAGAATACGGTTTTATAGTCCTCTTTATTTCCACAGTAGTTCTTTTAGAAGAATCAAATTGATTGCAGTCCTAGTACACAAATTTTCCTTATTTACAGAAGTCACTGGTATAGTTTCATTCCTCTTAGGTCGCTTTTCTGTATCGCTATGTAAACAAAATTTAATAGTACGCTGTTCAGTTACTGCTGGCTTATATAATCGCTATTAACTTGTGTTGGAACATTCTAGTAGCTTTTCTAGGCGAATCGCATACCTTACCTACGAGAACGTTCGTGATTCACAGACGATCGCAAAAAATAACTAAATATGTTCTGATATTGACGACAATCTTTAAAAAAGAATCATAAACATGATGATAATGAATGAATGAAGATATTATAAATCTGCGGTAGCGTGTACGGACATCGTGTCGTTCGACGTGATTTCGAATCTATACAATGAACCTGAGTTTTCGGTGAAGGAAAACATCGTGATGAAACATAGCATGGTGGCAGGGTATTTTCTAATATCCACATTCAATTTGAAAATCTGTCGCCTAGCACCTATTAGGCGACAGCTGCACTTGAGAGCTAGTTCCTCCACTAGACATACAGTAGCGTGTCACTTGGGCCACATCGTCATTTAACATCGGATGAGTTTGTGGCCACAACGCTCAAACCTATTTTACTTACCTAGATCTTATTTATCTATACCTAATATGATAAAACTGAAGAGTTTTTACTTTGATCGTTTGTTTGTTTAAAACACGCTAATATCTGAAACTACTTCTTCTAAATAGATAGCCAGATTCATGAAGAATAGTATAGGTTATATAACTTTACGCTTCAACGCTAAGGAGTGGAGCAATAACTATGAGCATCAAGCAATCTGACAAGCTGGAAGAAAGTACGGGAAGTGGAACAATGATAGGGATACCCGGGCGCGTTGAAGGCTGCCCGGTGGAGAGTTTATCGAATAAATTTTATACGGGTGAATATAATGGCTATATACTATTATTAAAAGAACAGGATTTAATTAAATAATGACAATGCTTTCCCATTAATATTATACAACGCGTAACACCGAAGTTCTAGAAGTATTTTTACCCGTCTTAACAATATAATCCATATCGTTTCAGACACCAAAGATAATCTTTTAATTGAAACATGACTTGAAACTAATATAATTATGGCTAGAAGCCTCGTCGGTAATTCGATTAAGCAAACTTACTCGGTCGGATTTCGTCGTGAACTCCAAAGTTTATATTAATCCGAAGTCAAGACGTTTTCCAATGTTATTAATATAAAGATGTTCACTTGCCAACCGTTTTTAATCGCGTCTCTGTGTTTAATTATTTAGATATCGGCTTTTTAACGGTGGTCGCCGCTGTCATGACGGTGTACAATCCTCTCGACAACTGGATATACACTGGCCGATCCTTAAACGCGACAAACCAAAAGAAAGACACTGTGGCGAGTTTTTTCCATGTCCATGGTGTTCGCGGTCCAGTTTAGAACAGGGGGGTTACTCTTGAAAAAGCCGCCTTACTCTTGACGCGTTCGAGTTCTGAATCGAATCGATTAAAATTCGATTTGGTGAGATTTGGCACTCTTGAAATCAACACTAGCGCACTATCGTGCTGTGGCTCGAATCGGAACTAACTTCGATCGATTTTCAATCTAGCATTTTTATGTAAAAATGTTAGATTTAAAAGAATCCAAGCAAAGATTTATTATACTTTACGGTGAGTTGTGTGTATACTGTGCTCGGATACAGATAACAACGTTAATATGATTCGATTATAACTGAATCTAGATTTTCGATTCAGTTTGCTTCAAGAGTACACTTCTAGGATCGAGATCGAATCAAAAGTGAAATCGAATCAGAAACAAAATCAAATTTGAATCAGTTTTAAGAGTACCCCCCTGATTAGAACTCGATCCTACTAGCGTACTCTTGAAGCAAACCGAATCGAACCAAAACTAGTAAAAAGCTGTTATTTTGACATTACAAACAAACACTTACATTTTATTATATTTATGTACTTATAGATGTTGTTTTATTAACTGTTAATATGCAAGTCATGCTTCGTACAGTTTTTTTTTTCGAATTTAGTATACTGTTGGCCAGTAGGTCTTGACAGCTTCCCTGGGATTGTATGCTTCATACATTGTAGTATGTTAGCTTAGTACAATTTAATAAAATCTCTATAGCGCAAAAATACACCAAAGAATGACATCGATCGTACAATATTATAATGAAATAGACTGAACTGTAAAATGAATAAAAACATCAGGGATATTCTTAATAATTTCACACATTTAAAATCAATATTAAAATTTACAAAGTGAATATAATTAGCCTTAAATTATTAATACATGCGCTTACAGTAAACACACTAATGTGTGAAAGTAAAAATCAAGCGAGCGAGCGATTTAATGCGAGATAAACTAAACATAAAGATTATTTCGTAGTTGTATAGTGTTATTATTATCAACGTTCTTCCTTGTAATGTTTCAGAACATTTAAAGCTAATAAACTAATCCGTATAACGCCATCTATGAATAATAATAATAACTACAAATACGTGTTTTTATATTATTTCTATTGAAAATTACGTGAAGATAAAATAATTTGGATTAATTATGTATAATTTACCTTCATTTCATTGTAAATTTGAAATATATTACCGTCATACTTATACATATATTCCTTTTTTATATGAACATAAACGCAATTTATATGCCATACTTGCCATTGAACTTAACCAATACTTGTACCATGTATCTTTTTTTATTGTACAAATGTTACAAAAAAGCACACCGCCCGCCTAATGATAAGCGGCTATCGTAGCCTATAGATGCTTGTAATACCATAGGTATCACTAGGGCGTCGCCGACCTTGAACCCCCCCACTCCAAGGAGCTCTGGAAACCCTATTCACCACAGAAACATAACATTAGGTCATTTGGCTGCAATCTTCTCTATGGTGGAGCTATTCCACCAGTCGGACAGCCCAAAGTAGAGATAAATCTTCATAGAAATTTCTCTACGCCCTACCTCTCTCTCTTAATGGGGAGCATGTAACTTGATTGAGTTCTAAGCCAAGAAAATAAGATGTGCGCATTAAAAAAAACTTTGCTTTCTCCCCTCCCCACACTTCAGAACGTCTCACTAGCAATACGTGACAGCCTCAATATCCTAGGTGTGGATATTCGCAGTGACCTCAACTCCAGGGATTACATCGGTAGTTTCATGAATAATACATCTCGGAGACTCGGAATCCTGAACAGGGTGCGACGGTTTTTCACGCCCGGTCAACTGTATCTTCTTTACAAGGCACAATTTTGCCCGAGTATGGAATACTGTTCGCACCTTCTTGATGTTCTGGACAGGTTGCAGAGACGAGCTGGTCGCATTGCTAATATTGCAGATGTTACCCAATGCACTGGGCTTCGGAGTCACAGTTTTTAGGGTAACCATCTCGGCACGAACTAAAAAGTTTTCTATGTCTTATCTTTGTCGAGCCGTGAAACTGTGGAACCATCTCCCAGTTAATGTGTTCCCTCCTGCTTATGGCATCGGGTCCTTCAAGCGTAACGTGAAGAAATATTTATACAGTCCGGCATGACAGCGGCAACTGCCGATGGATTTCGATCTCGCGGTAGTTGCCGTTGTATTTGGATTATACTGTGCTTACCATCAGGGACAATACTGTTCATGTACCGAGCTATTATAAAAAAACACAAATTCCCATACGTGTAAAAATGAATCATAAATATACATACAGAATATAAACAACAATTATAGCATATTTTTTACTTTAATTCATGGATATGCTATCTGGCTAGGTTATAGATTATATATTTTGTTACATAAAGGAACATACGAAATATGCAGTGACGATAACGGTGAATGAATTCAATAAAAAAAATCGCTTTTGGGACGATTAAATGGGTAACGCTGAGTAAACAATAAAAGATATATCAAATTAATGTTGTATATAATTGTAGATGTTAAGAAGACCTACCAAAAAGTTTGCGATTGCAATTATCTATCTTCTAAGAATTACCCACTATAAGCATTTTTGTGCTCCGTCTTTTAAGTGGGGGCTGCAAGATTCACGCGTGCGCTCTGCTGATTGGCATTCTGTATACCACGCGAGCAGAGCCGCGGGCACAGCTAGTTTATTATAAGTGTAGATTTATCAATATTGTATTATTGTGTTAGATTTAGACACATATTTTTTCTTTTATAAGTTTTGCTAACAGTAGGTATAATTACTATAGCTAATGTAAGAAAATTCTGTATTTTTAAATGTAAATTTTAATAGTAAAATTGTTTGAATAAATAGCCCATTTAGCGGGGGACGATAAATCAACTTTCGTGTTTCGCAGCTAGTATAGCTGGCGTAACCATACTTTTGTAATTTGAATAAATAGGTTTTTTTAATCGAATAATAAACCAATTATTTAAAGAGTTTTACTACTACATGAAATAAACTAAACAATGATTTTAATCTGTTCAAAATTTTACGTGGGCGATACAATATGTTTTCTAGAATAACCCTATGTTTTGAATTGATAAATGTTTTTCTTTACTTGTCTGCCTAATTTTGTTTGACTTTATTGAAAATTTGTGTTTAGAGAAATAATGTGTTTAACCTTTTAATATAAGATTATATTATCTATAAGCTAATAGTTTTAAGAACCGCATATCAAATTTTATTAGGTGTGTTACTTAGAATACGTACTGTTACAGTGTTACATACAGAGTCAAACTGTTTGTCAAACTGGAAAGAGTACTGCGATTGTTTGACCCGAATAAGAAACCTTTCCCAAAAACACTCAAACATCGCGCGATATTCAGTAGGGAAATATCATGGACCACCCGGACTAAATATCTTGGTGTCACCCTCGACAATATGCTCAATTTCAATCCACATGCCAGTATAGTCCGGAAAAGGGCCGTCATGGTCCTTTCCCGCTTGCGGCCCTTGCTCTGCTCGGTAAGCAAAATGTCGCAGTGGCAAAAGCTTACACTATAGAAGGCATGTGGCCGTCCTATCTTGACATATTGCTGCACCGCGTTCGAGCATATTCCCAAAAACAACTTTGCTCGATTGCAAAGAATCAAGCGTGCTTACGTCCACGCCCGCGAAACCAGCGTTCCCTTCGTAGGGGCCGGACGGTAAACTTCGCTCCCGCACACTCGCCACGTCCAGTCAAGCAGAGTCAAGCCCGGTAAAGCTGTAAAAGCCGCAAAGGCTCCAAGGCCCCTAAGGCTAACAGTATAGTCAGTACGAAAAAAAAAAAAAACAGTCAAGCAGCCGCTCGCGAGTTACATTGGCATTGCACTCACTAGCTATCAACATACAATCATTACACTGCGTCTCTGCATACATATACTCCACTCGGGTACATTGGTTCTGTAAGGGAGCTTTTTTTCTTTTTTCACTAGTTAGTTTAGACAAAAATTGACAGATCACTAATACAATACAAATAAAAAAACACGCATAAAAAGCAGAAACAATAAAAATGATATAGGACATGAATTATATAGGGTTATCACAGATATAACGAATATTAAATATACATTTTGTTACCATTCAACTTATAGGCAAAAAATATGTAACTTTTCACGCGTTTGAAGCACTAATATAGTTAATAATATAATTTAAATTTTATTTGGTGTATACATACACCAAGTATTACAAATAAATAAACTTATCATAAAAAATATTATTATATATTTTAACAATTAATACACACACATTTTTGTGATTTATTTAAATATTTTAATTTATAATAAAATAATGATTATTATTAGTATTGAATTTTACAGAAATAAATAGAAACAAACTTAACAATAGATTTTAGTGAACGTTATTTTCGTCCGAAAAAGATCTGTGTTATTCTCAAATTGCTCTTAAAAAAAGCTTTACTTAAAAAAATGCTAAGTGCGTGTCGGACCACGCGCAGTGTAGGGTTCTGTAGTTGCCCGTCACAACATCCAGACTTATCGATGCTTATGTTACACTGGGCTAGAGCCGGGCCCCGGTGGCAGGGCACGGTAGCATAAATCCGGCCCGGCCTCGGCTCGGTGTAGCATGAATTACTTCATGCAAAACTATACTATAGATGTCTGCCCCGGGCGGTACCAGGCTCGGCTCCGGCCCGATGTAGCATATATTACATCATACAAAAGTATAATATAGATGTTTTGTCATGGTGGTTGTCGTTATTTTTGTAGTGTTACTATTTAAAAAACTGAAGCAAATAACTTTACAAAAGAAACTACGGGGAAAACAGCGTAAAGTATATTGGCAACCCTAAATCATTTCGAGCACCCGCAGCCTCGCGTGAAAGTATCAAAATTGATTGTAACGTTTTAATTGAAATTTCAGTTATTTTTACGGTTCGTGCCGTGAAACCAGTCACCGTGTTCGAGTTCTTTTCTATCGGTTTTTTTTTTTGCAGAATATCGTTTTATACGAGCACGGTGTTATAAAAGTTTGAAGTGTGCTTTAAAACACCGTAACTGTTGTGTAGACATTTTGAAAATTAGATACTATTGAATTTGATTTAGATCCATTGTTTACACTGTAGCGATATTTTGAAATTTCTAATAGAAAAAAACGTAATGTAGGTAGGCTATACTAGTTTATAGCTGATTTCCTAGCAGCTTACACTGGCAGCTTAGTATGTGAAATAATTATTTCTCAAGAAAACACGGATGCTTGTTTCTTTATAAAACATTTTCACGTCGTGCTTCGTGATCTAACCGGATTATCAGTTCCGTTTCTCGATATTAAATATACTGCTAGCATTTCGGCAGCTGACTGATCCCGATACGCGATAAATCAAAATAAAGTCAGTGATAGTCGAACACGATTGTCGTATTTAGCAAAAATATTATATTGTAAAATATTTGGAAATCATTTTGAATAATCAACAAATCTTTCAAAAGCCAAGACAAATTGAAGCGAACGGCGGTTAACTAATCCGACGGGTAAATCGCGGGTTCCAGACATAATTGTGTTAAGAGAGGTCATGATTCAATTTACAGTTTAAATGTTTTTGTGATTTGATAGGAGATAAATAATTGTGAAGAGGATGCCACATTTGTTATGGACCGGCATTTTCCACCAATACCTTATATAAAAAAAAGATACTATCTTTACATAGTATAAAATGAAGTCACTTCCGCTGTCTGTTCGCTTAGATCTTTTAAACTATTCAACTAATGCAGTTTTCAGCAATAGATAGAGTAATTCAAGAGGAAGGTTTATATGTATAATACATACATATTATAGTACAGAAAGGTCGAACAATTCAAAGATTTATATTGTAATGTCGTAACAATCATATTTTTGTGCGCTTAAATCGGAAACGCTGGCTAAACCTAACGAGAGAACGAGAAATTGGTCAATTTAATGTTCCACGGAATTGTATATCTTAAAAAGATCGATAAAAAAGTCCGCGATGGTATATATTAATCTCACACTGCCCCATATTAGTATCAACATTGTACCCGTGCGAAGCCGAAGCGGGTCGCCAGTTTAATATAAGTAGGAGAATCGTGTCGATGAGATTATGGAATCCGTAATAATAACTTAGTATTCATACTATTGAACCGCATTAATGACTAGGAACGATAGCAACAGGTGTGATCTATGACAGCACGCGCTTTATAACCAGGCAACGACTGGCTTGAAGGGACCAAACCCGGTGAAACTGTCAAAGCCTTCTGAGGCTTCAGGGCTCTTACGGCTGTGTAATCAGTTCGAAAATAAAAATTTGAAGGAATTCCCGAATTGATAGTGAAGAGCTCAGTCAATAAGTCCAGGAAGCTTTTGTGACAATTTCAAATTCATGCTTCTAGTTATTATTTTTATTTCACTTTAATAAAATTCACAATAACCAAACTTATCACGCAAAATGCCACCAAAATTACATAATACAGGGCTTCTTCTATACAAATAATCAAACTGTATTGTCTGTTTGTAATGTGCAAATAACAGATTTTTGCCAAATGATGTGAAAGTATATACGGTACTTATTACAAAAAAAAAATAATGCATATGAAAGTACCTACTTATAACAAAAACCCCATTTTTTTAAGATTTAGATGTTTGTCTGTCCGACTGTTTGTTCCGGTTATTCTCGAAAACGGTTGTACCAATTTTGTCGGGACTTTCACTGGCAGATAGTTGATTTTATAAAAAGTAACTTAAGCTACTTTTATTTAAAAAAATAGGGTTCCGCATAAATAAAATAATAAGTATTTTTAACTGGCGGGTGACAGTCACCACAGTACCGGCAGCATTCTGTAGTCCACGAGAGTGAAGCCGCGAGCACAGCTAGTTATATAACATTAGCTTAAAATGTTACAATTTTCAATTGTTCATTATTAATAAATATTTTTTTAAGAGTTTTGCCAATTGACTCTTATCATAATTATGATGAAGCTTTAAAATACATAAAAAATCGATATTCTTTTTTTTCAAATACCCAATATCAATATCGAAGAAATCATAGTAAAGAATATGGAAGTTTCTATTTTCACTAAAGCTTATTTCTTACGCATTCTATTACAATAATTTAAAGAATAAATCTCAGTAAAACTAATATTTTTATTCGATATGGATCGGTTGGATTTGAACGGAACAAAAAGAGATATCGTATTCCGGACGTGAATACAAATCGATTGATTTAGTAGAAACTGGTTGGCAGGTTTTTTTTTTTGGTAAAACTTCAATATTTGTAATTTTTAACTGATTTTGTATTTTATCATTTCAAGTGACCCGCTACTAGGAAACCAGGGTGGGCAGTTCATGATTGATTTATAACCGTATTTATTTTTAAAAACAAATTTTTGGCTACAAATTAAAGAATTGATACTAAATCTATATTAATTACTAGCAATATGAGACGCAGCGGAGCGAAACTAACGAATAAAAATAATGTAACAAATATTTTACTGGGGGCTTTTAAACTGAGTTGTAAACATCTTTTCATATCTATTGACTTTGATTGATGACTTACTTTGTGGAAATCCATTGTGGAGTTGGTAGAGTGATGTCTCAGGGGTATTTATAATTCCAGGTACTTACAAACTTTATCATTCTTAGTTTTAGGCGTAAGTACGAGAGATCATCCTAATCTACAGTCTACAATCTAAATGTTCATCCAAAGATTTATGAACTTTATTATCCTTATAAGAATAAATTGTTATAAATGATTTAAAAAATATAATATCACAAATTTATTACATAATTCGGACGAGGACGGAGCGTCCGCTCTCTACGAGCACGTTATGCGTAATGACGTAATTCCCGCATTAATACTGGTAATTTTAAATGTACCAACAAATTATTTCACTTTTATTACATGTTTTTTTTCTATCTATATTATAATATAATAAAGCTGACGAGTTTTTGATTTATTGTTTGTTCTTTTAAACGCGCTAATCTCTGAAACTACACTAGTCGGAATTGAAAAATATTTTTGGCAAATCATAGCCAGATTCACGTGAAATAGTATAGGCTATATAACTTCACGCTACGAAGCTTAGGGGCGAGCAGTAACTATGACCGTCAAGCAATCTTGTAAGTACGTACCGTGGAGAGTTTAATTTAACACGGGTGAAACCGTGGAGCACAGCTAGTTTATTATAAATTGTCTCATTTGAAGACCCGAATTTAATTCAATTCCAACAATAACAAGCATGATTTTTATTCAAATTATAATACTCTTACCAATAGTAATACAATGAGTGGGTATGTCATCTCCCACATGGCTAATGAAATTAACCATTGTCATCTGAACTACATATACATACAAAGTTTCATTTCGATATGACAATTAGAAGTAGGTTAAAATTGACTTCTAAGATGTCATGATATTATTTATTAGTTAGTTAATTACAAGTGAAGCTAATAAAAGCGTGTTGTTATAAATAAATAACAATAATTTTTTTGAATCAATTTTTTTGCTGTAATATAGACATCATACGTGGCTGTTTACCTTTTGTAAGACGGGATTGCATAAGTTCGTCTGTTACAATAAATTATCTTTCAACACACCGCAACACAATGTAAACAACATGCGCTCACTGCTCACTGATCTAACACAACCGTTGTTCATTTAATTTACATCATTTTTCGCAATAAACTATTGTAACGTTTCAAAATATGACGTATTCGGGCCGTAAACATTTCATTTTGTTTATGTTTTTTAAGATATACGACAGCTCTACCGCGATTTGAGGTCAACCGTTTGAGAAATTGTCTACGAGATTATCACGTCTCCGTCGATTGTATGGTTTATTGCTTTGTTTGATATCTGTTAAAGAAATTTCATTAGATTGGATGTTATTAACAACTTTATAATGTGTCTATGGTTTCACTCGCGGTTAATTCTTACTGGAACAGAAAACTTAACGGCTTAAACAGTGTTTTTAGTTTAGGTATTTTCTTTTCGGCTCTTCTCGGTAGTGCTCGGCTTTTCTCGGTAATGCTCGGTTCTTCTCGGACGGCCAACCAACCCTCGGCCCCCGTTCCCCGCGGCCCATCACACGGTCTACCGCCATTATTACTTCGTTCTCGCTTCGCGTACTTTCGGATCCACACTTTGTATAGTTAATGCTCCGCTCCTAAAAGTTGTAGCGTGTATAATAACTTATTATTATATAGCATATAACTATCTTCAATAAATAGTCTATGAAAGTTTATAATTTATTTCAAATCTGACTTATAGTTCCAGTTGTTAGCGCGATCGAACAAGCAATAAAGCAAACTTCAAGAGTTTTTGTATAAGGTAATAACGTATGTGGTTGCAATGGATAATCACTATCTTATTAAAAACTCTTTCTCTTCCATCAGGCTCTTAACCACTTCATATACCGGTTCTAAGTACTTCTGACTTTCCCCAGGGTTAGTATATTTTCTATCTGATCCGTAAGACTCAATCATTTTCGACTCCGACTTCTACTTCCACATACACATAAATAAACACGCAAATATTTTAATAATATTATCACTCATACGGCCACGTGTCCGATCCACGAATGCATTCTTTTAAACATTATGATTGCGACACCTATCAGACTAATAATTCTGTATATATTTAATATGTTGTAACTAATGGATAATTGAGAAGTAGTTCCATACATGTAATTCAATTAGGAAGTGCAACGCCCATAAATATCGCCATCCGATGTCAATCTCGGATGCATTAGTGATTATTCGAACTAAATGAGAATACTTCGTATGCCAGGGTAAGTTGCAAGCAAAAACCTATGAACTTACACATGGCAGTGTATATATGACATATGAAGAAAAACTAATTATGATTCCGCAGTAGAACTCTAAAATTTTATAGGTTCGATCATCAGATGATTGATTTACATACATACGTAACAAAATTTACTGAAGAATAATGAATTACAAAAAAATGCAATACGAATACGTGTGGAATTAGAAGTCTGGAAACTACTTGAGAATCGTTGCGGATGAGTGAACTGATTGAAGAATATGAAGGCGGATCTGTAAAAGATGAGAACTCGGCAAGGCTAGAGAGAAAATACTACACCAACAAAGAAACAAACTCCACAGTTTCCGAAAATAAATGTAAAACCGATATGAAATCGTAATGGTTCGCAAAATGATTGGGGGCAATCAATTTCCGAGATGAAGGAGTGTGCCATTTTGACTGTAGCGAAACGATATTACATTTAGGGGTTTTAATTAAATTTAAAACCGAATAAAGGGGTTACAGCCGTTTCGTCGGCACCGAGCGCCGCATCTGATCCGATGATCTCCGCCAACATTTATATTAATTTTACCTCTTCGGTTATATTCGGGAGCGTGTTAAATAATTTCTCGGATTATCGCTAAAGGTGAGAAAAATATTGCAATTTCAATATATTGTGCAATTTCTTTACTTTTTTTTTTCTATTATCTGTTTTAAACTTAATCAAACCATGCCTCACGTTTTCATCCGCGTGTGACTTATTCTACCTTAGTTGAAATCAATTTATAAAGTTGGTCGGTACAAGGATAGGTCAAAACTAATACAGGAAACCTAAAACACTCAATAATAATCACTACTCACAATCACATTCACACACAAACACACACACACACACAACATTGTTTATGCAAACATCATTCTAAATACATTCATACACACGGTATACGAAATGTAATATTACTACTTCTTAATTAACACTTTAAAATTATATTCTAATATTTTAAAAATGTCAAAAAATGTGCTGTCTTGTTTTATATGTAGATTGTATGTAAATTGATTCGATCAACTCTCCGCCGCATCGCCACCAACGGACCCGTGCAGTGTATTATGTTTATCACTTCCCATACTTGCCAAACTATTGGCTAGTTAATTACAGCTTGCCATATGATTTGACGTTCATTATTACTACTCTGCTCCTTAGAGTTGTAGCTTAAAGTGATCTAACCTTCTTTAATAAACAGGCTATACAATTCAAAAATTTATTTCCAATCTGACTGGTAGTTCCAGAGCTTAACGCGTTCAAACAAAAAAACAATCTCGTAAGCTTTTAATACCGCCTTGGAAATGTCCCGCTCCAGAGAAAACTCCTCTTCGCGATGTTTTACAATCAGCAAATTTATGTTGAATTTATTAGTAACTACCGTTATAACAATTTTATAAGCTAACATCAAGATTATGACAACACAGGTCGACAAATAGTGTTTGAGTGTTTGTTGTAATGCTTAAATTCTGATTATATGCATCGAGAAAAACTTAAAAATTTTTTTTTGTTAATTGTATGAGAAATACGTGGTAGCACTTTAAATCATAATGGCGGCAAATTACCTATCGTTCGTGTACTGGATAGTAGCGAGTGTTTACTTATCTATCACAATTGTAACAATCATTTTTGCGTATCCCTGAGTAAAAAAATGACGTCAAGATAGCATTGTCAGACACTGACTAATTATGTTCTACTTGCGGTAAATTTGTTAAAGTAATAAGCAAAACAATTTCTTTGTGAAGCTTATAAAGCCTATTTTAACCTACCGATTCGGAATCCAGATAAAAATGAGCACCTTATTTCGCCTGTGAAGCTATGCTTAAATTTAAAGTTTTGGGCTGTAGAATGTCCCATAAATATATGCTACATGCTCACTTGAACCAATTTAAATATAATATGGGTACTTAGGATAGCAAGGAGAGCGTTTTCACTAAGATGTGATTGACGTTGAACGACGTTGTCAGGGGCAGTACAATGAGAAGAATATGGGGGCGGTTGGGGTTCAGTGCGAGAAAGGCTATACAAACATAAAATAATTACAAAAAAAATTCATTTATGAAATTGTTTTTTTTTTTTAATATTTGTAGTCTATGATTAATCAATTATTCTTAAATAGAAGTTATGCAGATGTTCAGCAAAAATTTATTAAATAATAATTTTCAATAAATTAGGAGATAAGGTAAAACCACCAGTAATTGACACTGCACCAATAGTTGACACTTTGACGAAGAAAATTAAATATTAAGAAAAAAAAAAGGAAGCCGAAGATCGAGATGGCCAAAATCAGTGATTACTGATATATTTGTAAGGTTATAAATACATATAGGTACAGTCAGTTACAAAAGTCGGTTAACAAACTGAAGACTTCAAATCAATTTAGTATTAAAAGAAGTCTTCATACAAAACGCTGGATTAGGTACAGGGAAGAGTGTACTTTCATTACATTCCTTTTTTGTGTAATTCTTAATATAAGCATACCTATGTAAAACCTTCTGAAAATAAAAAGTGTCAACTACTAAATATATTTATTTTCACTAGGTGGCAACTACTAGCATAGTACCTTTATTTTATTAAAAAATAACATAAAAATACACATTAGTTTTATTGCTACAATTCTTGTCACATTCTGGAAGGGGAATAATTTGTACAACTGTTACCATTTAGAAGTTCCCTCTAAGATGATTTCATACCAAACTATGTCAATAAACATACTAATAAATCATTAACGTGTTATCTACTGGGTATTTCACCTTAATAGGTTAGATTTTCTCTTAAAATCTGAAATAGCGCTCTGGTTCTACAAAAGCAAACTTTGATAAAAAATATTTTTCTCTTTATTAGTTACGTAAAAGAGACTGAAATTTGATATTAAGAAGTCAGACTAAAAATTCGTGTCGACCGATGTCGTGTCGACTATCTGTTTGTCTTACTGGGTAAATTTTCGAAACGACTGTACTAATTGTGACAGAACTTTCATTAACAAGTAGAGGACATTTCAAACAGTAATCTAGCTTACATGCGCTTTTCTATAAAAGCTAAGCAGTAATGATAAATACAGTTTAAAAAGTAAGACACAGACAACTTTTAATCTAGATATGGAGCGTAGCTCCCGTGCAACATAATTTTATACCTACACTTGAAAGAAGTCAGAAGAAGAAGTCAAGTAATTCTAAACTGGTATTCTGAACAAGTTTAATTCACCAGAATACAAATAGTTAATATTGTTCATCCAAATAATGTTGTTATACCAGAATACGAAAAGACCCTAACATATTGTCAGAGCTCGCAGCAGAGTTCTCAGTTGACTCAACTACGACATAGGACTCGATACGACACAATAACCGAAACAAAAACAATACGACTACAATGCGTGAAGATCAAAACTTTTGAAGTTCCTTTGCGGAAACAGTATTATCTCTGTCAACATCCGCAAAGAACGAGCGAGATAATATGATTTCTATTTTTATACAGTTAAATTCCATTTCGCGTCGTACATCGTTTGAGAAATAATTTTCAAGCTTCAATCTTCCTTTGTAATAGCTTATTGTTATCAAAAAGAATTTGATCTTCCGCCTCGGATGACTCTACGGCTTTGAATTTTCTGTTTTCGTCTTTTATTTATTAAAGTATAAATTGTGGAGTTTTCGAATGGTTCAAACGGAATTTTAGAAGGGTGAAAGTACGTAAAAGGGCTTTGGGGTCGCTTGTAAATGAGTTTACTGAATCATTAGCTAGTTAAGGCAGATTTATACATCAGAACTTTGCGATTAGTCTACAAACAAAGGAAAGTTTTGGTTCCTAGATGTGGGCAAAATCTGTTAGATACCACTAAAACTTGTATTTTCAAGTTTCAAAAGATTTAGAATAGTTTAGTGTGTGCTTTTAGCATTTATTATTTTAATTAACAGTGTAGTACCAAAAACTTTATTGCCAATCAGTACAAAGATCACTTTGTAAATCTGATGTTTTGTGCCCAACAATTATTATCTACAACAGCCGTTTGCGAAGTCACGTATAAATCAGGTGAGCATTCTGGTAGGTAAGCGATTTGCCTAGAGGAACAACGTGAATGTTCAGTCCCAAAATAATAAGGAGATTATAAGCAAGTTGAAACTCAATTATAGGCATGTTGGTTTTGTATACCTGTGGGAGAATAATATTATTTTAATTTGTAAAATAACTTCCGGTAAAAATATTAGAATAGAAACCGTCAGTGTATAAAATGCCCTATCTGTCTATCTATATAAAGAAAATGATTTAGATTTGCCATTCTGCGCCCATAACGAAAAAACTACAGACCGGATTTTGATCAATTTTTTTTTTGTTTTATTTCTTAGATTCTTATCAAATCTTCTCAATCTTATAAAGATGATTTCTTCTTAGATACTTAGGTCCTTATTAAATAAGGTAAATTGAACATTTAATAAACCCCCGACACAAGTAACCCATTAATTAAGAGAATATCAATGAGCCCAAACACGATATCTCTGCTTTAAGCTGGAGTTCCATATCCTGCGGAGTCTAATCAGCACAATGTTGCCATATTCTTTTAACATTACTGATGTAACAGAGTACCAAATTTCGACTTGATTAGACCTATGAAAGATGCTCATACCGATTTATCAACTAGTAAAGAGCTGATAATCTTCAAACGGCTGAATAGATCTTCATGAATCATAGCTAAGAATACTCTCAATCAAGACACTTTTAAAACAAAAAAAAACTAGACCAAAATCGGTTCAACAGTTTGGGAGCTTTGATGCCACAGTCAGACACGCAGACACACACACACACACACACAGCCAAACAACTAGTCGTAAAATTTATAACACCCTTTTTGTTGTGTCAGGGGTTAAAAATAATTTATCACGATATCTTCATAAACAAGCCACAGACACAGATAGTGTAGAATAAATACATACTTTATGGTCGTATTTAGCCGTCGAGTGAGCCTACTTAAAATGTTAATTACTCCTGGATGTTAGTATATAGAGAGTGTTAAAAACTTTTTCAATCATAGCTGTCATTTCCAAACCAAACGACGATAAAATATCGAAAATAATAATTATCTTCGTTTAACTTTTTGTTTCTCTTTCGTATACGAAAGTCTATTATAAGTTTCTCAATTCTTATAAAATTATTATATCTACGAAATTGTGTTCGGGAGAAATTAAAACAGGAACTAGATTGGTCATGAATTTATGTCAGCATTCATAAGCCATACTATCATACATACATTTAGTAACATTGGTGATATATTATGTGATGTGGCTTGGTAATGGTTTACACGTGAAGTGAATTCAAAATAAGAACGCGAAAGGCAAATTCTGAGTTGACTCAAGATCTCATTATAAAAATTTAAAAACGGGATTTCTTGGTAAAAAACACTATGTAGTTAAATTTGGAAAGTAACGCATTATCTTAATACAAAATGTCCTTAAAATTCCTAAAACTGTTTCTGACGTACCATATTTGCTCACTTAATAGTAATAGCATCCATTTGAAAATTCTTAGGTTTGACGAACTGTAAAGATGTGGAATCGCCTCCTGGCCAGCGTGTTTCCTCCCTCCTACGATATCGGGTCTAGTTGAGTGCGTGAATAATTATGGAAAACTATAAACTACGGAAACTTGCCACCTAGGAAAATTGTTGTTACCAAATTAATACCGCGGGCAGTACCCTAAGTTTGGTTCAAGTTATACCGAGTGACTACTTGAAACCGCCCGCCGCCTACATATTGCAATAAACATAGTGTTGCGTGAACAAGGGGCAGCCACGTGATCTATGTTACGCTTGCCGACCATGCGCTCCAAGCGCCATCACCCGCACATCAGTTAGTTGTCTTCGGCCTTGGTGAGTACACATTGTTTTAGTAATTTGTTAATTTCTAGAAATAGCTTCGAGTTTATACCGCAACCGCACCGCCCGTCTTTCTGTATTCATCATACAATAGTTGCTGCCTTTAACGACTCGCTCGTGGAGAAACTAAATTACTCATTTGTCCACAACACAGCATTTATTAGAATTTTTTAACCAAATTGTTTCCAGTGAACTAATTTAAAATTAGTTTACACCGCCCCGCATCAAAATAATTAGCCAACTTACCTCTCCTCGCACTAGGACAACTATTTAAACGTTGTACCTACCTTACAGTCATTCAAACTACTAGCCGACATAACGACGACGACTGCCGAAAGAAATTGTTACCAGCCATCGCAATTAGGTATTTCTACCACACTTATAATCAGGTACTGATGCCATCATTTTACAGAGCTACTGTAAATGCATTTCTAAAAAATATATTCTGTATTTACGAATAAGTAACAATTCTTTCAACGTAACTATTTGATTGTCGAATAATGTATCGAAATACGATAATATTTTCAGACGGCTTCCAATACACGGCGGTATTGATAAAAAAACTTTTTCAATCATAACTGTTCGACGATAAGGCGAAAGATAGAATCGTGAGCGTGAAAATTATCTTTAATTTAAGTTTTTGTTTATCTTTTGTTTTATAAGAGTATAATGAAATATTGTAAGACAGCTTTATATAATTACTTTGCGGCTCTACACGTGTATATTACAATTATTTTCGTTTGATGATATCATTTTTACTCATATTATTGACAATTTATAATGCCCATCAATTGTGGAATAATATATAGGTCTATTAATAAAAAAATGTAAAAAGTTTATAAAAAAAAACATTATGCACATATAGTTTAGATACAGATAAATTTATATTAAGTAAGAAATAGAAAAATATAATAACATAGATAAACCAAACTAACATATGCATTAAATTTTATTATAAGAAATGTAAATTTACAGGAAATAAAAACACTTTTTATTTTATTTTATTTATTTATATAGGTTTATTAACTGTAAATATTATTTGTAAAGTAGAAGAAATAAAAAAGATAAACCTGATCTAGTTTCTTTCCGGCTCTTCTCGATGATCGAAATGTTTTCCGAACTTGTATTAGTGTTTTAACGCTCTTAGGAACTAAATTGAATAAAGTTTTATTTTTTATTTTTACCGCAATCTCTCCTTGTCTATGTGGCCTTAAATGGTGACATGCTATGTTCTAGAGAAAGACTGACTAAGTGCGGCTCTTAGAAAACACATGCATGCATGGTGGTAGGGCTGTTTCTAATGCCCAGCTGGCTTACTACCCTTAAGTTGAAAATCTGTCACCAATCACCAATAGGTGTGTTCCGGCTGCTGCACTTGAGAGCCAATCCTCCACTAAGCTTAGCGTGCTACGGTCTTGGGCCACATCATCACAGTATCAGATGAGATTGTGGTCAATCGCTAAACATATAAATAATTTTAAAAAAGTGTTATAAAAACCAGAAAATAGCTTCCATAAGATCTTCAGACACATAAAAACTGGTGAAACCATTTCGAAATTACCGCGGTAACTTAAATAATGGGCGGTGGAAAGTGAAACTTTATCATAATAACAGCCGAGAGAGGCGCACCTGAGCTCGGTGTTCCATGATAATTTAATTTTGTATTCGGGTAAAGTAGGCCGGGCAGTATTCGGCTTTTCTTACCGGGTAACACACATAGTTTAGTCTGTCGACGCAATTCTTCACGTACCTCTCCAGCTGCCAGAGTCTGACAAAGAGTTACAGTACGATATATATTTTTATATACAGTTAAACGACTTTTTATACAACTAAGGTGGCAAAGAAGCTTACCCGCATGATTATAAATGGTTACCGTAGCCTATAGACGCTTCTAACACCAGAGGTATTACTTGCACGTTGCCGACTTTAAACCCCTCTTCCTCAAGGAGCTATAGAAAACCTACTCACCGCAAGCACACAACACAAGGTTATTTGGTTGTGGTCTTCTGCAGGCCGGAGGTATTTCATCAGTCGGATTGCCCCATGTAAAGGTAAATCTCCGAAATCTGCAGAGATTTCTATGTGTATTACTGTAGAAATAAATTTTAATACTAGTATCCCGTACTAGTTCCTAATAAGTACTTCATAGATTTTTCTTTGTTTTAAGGGAGTTCTCGTTTTGATTCCTCATTAATTCATTTATTGTGTTTTCGGTTGCTTTCCGAAGGCATCATATCTTTAGTTCATTTATTATATTTTAATATTGTAATACAAACTTCTTTTACGATATATATATATCAAATAAGTAGTCCGTAAACAAAGATTGTGTTATTGGCTGAAAATACCTTTTAAATTTGAAATATAATAAATGAACTAAAGATATGATGCCTTCGGAAGCAGCCGAAACATAATAAATTAATTAATGAGGAATCAAATAAGGTGAAATAAATATATAATAAAAAGATAAAAATGATTGAGAAAACAATCATTACAATATTATTTTTTTATTACTACAAATGTGGCAAACAAGCATACGACCGCGAGATGGTAATCGGCTACCATAGACTATGGACCCTTGACCATAGGTTGTAGGTAGGTTGAATCCGGTGGCGATTCAAGGAGCTCAGGAAACATACTCACCGCAGGAACACAATACTAAGTAATTTGGCAGCGGTCTTTTGTAGGGTGGAGATATTCCATCAGTCGGATTGCCCCAAGTAGAGCGAAATCTCTAAAGAAATTTAACTATGCCATACCTCTCCTTCACCTTCTGAGTTCTACTCACAATTAGTCACACGTGTTAACAATTGGACAGGATGAATTGTTAATTTTATTCTACATTATAAATCTGTTATCTTTTACTTTGCCGGTAGCTTTATTTCAAATTAAAGCGAACTCATATTGTAAGATTTTTGACATGTTTTCACGTAAGAATCTTCGAAACGAAAAAAAATAAATTTAATTGCAACAATCATGTCTCCGAAGATACGAACAGTATTGTTTCGGTATGCATAACAATAGAAATTATGTAAATACTACAACTAGTTATTTTGTTAAATAATTACACAATCAAACCACATACTTGTTGTTGCCTTTAGATAATTACTTCTTCCTTTACAAACCAAAGTTCTTGGGTACTTAACCACAAATCTCGAAGGACGCCCATCGTCTACACATCCCTCCGTTGTTCCAAATGGTCGTTAATTACACCCTTAGAGTGAAAAGTTCTTTAACAAAGATGCGGTAAAAGGGGTGTCACTAGAGAATGTAATACTATGTTACATTAAGCAAATTTGCTCAAAAGTTGATTGGAAGTACTTTGAAAGATTTTTAAACATAACACGCCAAACGAGCCTTCTTTAGAATTACTTTGGTTTAATCAAGTGTAGTTTCAGTCATTACACGTTAATTAGATTATTTTTCTAATTTACCGATTGCGTCGGTGACCTAATCTTTTTTATATTATCTTAATTTTGATTAGGCACTTTTATCGCTAAAATCACAACTTATACCAACAAGAACTATAAACTAAAATAAACATATATATAAGTCTATACAAATTTATCTGGAAGAAAACTTAATTAATTAAAAAGATAACTAGACAACATTATGGAAGCATCCGATGTCAGTTCTGCTAGAATGCTGTGATGTACACCCACATCCCAAACATTATTTTATACTTATTGGATAAAGGTGTCCTATAATTATTATTTCTGAAACACTTCATTAAGAAATCATGGATATCGTAAATCTTACCACACTGGTAGCAAAATGGTGACTTAACTATTTTGCATGAGATATCCATATTTTCTTGATGGAATGTGTGCAGACCTTAACCTAAAAGCCGTAACAAAAGAATTCCTATCCATATTGGCTTCTAAGAACCAAGGTACAGTAGGAGGCTGCCATTGAAATGTTCGGTTCCAAATCTTGTACTAAGACAGTCACTGTAAATATTAATAATAGTGTCTAAAAAGCCATTATATTGATGGCACTGTACTTAAGCCAAACACGAGAAACGACGGCAACCATCGAGAGATCGGCAATCAATTAACAGTCGCCGCTGTCATACCTGCAAGCCTCTCACTTGTATATATACTGGCTGATCCCTAAATGCAACAAACCAAAAGAGAATCACTTTAACTGGTTTCTAACTGTGTTATTTCATGATATAATAAAAATGTATACTAGTGTGTGGTGACAAACTTCTTAAACAAAAGCATGGTAGAGCGAGCAACGCTGCTTTCATGTACTTTTTATATTTAATCCAATTACACAACTCTTCAAACAGAGCAGACGGAGTTTCAAAACGAAACGACAATGCTTTGTTCACGTAGCTTTTGACGGTGTCTTCATTAGCAATCTAATCACTGAAGCTGATTAACTTTTAACTGTTAGTTGCTGTTGCTATTGCTATTAATCGGCTTGTTTAATAATTTCCATTTCTTCAAGGAATTTTCCACGGGTAACACATCCCAGGAATAATTATATTTTTACCCCCTATTTAAATGTTTGGCAAGAACAAAGAAAAGTAATGCTTGATTCTTTCCATCCTACCCTATTAATGACGAGGCGTGATAATATATAGATAATTAAATAATGAATTAATAAACAATATTGAAAACGGACGGCATATGTCAGCTCAATTATGTTTTATAATGTGGACAGATTTAGATGTACCGGTGGTAAAAATGTTAAACGGTAAGGCTGGCGTTACATTTTGAACTTGAGGGTAGTAATTAAATATGTATGAAATAATTATAACGCGTTCAACTGTGTTGATTTTTTTTATATTTGTAAGTGCTAGCTTTTGAAAAAATTAAAACCGTCTGTCACGTAACTAAAGTTGTGGAATGGGTTACCCAGCACAGTTTCTCCCCAGGGCTATAGCATGCCTTATGACTCAACTGCTTTTTTAGTGAAGCAGAAGATAGTATATCTCTATCCGTAGACGGACTGGCTCTCAGTCGCTTCTACTGGTACAAGGTGCTTGGCGAGAGATTTACTAATTAAAAAGCCAGGTAGGCGTTGGAAAATTTCGCTCCGTCATGCTTTTTATGGCAAAAGGGCAACAATTAGATAGATTGCTCAACTAATTCTTAATGTTTACCGTGGCTTATGAATGACTGAAACACCGGGGTCATTAATGTTTTGCTGTCGAAATCAGAGAGCATATTTCAATCTCTTATTAAAGCGCTCTCTGTCATAGCCCTGGGGAGAAACTGTGCTGGGTAACCCATTCCACAACTTTAGTGTACGTGACAGACGGTTTTAATTTTTTTTTGTGTCGTCGTGATGCTATGGTTTCATCACGATGTCTTCCTTATTTTACCGTGTCGTCCATTCTACGAGCGATTAATATATTCTGTGCACAAAAATTCTGAGCTTAAACAATAGAAAATATTCACAGGTCGTGAAACAACAAATTCGTTTAAAAAATTACGCAATAAAGGGCGATGTTGAAGGCTTATGAATATCCATTTAGAAATTCCGTTAATGTTTACCCACTTAACTTATTATCTAGAATATTAATTACGTTTTCTTGAAAATAAACGGTAGAAAGGAACTGGGATGGTATATTAGCGTTATGAATAATATTTTTTAATTATTACTTTTGTCTTAAAAAAAGGTAAAATTATTTTTGTTATATTCAAGCTGTTTCAGTCGCTTTTTATAATTAAGTTAACAGTTTTCTAAGAGATTACTTTAAGCAACATAATTTTGAAGTAAAGGCACTTATAACCAAATGAATTGCAAAATCTTCCACGTGGTAAAATGGACTTAATTTACTTCACTTCAGCGTGTTTTTTCACTACTACTACTACTACTACTACTACTACTCCAAAAAATGAACCCTATTGTTCAGTGTTAGAAACCCAAAATAAAATAATTATGATTTGACGTCTCATGTCGTGCTGGATCGTAGCTTTCTGTTCTTTTTTTCGTTTCCGCCACTTGCAGTGTGCAGACGTTTAATTAAAAACAATTTTAAATCCATTTTGCCAGTATTCATTTGCCACATCTTCATACCAGTGCCTAAGAAACGACAGCAGCGCTCAACACTAAGCCTGTTCTGTTCAACTTGCTTTTAAATGACTGTATCTTATAAACCGTAACATGCAGCCGGTTAAAATGTTCACAGTATATGTATTATGATGACGAATAAGAAAGAACAAAAAGTCAAATAATAAGAGTATCCCTGTACAAGAGACGTGTCTTTTGAAGATTTTTTTGTTTTGCTCTGACATAAAAATAGAGCCATCAAACTTGGTGTGATCACAATGAAAACCTTAAAATATAATAAAAACCGATCAAGCATGAGTCAATCACGCTAAGGGCTCCCGAAATGAATAAAAGAAAACACGATTTTTTTTACCTAACACAAACATGAGTGGAACCCTTGGTACGCGAAGCCGACTTGCACTAGCCCGTTTTTTTTTTAAATTAATTAAACAAATTAGCTCGGCAAAATTACTGCATACGTTCTGATGAAAACTATGGTACAGTCCCGAAAAAAAAAGCGACCGCCAGAGTCAAATTCCATCGGTATCTTTTGCCATCACGCTATCATCGATATCATATAGGAGGGAAGGAATATGCTGGTCGCGAGGCGATAGCAAATCTTCGAAATACGGTAAAAACAAGAATTTGCAAACATCTTTGTTCTTGCCAAAATGGGTACTACCTTGTAGCTGTGGTACTGATCTGGTAGAGAAATGATTGTATAAGGATAAAGGTATATGGTATCACAACGAATGATCCTCAATACTCGGCAACTGTTGCCATTCCTATACTTTTTACTCACATGCTGAGCCTTGAAATCTCAGAAATCTGATTGGCATTCCACTGGTCTCATCCAATTGTCCGTCACGACTTCTTGAATCTGTTAAAAATTAGGGCAAGCAGACGGCATATTTAATTTATTCACTCCTGTGAAAAATGACTCAAGATGTCAAGAGGATTTTCGAGGGTGTATTTCCGTCGGTGCGTTTCGATTTTCATAAAGTTACCCTCCCGTCTTGGTTTTTCCTTTGCTTCAAAATAATACACGTATTTTTCTTTACGTATTATTAATTATTTTTCTCCTCCATGAATCTAATGGGCTTTATTGTTCAGATTAAATGGGTATTGTGTTTTTATTTATCACCATGGAATAATATTTTTATAAAATTGCAATATTACGAAAATATCCTACAATTCAAAGCGTTACAAACGCTTAGATTTTACAGTGAATTTAGCATAATTCCAAACAAATCATTATTACATATTTCTTTTTATATATAATTATGTTTATTACATTAAGCTACCAGTGCTCTGCGGTTGCTTCATCTTCTCACCCTTATTCCATCCAAGTAGTATCGGTACATCATGTTTTCCTTTTTTATATTCATATCATTCCTCAGGCCGGAATGACAGCGGTGAAAGCCGCTGAATTACCGATTTATCTGTGGTCGTTTTATGCTCTACCATCATACACAATAGAGGTAGGGCACAGAGGAAGAGATTTATCTCTAAGTGGGGTGAGTAGGGTTTCCAGAGCTCCTTGGGGGAAGGGTGGGTTCAAAGAGAGGTAGGGCACAGAGAAATTTCTTTGGAGTTTTATCTTTACTTGGGGCAGCCCGACTGTTGGAATACCTCCCCCCTACAGAAGATCGCAGCCAAATGACCTAGTGTTGTGTTCCTACGGTGAGTAGGGTTTCCAGAGCTCCTTGGGGAAGGGCGGGTTCAAGGTCGGCAACGCTCTTGTGATACCTATGGTATTACAAGCGTTCATAGGCTACAGTAGCCGCTTACCATCAGGCTGTATGCTAGTTTGTGACCTTTACAGTATTAAAAAGTACTCTTCTTTCATCACGATGTTTTCTTTTACAAAAATCTCAGGATAATTACAGGGATTCAAACTCACGCAGATCGACGCGATGTCTGTACACGTTACCACTGAGCCATCAAAAGTTTAACAAATTTTGTTCAAAATACATTCAATAATAAAAACGTTTCCGATACAAACTCACGTTTTTTTCTCCAACGTAAACTACAGTTAAGTCGAAACCACTTTATCCGAACGGGCACTTACTTTTCTAAGCACTAACATAGAATACTAAAAAAGGTTTACCGCTGTTTTATAGTAACCAGGAACGACTAATATTTTCACGTAAAATTTCTCTGTACTTTTTACATGTTTTTTTTATAACTTACATCCATGGAAGTATAATATAATTCCTTATTTGAAAAGCTATTACATTCAAGTTTTAAAAAAGATGGGTTTCGGGAGGCAATTATGCTGTTCACATAGATTGTCTAACTAGATGCGATATTATTCTGCTCTTCATTTGTAGTACCTACATGATCTGTAAAATATTTTACAAATAACTGATACATAGAAGCTGGATAAAACTAAAAATAAAATTGCAGATAAAAAACATCACGTCTTTATTTCATTCTCAAATTTTGATTAACAGATGAATTTCATTATATCAGTATTCGTAAATTCGTAACATAATCTCTTTTGAAATTTCCTTACCTTAGTCATTCCACGGCAATAATTTAAACGGGAATCTCCAACGGTGCTCAAACTTTTCGATAAAGCCTCTTTTCTTAATTAACTTTGTTAATGACGCAAGTTTCGAGTGTTTTCGTTTTCCCTTAGTTTCGGCCTATTAGCTGTCTTATATTGCTTTATATTTATGTGTTTTGCATATCTGATATAAACTTCATTTTGTTCGCAGACACGCGGAATATTCTTACTATTCAGTAAATAGTAATGAACAAGAGAATTTTTTTGAAATCAGAACAACACCTTCAATTATTTTGAGAAGTCCCTGGTTTATCTTTAAAATGCCATTGAAATTAAAATGGGAACACCATTGACGTATCCGCTTTCCAACGAAAAAAGAATCATCTAAATCAGTTCATACACAAAGTAGTTAAGGCTGAACATTCAAAAAAAAAAAGAAATACATTCGAATTTTGAACCTCCTCCTTTTTTGAAGTCTGTTAAAAATATACCTACATATTTTGCTACTGGGTTAAATATACGAGTATAATAATTACAAACTCGCGACCTTTCGAATCTACATTATTATTCCATCTAAAGTATGACGTTCGTGTATTCTATAGTTTAAATAAAGTAAAATAAGTTGACTTCAAAGCGATAGCGTGACCTCTGAAGCCATATCGCGTGGCGAATACACGATAAACCAATAGAGAGGGTCATGACACTTCGCTTAAACCCGCTTAATAAGTAAGTAATTATATAATGTTAGCACTTCTTTAGAAGGATCTCAAACAATACTAACTAGCTTTTCTTTACATACTAATTTCAGTAATAATTTAATTGTTATATTGATTAAGGAGTTGATATCTTTACATAATATTATAAAACTCAAGGGATTGTTTGTTTGTTTGATCTCGCGAATCTTTGGAGCTACCAGGCAGATTAAATATTCTTTGCATTTTGTAGCTTACTTATTGAGAAAGCTTATAGGCTACATAACTTTACGCTACGACTATAAGGAGCGGAGCAGTAAATATAAGTGTCAAGCAATCTGGAAAGCAGTAGCCAAGTATGGAAAGTCAGAACAATGATAGATTACACAGGTGTATTGGCGGCCGCGGCGGCGAGATGTTGAGTTTGTCATTTAAATTTGACACAAGTGAAATCGATGGGACAGCTACTTTAAATTAAAAATCAAAAAAATATGAATTCAGTTAGCATCCTTGACAGCCAAAAATATCAAGCTATCATTGATTTAGAAGTTATGCAAAAAGTATATTAAATAATCAAAAAAAAAATATATATTGATATACTAAACCGTACTAATTAATCTATACATACAAAAGTTGTTACAACGATAGATTGAATATATTATGTAGATTGGCAACTCCAAAGAGTAAGAGCATAGTGTATGCTCGTGTTAAAACGAGATAGGGATAAGAGACCATTTTCGTATGTGCTATTGGCTTGTACCGGCCTAAGTAAATCGTAATCAAAGCAAATCCAGACGGGATTTAGCAAAATTTAAGGTTATAAAATGTAATTGAATGTTTAGTAGACGTGTTTGATTGTAGTTAACGTGCAGTGTAACTCGTAAAACAAAGAAATCAACAAAATAATATGCACACTAGTGTATGTATTCCGTTTTAGTCTCGTCTTATTCAATCTATTGCAAATGACAACCTTGTTTAACAGAAACAATTTAATGAATATCAGTGGCTTCAGCTCGAAACTAACGATGGCTGACTCCGAGCGTATCGGGGGCAATGGCAGACGCTGTAGGCTCCGTAAGCCTTCCTCGAAATTATCACGTGGATGCGTCTGCCTTACACTTTCCAAGCTCTCCCTAGTGTCGGCTTATTAAAACATGATGCAATTAATAATTATCAATAGCTTCAAATTTTACGACAGCCATTACGAAAGCGTATCGGAGAAAGTGACAAGCATTATAGGCTTCGCAAGCCTTTTATTGTAATCATCACAGGAATGCATCTGTCATCTATTTAGCCCATAGGCAAAGCTGGTAATCAGGGCGAATTCTCAATAACTTCCAAACTTTTGGCTTTATATTTTACCGCAAAGAACTTTGAGATAAATGTTTTGTATACAATACTAAATATATGGTACAACCATAAAATCCAGGTAAAACGTTGACAATCATTGTTCTAAACTATGTATTTGAACTACAGAACGTTGTTTACAAACACTTCACTAGTATTTTAACGACTCGACATGAAAGGGGTCAACAGTTAACATTGTGTAAAGATAACACCTGCTGTATTCCAACGTCTTGCTTAGAATGGGTAATATTACTAAATCCAGGAATAGTGGTAAAACTTTCCTAACACATCACAGTGAGGAGGGACTACGTTGTCGAGTTAACACACAAAAATGCGTTTTTATTTCTTTTTCTCAGCGCCTTCTTTACTTTTTTTTTTGTATTCTTTATAACTTGAGCGTTTGAATAAAACCTCACCTGATGTTAAATGACAACGTGTTCTCAAATATTAATATGCTTGGCCTTACGTGTGACTGACTGGCTAGTGCAGATGACAACTTGAACATGATAATTAACCATGCGGGCAATAGGAAATGTTCTACCATCATGTTATGGTGTCATCACGATGTTTTCCTTCGCCAACAGCTCAGACTTTTTGTAAGATTTCAAACTACGTCGATCGAACTATATAAGTCGAAGACCGAAATAAAATTTGTTGAGAAATAATATAAATGACTTAACAGAAAAAAAATTACAATTTCCAAAAGGTAATTCTTAATGCCTATCAATTGAGGAATGATATGTACTTCCTTTTTACAAAAAATATCAAAATCGGTTAAGCCGTTGTTCACTTAAATTAATTCATACAAACAGACAGACGAAAAAAAAAATCATATTCGTGACCAGTATTCGTTATAATAAATGTCTATCAGAAAATTAAGAAAAAAAATATGGCAATTATAAACAGAACTACGGATTTATTAACATATTAGTTAACAATCCTTAATAGATCGGATTTGTACATTTTTTAAAATTAAAAGGAAATTTTAGTAGATATAAAAAAAGTATTTTTTTCTATCAGAAAACGTGTCTTCAAAATACAAAGGGAAAACTCATATCGGCATTCCATAGTGACGGTCGAGAAATTCAATCACATTGGGAAACCTTTAAAGCGAATTAAATTTCTGTTACCTGTTTCAGCTTTGATCCTTTCTTCTCCCATACTATTGTTAACGGTTTATTTTGCAATATCCTTCAAATGGTATCATTAGTATTAGGGTCTCCTATTTTATTGGTTTTTATTTTATTTGATGCTATTAGTCTCGTACACTAAATCATACGGAATTATACTTTGTTTTGGTTTAACTTATTAAAAAGGTTATCAAAAATTCGTGGACAGCTTATCTTTTCATTATTATTATTTTTAATTCAATTAACGTTTATGTAGTATTTGCCAGTTTTTTTTTGTTGCACGGTATAATGATAGTAATGTACCTTAATGACAGACCAGTGCAATAAAAAATACGGCAACCACCGAGAAATCTGGAATCAATATCCAGTCGTCTTTGTTGTTATCTTGACTTTGCTTACTGAGCTGGAACACTTGATTCTAACAAAAATTATCACTTTTTACTTAATATTTCGCCAACAGATCCCTGAATTGTAAAATGGTTTTCACACCAGCAATATTTTTGAACGACCTATCCAACAACCTATCGACATCTCACACTACAAATAGTCGAGAAAAAAAAACATCACCACTTCACGTGTCGGGAGGGATGTTCCACAAAAAATATTTTTTAAATTATTTTATTTTATCCTGCCACTTTGTCGGCTTGATTAATATGTCTACCCATAACGAATTACAGATTTCCAGTGCTAAAAATCTCTAAGCTAAGTCGCGAAGAGATATACGGACATGGCGAAACTATAAGGCTTCCTTGCTGACTTCGGAACCCTAAAAAGAAATATGTTCGTTAGTAAGCGCATTACTTGGGAACGGCTCAACCGAATAGTCCGAATTAGGTTTTTACGGAAATAAAAATTTGAAAAGTTTCTCAATTTTTTTCTAAATCATGATAAATTGAACGTCCTTTTTCCATCTGATTTTGTATGAACTCAAGAACTTCTTTTTTTTAGGAGCTTTTACGGCTTTTACAGCTTCACCGCGCTTGGAGGCGAGCGCTTAAAGCACTCGGCCACGAAAGTGTTGCAACAATTCCGAGGGTGCCAAAGTGGCCGGACCTCGGCTCAGACTGTTGCGCATGTACAAAGAAGTCGCGATCAGGCTTATTCCCTATCATTCGAACTAAACTAACTATACATATATACATGTTTCTTTCCCCTGGGAGGAGGAAAGGAACATGTGTATGTATTTAGTAATCTGAAATTTTTTGTCTAACTAACTAGGCAAAAAAAGAAAAAGAAAGGTCTCTTACAGAACCTGAATGATGATTTTCTGAATGTAGTCATTTGTTTGCTTAGTGTCGGAAAGTGTTCTCGAAAATGAAGAAAAACTAAGTGCGGGCTATTATTAAAAACCACTGTTTAAAAAAGTTAACGACGCAAGAAATTCATTGCGATTTAGAGGCAAAATTAGGAGAGTCTGCTCCGCCGTATTCCACTGTCGCAAGGTGGGCTTCTCAATTTCGAGTAGGGAGAACGAGCACGGAAGACGAACATCGTCGCGGCCGTCGATCGACTTCAGTCAACCAAGAAAATGTCTGTGATAGCTAGTGAATGTAGAGTTACTGTCTCATGCGAGCGGCTGCATGGCCCAAGGGCTCCATACCGATGGATTGGACTTAGGCTTGAGTTGCCGCAGAGGAGTGGAGGAGGTCGTGGCGGGTAACTCAAGACCATAATTCACGATTCAAAGGATGAATATGCGTAATTCTTTATTGTTTTGTCTATGGTCATTGGAAACATCATTGTCATGGTCATTGGAAAAAATGTATATAGGTGGCGCTATAGTTGAGTTGAGTAATGTCTGCCGGTTCATCTATTTGGAATATAACCTTACATAAAATAATATGAAACATATCAAAAATATATAATATCATAAAAAAGTATTTTATTTTATAATGTGTATCATAAATTAATTGGCAGGCAATAAGAATTGTCAATAATACTTGGACAATCATAAAATGGTAAGAAATGGTTTGCAGCATAGTAAAATGGTCTTTGTGTCGATCGGTCTGCAAAAACAAGAAAAATCTTTTAGGCAACTAGAAATTAGGTTTGGCCGAGTTTAATCGAGAATCTGAAGCATTTTCCCCCTGTGTTAAATCATAACCCTGCGGAAGTCGGGACGTATTCCAAGATCTCATTATGTTTATACCTATTTCTGTTATAGCATACCTCGTCCGGCACGCCACGGCTTGCCCTGCCTCCAGAAGGACGCGAGGCAGCGTCAAAGGCGCGCGTTTTATCGACGACTTAGTGCTTTCTGTGACGAAAAAATGTGTTGTGATTCTATTTGTGACAGGCGAATTTATATGTAAGTTTGTTTCCGTGTAAATGAATTTTATTTATACTTCCAAACAGTTAATAATTCTATTGATAAATAAATCAAATAACAAATTATGGTTGTTCAGTGAACACGAAAGAAAAAGCAGGTGGATTATTTTTTCATATAAAAGAAAATATATCTGTTTATTATTTTTTGTATGAATTTTATATTTGTAAATCCTCACGTAACTGTGGATATTATTCTTATTTTTGCGGCATTTTAATTTTCAATGTCTATATAAATAAAAATCAAACGCTGTTCGTTGGTAAGCCGATTAAGCTATTTTTTAATTTCGGTTTTTTTTTAATTCGTGAAAAACAACGTCCATTTTGTGTCGATTTTCGTATACAAAAAATACTGCACTCAGGATTCAAACTACGGATATACGTAATTCCCTTTTTGTTTTATTCATTATGATCCTTGAAAAGTTTTCAGGACCAGAGAATTCGGGATAGGTAGCGCTTTGGTCAAATTATTGAATATTATAAAAAGTAGAAAGTCTTTTCAAATTTTTTTTTTACGTTTTTAAGATTAGGTTAATTTGGTGCCATTATTTGAAAAAAATAACTTTATTTAACAAACGGTAGTGACAGATTAAAGAAACCAATTCTTTAAGAATCGAATAGTAATAATTAATTAATAATTATTAGTAATTCTTCTTAGAGCAATTAAAAGGAAGTAGTGAAAGTCTATATGTATTTCAAAATAATTTTAATGATATGGGAAACATATTTATAATTATTTAGTAGCAGTAGTTATTAAACTGAAATTGTTTTGAATTCTAAGTTATTTTATACGTAGAGCATTAAAAAAAAAATTACGACTGACTTGACTAAAATGTATTATGTTTCGTAGTAATTTGAATAGCAGTCATACAAAAGTAATTAAAAGTCTTCGTATTTTGTCTTTCTTTTATAGTAAATATTTTATGTAACACCACTTTCTTGATATTAGATTTATTTAGAGTATTTTCTTTTATCATTAGTTAAAGATGATAAAGTTAACCAAAGATGGTAACAGACTAACTCAAGGAATGAAGTTGCCCTCAAGCACGGCTATATAACATTCGTTTTTTTTAGACTTTGGATTAAGTCACGATAGCTGAATGGTTAGACCCATCGATATCGATCAGATGCTACTGGTTCGAGGGCAACGAATTGTTTGAAGTAACAATTGTCTGACGATGATGAGAAAAATCGTGAGAAAAACTTATCGCCTTAAGAAATGTTTTATTTTATTACAATATATTGGAAAATTACAGAACTTCTTGGTTTCAGAAAATTCTTAGTGTTTAAAATAATAGCTAATATTTCGTGAGCTCGCGTGGTAATTAAGCTTGCAGTTCCTTCCTTGAGAAGAGGTTTTTGCCTGGTAGTGGGATATTTAAAAGATGGTATTATTGTCAAACTAGATTTATGGGTAAGATATTCAAATTGAGAATAGATTTAGATTTGTTTTAAATAATTTGCTACTAAATGCAAACAATTCAAATATATGAGATTTGAAATGTTCGGCGTGTTGATAATAATATCAAGATAAAAGAGAATTTAGTTAGTTGATAATACTGTCTTCTTGGATATTAAGCTTGATCCAAAATGACAGTGGGGTCCGCACATTAAAACTTTGGCGTGAAGATTAAGTTCTACTGCATTCGCAGTACGTAAGATTCGCCAGTTAACAGATATTGCAACTGTTAGGTTAGTCTACTTCGCTTACTTCTATAGCCTAATATTTTACGGTATTCTACTGCGGATATAGCAGCTGAGGTAGATATCATATTTATATTATAAAAGCGGGCAATCCGAGCAATCTACAACATGTTTCAGATATCTTTGCAATCCTAATACATCCTTCATAATTTAATGTATGTTCGAAAAAACTTATGCTACTTTTTGTAAGCGACTGGCATATTTTTATTACTAGACATGAACACAAATTGGTCATTCCATGTTTAAGATTCAGTAAGAACAATACATTTTCATGTAATAGTGTTAGTTTATATAATAAGACACATTACCTATTTTCCGGTCAATCAGTTCAAGGACCATGTTAAGCAGGTTTTACTGTCAAAAGGTTCTTATTATAGGGTGAATAATTACTTGAAGATAGTGTTGTCTCGGAGTGACTCCCGCTCTGTATATCCATAAATATAATAATTAATTGTAATCAATAATTACACAGTCAAAAAAGAGAAGCCCGATCGAGTTTCTTGCCAGTTCTTCACAATTACTGGGTTGTTTTCCGAAACGTAAGTAGTGCTTTGACATTCATAAATACCTTTTTAGGGCCAAAATTAAATAAAGTTTCTGAAGGACAACTTCTTTAGCCGCGTTGAGCACTTTTTGGTAGCAGAAAGCTTATGTGTTCGCGTCACCGACATGCTAATGTTAATTGTATATGTATATGTATGTATGTATATATATATATATATATATATAGCACGTACTGCTCTGATATCAGACTGGCGCATGCGCAGCGGCCTGTGTACACGAATATATATTATATATGTATACATCAATTGTCAATTTCTCAGTCTATGACTGTCAATTTTTTCCGTGTATAATTGAAGGTTGGAAGTTGAGGAAAAGCAAATTTTATTATCGTAAGGGTACTGATTATATGGTCGATCATTACATTAATGATAGTGATGTCTGGAAGTGACTCCCTCTCTGTATATCCACTAAAACTACTTGGCCAATTGAATATTAGTAAATGCCCTAATATTATGAATTGAATCATGATGTTTTTTTATCAAAGCTCAGACTCTCTTTAAGATTTGAACCTGCGACTGTAGACTCGCTATCACTGAACTATCAGCGCTATAAGTTATTACCCTAAATAAAATGTGATTAATATTAAACTATTAAACGACTTTCTAAAGAATTAAAGTGTATTCACTCAAAGATTTTTCAACTTCAACGTCATATTTTATTATACCATAAAGTAGATAAATTATTGTCGCTAGGTAGGTATATTATTAATAAATGTGTAGTCCTGTTTGTACGTGTATCCTTTTTGTTTTATTTTATTATAGGCGTTCTATAGTATACCATTGATCTCAAAATCAATAATACAGTTTGTTTTTATTGTCTGGATTTAACTGGAAAACAGCTTTAATATTCAATAACATAATAAACGCGAGTGGAGCTGCGGGGACAGCTAGTCCTAAAATGAAACCCTTATTTTTTATATTTTCAAATAAAATGAAGCATTTGTAACTTGTAAAAGAAATTTTATAGATTCGTAAATTATAAATTGCAATATAATCGTAAATTATAATATGCATTTGAGAAATATAAGGTAAAACCACCAGTAATTGACACTGCACCAATAGTTGACACTCTGACGAAGAAAATTAAATATTAAGAAAAAAAAGGAAGCCAAAGATCGAGACGGCCAAAATCACTGATTACTGATATATTTTTAATGTTATAAATACATATAGGTACAGTCAGTTATAAAAGTCGGTTAACAAACTCAAGACTTCAAATCATTTATATAAACCAACAAAATAACTGCACAATATCTCATGGACTGTATGATGCAGTCTACAAATAACGGCGACCGCTGGTAACATATCTATCGGCATTCGTCCTGTAGAAATGCGTCTTCACGCCTCGTTGGAAGAATTCGGTATTGTAGGAGAGAGGGAACACGCTGGGCTGAAAACGATTACACATCTTCAAATCACGAACAATTTCAGATGTCTTACTTCCTGCCAGAGGTCATCTACCAGAGTTTTCTAGTGTAGAAACCGCCATTCGAACGGTTCATAGCAGTAACGTGTCCAATCAAAGTGTGCTGCTACAGCGCCACCTCGCCGCCATCGCAGTCTGTCGTTTTCACTACCCATACTTGCATACAGCATACAGCTTGCTTGACGTTAATATTTAGTGCTCCTCCTTAGGGTCGTAACTTAAAGTTATAAAACATAAACGCCTTCCTCAAAAAATGTGAAAAGAATATTTGAAATCTAATTTGGTATTCCATAGAATAACGCGTTTAAACAATGAAACAAAAAAATCTCTTGAGATATATCATATTAGTATCAATATAGTAAGTATAAATTTCAAAAAATATTACAATTTAGCCCCGGCTAATAAGTAATTAAATTCTAACTTAAATTTCTAACAACACTATATTCTAAGGTTACGTACATTGCGTTCACTTAGAGCCTATTAAGGGCTTACCCTTACTTTCACTCACTTAATGTGGTAATTAAATAGTTTTAACTATACAGGGGGAACTTGCTTAAATCGTAATTGTTCCTAAAATGTACCCCATCATTATCTCGGAACTAAAAATAGCAGTAGCACCGCAAGTGACAAAATCGGAAGCACTAGTCCGCCGTATACCCTAACATAATCGATAATTTCTTTCTGTCACTCTATCGAAAAACATTAATAAAGTAGATAATTTCACGGTTGTCGTGTAATTTTTTAGTAATTTCATAAGTACTTTTACTAAGGTTCACCATTAATATTTGAATTAAGCAGTTTATGATTCAATTCTAAATATACTTGTAAAATGCCTTTAAGGCACTGACGCCAATTGGTTGACATTTCTTTCCCCAGCTTTGAATGAAATAGCTTTGTATCTTACGCCTAATTCGTACTCTACGCTTTGTCTTATTTCGCACCAGTACGACTTCGACAGGCTTGAAAAATTGAAACGGATTATAAACATACAAGAGCATCTCAAGTTCTTAAGGAAACCCCTTATATAAATGGGTTAGAAAATAAATCAAACGAAAATTAGATATCTATATACTCAATGAAAAAGCTTGTATGTAAAAACTTTAAAGAACAAAAGATCTGGAAAAGGATGTGTAGAAACCAAAACCTTACATGAAAAAAAAACCTAAAAAAATTAAGAGGAAACATGGTATTACAAGTTGTGCGAATAGAACAATATTACCCAATGCAAGAATTAGATTCACGAGATTTGTGCGGGTATTGATAAAAAAGCGGGTAAAGATATTTTTAATTTCAATTGTGATGATTGTAAATTAAATATACAAGACGTACTAAATACGCTAGTCAGAATTAAAACTTTTTTTTTGTGATTATGATACTGGACAATTATGATAGAATATAAAAGTACAACTTAGGAATATTGTAGTACGAATTAAGAAAATAAGACTTAAATCATCCCTTTTCTATATTTTTTTTAAACTCTATTGTTTGGAGGATGTTTTACTAGTATTTCCGTTTAGTAATTATAGTATAAAGATAGTATAACCATTAATTGAATGTATCAACTTATTAAATTTTTCAAATTAATAGCCATTGTTCTCAACGGGTACGAATTAGGCAAGTTTCCCTACAGTTCAGTACCAAGTGGCATTGTCCTTTTTAATCTTCTCAACATACCCGTACTATCGAAGAGCTAGATGACCCGGATATTGAGATGGTGATGAAGCCGATGTTCACGAATCTCTGCATACTTCTGAATTAAGTTGGACACGATATCTATGTTAAGGTCCCGGTAAACGTCATCATTTCGAATATACCTACCAACCAGTCCTACCAGACCGACCAGTCATTATAGTCTGGAGCACTTTATTTTGAAATCGGTGAGAGTTAAGGATTGTCATTTGTTTTTCTCTAATATTTCCAGCATCTCTGCCCCCTTTTCTGTTATTTGTTGAACTGTTTTAATCTTCACAGCTTCTCTCAATTAAATTATGATTGTCTCCTTTTACTTTCATTTCTCAGATGCTTCGAAGTTCCGCTTCATCTTACTCCATAGTCCGTAATTTAATATTCTAAACCAAAAATTCTTAATAAATATGAGAAAAAATCGAGTAAGGGATCGAAAGCCGATCTCGAAAGAGATAGGAAAATACGTAAAAACGACTAAATATTTGCATGTGAAATTTCATGCAAGTGAGGCTCCAGTTGATCTAAAGCCTTGTAGGTTGGTTTGACCTTCTCGCAATATCCAATTTGCATTCGATTTGGGTAAATATGATGCCTGTTTATCAAGCGTTATATGCCATGATTCACACTGACGGCTATTGATATTTCTTGCTTACATTGTTTTTTGGAAAGTATTTTCCAAGTATATATGACAATGTAGGTAATGGTTTATATAAAAGTACTAGCTATGCCCGCGGCTCCGCTCGCGTAGACTACAGAATGCCGTCGGTATTGTGGTGACGTCGCTTTTACCCACAACGCGGCGGTCACTCGCCGGAAGATAAAAAGGAGTTTAATTATATTTGCACGGAACCCTAACTACTTTTACTACTCCTTATAACATTAGCTATCTGCCAATGAAAGTTCAGTCAAAATTTATCCAACCGTTTCAGAGATTAGCCGGGACAAACAGACATACAGGCAAACAATTTTAAAAATTGATTTTTTTGTTATAGGTCCCGTATATACTTTAATATACATTTAGAAAAAAGTTGTTATTTGGACATTACAAACAGACACTTCAATTTTATTTATTTGTATAGATTGGGTGGTCCAAGTTGAAAATCTGTCGCCAAGCACCAATAGGTATGTTCTGGCAGCTGCACTTAAAAGCCAGTCTTCCACTAGGTTTAGCGAGTTATCATCTTGGGTCATATCAACAATAGGCTAGACGGGTGCATTGGCAGAGCTGCGATGCGATGGAGACTGGTCGAATAAATTTAACACGGGAGATACTGTAGGGTACAACTAGTACTGAAATAATCTTGTACGTGACATTGGAAACCAAACAGTCAGTCCCTGGGGTGTCTAATCCGCGCCTAACGAAAATAGGCGACGCTGTCTGACATACATCAGATAAATTCACCCACATTTTAGAGTTAGATTTAGGGTAATCCTTTAAACCTTGAACTAAATTTAGGGAGGTTTATTCTGAACCATAGGTAATCCAATTTGAACGTTCTCTCCCAATATTCTACAGATAATCTCTAATAAATTACTATAACCATAAATGCATTTTTCAAATGTGACACATACAACATTCGACGCATGCTTAGGCCTACTGTCCACGTAGCGCCGCTTCATGCGCACGATTTCGTCATTTACCAATTTTTGTCCGTTTTTTTACAGTTTCCGTATATATAAACGAAGCTCTGTGTGGAGCGGCAACGTTTCATTTGTTTAGTGGCAAGCAATCGTCATGCAGCCTGAGCGGCAACATGTCCATTAGCTTATTACTCAAGCGTATTGTAAGACGCATAGATGAAACTTTCTTTGTAATGGTGGTATCGGCAGTCAGTTTTATTTATATATTGTCCAGCATATTATAACAGAATCTCTAATAATTAATTCACTTACAGTACTTCAGTTACTTACAGAACCAATGATGACTTAGTGGTAGCTTGTACGACTTCGCGTCGATTGACGTGAGTTCGAATCCCTGCAATAAGCCTGAGCTTTCGGTGAAAGAAAACATCGTGAAGGAACCATAGCATGGTGGCAGGGCATTTTCTAATACCCGCCTGGCAAGCTACCACCCTCAAGTTGAAAATCTGTCGCCAAACACCAATAGATGTGTTCCGGCAGCTGCATGTGAGAGCCAGTCTTCCACTAGGTTTAGCGTGTTATCAACTTGGGCCACATCGTCACTTAACAGCAGGTGAGATTGTTGCCACTAAGCCAATAATATAACGATAAAAAAAAACATTCTGCAGTTAATAATCTTTTCGACGTATGGATGAAGCTAATAGACTCTACGTCTGATTTGTCGTCTTCTAATAAAAGTGTAATGCTATAATCACATCTTGAACCTCACTTGACATTATATCAATTACAAAAATACACTTTTGCAATGCTTAACTTGAGAGAAATGACCTATAATATCTGTAGCTCGCATGAAGCCTGTATGACGTTAATAGACAGAACTGAGATGAAAAATACAATTGTCGGTATTTCCAGAATTCATACAAATTGCAAATGGCTCTGTAGCATCGTGGACTCTAGGCCATACGCATGTTAAAGTAACTATGTTTGTAATATAATATTCTATAAATTATTGTTCTTTTGTTTGATACAAACTATATTTAACTGAAAATAGCTCAAGGCGTTATTCATTTATTTAAGGTCTATCAATAGTTAGGCAATTTTATTGGAAATAATTGTACCGCTATTTATAAAAAGGCATAGTATACGTACATAACGTCATAGTAGTACAATTACAAAATATATAACACTAAGCTATTTAATCGCCCCAAAAAACTACTTTATGTAACAATTTTTTTCCTATAACCTGACCAGAAAACATATCTATGAAATAAAGTAAAAACCATGTTAATCGGATGTGTTTTTTGAGTAAAAAAAACATAAAAGGACAAAGAAACGAGTTTTATAATATCTATAGATAAGACCGTATAACTAACTTAATTATTAAAATGATGAGAATGCTATATGCCGGGAAATAATTATAAAAGTAGCAAAAGTGATCTTACATACAATATTTCTATTAATTTAGCAGAGCTACCACAACACAACATCACTCACTGTACCGAGATGGAAGCAAGAATCGTCTCTGTATAATCTCTGGAATAATATTACATCCGTAGAGTAGTAGTCAGCACTATGTCTAGTAAAATTAAATACAAGCTTCATATTTTTAAAGAAAACTACTGTGGGGCCATCTATTTACATTAAACTTTTATAAATACAAATAATGAAGTCTTGAGACTTGTATTATTTATGCAATTAATGTAAAACATTTAAATATGATTTACTACAAATTTATAAAGAAACTATGTAGAATAAATTAGATATTATTCATACAAAATTATAATATGCCTAAAACATTTTACGATAAATTATTATGTAATTAATACATTGTCTTAATTATTATTTCTGAACTACTACAGTACTACCTTACATCATTAGATGGCGCTTAATGGATACGTCCACATATATTAATCTACAATCATCATACGTCATCGGCATCGACACCCACCGTCATGTCAGCAAACCTATACGTTATCCACCGAAAATATACGTTATTCCCGCTCACAATATTCAATCCAAACATCTCGAACATAATCTCACCAGCCCATCGACGGATCTATGACGAAACATCACCATAAATAGCGATCTTTTTATATACGATTTTTATGACTTCGATATACAGATGCCGTGTACCAATTTCCTCCATAAATCAGATTATCATCGTAAAGCTAAATCAAATAACATTGTGATGTTGCTTAAAAAAAAATGATATTTATTTTTCTAATCCTATATCTTTTACTACTTTAATTAGGCAAGAAAAAAATATCATTCCATTACCTTTGTCCAGTAAGAATTACATACTTCCTTCGAATAGTTTAATTTCTTCTTTATTTAAATATAACCACTATAAACACGTCAAAACAATAACACCGTTTCGGAAAACATCCTAGTCAGCGAGAAGAACCCGCAAGACACTCGGATCAGGCTTATCAATTTATTTTTTTAACTATATAGCTAATAGGGGTATGCGAATAGCATTGTATTCGAAAGGAATCGATTATTACTATTTAATTCGAATCGAATAACACGATTTAAGTTTCTAATATTCGATTCCATTTTAGTACTATGAAAAAGTTTTAATGCACTTTTTTTAGTCTAGTCAACAAGTTCAAAATTATGTTAATTCGAGATAAAGTTCCTTAATATAAGCAAAAGCCCATTTGATTTGGTATTACATTTAATAAAAATGTATCTCGAGGATGTTTTAGCACATTATAAATTACAATTGCTATTAACAAAATAAAAAGAAAAAATAGTTTTTCATTAATAACTCAAAAACTCTTAATATATAAGAGGAGGATTTTAAAAAGATCTTACATCTTAAAGAAAAAATTAACTTAATTCTAATGAATTTGAACGAGATATCATTTTATTGACATGACGTTTCCATCTACATCTATTACATATCTCAGTTCTGGTATTGACTCTTCAAAAATTAAACCTTGAATTACCCATAGCCTACCATCCTTCCTATACTTTTCCGACGTTAAAAAAAAACGTTTGTCCACGGAAATTCTTAGTAATAGAAAGCTGTAATTTGGTATAGCTATACATATAAGAATCACGCCGACAAAGTGGTAAAATAAAACCTTGAAAAAAAAAATATTTAGGGTACCTCCCCTAAACATAAAGTGGTAATAAATCTATTTTCTCTCGTGGTGTATCGTTGGGTAGGTCGTTCAAAAATATTGTGGGTGTGTGAAAACCATTTTTATATTCAGGGATCCGCTTGCAAAATATTAAGCATTAACGTGTTAATGTTTGTTAGAGTCAGCTGCCTAGCTTCCCTGCCAGCTAAATGGTTGTTTTCGGATATGTGAAAAAAATCATGGTCGTAGTATATATAATGAAGTTAAAAGGAGAAGTTTAAAAGTTAACGAGTAGTAGTACTTGGAGAAGTAATTTCGTACATATACATTGAAAATTACTTAAAGCCCCCTTTTCTAAGTTTGCATATTGTGACGGGCAACTACAGAACCATATAATGCGCGTGGCCCGACATGCATTTGGGAATTTTTGACTCGTAAGATAGCGTTTGGCGCGTTGCATATCTATTTTATGCTTATAAAAACCCAACAAGAAATATGGAGTTTATATTGTCGTTTCATATTTCCTGGCGTTGAAAAGGCAGGCAAACTTACTGATAAAAGCAGAGTATACATATTGGAGTTGAATTCGATCAATTAATTCAACCCTTGCGCCCTTCAACCGTGTAATCGAGGTGCCTTTTAGGCCACTTTAGTAAATTTGCTAGAAATTAAATCATACCAGCGGGTGCGGCCTTTATATTAATATTATTCCCTGTATTACATAATACACTACTTGTGACAGATTGGTTCACAATAAACATTATATAGGGAATACAGAAATCAAATGTTTCAGAAAATGAGGAGGAACAAAAATTCCGATTGCAAAATTTAGGGTTTCGAAGTCAACAAGGAACCCTTATAGTTTCGGCATGTCGATCTGCCTGTCCGCGGCTTAGCTCAGTGATTCTTAGTACTAAAAAACTGTAATTTGGTATGGGGGTATACATATTAATCATGTAATGAAGCAATGATGGCTCAGTAGTAGCGTAGTGGCCACAATCTCACCTGATGTTAAGTGATGATAAGGCTCAAGATGATAACACGCTAAACCTAGTGGAAAACTCGCTCTCAAGTGCAGCTGCCGGAACACACCTATTGGTGCTTGGCGACAGATTTTCAACTTGAGGGTGGTAGCTAGCCAGGCGGGCATTAGAAAAAGCTTTACCACCATACCTATTTTTTTCTCACGATGTTTTCCTTCACCGAAAACTCAGGCTCATTGCAGGGATTCGAACTCACGTCAATCGACGCGAAGTCGTACACGCTACCACTGAGCCATCATCGCTTCTTTTTTTTTCATAGTTTAATATTGTCCTAATCGTGTTAATATTGAGTCGAATAGACCTTACGACGTTCTTTCAGTGAATGTGTTAAACAATCAATAAACTTAATAGTGTAAAAAGGTATAATCGCTTCTGATACGCAAAATAGGCCAACGAATGTGTTGCAGAAAGTTCGCCCTTAGAAACATATCATTTGTTCAGTGACACACAGACGCTCGTTTTAAAAGTACTCTCGAAACTAACCGGGCACAGTTCAGCGGCGATTTTGGCGAATGCCTGTGCTTAGTAACATGTCATTATGTGCTATGTGTATTGTTAGTCATGACTGTAGTTGATGAAAATCAAGGCGTAGGCCTGATTTTTATTTGCGGTAAAACAGTGAATATTATACTAAAACTTTGTAGTAAGTTTCATTCTCGGGTTAAGTAAATTAAACGTTCTCAAGATTTGGTTAGAACATGACATTTTCTTCTACGTGCCTAATATTAAATATATCTATTTATAAATGCTGTAACTGATACTTTTCTTAATATAAAAAAATAGTGGGCATATAGTGTGACATAAAAGTTGAAACCTCGAATAATTTTCGTCTATTGAAAATTCTAGATATTCTTTTGTAAATTCACAAATTCATTATTTTCAAACTCTACACTTAAATATTTGTGCACTGAAGTTATGACTATGGAGTTCATTTTGTAATAGATTTATTGTACTGGTTTTTATAGTTCATTGCAGTTTTTTATAAAAAAAATGTTTGTCAACATTGTTCCTTTTCATTCGAATTTGAATTCCAAACTCTTCTTATCTTTGATTTGTTTCTTTTACATACTTTCTTTGTAATTCTTTTTTTAATGTCTTTTACCAATATGATTACAAGAATCATTGCTTTCTTCTTATCTTCATTTTTACTTTCATTATAGACATCAAAATGTTTTAAGTCTTTAGTGCATGCTCACTTAGCGGTTAGGAATTAAATCATTCCAGCGGAAGTGATGTTCTTGGCGTTCTTCCAAGAGTTTGCGAATCGTGTCAACCGCCATTAATATTGTTTTAGATATTGCAACCGGACTAGCGGCACTTGGAATTGGGCTTCGATAAGTATGTATGGCTGTGTATCTGTACTATAAATTAATATATACAGATATGTAAGTCGATGGCATATGTTTCATGGGTAACTCTATTTGTCGGTGTGATTATTAAATCCGTACTAATGACAGGTGGCTATCTATTTAACTTTTCTATTGACCCGCATTATTAACTGGACGCTTTTAAAGACAGCTATCGACTAGGGCACTGTAGGAAAATAGTTAATTAGATGGTCGAATGCAATGTTGCAAAATTGCATTCACTCTAACTAGTGCTTTCTATGAGCTCTGGGAGAAAAGCCAGTGGTCTCTATGAGAGATTTGTGACCACACGCATTTATACTCTATGCAATAATTCAAGTTAAGGAATAAATCTGCCAAATATTTCTTATTTTCAATTACCCCAAATAAGCACTGAACTACCACTGAACCACGAGTACTTACAGGCACGAATGCACGAACATTCTCACTTGGATCGTCGGACCGTACACATGTCCATAGATTTTCCGTACAAAATATTTTGCTTTATGCCTATTTTTAAATCTGATGACGCCCACTAGACCATTGAACAATAAAGACAATATTAAGAATAATATATTTATACTCAGAAATATATTTACATAAGTTAATCCAATTCAGTAATTGTTTAAATAATCGTAGTATCAAATTAGCGTTATATTATGAATAAACTCGTATGAACTCGTCGATTTAAAAAAATATCGGAAATTCACAGATAATAATCTACTTTAAAATAAGCATTATGTCACTCATAATTATTTATTATTCTTGATTTCTTTTTATTTAATTTATATTTTGATATAACATATAATTTTTTTATGTTTTACATTTGCCAGGCGTCCTGTAACGTCTCACATTTTCTCTAGGTCCGATCCATCGGTATGGAGCCCTTGAGCCAAATAGCCGCTCGCGCGATACAGTGACTCTACATTCACTAGCTTTCACAGTCACACATGACACTGCATTGTACACACATGCATAACACACAGGTACATAGGTTCTGTAAGGGACATTTTTGAAGTGAAACTTCTTATGCGACTTCCAACGCGTTAAACGTTACGTTTAACGCACATTATCGGTCTCTCCTCTTTGTGTGAGCCAGAGCGAGAGAGCAAATGTCGGTGTGTATGTATATTGCACACTGTTTAAATAAAATATAAAATATCTTTTAAAATGAAGTTTCACTTCTATCGTGTGTGAATCGCACACATACCTTTTATTTTTTTGCCTAGTTAGACAAAAATTTTCAGACTACGAAATACACATACACGTGTTCCTTCCCTCCTCCCAGGGGGAAGAAACATGTATATATGTATAGTTAGTTTAGATCGAATGATAGGGAATTAGTCAGATCGCGACTTAATTGCATACGCGCAACAGTCCGAGCCGAGGTTCGGCCACTTTGGCACCCTCGGATGTTGTTGCAAAGCTTTCGCGGCCGAGTGTCTTAAGCGCTCGCCCCCAAGCCCGGTAAAGCTGTAAAAGCCGTAAAGGCTCCAGGGCCCCTAAGGCTAACAGTATAGTCATCCCGAGAAAATACATTTTCTTATAAGTTGCTAAGTATACTTACAGTAATTAAAGCTTTTTATTTATTAAATATGGTAAACAAACAGTTTATAAATATTATGCATAATAAATACTATATTTAACACCCACATAATATAGAACTGATAATCATGTGTATTATACAGCAGTCTTATATGGTAGTAGGAATAAAAGAACCCCTACTTCGTGAAGCTTTAGCAGTTATACTTTAATATCGAATATATATCATAAACTAAGTCCTTACAAAAAGTTTCCCTCGAAACTGTCTAAATAATCTGTTTAAAAGCCCACAGAATTAATACCAACGACAGAAATCGACTTTAAATATGGAGAATTTATTTTATTTATTTTTGATATTGGAAAAAAAAAGAAATTTTCTAATTTGTTTTTATTCCCTCAAAACATATTTTGGGTGCTTTTAGCACACGTTAATATTTTTTCAGTTTACATTTTACAATTTTACAGTTCAGCAATTGGGTATTAGAATTTTATTTTTTGTGAGAAATGGAAAGATCAAAGTATTAAAGTTTTATAAGAAACAATTTTTTTTTACTTCTTTTTCGCTATATTTCAAAAGTTATTTCAAAATAAAAATTAATGTTTGAATTCAGTACCGAAAAAGCGCCGATCGTTCCCGAATAAATCCAAGCGAGTGTGACGTCACAATGTTAATTTCTACTCATTGTAGCACACAGCTGTTACAGTCAATCGTAGCGCGTTCGTAGTCATGTGATTCTTTTTAAAATATTACCATTTTCACTTGCTTATTATTTAAAAAAAATGTTTTAAGAGTTTTACAATATACTATTATCGTAGTTATGATGAAGCTTTAAAATACATAAAAAAATCGATATTCTTTTTTTTTCAAATACCCAATTACCCATACGAATATTTCGCTTTACTCATTACAGTAAAGACTGGAAATAAAATATTTTCGCATACTTTATTTTTTTGTAAAAGTATAAAGTATGTATATTTATTTATCGAAAATAAAGTAGGATACGTTATTATAAATTATGGTTGGCAACCCTACTCCAACTTCGTAATAAATAATTTATGGAAAAAAATCAAAACATAGGAACTTGTCATTGTTTGGTTTATATTAACCAGCCATAAAATAGAAGATTACTTTTATATGGACAAAACGCCGCCCGCATTTCCTCTTAACTTTAATTCTGACGCTTTCACCGTAAACATGAAATTAATTTACCGTAAACCAGCATATATACGTGGTATATTATTATCATTTTATCACAGGAAAATGAGCAGTCCTCTGACAATTCTAGGAAACACAGCACCGCAATAAAACCCCAATAAAGTAAGGTGAAAATACGCCAGTAAAGCAGATGGGAACTTAACGACATTAGTGAGAGAATTAATGGCGGCGTCTATCCGATTAGTTGGCGACACCTTAGCAGTACCGTGTTGTCTGGTCAGTTTTTTCTTTTTTTAAAACAACAGGTTTAAATTAAGATATAAATGTTACGTCTGTTTCAAACGAGTGTAATTAAAATAGGAACAAAGAAATCGCAGGAGTAGTACATTCTACAATATATTTAAGTGATGCATTAATATTTTTTACCAATAAAATTTATGAAGTGCTTATTAAATTGACTCATAAAAGTATTCCTGTATTGTCATTAACTAAATTAAAACAACATAAACATTTACCATAACCATAAATAAATATTTCGAATAATAACATTATTATCTATATCTACATCTTCTATATTTATACATATTATAAACCTCAACGTCTCTCTGTATGTCTGTCGGTTTATGTTCTTTTTATGCGAAAACTACTTATACGATATACCTACATGTATTTTTTTAATATAATTACAGCTATGTTATTTGGCCAGGTTATAGGATATATTTTGTAAGATAAAGCAACATGCGCAATAAGCAGTGATGATAATGATGAAATAAAAGCCGAATTTGGGGCGCTTAAATGTCTTACGCTGTGTAAACCATACGAAATATGTCAAGGTAACGTTCTACATAATTGTAGATCTTCAAAATACTCACAAAAAATCACAGATAGCGTATATCTATCTTCTAAGGATCACCCACAGTACACATTTTGGACTTCCGTCTTTTGAGCGGGGGCAGCGCGATTCGCGCCTGCACTCGACCGACGGCATTCTGTAGTCCAGGCGAGCGGAGCCGCGGGCACAATTACTACCACGGCAAAATGACAGAACTGTGTCCGATTTGTGACCACCGTGACCACCAAAAAATTAACAATCTATCACCAGTTGCCACTTTCATACCCGTCAACGTAAATAAAAACTGAATATGCATCGCCCGATTTCAAAACGCAGCGCGCATCAACGAATCACTATGACGAGCCTTTTACCAAATGAATGGTTATCGCGAACTTGTAGAGATGTACAGCCCTATCACCATGCTATCGACATTTCCTCGTTCGTTACTCAGCAAGGTGCACGTCGTGCAGGTGAAGTTGGCTTGGGTGTCCCAAGTCTCAAGATGTTAAAAATCAAAAATCAACCATAAATCATTTTTAAAATACATATTAATGAGCTTACACATTTTGATAACTCTACAGACTCAGCTGATGCTATATGGTGTGGCATTAACCATACCCCATACCTTAATTAAATATTGAACATTACGCGTAATCAGCAACTTGGCCCGTCACATCTGATTGTGAAATAAATTGAATTAAGTCAATTTAAGATAGGACAACAAAAAATACAAACACCCAATATTATTGAACAATTTTATTATATTACAAATGTAATTGGTTACTCAGAAACGACCCTAACCATTTGGATCAAGTTTCATATTTAGATAATGTTTTGTTTGCTAAATGTATTGAGATAGTTGTCTTTTTTCTGCATAACAACAAGCAAATCACAGTTACTCAGGTATTTATAATTCAAGTTAATGATTGTAAAAGAAAATTATAACATAAATTGTCAATTATCGAGTAGGCAATAATCGAGAATAATCGTTACTTTGCATGTGTATGGTCGTGTATGAAATACTGCTGTCATCTCTGGGATAGTTCAGAGCTCAGCGAAATAGCTAACTGGCTACTCTTGATTCAATCAATCGTCGTGCTCGTCGGTTTATTGGTGATGAAACACTGACGAAGGTGAAAATACTCAGTTTGGAACATCGTCGTATAGTAGCTTGCCTCTCGGTGTCTTATGGGTTACATTTTGGAGAGTGTACGCAGGAAATACACGATTGAACCTCATAGCACCACAGGACAACTAGGCACCATGAAGGTTTTTGTTCATTATAGGTTTAGCGTTGTGGCCACAATTTCACTTGACGATGTGGCCCAAGATGGTAGCACGCTAAGCCTTAGTGGAAAACGGGTTCTCAAGTGCAGCTACCGGAACACACCTATTAGTGTTTGGTGACAGATTTTCCACTTGAAGGTGGTAGTTAGCCAGGCAGGCATTAGAAAAAGCCCTACCACCAAGTTATGGTTTCATCACGATGTTTTCCTTCACCGAAAGCTCAGGCTCATTGCAGAGATTCGAAAACACGTCTATCGACACGATGTCCGTACACGCTACCACTGAGCCATAATTGCTTCAATTTTTATCCGTATATAGTGGACATTGCCCCGATTCTGAAGCATTTCGCTTCGTCATTTATGGCTATGGAGTGGAATTCTCTTCCGACGTCCGTTTTCTATAACATATAACTTGGCAGTTTTTAAGGGAAGAGTGAATAGACATCTTTTGGGTAAGTGCAATCCTTCGTCGGCCTTATCTTCACTTTTCATCAGGTGAAATTAAGGTCAAGCGCTTGCCTGTATTATATATGCAAGAGAGCACTACGTGTAATATTACGGTTACCGAATTATCGTGTTTTATATTTATTTGTAAAAGAGCTCTTTGCATATATTCCAAACAATATGACCATTTATATTCCACACGTATAAATTTAGCAAAATTTAGCTTTATAAGGTCTTAGTGCGAACATTATGCAGCGAAGCATAATATGTATTAATATAGTGTCCTTAAATAGCACTAGTTTACGCCGTTCACACAGAAATTTTGCGAAACTGCATTAACTGACGTCACCTCGACGCTTAAACTCCCCCGGTTTAACTAAAAACTGAGCTTCGTTGAAATTAGCCTGACTAAACTGATGAATATTAATGCTGAGTTTGTTGAGATGTTATATTTACAGTAATATTTTATTTTAGCATAGTAACTTCTGTTTATAATTTCAAAGGCGACTTCGTCGTGCTAATTACTTAAATATTGCCCCGTTTCTATTAACTATATTTTTTATAATTATACGGTAACTGGATAAATTTTTCTAAGATTACCTCAACAACAAAAAGATTATTTTTTATGATTGGTAAAGAATTTTGAATAATCTTATATTCCTGAATTGTGCGTGATGACTACATATTTATACATCTGTTGGATTCTAGTTTACGCGGATTTAATTCTGAGTCTTACGCACTAGGCATCAAATACAGTAAGGTAATGGTTTAAAATACTCTTTACGTTACTACGTTTCTGAAATCCATAGGTATGCTTGCAGATAAATTCGTAAATGACAATTACCTATGTCCCGTGATGAACCCATATCAATATAGTCAAGTGGAAAAAAATGAACCCTATAATACATATGGATTTATCCAATACGTCACAAAAAGGATCTATGAGCATAAATTGAACTGAATATTTTTGTTTTGTCTCAAACACTTCTCGAACTAAATAATGTTTTTTATTAATTTGACACTAATGTTGGTAAGGTACCAGCCACTATACTTGCGTATTTTCACCGTACTATAATAGGGTCTTATAATAGCGGTGCTGTGTTTCCTAGATATGTTAAAGCAATAGTTGAGCCCTTCTTTTATAATAATACATAAAATACAGATTTCAGCTAACTCGTTCATAGAATAAAATAAAATTAATGCGAAGAAAATGTTTATTATTATGTTTGTTTATTTATTATTAGAACATTTAAATTAGAAACTTTAACCTCTAGCTGATACCTGCAACACCATCGGCGGTATTTATTATATTGACAATATATTTTATGCACATCGCTCAACGTACCATTGCTTATAAAAATGGTAGTTTCTTAAAATTTTAATAACTTTTTATCGAATGAAGACATCGTGATAAGTTTTCTTTTTAATGAGGACCAAGTATCTAAGGAGTAAAACAAAAAGATATTGTTCAAAATCTATCCAGTAGTTTTCGCGTTTAATTTGTATAGAAGATTATAAAGTAGGATTTTGCAAACACATCTGTAGATTTTGTTAAATTGGCTGTAAATGAATATAAAAATTTTCTTTCGTTATCTTTAAAGCCACTTCTGCGATGCTTTGTTTACAATTAATTAGACGTCGCCCTTTCTAGCCAGAGTTCTAGACGTAATATGAAGATCGGCCGTGAGATAACTTCCAGTTGAAGTGCTTAACATTTTCTCTGTAAACAGTTTTATTCAACTAGCTTCTCTTTGCATTGTGTTATTTTATTGTTCATCAATAAAGTTCTTTGAGCTTGAGTACTTTGTTTGGGAAATCGATACATTACACTTTTTTCAATTATATTATGACGATAGATACAACGGTAATAGAAACTTTATATATAAATGTGTTCATCTAGCACAGAGATTCCCAACCTTTTATGGACTACCCTTCTTTGCCCCCTTTACAAAAAAAAACCAACGATCCGTTTTAGAAAATAGTCAATTATGCCAATTTTATATGTCTGTTTATTATCTATTAATAATAAAAAATAAAAAAATATTTCTCTCTCACTCTCTCTTTAATCATGCTCCTCGTGGTTGTGGCTGAGGGTTGTGATTATTAATTAATTATAAATGCGAAAATATTTTATAATAAAAACATTTGATTCAGACAAAGACCACACAAAGTGTTATTAAGAGTTACTATAAGAAGGAGAAATGATACCGATAAATATATCGATATGTATAAAGAAGATTTAGAAATGGTCAGCAAAAATAATGAACAAAAGACATAATTGGGAAGAAGCTTGTAACAACCTGTGGGTCAGTATAGGCCAATAATGATGGCACAGATATTATAGGTACAAAAATAAAATTCATAATATAGTAATGTTATAAAAAAAGATCGTACCTATGAACTTATTTTCCATATTTACACTTATCCTGATTATATATTTAAGATGGTAACCATCGTACTATATAAAATCAGTAATGACAATAGAACCAAAATATACCAGTCTATATTGGTGAAAGGTCTAATGATTGACTCAAACAATTTTAGGTAACGATAAAAATAATCAAATCCTACTGGTATCACTTAAATTTTTAACAAGGTTGCTAGCAAACCAAGAGAGACATTCAAATTTTCATTTTAATTTTTATACTTCAAAATGTGAACTGAAAAACTACTTTTTCTTTATTACTTCTCTTTTGTTACAGGTAAATACCAAAATAAACAGATTTGGATATGAAATGGGTTATCAGATATGGTTTGGAAGGCTGGTTGTCTTCCTGACCATAACACAGACTGGAAGCGATTGGTTAAACTGTGCCAATATTCCAGAATGTCACTGCAAATGGTCATCAGGAAAAAAGACCGCTACATGTATTTCGGCGGGACTGAAGAAACTCCCAAATGTATCTGGTGAAATACAGGTTCTCGATTTACATGGAAATCCTTTAAGACATTTGCATCAAGACGCTTTCGCCAGCATCGACTTATTAAACTTGCAAAGATTGAATCTTAGTTCGACGGGCTTGCAAACGTTGCATCCAAATGCATTTAGAGAACTTCGAATATTAATAGAATTGGACCTCTCACAGAACGAAATTTTGCAACTCTCACCTGACACGTTCAAAGGATCCGATCGTTTAAGACTTTTGATACTTAATGATAACCCTTTAACCACATTAGTTGCAGAGCAATTTCCTCCGTTGAAGTACTTGAAGAAACTTGAGATATCACGTTCTAAGCTCAGAAGAATACACCCATCTGCCTTTATGAACTTGCAAGCTTTAGAAACAGTCAATATACATCAAAACTTGTTGACATATCTACATCAAGATACTTTTAATTTGCCTTTGCTAAAAACACTGACATTATCTGATAATCCATGGTACTGTGATTGCAGATTACGCGAATTTCATGAATGGTTCTTGAACAGCAATCTTGGAAACGAAGAAGTTGCATGTACTGGTCCAGATAATATTTCAGAAATGCTATGGCATTCTTTAAAAAGAAGAGATTTTGTTTGTCCCCCTTCGGCTGTTACGACACCAATAGTAATTAGAACGGAAACAGGAGCAGATGTAAGTTTTGGGTGCTTTGTTCGTGGTGATCCCAAGCCTGCTATAACGTGGACATTTCGCCATACTGACATCCTCAATACTACGAACAAATACCGCGAGATTTTAGTTCAGAAGTATAATACAGACTATTTTGACGAATATAGTGACGATTTTTTAAATAAAAGTGCACAGTGGGTGAATATTACTATAAAAAATGTGACCAGTGACTTAGCCGGAGAATGGAAGTGCATTGCTAAAAGTGCTGTAGGAGAATCTTCAGCATATTTGATTATTTTTTTACCAAAAGCTAGAACAGCGACTGCTAGAGTAGCTCCCGATTATTCCACTTTCTTCTTAATAGCTGGTTCTTTGCTGATAATGACTGGGGCAGGAATTTTGTCTGCCTGCGTTTGCTGGAAAACCAGACGTCGAAGAGTTCCCCCAAGTAGAAGTTTTACCGATCAAGAAAAGAAGCTATTGGACACATCTCTCGCAGCTAGCTGCGAAAGAACTAGTGGAGATTTAGGATCGTCTTACGGCTTCGAACTATTAGATAGATCTATGTCTATAGAAAGTGAAGATACTAGGTGCTTAGAGCCTGTGCAAATTACTATCGAAGGTCCACCAGGGTCCTTTCTACCGCCACCTGCAGAATTTGCCTTACCAGCTCCTTATGGGAACATATTTATATCTGTCCAAGTATCAGGACATAACGAAGAGTATCCAGATTTATTAGGAGGAGGTTCTACTTTGCCTAGACGTAGTAAGACATGTTTTTTAAAATCAGCCTATGATAATATGGGCCCTAGAATAACAGCCGCCGGAAGTTCGACCTGGTCCCTACCAGGTGCCAACGTAGATAAAAATTCAGATAGAAATGATCCAATGATAACACCATATTCTACAATTTCTACAGAGTTTACTGCTTTGTAATATTGTTTACGTTTTATTGGGCTAAGCCGAAGGTTTTGTTATTGTAGTAAAAAAGTTTAAATTAAGTAATTTCCACTATATTATTCCTTTATAATAACAACTAAGATAAACATATTCGATGTGGACACAAGCGTGGCAATATAACATTACTGTAACAATGTACCTACTGGGAGAGTTCAAAAGGAGACCATGTTAATTGAATTTATTATTTATACATAACGAAAAATGTTGTGTTTAATCTCTAAAATTGATCTGATAATGAATTAAATCTATAATATTGCTTATTCACAAGATAGTAGATTGAAATTCATTACAATACACATTAAATTTTAAACGAAGTAAGGAAGTTAATTTTTAGCTAAGTCGAGAGATTATCATACTCACGAGTTAGTAAAATCCAACTCCTGCACGCGTATCATACAACATTTTTCAACACATTTGCGACAAAAACAATACAATAGGTAATAAAAAAATCATTAGATTATTTTTAATAGCAAATAAGTAATTATACAGATATGTCACTACTCTTGGAAATTTTACCTGCAATTTGCGCCTCATTCAAGATAACAAGGTAGAGAAGATTACATATTAATATCGGATTCCTCGCTTGAACTCATTATTATTTTGTTTATAAATATCAGTCGCAACAATCTTTGATGTTTCGAATATGAAAATGAAGCGCAACTGCAAATGGCGTCACGTGTGCGTGGTGAAAATTAGAACTACATTTTTCGTCTCATTTTCTCTTTAGTATCAAAAGCGCTTCCAAGAAGGTTCGACCATTCAGCTTATTAATTACTCTCGTAATATACACTCTTTGGTGGAATTCTTTTTTTTTGTTTGCGGAAATTAAAAAGAACATGAAAGATACGCACAGCGTTATAAAGCATTATACGGTACTTAGATGAGAGTACCTATTTCACCGCACATTCTGTTGTTTGGTGCGTAATTTTTAACTTTCGAACAATGTATACAGGCTTCGTAAATGCATTTTTAAGTAAATGTGTTGATAAATTATTTAATACTAGCCAGTGCCAGAAACGTTTGCATTAATATGCTTTGATGTTTCTTGGGAGGTATTACCCATTCATCTTCCTTTTTCTAACTTGCCAACTAGTCCTTTTATTGAAGACCGTTACTGCAATTATCAAGTGATTAATTATAGAGTTTCATGGGATGATTTAAGTATTCTAGCAAAATGGTGTCTAATGTCCTTGTTAGAACTTTCCAGGGAGTTTTTTTGACATCTCAGAATTCATGGCCCAAGTTATTATTCACTTCACTACATTAATCACTTCACTTGTGTACAAAAATCAAGCTTTATTATGCAAAATTCCACCTGTATTACACAATGTAGTATTTATTACACAAAAACCACTAAATGAGAATAAGATCCCGCCAGAAACTTCAGAGGTTATCTGGATTAAAAATGTAATTTTTTAAATATTTTCTTTTTTTAATTGTAATTTTACCTTTAATTGTTAACCTCTGCAAAAAAGTGTAATGATATGTATAGCATAATCTTTCTCAGGTTCAGTCCTATAATAATCTCAAAAGGGACTGCAACGCGTCTTCGCTTAATTTTTAATTGATCGACTTTTCGGCCGTGTTGCACAAACCGTGGTCACGAGCGAAATGATATGTTGCAGTGTCTTCATTTGAATCGACAGTTTTTAGTAACTACCCTTATGTGATCCTTGTTATTAGAATAAGTTTTTACAAAACGAGATTAACACCAAGCTTACCCAGGACGCCGAAAAATCAACAATACTATATTTTACCCACATACGTCGGTCCTGCAATAAAAAACTCAATGGTTCAAGTTTTCTCACTATTATGACTTACGATAGAAATTTAAATTAGTAAATGTACGTTCATTCTGAAAAGTTCGTTGGTACATGCCGAAGTTCAAACCTGCGGACATCGATTAATATTGGAATATATTAAATACTAGCTTATTTAATATAACCGTTGATAGGGAAAGCCGGTCCTTGAGACGCACTCGACAACCATGACTATACCTATTTTAATTCGAGTTTTATAAAAACTGTATTGGACAGCTTTTTAGTACAACCGTTTAGAATAATATTACACATATTATATATGAAATAGTTCAATCTATACCCAAGATTATATAGTTCAAGTTTTTTTTTTTTTTTTGTTTCATTGAACTCGCTAATCTCTGAAAGTATAGCTCAGATTAAAACATTTTTTTTTTTCGAAGATTACATGCTATCTAATATCTCGCTACGAACCTTAGGAGCGGAGCAATTACCATATATAGTGAAGAACAGAAAGGTAAGTATGAGTGAAATAAGGGCCAGCAGGCCGTATGGTGAGTTGTGAGGTGTCGGGGGTTGAAGGTGGTTTGGCCACCCGACGAGAACCGAGCATTACCGAAAAGGAGAAACTCTGAACGAACTAAAAATATTGTTTACGCTGAAGTACTGCAAGCAGTAATTCATTTTTTTTTTAAAGTTCCGTTTGGCATAGCTTCTGTTTATACATACTGTGAACCAAAAATGAGATTTACACAAACGCCCATGTTTATAGAAGCATGACGTAATATACATTAGTATGATGACCTTTCAGTTTTCAGTATTATTAGATAAGGCGAATATTTTAAAATACATATCAATTTTTTTCCTATAATGAATATTTTTATCATGGTTTCAATTTAATAAAATACTGATTTTCGTTTTATATTTAAATTCTATATCTACAATAATAAATTTTATGGCATCAAACTGATGTAATTTTGTATACGAATAAGACATTTATTATTTATTATTTTTGATATTATTTATATAATTGTAATTTGTAATATTTATTAATTAAAAACAAAATTGTTTTAAGTAACCTGTTTTTATTTTTCAATTTTATTATTGTGTATGAAATAAAAATATAAAACATTATGTCGGTCTAAAGATTATATTGAAAAGGAAATATAGTGTATTGTATTAATTAATATATTTATTCAAAATAATTTAAATTCAAAAGTTTTAACTTTCTTAAGATTTTTAAATTTAGATGTAAGTATCTATCCGTAAGTAATTTTGAGTAAAATAAAGTTGCTTCGAGAGAAAAAAATATATAATAAAAAGTTTGCAACATAACATGTCTGATTTTATTTAATCTAGATTTAAAATATAACATACTTTTTCTACTCACTATTATCCCACCTAAGTAGCGTCGCTACAACTCTTCCAATCTCCTCTATCAACTTTCAGTTCAGTATTCATATCACTCATTCAGTTCATATCATTTCTCACATAATCACACACCTTCTTCGGTCTTCTTCCACTCCTACATCCGTCCTACTTTATTAAAATATAACATACTATAAAGCTAATAATATTAGTAAAATATTCATTCCATAAATGATATAAGTTACACACAGAGATCTGAATAATTTGAAACACAAATACAGAATTCAAAATACATAGTTTTATTTTGCATTTGAAGTACCTTTTTTTACAAAAACCTTTTTCTGTTTTATATGAAAAATTTAAAGTATTTTGTAAAATGCAAAATACTTTTATTGAATTTTTATTTCTAACTTGTAATTTTCATTAATTAAAAACCATTTGTTAAAAAAAAACATGTCTGATACATAAGGCACTGTAATCGACAATAGTATACCTGTCAAGTGAATATGACGACCGTTATTAGAGATGCCCATTTGGAAAATATGTACAATATACATCGATATTTCCAACAGTCAAAAACAAAAGTCTATTTCTCAAATATACTTAATAATTGTTTACCTAATTCTGCTCCTGTTAAACAACTACTTTCCTATGGTGGAATGATGAGGCTACATTGACGGAACGTGAAAAACGAAATATTTGAAAAACTTTTAGTATTTAAATCAGTATAATAAATGACCTAAAGTTGAAAATCTGTCCCCAAGAACCAATAGGTATGTTCCGGCAGCTGCACTTGAGAGCCAGACCTCCACTAGGCTTAGCGTGTCATCATCTTGGGCCATATGGTAACTTAAGGTCAGATGATATCGTGGCCACAACGTTAGACCTGTAATGATAAAAAAAATATGTAAAAATAATCACTACATAACTAGAGGTGTTTGTTGAACATAGGTATTTTAAATATACATATTTAACATTTTTTAATTTAAATATCCATATTTAAAACCATTATGTACTTTATGTAAACAAATTATTTTCGCATACTTTATTTTTATACAAAGTATAAAGTATACGTTATTTTAAAGTATAGTTGGCAACCCTAGCTATGCGACAGAAACGGGTGTGTCAGTTGTGCTTCCGCAGTTGACGTTTTTACAAATTCTACCACTCTTATCGACGTTATGAAATCATAGTATGATTGTGGGACCTTTTCTAATGCTAGACCAAGTAATCGTAAGTGGATAATTGACCACGTCAGTACGTGTCCCTGTGGCGCAGAGGATAGCGCGTTGGACTTCTAATCCAAAGGTCGTGGGTTCGATCCCCACCAGGGATGGGGAACGTTGTTTTTAGATTATAAACATAATTTATGACGTAATTGAATTGTTAAACCTGCTACTTTGACGTACAAAGAAAAAGCAAATTTCATTTCAAGAAATACTTCTAAATGACAAATGCAAAACAAAAAACAATTTTGGTTCATAATATCTGGTTTTTTATCTGAATGTTCTTTGCTGCATTTAAATTTAAAACGTATATTCGATATAAAAAAAAACCTGAGCAGTCATATAAATATGTTATATAATAATCATATAAGTATGTACAACCATAGAAATAAATATGGTAGACAAAATAGTTATCTAAATTCAGTTGACAATAAGCAACTAACTATTCGTACATTCGATTTTTCGCTGGCAAAAGAAATTACTCTCAGTAATACTTCAATCTCTTTTTCCTCGTGTACTTTATTATTTCTGATGTACTTGATTATTTTTCATGTACTTGCTTAGTTGAAAAAAATATTTCATTGCAATATATCAAAAATTAGGCGTCTAGTAGATACTAGACTGCTAAGACTCTACTAAGCGAGGTCTACTATGCGAGGCGATGTATAGGACATAGCGATGCGGTTTTACAAGATTTTCAATTACTTATTGAAGTCTAAAGCGGCATAAACAGATATGTTGTAAATTTTCTTCATTCGTCTTTCTTTATAAAAAATACCTTGCCTATTCCTTATAAACGAATAAGTACATACTTTTTTTAACGCGTTTATTACTGACACTTTAATAATTTTCATCTTAAAATTTTATTTTTAGTCATATCGTTGGTAATGCAAATACTTCCCCTGTAAAAAATTTCATGATAAAAATGTCAAGCCATTTTGAGTTAAATTCGGACATAGAAACAGACAGACAGACCAAATATTTGCAAATATCATTTCAAGGTAGACCACCACTACCTAATGGTAAACGGTTATCATCGTTTATGGATAACTGCAATGTTATGTAGCATTTGGTGCACCACTGTTATGTTACCGACTTTGGAGAGCGTATTTCAGTCCCTTTTTAAAAAGCCCCATGTTATGAGTTGTTGAGAAACCATGAAAAATCGTGCTGAATAACCCATTCCACAGTTCTAATGTACGCGATAAAAAGATTCTAGAGAATCTTACTGTTGTCACCAGTTAGGTTTTAAGGTGTGGGGATGAACAGCCAGCTAAAGCGTGTGGAACAGTGATGAGGGCATCATATCAAAAAGTTCCCCAGACTATTTTATACTAAAAAGGTGGCAAATAAACATACAGTCAGTCTGATAGCAAGCAGCTACCGTAGCCTATGGACGCTTGTAATATCACTATGTAGATATATCAATATGTAGGTATCACTAGAGCGTTGCTGACATTGAACCCCCCTGCCCTAAGGACCTCTGGAAATACTACTCGTCGCAGGAACACAACATAAGATTATTTGGCTGCGATCTTCTGATTCCACCAATTGGGCTGCCCCAAGAAAATAAATTTTTCTGTGCCCTCCCTCTCTTCATCCATTACCCATCGTATTCTTAATCAGTGCCCTTTATAACAGACGCCAATCAGGAAATTTGAAAAAAATATATATAGATGAACAGACACAATTACAGATTTATGAATATAAATAATATTTCGCTCGTTTCTTAAACTTTCAACGCTAAAAGTCGGAAAATAACTTACGGTGAAGTAATTTCCTGTTATCCTGTTATCGGTTTATTTTTATTTTTCTGTCATTTAAAAGGTCGAACGTTGCGGATAGCTGTTCGTTTTTATATTGTATTTGTAATGGCACTACGAATGGTTTCAAAAGTTAACTGCAAGTAAAATTTTTTGGCCGTTTGTGGTAATTATAAGGAAAGTGGATTTCAATCAGGGATGGTTTTGCATATAGTTTAGAAAAAAATATCTATTAATTGAAGTTTAAGTGTTACTGATTTTTATACATTATTGAAAATATACTTTTTGGCGCGTTTAATAGAGGTTAAAATTAAGAAGCGCATCATGGGATGGCAATATGACATGATGTAGTTAGTGATCAATGATAATAAAATAAATAAATTTTACGGTCTAAACTGAATTCACAGTATTATCATTGATGACTAATTTCATCATGTTGGTGGCTCGCGAGATAAATTTTTGTAGTATTTTTTTTTGTTACGCCATTTGTATGTTATGTTTGTAACTCAATACACAATGGTAAGTACAGTACTGACCGAAAATAATGGTGGTCGATAAAATATAGGTTCCATCGCCAGTACTGACTGGCATGGCAGTGTTTTATTTTATATTATTTCTATACTTTTTTAACACATTATAAAAAATTTACAATTACATTATAAAACTTAACGACTCTCTGTCTGTCTGTCCGTTTATATTCATTTCACACGAAATCCATTTAACTGATTTACTTGTTTGATTAATAGCATAGCTATGTTATTATCTATCCAGGATATAGGATATATTTTGTAAGATAAAGTAACATACGAAATAAGCCTTGAATTATGGTAAATCAATTTAGAAAAATGACGCATTTGGGCTTACGCTGAATAAGTCATACGAGATGTATCGAATTAATGTACAGATAATTGTAGATTTTAACCTACAAAAAAGTTACCTATAACATGGGTTAATCTTCTAAAGATCACCAACAATAAGCTTTTTTGTGTTCCGTCTTTTGAGCGGGGGCACGATTCGCGCGTGCTCTCGACCAACGGCGTTCTGATAATTCACGCTAGCGGAGCCGCAGACACAGCTAGTCTTATATATAAACGTTGCCAGTTACATAAATCACAAATGAAAATATATTATCAAAAACAATAGTAGTGGTCGTTGAAAAGCGATACATTATATTTCAAAACGACAATGCAATGTAGACAGCATCTTAAAAATACAACAACTATTCTCAGATTATACTCTTCTGGAATTTATAAAAAAATATGTCCTTATATAATATCGGTTTTATATATTAACTAGGGTTCCGTAGTTTCCCGTCACAAAAAACAGACGTAGAAGGGACCTTTTTGTTTGATACTATGAACAATTTAACTGAGTTCACGGTTTAACGGCTAATAACATCTAAAAACGTCCCCACATAGGACGACAGTTAGCTATGATAGTTTTCCTTTTCACTTCGTGATATATTTTTTTCACATATTCAAAAACAACCATTTAGCTGCCAATTGAGTTTAATATAAATTAGCACTTTCACACACTTACAGTACTTTTGAACGACCTATCCAACGACACATCCAGGGAATAGAAGGGACAAAAATCTCGTAATTTCTTTCAACTTATTATTAAAATTGATAGCATAAAAAACCTTGAAAAAACACTTGGATCTACCAACTTACATGGAAATCAGTTAAATAGTGTTGAAGTTTATCAATCTCATATATACAAACATCAATTTCATGTGATACATGCATACAAACCAAATTTATTAACACGCAAACCTTCCCCAAGGAGAGACACATTTTAAAAGGGGCTAGTAAATGAACCGAAATCGTTCCAGACATCTGACACAGTGTCCTCAATAGACGTCCCGATTCAAAAGCTGGAAAACGACATGATAGCCAAATCAGGCCGGTGACGTTTCAATTTGTATAAAATAATGGACGTAGTTGGAAGTCGTGCCGCGTCCTATGGTCTGCGAGACGCATGCAAACTAGACACTTTGATATATAAATACTGGAATAGTCTACAAAAGGGCTTTTTTTTAAATTATATTTTGCATTCTTTGGGCATTATGAGAGTAAAATTTTAAGGTCGAATTTAAACGCAACGTTTCCGATACAAAAAAGGCCGAAGGTTTGACCAGAGAGAAATAAAGATAGAACTATACTAAAAGCCGACACTTTTTGGTGGGGCTAAGCAATAATGATATAAATACAATTTAAAAAAAAAAAGCAATCATTAATGGCTGCTGACAGAAGTGAAAACTTAAAACTATGGAATGACAGTGTTTTATTTTATTTTCATATTAATTGTACAATAAAAAAGTAGAACGATTTTAGGAGTCTTTTAATTTTATCGTACATTGCTCGTTTGCAAGAGAACTAACTTTTAACTTTCAAGAAAAAAGGTAATGTATAATTCAACAATCAATTCAATGCATCATACTTATAGCTACAGATATACTGTTAACATTAACATGTCTGTATTGTCAGTAACGTAACGTGATCTCTTAAGATTTTACCCATCCAAAATCGCCCAACAGCCTGTAGATATGATTTCACAGCAAAAAAAAAAGAACCCGATTACCAATACAAGTAAGAAAAATAAATTTAGTATAACATCAAAAGTTATCCTTTAATTATACGAGTACATTTTAAATTCTGACGTGTTGTGAGAAAATTCCGAATTTTTTTACTAAGTTTATTTAGTTTTATTATATAACACACTATTGTGATTACTGTAGTTTTTAAGTAAGAAGTTGAGAAAGAGTTGAAGTTGAGAAAAGAAGGGATGCATGTTAGTGTAAAAAATTAAATAAAAGAGAAGGAGAAGCTTTGCTAGAATAAGGCTACCTGAAAAGAGCAAGGAAGCTTCAGTGGAAATAAGAAAATTGTAAAAAATATAGATTGGGGTGATTCGGGAGTATCCTCACGACATGAAGGTTATGAATGAATTGTACAAACGGTATAACACACACAAGGAAGCGAAGTCTCTCAGACTTAAATGTTCGATGCCGTTTGTGAGTTTGGCATCGTCAACAATCTGGTATCCAGGTGATCCCGCCCAGAGGTGAGAGCAGTTCTTTATATGGCAGAGGACTTGCGATTTATACAACAGAAGTCTTTTCCCCGGGTTGAAGTACCGCTTCACTCTATTCAGCGCACCGAGCTTTTTAGAAGCTAGTTTGATCTTGTCTTCTATACCAGGTCGTCGGACCACCTTGTGGCGGGTCTGCCCACGCTGCGTCTTCCGGTACGTGACCGCCACTCAAGAACTCTTTGACCCCATCGGCCATCCGCTCTACGAGCTACGTGGCCCGCCCACTATCACTTAAGTGTAGCTATTCTTCGGGCTATGTCGGTGACTTTGGTTCTCCTGCGGATCTCCTCATTTCTGATTCGATCACGCAGAGAAACTCCGAGCATAGCCCTCTCCATTGCCCTTTGAGTGACTTTGAGCTTTCTTATGAGGCCCATAGTTAGCGACCACGTCTCAGCAACATATGTAATCACTGGCAACACACACTGGTCAAAGACTTTCGTCTTGAGACACTGCGGTATCTTGGACGAGAATATGTTACGTAGCTTCCCGAACGCTGCCCAGCCGAGTTGGATTCGACGATTGACCTCTTTCTCGAAATTGGATCTACCTAACTGGATTGTGTGTCCCAGGTAACTTGTGTCTTAGTAGGGTTGAATTGGACCAATTTATCCTGACCCCAATTGAAGACCCCGGATAAGGTACTTTCGATTTGAGACACGGGTTTTTTGCGACTTTCTTCCACAATGGAACGATGGATTTGCACGGTCCATGTAAAATACATCTCCAGTACTGTCACCCGCATAACAACGAATGCTATCGATTGATAGCATATAATTGGCATGCAGTAGAAACAGCGTTGGAGGTAGTACCGAGCCTTGCGGAACACCAGCGTTTATGTTCAATATGATCTTTCTTTCTTCTTGCCCTGAATCTGTCTTGGGTCGGCATAAAATGTCTTCCTCTTTCACACTCCTCTATCAATTGTCACGTCACTTCATCAGCTAAAAAAAAATAGATTCATTAATAGTGAAACCCAAGTCGTTCGACATACTTATTTAACATACTCAAACATCATCCCTCGTTATTTTAAGATCTTATTAAAGAAATTAAAATAATGTTCCAAAATAATAATAAAAAATATCTCTTCCAGCAATGTTATCATATGAAAACCGAAGATAGAGAATTTCGTTTTCCCAATACGATACGGCAGGTGTACGGTTAGGTCCATTGAATATGTTATCTTTTCTTACTCCCCAATAACTTTATAAAATATTTTATATATTTTTTGAAATATAAAGTAGACTTGTAAAACTTCGTTATACAGAAATGTTCAACTTGTACCTACAACGTCTCTCGAAAGAAGTCACTGTCGCTTATACTTTGAAATGTTGCAAATGTTTTTATATTACTAGATAACGGGAAAATAATATAAAAATATTTGCAGTTTTTAGGGAGTAAGTGGGTTGCCACTGCTGGGCAAACACGTGTTGGTGATTTCAAGCGCCTAGATTTACAGTTCCGTAAATTTTCCACTACATTGTGTTACTTCAAGAAAATTTCTCAAGGCGTTCAGGGTTCTTCTGGGATGTTTTCCTTCACCATCAACCGAGGTTGTTACTAAATTAAATTAATAAAGGTAAGCTAATTCCGAAAAATTCGCTGAACTTGAACGTCCAATTCTGCCATCGTTATATAATTATAATACTAGCTGTGCCCAACAGTTTCATCCGTATTAAACTTTCCGTTGCCAAGTCGGTGATCCCAATTAAAAGTTTACATTTTTCTGACGATATAATCATTTTAATATTTTTTTATACTTGAAGTTCACAACGACATGTAATTTCTTTTTTACTAAGTAAAACGATTCTCCCGAGCGTAGAGATGACACTTTACTGACTGGAACACTTGGGAAGATTAGAAGTAAGACATCAGATCTTGTGTAAGTTATTTCAGTCTTTCTATGCCAACAAAGCTAGTCTTATTTATAGTGACAATTGCTCGTAAATGAGGCTCAATTTCGACTTTGGTACGTTTGAACAAGTTTTGATCAAATGTATGATCAAAGATGGATCTAACATGGTATAAACGTAAATATTGGGTTAAAATATTTTTTAATATTACCTTTTAATAAAAGAATACATAGATATTCTTTTTAAATTTAAAATATGGTGATAATATAAGAGATTTTTACAGTTGCAATGTAAAAAATCGTCTAAATTAAGTATAATAATATTAATTTATATGAAATAGGTTTTTTGGAAACGACTCTAACTATTTAGATGAAATTTGTATTTAGATAATGTTTTACTATCAAAGTTCACCCAAATAGGTGATTTCACAATATTCCAAATATCATAATAATACAGCTGGTACACTTTTTATTCTGACTCGTCGAAATGATTGTATAGTATAACTATCCGCCGTGATAGAAAACACCACTTATTAAATTATTAAAAGAAAAGCACAGGTATCACATTAAGTTTAAAAATATAATACCTTTTAAGATCATGAGTCGCTCTTCATTATAAGCGAACGAGGTAAAATACTTGAACAAGAAATGTACGATAATTATATCTCAAAAATCTAAGCTAAAATCTCAATATCGCATTTTGGTAATTTTTTAAAAGCAAAATGGAAAGCAATACTTAAAGTATGTCTGTTTTGAAGTACGGTGAAAGATCCTCTAATTGCGGTGACCATATATGCAATATGTTTAGTGAATATTTCCACTCTACGTTTCTACAGATTCCAGGAAACGACAATTCAAACAAAAATCCTGTTAGTTTAACAATACCTGGAACAGAATTTATAGTGGTAAGTGAATCTTTGTTGCTTAAACTGCAAAGATCAGTAGACCATAATAAATTTCCAGGTTCTGACATGCTCGTAATGTTAATAACTAAATGTGCTGATAGCCTTGTGTTAATTCTCTTGCTTTTATATAGGCGTTCTTTTAATAAAGGCCATGTCCCTGAAATTTGGAAGAGCGCTTATATGAAACCAATTAATAAAAAAGGAGCCAAAAATATATTTGAATATTATAGACCAATTTCTTAATTATACATATTATTTATAATCTTTGAAAAAGTTATATAAAAAAAAGTTTAATTTATACTCCTCACTTAAACATTTCTTGAGTGAACACCAACACGATTTTCTTAAAGGCCGTTCCACAACATCTAATTGAACAAACTAATTGAAAAACTTGTAATTCGCAGGAATTCGATGTAAGCTATTTCGATGGTTTTCATCTTATGTCGCTAATTGATGTCAAACAGTAGGATTGAATGGTTTTACCTCTACAAATCAGCTAATTCACTCAGGAATTCCTCAAGGTTCCCTGCTAGGCCCATTCTTATTCAATATTTTCATTAACAATGTCGCAGATTTTTTTTAAAAGTAGTAAAATACTTTTATATGTTGATGATTTCAAAATCTTTAGCCCTATCAAAGAACTAAATGATTCGCTTTCTCTTAAGGCTGATCTGGATAGGTTTTTAATATATTGTTAACTTAAAAAGCTTGATTTAAATATTTCTAAATGCTACTTAATGACCTATACTCGTAAACTAGAACCAATTAAATTTAACTAGACTTTAAAGAACACTATACTAACTCGAGTTGATAAGATATAAAACTTAAGTGTTATATTTTATTCTATTGCCAACAAAATATTTGAAAGCTCTTCGATTGGTTATGCGTTTATCATCTAAATTTAATTGTATTAAAATTTTAAAGATTCTATATTGTTCACTTGTCCATAGTCACCTTGAATACGCCACTCAAGTATGGAACCCGAATTGCAATAATTATATTAACAGTATATAGAACGGATACAAAAGAGGTTACTTAGATTCATACAGTACAAAAGCAAACGTTACCATACTAACCTTAGTTGTAAATTCAATCACATTCTTCCTCTACATGAATGCCGACGAATAGCTGATATCACATATCTTTAAATATCACTAACGATAGGGTAGACTGCGCGAAACTACTAAGTAATATTAACCTGCGAGTACTTACTCTTTTTACCAGAAACAAGTTCCTTTACACATACCGTTAGTGAAATCATCAATATGATGATGATGATGATAGAAAGAACTCATTTTTAGTCAGAGCTAGCAATCAAGATAATAATATAATTTCCAAAAGCATAGACATTGATTTCAAACCAGTTTTCGCAAACTTAGGGAAACACTAACCAAAAAATTTTTTTAGCTAAATTATTAGTTGGTACACCAAATTTATACAGTTATTTTACTGTATATCCGTGTGCATTTTTATATGGCCTTCTTTATATATAGCTTATTTTACTAGCTGTAAGTTCACCATGTATTCCTAAATGAAGCAATGATGGCTCAGTGGTAGCGTCAATTGATTGATTACCAAAAAATGAATGACTCTCCACACATACTACGTCATTCTATCTTGCAAATGTCACACCAAAACACTCTTAAGTTACTGGATAATACGATGGAATGGATAGTAGGAGTGTACGTTATCGATCTTAAAGTTAGTCTTCATGTTAGCTAGTTACATAAACTGTATATACATATATGTTCCCATTCAAACCGGTTTCTCGTATACAGTGAACCAGCTGTTTCTACTTTTCTGTGACTATAACAAATTTATTTAAAATGATAATTATTTTTGATCCAACCTTCCAACACTCGGGAACAATGTTTGTCTAAACGCGGCCAGTTTAGCGTCGCGTCGTAACGAACCGTATCGTCGAGGGAAATCAGCAGCGTTTTATTAGCTTAGAATATAAATTGTACTCATTCGAACCAATTAAACTGTACCCACCTTACGATGAGATTGAAGTGTTTTAGAACAATTCATCTCTTCAAAATTAATGAAATTGCGATTCGGAGGCATTAAATTATTTCGATCTTTAATTTAAAATCAAAAAGACTTTGGTGTCTCCTTCAATTCTAAAGTTATTTTCGAAGTACTCGACCTCAACAGTATAAACATGCATCTAAAACACTCGGTTTTATCTTTTGTCTTTCATTGAATTTTAAAAATACCAAAACTTTGAAAGCTTTTATTGTGCTTTTGCTCGCAGTCATTTGGAGTACGTTTCACAAGTTTGCATATTTAGAAAATATTTTTACATTATCTGTATTATAGTTCAAACTGCTATTTCTGTGATTATCAAAAACGCTGTGGACATTTCTATTTTCTCCGATTACATGACAACAAACAATACGAAATATATTCATTAAAGCCGTGGATTTGGCTGAACTTGTGAGTATTAACGTCCACTATTTCCTACCTTCTCTACATGTTGTCTGAATGGTTATCCCTTAAGAACATATAGGTGATAAACATATTAAAGTTGACAAAGTCTCTGAACATTACCGCTTTTTCCTTAATAGTCTGGTCAACAAGTTCAAAATGTTGTTAAATCGAGATAAAGCTCTTAAAAATATGAGCGATAGCTCATTCAGTTCGCAATGACACATAGAAAAATGTGTCTCGAGGACGTATAAGCACATAAAAAATTACAATTGTTATTAACAAATTAATATGATATATATATATATTATACTTAACAAGATCACGCAATGACGGTTTATAAAAGTTTATTATACTTTTTATTCGAATTTTTAAAATTAACACAAAATGCAATGTTGTTATTATCAGCGTGTTCGTATACTCGCAAGGCTCCTGAAACTATCCTAGCACAATGCTGTAAACATATCAGTTATTTTTTTTTAATATAATATCTAAATAATCACTCTCACACTTGGTGAGTTACTAAGCCTATATACCAAAACAACATGAGTGTATTTATGTACGCACGTAAGTTTTTTTTGAAGTGAAACCTCTTATGCGACTTCTAAGCGTTAAACGTTAAACGTTTAACGCACATTATCGGTCTCTCCTCTTTGTGTGAGCCAGAGCGAGAGAGTAAATGTCGGAGTGTATGTATATTGCACACTGTTTAAATAAAATAGAAAATGTCTTTTAAAATAAAGTTTCACTTCTATCGTGTGTGAATCGCACACACACCTTTTTTTGGTGTTTATTTAAATAACGTTGTATAAATAAATTTAAAATTATTTGTACATAATTTAAAAAAGTTAGTAATATGTATTTACAGTATATTCATTGATGGTTAACGCATGTTTTCTAGATCTTTCTTAAGCGTTTGATTTAGTGTCATACGATTTGCTGTGGCAGAAACTACTAAAGGATACCTCAGTGAATAGGAAAGTTATATCTATACTACAGTATTGGTATAACAATCAGATTGACTGTGAGAGGTGGGCAAGATTGTTAACGGATGTGTATAGGATGGAGTGCGGTGTGAAGCAGGGCGGCCTGACCTCTCCTCACCTCTTTAGTCTATACATAAACCAGTTGATTTTGAACTCAGCAAAGTTTATCAGGGCTGTTATGTAGATGGAGTGTGCACAATATTAGTTATTGATAATATGGTGTTGCTAAGCCCTTTGATTAATGCAATGATAAGTCTGCTTACGACATGAGAGAGGTACGCGGAGGCCCATGGGCTCAGATACAATGTTAAGAAAGAGTGAGTTATTAGTCTTTAAGGCAGGCACTAAAACATACCCGATTATAATACAGTTGAAACTGTGAGGATCTTCCTTAAAGCAAGTCACTAGTTTCAAATATCTAGGCCACTGAGTTTCCGATGACTTAAAAAATAGCCTGGACATTGAGCGTGAGCGCAGGGTGTTGGCTTTCCGCTCCAATATGTTGGCTCGCAGATTTGCTAAATGCTCGACTAACGTGAAGGATACGCTGTTAAGAGCGTATTGTCAGTCATCCTACACATGCAGTCTGTGGGTTAACTACACGAGTGCAATACAATAACGCATTCAGGGTGCTGATAGAGTTGCTGCGGTATTGTAGCGCTTCGAGATGTTCCCAGAGGCGAAAGTTGATGGCTTCCACGCCGTCATGCGAAAGTGATGTGCCTCACTTATACGAAGGGTACGCGCTAGCCCTAATAGTATCCTGAGTACTGTAGAAGACAGGTGGAGCAGTCCTATACTGGGAAATTGGGTACGTCTACATGCCACTATGGCGTTTTATAAATAATTAGTTTGTTGTTTACCTAGTATATGTAAGTACTGACACTTGTTTCGAAATTGTGTGTATACTAACCAATGAACTATTGACTGAAATAAGAGTTTTTTAATCATTTAACTTTAACACGGAGCTCTCCCTTTTACAAAATACGTTAAAAGATGTATCCTCTACAAAAAATATATGTGTGCAGTAGTTCACACGTGTCAGAAGTGAAAACTACAGAAAAAAATAATAATTAAAAAATATTTTAAATATCCTAAATCAGCGGCATTCGAACTATCAACCACTCGTGGGTACTGTGTATGAAGTCTGGTCTTCTCACACCACTAAGCCAATCCGACGACGTTCACAATCATGAAAATCAGAACTTGCATAACCGCGCATAATGTAAATGTATTCTATCTCATTCTCTCGTAGGCTAAATCCTTTAGATGTATATGGTTGTCTCCTTTTAGTGTCGCTTTTTCGTTTCATCTGGTTTTAAATCACAACAGTGCTAAAGAAGTTATCACTTAAAAAAAATCTACAGCTTTTAATCAGTGCCTTTAATTTAAGATACTGTTGACTTATAGAGAATTGACCCCGGTACATTTATATAAACAATAACACCGGACTTTACAGTAATTAATCACACACGAGTGACCTCTGCTAATAAACAAGAGGTCATATGACCCTCATCTAGTGGTGAATAATTAGATTTTAGACAAAGTCCTCGGTAATTTATTGTTGTACAAAATTAGTTTTTATCTTCACGCTGTGGCTACAAATTGGACGAGGGTCGACAGTACTATGAAATATATTCATAATTTTTTCCAAAATTGTCATGCGAGCTTTACGATTATTGTTTTTAGTACCTAACACGGCAGTGATGGCATTGTGCCTGATGGTCGTAAGCACAGTATTATTCAAAACCAATGGCTGCCGTCGAGAGATCAGCAATCTTTTTTTAATAGATTGGTAGGTAACATAATACCTATTATTCTTATTTTTTTTAATCTAATGTACACACGCCTTGACGCACATATAGCCCAACCCAATGAATAAAAATTTGCCATGTGCATTTCTCACCACCCGCAGTCTAGAGTTCCGTAGTTGCCCGTCACAATATACAGACAGACAGGTGACTTTAAGTATTTTTCAACTGTTTTTTTACGAAATTACTTTTCCAAGTACATTTTATAAGTTCGTTGACTATTACTAGTTAACTTCTAAAGCCCACTTACTTCTGATAGTTTTCCTGTTAACTTCATTATATATAATACTACCATGAATTTCTTCACATATCCAAAAACAACCATTTAGCTGGCAGGAGGGGAGGGGGGACACGACTCTAACAAGAACTAGCAGTTTAAAGCTTAATATTTTGCAAACGGATCCCTGAATAGCAAAATAGATTTCACAAACCTGGAATATTTTTGAACGACTTATCCAACGGCATGCCACACGATGAGATAGACGAGAAAAATTCCCACTTTACGTGTAGGGGAGTTACCCAAAACGATTTTTTTTTCAAGATTTGTAAAGTAAAATGTTGTCGGTAAGTGCATGGCACGGCAATACCATACCAAAACCTAAGCCGGGGACAGACAGACGGACATAAGGGTCCTTTGTTGATTTCGTAACCCTAAATAGGGTCCATATATCGTACAACCTAGTAAGCTTAGAATGCTATTAGGACTACTTCTGAACCGCTTTAGTATCGAGGCAGATCACTGATGCATGATGGCGTAAAAGTCATCGACTCAAGCTGCCACGAATATTCCATATACAATGCATAATCGAGACAATCCCAGCAACATTTTGAATGCAATATTATACATGTACAGTATGTGCAGAGCGTTATATGCCTTCTGCGTAAACCTATCCTTATTTATTTATTTCCTGTTTTATTTGCTCTATTTCATCTGTTACATTTGGTCTACCCTTCATCTGTTTCATATCTCGGTGATCATAATTATTTTCGAGGTACACTAACAGGTAAACTGCAATGCACTCACCGAGACTCTATACACAAAATAAACCTAAAGAACTCCGGAAATGTGAGCCGTAATATGAATAAAAGAGAAATGTTAACGAGCCCACCTTTTCACACTTCCACGAAACTGGAATTTAATTATTCTAAAACTTTGGTAACTTTGAACACAGAATAAATTTTTGGTAGATGATGAAAGTCGATCTCTATGAACTCTGTGAACATCGTGTTTATTTACTGTTAAATAATTCGTCATATTCATGGATATCAATATATACTAATATTATTATAAACCAAGCTCAAGAAATTGTTTTATTTATTTGTAGCGCTAAAACCTTGAGCCGCCAGTCTGATATGGAAATTTTTTTTTTTAGTTTTATAAGTGTATGAGGAATATTAAGAAGTCTCTAGTTCTGTCTGTACAGAATTATCTTTCCAAATAACCCGATAAACATCCTATATTAAGGACTCTAATAACAATTATGCACTACATTTTTTTGTCTGTCTGTCTGTTTGTAAGTTCGTATTTAACTCAAAAACCGCTAAATCGATTCTAATGGAATTTTATGCATGGGAAACTTATGTCATTAGTGAATTGATATGCTATAAGAATTTTAAACACAATTTACCAATCGCGAAAAACATAGAATAAATTGTGAATTCTTAACCAATTTTGATAAAATCTTGAACACAAAAGGTCTCATTTCATAATTCGTGGGCTATATATAAACGGACAAACAGACAGAGGGACGTTAAGTTTTACATATAGAAGATAATAAATAAATAAATATATATATATATATATATATATATATATATATATATATATATATATATATATATATATATATATATATATATATATATATATATAAAACTTAACAATTACAAATGCATCAGAAGTTTCGAATTTCTTGGATAGGTACAAAAGGGTTTTTACGTTGTGTATTCGAACATAATTATTTGAAAAACTCCAATCGACAAGTGTCACGCTAAATGTTGCCAGACAAACAAATACTTACAATGAAAGAAATAAATCCAATCAAACTAAAAGGCCAATCACGTGACTGGAAGAGAATAAATAGTTTTATTAGGGACCTATCTACACTCGCAATTTAAAATTGGTAGTTGTAAAAATACTTTATTTTCAGCTTTGCTTCCTTTGCTCTTTTTATGAGTGATACAAGGTGAGAACGGTTCCGCGGAGTAGACCGACAACTCTTAGCTGAGAATCCAATTTCGCCTGAGACTTGACCCATTCTGCTGACGCGGCAAATTGGATTAATCGATTGGCTGTCTTCGTCGCTTTGTCTTTGACGTCGAAGCGATTGGACACGAACTTAAAGTCTTTGCCAAGATCGTTTGTTTAAGACGAGATTTTTAATAATACTTAAATTGTATCTTTTATATTAATTATTTATTTTAAATCACATTATAATTATAAATCTGCAACTTTATCATTTTAATAAAGCTTATAAGGCCATGTATTTTTATATGTTAAAGTAATTTGAATTTATATTTATTTACATACAAAGAAGCAATTTAAAAGATTTTTATAAACTTGATTAAATATTGGTCCAATGAAATTTAATAACTGTTTATACCCTCCTTTATGCAATACTATAACTATTATTAGGTACGTTATTTATTTAATCATGGCATTGTTTTGTAGAAATCTATATGAATATATCTATAGTCCTTTCCAAACTGTATATGTAGTTTTTTCCAAACTTTGTATAGATATCTATTATATAATGGCAACATACATTTTTTTGCCTATATCTGGATTAATCTTTATATCGGTTTAACTCATTACTATGAAATTTTGTACGCGGAAAGTGTATGTCATTTCACAATTAATAGGCTATAATAATAGTCAATAATACTTTTAGAAATTGTTAAAAAAAATTGTATATGTCGCCACTCGAAAATTTTTCAGCCCCATCGGTTTGCGTTCTACAAGTAGGTAATATGCTACTCAAACCTAGTATTTCTGAGAACTATATCGTTTAATTTTTAACTTGCTTAATTCTGCTCTTTCAAGTGAATCATTTGTTACATTTAATATGGGATTAACTGGTTTGTGAATTTATAGACTAGAAATATTAATACTATTTAAATAAATTAAATACACGCGTAATTTCATTAAATATGTATATTTGGATATCGAATTACAGTAGTAGCGATTAAATAGATTTAGCTAGGGATTAAAACATTAAATAAATATAGTAATTAGTATAAAATATAATAAGGATATAATATATCCAAATTTGCCACGGAATACATTAACGCCCTATTATATTTTCAAAAACGATAAATCGAAATTACGAGTACTAAACGAATTTTAACTGTTTTTTTTTATTACTAAAGAAAAAGTAAAAATCTATTAGCTGTAAAAGAAAAACGGCGCTTTCTTTAAGTGTTGTCTATTATTCTGATGTCATGTGTTAATATTATTATTATTTATTTAAATACATAACTTTCATACTAAAAATACATCCCTGGTGGGGATCGAACCCACGACCTTTGGATTAGAAGTCCAACGCGCTATCCTCTGCGCCACAGGGACATATACACACGGCGAAATATTTGCAACACTACATTGGCTGGCGTTAGCTGGGTACCATATAGCCTATATAGAGAAATGATAAGGCGTGTCACTTTCCGGAATCAGCCGCTCCAGTAATCAAGCAGGGTGGTGGGGTATCTTTACTCGACTAGATTGCGTGAATGCACATGATAATAAGACCGTCAGAGTGACTCTTTTTTTGGTTTGTCCCGTTTCGGGATCAGCCAATGTACATCTAACTGCCGAAAGGGTTGCAATTCGAGCAACACAGCAACATCTGACTTTGGACTACTGGTCTTTTGGTAGTTGATTTAGCATGACAGCAACAACTGACTATAGCTTACTGGTCTTTCGGTAGTTGGCCGAATATGACAGCAACAACTGACTATGGACTACTGGTCTTTCGGTAGTTGGCGGATTATTACAGCAACAACTGACTATGGACTACTGGTCTTTCAGTAAATGTCCTTGTTTTTGGACTGTACGCTTACCACCAGACACAGTGCAGTCACTTAACCGTGAAATTATTAAAAATATTTTTGCAATAACAAGTTATTTCCATACTAAGTCAATATTTTATTCATATTTCTATTTCAATAACACATAATTCTTGTTTATATAAACACAGTTAAGCAATCAGACCTCGATTATCGACGCCGTTAAGCAAAGTCGCGATTATAAACTAGCTGCGCCTGTGGCTCCGCTCGCGTGTACTAATAAAAAAGGTTTTTTTATTTTATGTGCAGAACCCTAGTTATTTTTCTAAATTAAAAGTAGCCTAATTTTTTTCCTTATAACATCTCAGCTATCTGCTATTGAAAGTCCGGTCAAAAGCGGTCCAACAGTTTCGGAGAATACCCGGAACAAACAGACAGACAGACAAAAATTAAAAAAATGGGTTTTATGTTATGTGTCTTTCATATGCATTTAGTCAAAACCTGTTATTTTGATATTACAAACAGACACTTCAATTTTATTATAAGTATAGATTTATAAGCCTAATAGATATTGAAGATGAAATTTCCGTAATTGGCCCTTAAAGATTTGAAATACGTATTCTGTACGAATATTCCCCTCGGGAGGGCGAAGTTTCACGGCTGCTCGTTTGGAGGGGCGTCCATCATGCAACTCGCGAATGGTTCCATGAGGACCGCTAAGCCCTGATGTATGTAAGCGCTGTATGGACCGATGCTTCTCTACTAAGTTTATGAGAACCTGGTATGAAGCTTTTGAAAGAGTTATTTTTTTCTCAACCCCATTTATTTTAATGATCTAGATTATTAATAAGTTAACCGTTTCAATTTATGCTAATATTATATTAGTAGCTAGTAAATTCACGTATTCCAAATTAAAAAATGTTGTTTCCCAAACTGTGACTTGGTCGTCAGGAAAAGCAATTTACATTTTGTGATATACCTCGAATATAAAGACAGATTTATTTTATAGATTTTTATGGAATGCAGTGACCACTTGATTTTAAATGAACTACTGTATGCTCAGTCAAAAAAAAATGTATCTAGAAGAGTATACTAAATAATCACCTGTATCATAGACAAAGTAGATGTTCTGCCAAAGTACAGATGCTGTTTATTGTAAAAATAAAGATACACCTATTATGGATAAGATGGAACTACTATATTCTCTGATATGTGTCGAGACACACGGCAGTGACACGGCTGGAGCTTAGAAACTGTTAGATCTCAGCTCTTTTATCGATGACAACAACTAGTCCGAACGCCATTTCTACGAAATTTAGCCCCTTTATGACATTTATTTTTTGTTCGTATATGAATTAAGGTTTACATATTCTCAAATTTAGTTAAATGAGAATTTCCATGCAAAATCATTGTAAAATGATAAAGTCAAAAGTCAAAAGTCAAAGTCAAAGTCAAAAATTAATAGAGCAATAAAAATTCTTAGCAAAATTACTCAAAACTCTGAACTTACATTAAAAACCATATATAGGAAGATGTAATGGAATTGCGAGTCTGAATAATAACATAATTTCTGTATAGAGACAAGCTTCCATCAAAGAGTCCTTTGAAGTTATATTAATAATGTAAATGGGTAGTATATGATCCTAAAATATTAAATTCGTGTAATATGCAACAATATCAAATCACATAATTTCTATGCAGAAATAATTAAAACTGGTGATGAAATTTTGCAGTTGCTTAGTTACTATTCTGTGTAAATCAAGTGAGACTCGCAGTTTCCACTCTGTTGACTCTTTAGTTATGAATGAATTACTCTACTTGGGATAATAATCTCATAGTATTTATTATATTGTAAAATTATATGTATATTCCATATTATTTTGAATTATGAAACTCATTTTCTTTAAGTTTTGTATATACATCTGTTTTACAAAGGATTCTTTTGACGTCATATGAATTGTTGACGTTTCGTTAGTACAAAACTTTGCTCATCGATGAATAATATTCCTAATTATTTATTCACCGTAAATCTTTACTAATATAATAAAGCTGAAGAGTGTTGTTTTTATAGTTATAGGTTTAGCGCTGTGGCCACAATCTCAGCTGATCTTAAGTGATGATGTAGTCCAAGATGGTAACACGCTAAGCCTAGTGGGAGGACTGGCTCTCAAGTGCAGCTGCCGGAACACACCTATTGGTGCTTGACAAAAGATTTTTAATTTGGGTTTGATAGCTAGCTAGGTGGGTATTAGAAAAAGCCCTACATGCATAGCATGGTGCTATGGTTTCATCACGATGTTTTCCTTCACCAAAAGGCTCAGGCTCATTGCAGGGATGCGAACATACGTCCATCGACGCGAATATATTTTCACACTACTATCCTAAGGTGAGGAGCAGTAAATAACGACATCAAACAATCTGGCTGGCTGTAGGGAAGTGGTACAATAGGGCTACACGGGCGCGTTCGTGGCTGAGTTTGTCAAATGAATTTAACACGGGTGTCATAAATCTGAAACTAACATTATGTCTATGAATAAAATCATGCTCAATACATAGCTTGTGATAGGGAATTCTAGGTATATAAGATTACTTTTTTTATAAAGTGGGTAACTTTTTCACTTTTTGTGTCCTTTGATGATTTCAGTATTGGCACATATTGTGGCCCCTTGTTAGAACTTTCAAGGGAATTTTCGTGACCTCTCAGAATAAATGTTCCAAATTTCAAATCCACTTCACTAGTGCACAATAATTAAGCTATATTACGCAAAATTCCACCAATGACAGAATACACGGTCACAAATGAAATTTTATAGATAAAAAATAAAGTCATGACAAATTAAGATTCCCTCAAAAACTCAAGATGAAATCATTTACATGTAATGGAGCCTCAGTGACTTCTGATTATGTCCCGTATTGTTTTTTCTCAATATGAAAATATTATCCACAACTACAAACAAGGTGACAAACAAAGGGACAAATAAAATCCACCATATAGATATTTTCTATATTTATACGTTAGTTATGAAGTTAAATTGCTATTAAAAGTAGAAGAAGATCCAAGAAGATATGGACGAATTGCGTGAGGAATGATATGTTTATTAAAGCTGTAAATAATAAGGTGTTATATAGCTTATAAAGAAGAATTGGAAAGGAAAATATATTTTGTTGATCTTACTTAAGTGGGATAAGACTGAAATGTGGAATGTTGTGTTTTCTATAAACAATTTTTCTAAGCAAAATCTGATCCTCGTTCTTAAATAAAAGAGAATATCTGAAAACAAATATTCATATATCGAATAATTCCGTTAGGTTCCTCATAAAACTGTCGAGAGGTATGCGAAGTAGTATAAATCTGGGGATTTATTATTTCCCTTTTCGAGAACCGATTCCAGCCAGTTTTCCATACGGAATTGCATGCGCGCGATACCGGATGAAACCAGATGAAACCGGCTCTAAGGAAACAACAAAACTGATTTAACTTTTGCAGTAATAGTTTCTGCGGCAAGACCAGGTCACCGGGAGTTTTATTCCGAGGCACGAGACGTTCCTACACCGAAACAAATACATACGATTTTTAAAACGTTACCATTCAGCTATAATATTCATCATATATTACTTTTGCATAACGCCAAATATTTTGTAGCATCGCTTGAATTTATATATAAAATACTGTAATCATTCACCTTAACATGCATATCATAACATTCCATATACGTCTGCTGCTACCATCTTGGGCGACATCGTTACTTAAGACCAGGCGAGATAGTGGCCACAACACTACTTAGTTTTCCTAATGTAACGACTTAAGAATCCTTTAATTATAGATACTTATACCTTTTTGTATTATTTTTAATTATTATGAAAAGATATACAATAAAGTTTTTGCTAATTCTACTTTTGAACTAGAAACATCAGTTTGTTGACACACCGAAACCATCTCGAATCGATTTCATAATGATAAATGATAGCATTATCGATTTATTATCGTCTCGTTTCCATAAAACCACGGTGCACTCTCGACGGAATACAAGAACGAGCAGCAACAAAGATTGGTGTTTCAACTTCTTGTGAAATACACAATTTAATCTGTCTAAGTGACTTTGATCGATGTCTTACTACTTTTATGTAATTCACTTTATGAATATTCCTTTGTATTTTACTAGTAAATACAATCTGTTTATACACTACCAGCTTTTGCGTCAGTTTTGCCTTTGTTTAAGTTATTACCATCCAACAAAGCATGTCTCGACTGTTTTTTAATAGCTCGACAATATGACCAAACGCATTTCAGACATCCTGGCTAACTTCAGCTGCAATCTGCTTGACAACAAACGGTAGCAAAATGATATACATTGTTGTAAAACCTATGGACAATGTAAGAGATGGGTATAGCTTTCAAAAGTATGTATCAAAGGAACAATAATGTACAATTAAGTAAATAAGCCCGCGACTGTACCGATGTAATCAAATTACTTGCCAGACAATTTCGAGGAGACTTCAATCAGCGCTTCATTGGCATCCGGTTTTACAGTAATTGACTTTTAAAAGGAAGTAGCCGTAACAGGAGACCTCTATAGATGTTTATTTCTCCGTTAGCTATTTTTCACAATTATTTTTTCTTTCAGAATTGAAAACTGTTGTATATTATTAAGGCAAAGTGAGGGGTCTCTGCCTGACGGTAAGCACAGTATAGTTAAAAACAGTGGCCACCATCAAAAGATCAACAACCGATCACTAGTCATCACTGTCATGCCAGGCTGCGTAAATGGACACTGGACTGGATACACATTTTTTCTTAGTAGTTGCCATAATCTCACCGGATGTTAAGTGACGATGTGGCCCAAGATGATAACACGCTAAGTCTAGTGAAAGACTGGCTCTCAAGTGCAGCTGCCGGAACACACCTATTGGTGCTTGGCGACAGATTTTCAACTTCACCGAAAGCTCAGGCTCGAACTCACTTCAATCGACGCGCAGTCGTACACGCTACCACTGAGCTATCATTGCTTCAAATGATGCATGATGTTCGTGACCCAGAAGGGTTATATAATATAAATTTCTACCACCCCGCTATCGCTATTTCCTAGTTTATTCAGCGGGGTGGACATGTGCAGGTGAAGTTGATACTTGAGCCCTCTACACCCCTTACCAATAAAACAAACTGGCATTTGGAATGTTATGTAAAATTATGCAATTAAAAATAAAAGACATGATTTAATATTTTAATTTATTTCCCATGCAATTCACCAAAAATAAAATCAATTGAGATTATACATTACATGCTTCTACAAACACATGTATATATTTCTTGAGATAGTATGTCATGATAAGTAACATTTATGATAATAAATCAATACACTACGATAATATAATTTTTTTATGAAATGAAATCTATAATCACTAATCAAACCTATATAAATAAAAGCGTTAATTTTCGTTTGTTAAAAATCTTCAATCTCCGAAAGGTCTACACCGATTGCTTCAAAATTTAGACACAACGTTGCAATGGAATACTCAAGTGTTTTTATATACTTCTTTAAAAAAAACTTGTCAGACACAATGAAAGTATTAACGACCCTCTAAATATATACATATTTCGAAAGAACCAAAGTAATAGCTGATATTTATTATTTTGTGCTAACTCTTTGCTAATGCAAAATACGTAATTAAAGAGCGGGTACATCTAGTAGGTAATAAAAAACATAGTATGTGTTCGGAATCAGCGTTTTATTGGATAATTGAAAAGCGATACGACGAAGAATATAGCATACCGAAAAGAAAATTTCCAGACAGACAAGTTCGAATGGAATTTACAATGAAAAAATAAACAATTCTGGAGGTCATTACTTGACCAGTGATCATAGAAAATTTTGCAAAATCAAAACGTTTATATTTTAATATAAAGTAGGTAACGTATATTTTTTTGACAATAATAATAAAAAATCTTAATATAACTTTTACAAAATAAGTACATAAAAAGTATGAAAAAAAAACTAAATTACAAGGTGTACTTTATCAACCTCGATTGGATAAATAAAGGAGATGCTGTTTCCTTTCTCGTCGGAACCTGGCAAAGGTCCTTTTTCAATACGAGGTAGAGATTCTTCTTGCTTTGTTTGAGTCTCGTTCAGCTCTCGTTCCAATTGCATGGCGTAGATGTAGTACACGAAGATGAAATAGGTATTCATGCCTTTTATAAAAGAAAAGGTATAAATAAATAACTTTCTTGCCTTTGTTATTAGACACTGACATTATGACTCAGCCAAAAAAAAAATAAAAAAAATAAGCCACAACCAGGGCCGGCCGGTCCATAGGGCGAACGGAGCGGCAGCTCCATGCGCAAATGGTCAGGGGGCGCCAAAGGCACAACAATCGTAGCCCTCACATTAGATGTGAAACTACATGTTTATGTAACTTTTCCATGTCGATATAAATTTACATCCAGTCTTTTTTAAATGAAATGAAAATCATTTTTATGTAAATTCGATGATGTAAATTTACATAACTTATGTATCATGCTGAATATTTTTACATAAATAATGTATGTAGTTGTAATTTACATAAATGCATGTAAACTGATTTTACTTAAAAACTGATGATTTTATATACAAAATATGTAATGTGATTTTACAGTAACGTATGTAACGTAATTTTACACGAAAATTATGTAATGGTTTTTTATATACTAAATATGTAATTTATTTTTACATAAGCTTTATGTAACAGAATTTAAATAATAAATATGTCACTTGCTTTTACAGAAATATTATGTAACAGAATTTACATAAATTTTAACATGGGTAAATTTACTCAAAACCACTTATATTTCACGTACGTTTACGTAATTTTTATACATACATTTATGTAATTTTTCAGTACTGTAGGTAAAGCTATATAAAACAGTAATTTTAGATTAGTAAATATACGTAGATTTACATAGTTATGTAGGTAAAAGATATGAATTATTTAGTTATTAAAATCTTTATTTATTTATTTGCCGAAACTATCTAACTTTCAACTATGATTTCAATCGTTGTAATCAGCGAAATTAACAACAGGACCAGTGAGGATAGAACCCACGGAAAAATTTGTAATTATAATTTTCTATGAAGCTTTAATTTTTTCTTCGATTGGACCATAAGGGCCCTTGGAGCCTCAGACGGCTTTTACAGCTTCACCCGGGCTTGGAATTTTCTATAACGCTTTTTTTTTTATCGACTGACTGTACTGTTAGCCATAAGGGCCCTGAAGCCTCAAGCGGCTTCTACAGCTTCACCCGGGCTTGGTTTTATATAAAGCGTCGCTATGCGTCGTTTAAACAAATTTACTACTCTTTCTGGAGCTATTTTGTATTTCGTACAGCGCCCTCTAGCAGATACAGAGTTAACACAGAGGCTCGTTTTTTCCGTTTTTCGCAATTTCGACCGATTTCCCGTGGGACGATATCTGAACGAGTGGTATCATTGCGTTCGGTACGTCAAAGGTGCAAGAAAACGGGGGTGGGTCGGTACAAGAAAATTCAGATATCAATTGAAAATAGTATGTAAAATAGTAGGTACAAAAAAAATCTGTTGAGGATATTTTATTCCCTTTGCAAACCTTCTAATAGCACGACGAGGGTGTTCTTTTTTTGGTCACGGTGTAGGGGCGCCAAAATTTGATCTCGCTCTAACTTAAATCTGGCTTCGGGCCGGCACCGGTCACAACGTTCGGTAATCGATAAAATTCGTTCCAAGTGGCCTCATGAATATTACATTACTATCACTTCCGAAGAAACAGTGGCTTGCCCCCAATAATTCTCAGGTATCAATACGGTGAATAGATGTAATACGATCAACAATCGCCAAGGACATACCCGTCCAACTTCACAATAGAGTTCGGACATTGCGTGGTCAGTTTGCGACAGCCTAACAATGCCAACTGAATAATGATTATTCGGTAAATTGATACTTGTTTGTAAAGCCGTTGTTAATTCTTGGAAATGGAATTTTGTAAGCTATAAAAAGATCAAGAAGATTTAATTTAAGATTTTGTTGCAGTCACTATTAAATTATGAAAATCATTTGAATATAGATATAATGTCTGTTAGCTGAAGCCTAAGAAAGTAGAATTGTTTTTTTTTGACGTAATACTTCTTTTAGCGCGTTTAGTAGAGGGTAAAGTTGAGAACTGCGCGCGCATCATGTGACGGAAGTGCGACATGATGAAGTCAACCATCAATAGTAATAAGAAAATTCATTTTACTGACTTTTATATTTTTAATTGTGTACCGAATAATAATTTCACGTTGTATAAATAAACAATATTTTAAACAAAGTATATACCTATTAATACTCACTGGACATCTTAATTTCATTATAAATAAACCAAAAACTAAATCACCCGAGCACAACAAATTATACAATTACTAGCCAAATGCAACCTTAAACCTACTGAGCGCTTTTTTGTGTCAGTTATCAATGACAAACTGACAAAATAGCCTGTCCTGCTCTAACGTTTCTTTATGCACCAATATTTGTTTCACCTCCTTGAAGTTAGCGGCGCTCCAGTCGGAACTATCGGTCTGATAGTTATACTTGGAATAAAAGACGATTGAAAAATAGACAACCACTTATTCGACTGATAAAGAACCAAGTAACTTTATTCTTTTGTTAGTTATTAACATTTTATGTGAGGATTGTAAAATCGGCCCTTGGAGAAAGATTTATATTTTATTTTTTAATAATCTTAACCTGATTATAATCTTCAACAGTAATACATGTTATTTTCTTAAAATTATTACCATGGTGCCCCATTGTTTTAATTGTTACCATATGTAGATTACTATGACATAAAATTCATTTTTTACTAAAGTAATTATATTCTCACTATTATGTAACTTTAATTACTCTAATTACTTGGATTAATAATATTGATATGACACAATAACAAAAAAAATAACATGTTTGCACAATTCACAATTTGCAATTTTTTTATGAATAAAATATAACATTGCATGGTTCTGTGTCAAACTGCCCCATTTTCCTCTAAATGTACAAAAGATAACCGAACTTCTGATCATATATGAAAACTACCAGAGTTCAAATTTGAAATTCCAGAGTCGTATAGCAAACTTACCAAGATCAAAGCTGTAAGACACGTAAGAATGAGTGTAAGCACTTGCAGTCATAACCAGATATAGGAATCCACAAACGAAGAGCATGAGACGAGCACTGGCAAAGCCGACGTATACCTTGATAGGGCCTGGCCGTTTCTGGAAATAATAGGGTATTTTATAATAATAATAATTTTTGTTTACCACCAGACGGTCCGGGTTAAAAGGCGTCCCAACTTAGATCTCAGGTTTAATAAACTTTTTATTGACTGGCCTATTTGAAGTTTGTTTAAAACTGATTATAAACTGCCCACTTAACGTTACTGAATTGCATGCCTATTCACTACATATAAAGCATAAAACAATGAAATTTAATGAAGGATAAAATATAATTAGTATAACTAAGAAAAGTGCACACAATAATTGTGTTTCTAAAAATACATTCGATATACGAGTACCTACTATGATAGCACGTAGTTACTCAGATAATGTAGTGCACTGTTATTCTTATGATCATTTATGTGGGCTGAACAATGTACATTACTTCAATATATCCAACAATATTTCTCTTATTACACTCTCACGGCATTATTAGTCCAGGAGCTAGTGTTGCTGATTTGTGAAATAGAAAGAACAACGACGAACACAGAAAAGTCATCAAGTCATCGTCGGTAGACGCTATCATGCCGTCCTGCAAACCTCTTAGCACCTGGATATACACTGGCTGATTCCAAAGCGCGACAAGCCAAGTGTCACTATAACGGGTTTATAGAGTACAGAACCAAACGCTCCGCTTGACTGACACTTCCGGAACGCTACACGGCTAAGCGTGCCACTATGGCGGGAGTTACATCGGTGTATGGTGGTCGCAAGCTCAGCATGCCTACCTACCTACCTTACTAAGTATAGTAGGTAAATAATATATTAATAAATAACTGTGCCCGACTATACTGTTGAGAATACTGTTAAGAGCTTATGCATATTTAAATAGGATATACTAGATAATAAAAAAAAACTTTATTGTGTTTTTCATGTGTATGGTAGTTCGAGATGAATACTCCGCCTCCACATAAAATCACATAATATATTTATCATCTAGTACCCTACTAAACATATTTTCTTTAACTATTAAATGGATCCAAATTTGACGTGAACCCTTAAACAGGGCCCTTAACAAACACATATTTTAATGGCATTTAAAAAACATTGCTAATATTAGTATATCAATATGGTCGATGTTTTCAAAATTTTGGAATATTTATGTTCTTAGGGACTCGTGGGATTCGACATTCTTAAGGACTCGTGGGATTCGACATAAACGTATTTTTTATCAAAGTTTCAACTCTGTATCTTAATATTAACACGCACCTCTTAGCAATCTAAGATTCCTATATAAATAAAATGAGAACTTTCACATTGAACAATTTATTTTGTATTCCAAACGAAGCAATTAAAAAAATGTGAAACTTGAATTTTACAGATTGAACGTAATTGAGAAGTCTTCTTATAGCATCAGCGTATGTGGAAAAAATAAAGAAATGTAGATTTCTCAACGTTTGAAATTTCTAATACGCCGTGGGCTGGCCCGGTGATTAAGCCTCTGATTTCCTTCACAAAGACTCCTTTGCTCAGCAGTGGTTCATTTATAATTTCGTATTATATTTTGATGGGGGTAGGGCACAGAGAAATCTCGTTTGAAATGTATCTCTACATGGGGCAGTCCGACTGGTGAAATACCTCCAACCTACAGAAAATCGCAGCCAAATAACATTGTATCTTGTTCCTTTGATGAGTAGGGTTACCAGACCTCCTTAGTGAACGGGGCGAAACGCTTGATCCCACCTAAGTTGTTAATTTTTAAAAAATATCAATCAAATTGGTACAGCTCCAAGCCTATGCACTCTGTAACAAATGTCCGTTCATTTTGAGTTAGTCGACTGGCACAGGTCCAATGAATGCACGATGTTACCGGCAGAACAGTCTACCCTCCGGTCCCGCCCTCTGTTACATTTTGTTTATTGCCACACCCTGAGGGACTACCATCTTTATAGTGTCAATTGAGTTGCATTGAACTAAATACATATTCCATAGATTAAGAAGGTGCTTTTTAAACGCGTTATGAGAAAATATTAAGAGTGAATTATTGGCATGCGCATGCACACTATAATAAAAATCTACACCATGAAGTTGCTTACTAAACATTTTTATTTTATTGTGGCGAAGATACTCACATTTGATGTATCATTTACATAAGTACACACAACCATTGTTATTTTTGTCCACTTAGTAAATTATCTTGTATACAAATAATAAGACTTGTTATCTTTACATTGTTGTGAAACAATCCTACTGAGTGATTTACCCTCCCCTCCCTTTATTTACAATTGACGACGGTATCGATTAAGTTATATTACAAATATTATATTAAAAATTAGCCAAGTGTGTGTCGGGTCACGCGCAGTATAGGGTTTTCGTAGTTGTCCGTCACAATATGCAGATTTAGAAGGGTGATTTAAGTATTTTTCAATGGAATTTGTACAAAATGAACTTTTCAAGTACATTTCTATAAGTTTGTCAACTATAACTCGAAAAGTCTACTTAGCTGTGATAGTCTTCCTATTTACGATTTAGCCTGCGGCTCCGCTCGCGTGGAGTACTAAAAAAGGTTTTTTATTTTTTGTGCGGAACCCTAATTATTTATCTAAAATAGCAGGAGTCTAAGTTATTCCTTATAATATCAGCTATCTGCGAGTGAAAGTCCAGTCAAAATCGGTCTAACCGTTTCGGATATTACCCGGAACAGACAGACAAAAATTAAAAAAAAAATGTTTTTTTTATTGTTATTGAATATAGTTTCATATGCATTTAATAAAAAACTGTTATTTTGACATTACAAATAGACGCTACCATTTTATTATATGTATAGAATAGATAAATAGGTACAAAAACATAATTTAAGCTATAGGTATATAAGTATTTACCTTATGAAGACCAACCAAACAGGCCACGTTGATCACTAACCAAACAATGTTAGCGCAAATGGTAACTATCAGAATCAATTCGATCTGATGCACCAGCGACTTCTCAAAGTCCAGAGATGGTTTCGACAAATCTTCATCATCAATATTGGATCGTTCGAAACCGAAACGCTCGTAGTCGCCCGTAGCTGCGAGTATTTCAAAACCAGCCGTGAAAAACAGAAGAGTTATCATGTGGTAGACATTGAAGATCTGCAAATAGTAATATTGTTAAAATTAGATTGATTTCTCTTCCAAAACTTTCATATATTTTAAATATGCGCATAGACAGTCTTATATTTTAACATTTTTCTTATCCTATGCACATTAAATGGGATCTGGATAGGTGACCAACTCAGAAACTGAATGCATTCTGAGGTCCCAACATTTTTACAGTTAAATGTATTTTTTTACTGAAACTAATATCCCTGTTTGTCTGGGCTTTATTGTTTAAGACTTTTTGTAAAAAATTAAGTACCTATATAACAAAGATACTTAGGATCGATTACTTTATCTAAATACTATACCTCTATCCGAGGCAATTTCAAAGATAAATTATTGTTTGTTTATATAAAGCCTATATTATAATTCTTAATACTCCCCATATTTGACACTTCAATAACTTAGTGTTTAGTTTGGTAATGTTATCGCCCGAAAACTTATTTAATAAAGAAGTGAACAGCAATGCATTTGTACCATTTCATATATATTTATGTACATCGCGTTTCGGGATGAACCACGGTTCATATCCAGTGTATATTTATGCAAGCCAGCGTGACAGCGACACGTGGTAATATATTGTTGTGTGGTGGTTGTTGCTGCCATCGTGTTTGAATTGTACTGTATTTATGATCAAGCACAAATCTGTCACTTTAACTCGTGACGAAATGGGCTTAGAAGACGATTCAGGGATGACAAAAAGTGAAACGGACAAAGCTAAAAACAATAAGTAAACAAACCATATTTTATAAAAAATATATATATAAAAAGACAAATAATTGAAAAAATAAATCAGAGGTTTTAAATTATTTGTATTGTGTAACATATGTATATCAATGTCGTTAATAATATTAGAACTAAAATAATTTTGTAATTGGAACAATTGTTTTTGTACCTGGAAATTAAAAAGATCGTGTATGTTATATAAATATTTAAGTAGAAGAATTCACTTGTCCCCAGAGATTCCTCTTATCCAAGTTTCACTATGCAATATTTTTTGGTTATTCATTGTAAATAGCTATAGACAGACCTTGTGGTGCAGTATTAGCAAGCCCTACAATATGAGCGAGTTCGATTCCCGCACATGAGTGACTTTTGTGTGATGAGCATAATTTTCATAAGTTTGCCTGGGTGTCGAATATATTTTTATATATGGTAAATCAGCTGTTTAGTTACAATGCAAGCTTTGTTTAGTATGTATCCAACAAGTCCCCATATTAAAAAAAAGGTGTGTGTGCGATTCACAAACGATAGAAGTGAAACTTCATTTTAAAAGTTAAAAGACATTTTCTATTTTATTTAAACAGTGTGAAATATACATACACACCGACATTTACTCTCTCGCTCTGGCTCACACAAAGAGGAGAGACCGATAATATCTTGCTCTCTCGCTCTGGCTCACACAAAGAGGTGAGACCGGTAATGTGCGTAAAACGTTAGACGTTTAACATTTAACGTTTAACGCTTGGAAGTCGCATAAGAAGTTTCACTTCAAAAAATGTAGCAGAAACTTTTGTGTATCTTATTAAAAAGTAGAAGTAAAAAGAAGGTAATGAAGAAGGTAAGAAGGAATGAGATATTTAAAATATAGAATTATTTTATCAACATACCATTTAATATTCCATGAAATATGTACCAAAAGCTCAATTTTGTAAAAAATGATAAAAAAGCTTACCAAATTGAAGTATCCAAGAATGAAACAGCCAGTTCTTAAAGGAAAGCAAAGGCAACACTTTCTATAAACTGGCTCCGACTTAGAGCTCACTGACATCCTGTAAATAAAAAAAAAACTATTTTAATCATCAGTGGCTACTTTGTATTTTATTAATATCTACTCCAAGGGCAGACATTATTTCAAAGAGTAACCTTTAAGTTTCCGGTATTGTTTTTTTTTTTTGAAGTGAAACTTCTTATGCGACTTCCAAGCGTTAAACGTTAAATGTTAAACGTTTAACGCACATTATCGGTCTCTCCTCTTTGTGTGAGCCAGAGCAAGAGAGTAAATGTCGATGTGTATGTATATTGCACACTGCTTAAATAAAATATAAAATGTCTTTTAAAATGAAGTTTCACTTCTATCGTGTGTGAATCGCACACACACCTTTTTTTAATATTTTCCCACTTTTATTATAAGTTTATAACCCATATTTTATTACCTTGTATCTTTGTAATCTATACCAATATTATAAAGCTAAAGAGTTTGCTGTTTGTCTGTTTGAATGCGCTAATCTTTGGAAGTACCAGACAGATTTGACAAAAAATTTAGCATTCCTATTTATTGAGGACTTCACGCTACTACCTTAAGGAGCGAAGCAGTAACCATGAAAACCAAGCTATCTGTCAAGGTATAAGTAAATACAGAAAGTGAGAATAATGATAAACTACACGAGTGCGTAGGCGGCGCATGCTGCGCGGTAGAGAACTGGTCAATTAAATTTAACACGAATGAAAGTGTTGCACAGCTAGTTATAAAATATGAAATATAAATCGTGCATACGGCTTGTTTATGAATTACACATTTGAGAACATAAAAATGTTTTTAATAATTATTAAATGGGTCCAAATTTTACGTGAACCCTTCACCAGGTAAAAGGAATATATTTCTCACCAGTTGTGATGGCATATATGGGATTAAATATATACACATTTAAAAAATATTTGAAACATATTACCAACAATATCGGTTAAGAATAAGTAAAACAAAAAAACCGATTGAGCTCATGTTCACATAATTTTAAGGGTTAAACTATGAAATTACCGTTTCTAATTTTTTTTTTGTGGGTACATTATATTTATTTAATCATAGTGTACATTATACTCGTTGTCTAAACATTTCTATCATCTAATTGAACGACAATTTAAACATTCCCGATAAAATTCTGTGGACCTGGACAGTGTAAAGGCATTTTGTACTTCCAAAAAATTCCAAATCGCGGAAAAGGTGGTAGTCGGTTGGGGCAAAGTCGGCGAAGTCGCCGAGTATGGAGGATGATGGATAGTTTTTAACTGAAGTTCTTGTAGTGTTAAAACTGTTTCATGAGCAATAACAGGTCTGGCGGTATCATGGTACAGACCGATTGACGAGTCCGAGCTGTTTTCCTGCGAGTTTCGCCGTTATTGTTTGGAGTTCTGCACAGCCGATATCTGCTGTTGTTGCTTCACCGGATCTGAGGAACCCGTAGTGAATTACACCCTAAAGTGTCCATCAAACAATTACTATAACTTTTCTGTGAGTAAGCTTCGCTTTAGGACATTGATTTGATGTTTCACCTGGAGTCAGCCATTGCGTTGTTCGCTTGCGACTATAATAAAGGACCGACTTTTCGTCACATGTCATAATTCGGTCCAAAACCCCTTTATTTCTATACCGGTTCAAAAAGTAAGGCAAGTTTCAACGCGCGCTGCTTTCTACATATCAGTCGTACACATCTTTAATTTTTATTCATTTTACCGGTTTGCTGCGAATTAGTCAATACTGTGGGTATGCTACCATACCGCTAATTCTTTGTTAGGTTTATACGGATCCGCTTGCATCATAGCCTTCAATTCATAGTTATTTACCTAAGTGGCTGGTCTTCCTCGTCCTCAAGAAAATTTCCACTACGAAAACGGTTAAACCTAAAACGTACGTTAACCGTATCCTCTCTAAAGACATCACTGACATTACGAGCAGTTTCTGCTGCGTTAGTCCCACATTGGAACTCACATTCGAATATTACTCTGATTTTCGCTGTATCTATCTTCACATTAAAAGTTCTTCTTGTTCTTAATTATGGCTCGGCACCATTCGTGCATTGGGCCAGTGTCAACTATTTTACATTTTGTCAACAAAGCGAGGGAAACGTATAACGCTAATTAAAATAATTAAACCGTACCGAGTATTAAACAAAACCAAATCAGAATAATTTCATATCTCGTGAATATAATTTCAAGTGTTATGACAAATTCAGAATCCTAACAAGATGGCGGCTCTCTTGTTAGAACTTTCGAGGGAGTTTTTGTGGCATATCAGAATTCTTGTCCTATGTTATTATTTTCAATCCACTTCACTTGTATGCAATAACCAAGCTTTATTATGCAAAATACCACCTATTTTACATAATATAGGGTCCAAAAACACAAATTTATGAATAAAAAACAAAAACCACCACATGACAGTCTTCCCGCCAAAAACTCCCCCATTAAAAGTTTAATGTTCCCTACGTTGACGAATTCAACCATAGACTTTACTCTATGGTTGAATTTAAAAACAATTAAAAGTCGAACATGAAATATCATGTCTTTTTTTAAATTTAGAATGTTATAATTCTCGTGTGAAAAAAATTTCAATCTGACATTATGCCGGTTTCATTTTTATTAAAAGCGGCCAGTGCGTTAAAACTGCTATTTAATATTTAACTCACTACTATATTTAATTTATCGAGACCACGGTTCAACCTATGTTAGGATCCGATAGATGGCGCTATGGCCCAGCCATTAACTACCAGAAAATACATAACAACGTCTGCCGACCCAGCTAGTAATACATATAGTACCTAAACATATGGTATGGGTAAAAGTAACTGGTTTTTAATTATCTTTAAGCATGTAATAGGCTAATAGTTCTTGAATGATAGATGTAGCTAATGGGATCACTTTCAAAACAAAAAGACAATTAAGGACTGATTAGAAAACTATTTATTTTAACTTAAAAATTTTGAGTTTATTTTTGATGAAAAGTAATCATTATGAAATTTATATAAAATACAAAAGTTATGTCAGATAACTGAGATGTTACTTGTTCAAGCGATTTTCACGGAATTGACAAATATGACACAATTCAATCTGAACAAATAAAACTGACATTCCAAATTTAAAGTAATTCAAACATAATACATAAACCAAACAGATCATAGTTGACATCGAAAGAGTATGTATAACCTGAGATAACCAATCAACATTAGTATCATATTGTCTGTAAGGAACTACGCGTTCAGCAAAATATAGAAATTAATGTTAGAAATATTTTTTTCATCATAATAGGCAAAAACAACACTTCATTTATTCGACCTAACCAAGACTTAAGTCGGCAATTATATTCAATAAAAATATTTAACAAAAAATCATACGCATACTGACCGGTTTTATGACGAACTTTTTTGGTTATATAGACAGCATGTTTAAAAATATAATGTAATATAATGTTTAATAATGTAAATTTAAACATAACTTGCGGTATTCTTCTTTATTTAATGTAACTTTGATGCTATTTAATGTGATATAGTTTGGTTATTAAACAAGTGCACTAAATTTTGGTTACCATTTTATATAAGAAATGCCGTGCCCGCGACTCCTCTCGCGTGGACTACAGAATACCGTCGGTAGAGTACAAAGAAACGCAACGATTTTATTGTGAGATTCAAAACGAAGTTTTGAATTCATTAAAAGGCCTAAGTTGCGTACTTCTTCAGTGTTTCCTCCTATTGGAATAGTCGGCTTTTTAGCAGTTATTTTTGCGATCTGATATTTCCACGTGAATTTGGCATGAATTGACCACGTTGAATGTAGTTACAAAATGGTTCATAGCTATTGACAAACGCAAGGACCAGAGGTTAAAATTGAACGAACTCAAACCTTTCAAAATAAAACATCGATAATGGCAAATTCTAATGCTATAGAAATTGAAGAAAAAGAAATCCTTTTTTTATTGTAGCTCGATAAAGTGACTGCTGCACTATATCTACCTAGTGATAAATACAGTCAATCCAGAAACAAGGGCGACCACAGAGAGATCGGCAATACCTCGCTGGTTGTCGCTTCATGCCAGCTTGAAAACCTCTCAGCAACTGGATATATACTGGCTGATCCCGAAATTTGATAAACAAAAAGAGAGTCACAGTGACGAGTTTATCACCATGAGTATGGTGGTCGAGACCTAGAAGGGTACAAATCTTTGCCACTCCGCTTAATTTCTCGATATATACACCGGTTGATCCCCGAACGCGGCCCAAGATGATAACACGCTAAGCCTAGTGGTAGACTGGCTCTCAAGTGCCGAAACACACCTATTGGTGCTTGGCGACAGACTTTCATCTGAGGGTGGTAGCGAGCCAGGTGGGCTTTAGAAAAAGCCATGCTATTGTTTCCTTATAATATTTTCCTTCACCGAAAGCTCAGGCTGATTGCATGGATTCGAACTCTCGTCAATCGACGCAATGACCGTACACGCTACTACTGAACCAATATTGCTTCAGCTACTTTGCTTGCTTTGCTTTGCTACTATGGTGGTGTAAAACTTGGTGTATGGTAGTCACGGTCTAGTCGGACACGATTATCGTCTTGTATCATTCATCAACTGTCCTTAGCTCTGGTCATTGAGTAAATCGAACTACCGAACCATTTAATAGCAAATTAATATCAAACTTTACAACAAATAGAAGTTCAACTGCTGTCGCAAATGGATGTCAAATTCGCATCCGCTGGAGAACGACAGTTGCAACCAAATTGCGATCAAATTTAAGGCAGCGATTACCATTCCGTTATAACTAAATAGATGTGTATAATGTTATGAAATTAGATATTTACAACATTTTTGCTGCTTTTTATTTGACATCACGAAACATATTCAATTTATCATTAAAAAAGTTTTCACTTCAACTTTTGGTATTAATGTAGCATCGACTTGCGACAACAGATACCTGTCAATTTGCTGTGTAGTTTGGCATACCAGTGGTAGCAAGTTTTGGAGGTCTAAACTTTACAGATAAATTCGTAGCAAGTTGTGATTATTGGGGTTGTCCTAACTTACGTCCTTATGCTTCATATTTATATAATCGATGTTTTTTAAATCAAGATAAAGTGAATCACCGCCAGCCATCGTCTCTCATTGGGTTTTTACAACGTTGCACGTTCTCCGAAACAATTCAAAATATCGACTCTTTCCTCTACAAAGGTCGTAAAGACCATTTAAAGCAAATTGAATTTTAATGCAGACTTACATAGGTTTTTATGCTCTTTCGATCTGTGTTTTTAAAATAGCGGTACGGCGAAAGACGTGTTTTTAATACCATACATTATCTTAAAGCTAAATATCACTTTTCATCAAAACTGGAACATCAACAGTTTTTTTTAATATATATAACGGGACATTAAATGTGGCAAAGGAATTTAAGAACTTTCATCCTAGAATACAATTGTATAAGTATAAAAACAAAAGACTTAATCTGTAACCCCGTATAAATAACCCTATTTTTAAACAGGGTTGGTAATATCCAATATCTCTACTAATACTTAATTGAGCCTGCCTACCGCTGCCGTATACGTGAGAGAAAGGGAAGCCAGACAGACCGTTATGCGTTACGTTACGAAGCGGTTTACCCTCCCATAAGAAGTTATCACTTTAAAAAAAAAATATAGCCTATTTATTGAGGCAGGGTATAGGCTACTTAACTTTACGCTACGACCTTAAGAAGCTAAGCAGTAATTATGAACGTAAAGCAATCTTGCAAAGTGTTAGCAAGTATGAGAAGTAAGAACAACGATAAAGCTACATGAGTACGCTGACAGAGCGGCGCGGCGGAGATTTGGTCGAAAAAATTGAACACGAGTGAAACCGTGGAGCATATATAGTTGATAATAAATATAAAAATATCCCATATTGATATTTAAATTTTGGATACAGACCAGTCGATCTCGGAGCGCAACAAGCATAGGCGTGCCACTATGCCAGGTGTCACATCTGGTGTTCGCATTGCAGTCGGATAACAATCCTGACAACCCCGCAAGATACCGGCGTATTATATCCGATATTCATAATATCATCAGATGTAGGTAGTTCTTATTGTGAAAAAAAAATAGTTCTTAAAATAAGTTTAAATAGTTAAAAAACTACTAAAAATACGTTCTAACTAAGCACTAAAATATATTAAGCTTTTTAGTATTATAATAACATCTCTTTACCAAGCCCAATCTATTTGATTTGTGAAAACGAATCATATGAATGAGCCTACACTCGAAGGGTTTACTAGCCACTGGTGTGTTCCACAATTCATCTCCTGGCTAGTACGTACAATAAGTAATTTTATCCCCTTTTCAACCCTTTTGAATTTATAAATATTTATTATCAGCCCACTTGAAGTTATTCAAATGATTATTCACCTGAATTTATTAAAAAAATATGCTAATATGTTGCGATTAGTAACTCGGAATATTGAAAAAACTGTTTAATCTACATAACAAATTGATAACGTAAACAATTTTATGTATTCAACTTTCTCTTCTAAGCGAAACGTATTTTTAGAGGAAATCATAAACAATATTTCCGAGTGCATTAATGTTTCCAATAAATACTAATATACTCTTTTATCGGTTAAAACGGTAAACAGTGAGTAATAATATATCATAACAGTGATTCATTCCATAACAAAACATATTCGGTATAAGACGTGCAAGTAAGTAAGATAATTGAATATATGAAGAGTCAATTTCAAACAATCAGCATTATATATGTACTAAGGTTTATATTTATAATACACGGTCCATCGAAGAGAACATAAAATGTCAATGTTTGTAAACTGCAAAGCTACACATTCACACATAGTACATAACGCGTAGTAATTTATAATGTTGCCATGATGAAATTTGATAAAACTTAAGTTTAGCTAATATTATAACGATATTTTAATTCAGTGTATAGTAATCAATAAATTTAAATTATATCAAAGTAATGTCAAAATAACAGGTTTTCATTAAATGCATAAGGAAGTATACACGGCACTTATACAAAAACTATTTTTAAAATTTTTGTCTGCTCGTTTGTTCCGGGTAATCTCCGAAACGGTTGGACCTATTTAGACGAGACTTTCACTGGCATTTATCCGATGTTATTAGGAATAACTTTCATGGAACTTACAAGGAACTACTTTACATACATGGAACTACATACTACTTACATGGAACTTATACTTTCATGTTAGAAAAATAATTATGGTTCCGCACAAAAAATAAAAAAGTGTTTTTTAGTATTCCACGCGAGCGAAGCCGCGGGCACAGCTAGTTATTTAATAAGACAGTTTTAGTTTGAAAACTTGTAATTAAACTGTTACTATTACACACTAGGATAATTATCAAGAATTATCATCAATAGTAGACCACAGCCGCCGTCGCATATTTATATCTAAAAATAATAGAATCAAGAGTCCTTATGTTATTTGGATTGGCTGAATACAAAACTATACAAATTAAAATAAATCACTATGATGGATTTGTTAAGTAATTATAAACGAACATAAAATACTAAATGCGGTACAATTATATTGGCAACACTAAACATTTAATCACTTTAACATTCTTCTAAGAGTTATATGTATACGAGTAATTTCATTCACACTTACGTATCGTATGGAATGGTGGCTGTCATTTTTTTATAATCACAATATAACCAAACAATATTGTTTTAAATTGTGAATTTAAAAATGTATAATACAGACTGGTAAACGCAACGACAGTGGATCGTAAACTGACACTACTGCCATCAGTGCAGTCTGACAGGCGCTTACGCATGCACACCACAAAGAAAGTTGATTCAAAGAAACGAGAAAAAACATGTTTAAATAACGTTGTGCGAAAGAGAGAATAAAATTATATTTTGTTGACTTTTTTGCGTTTAATGGCCTGACTTGTAAGTTGTTGTTGTAGTCGTGGAAGCCTGTAGGCAATCTGTTTTGTTTAACAATTTTCCTGTTTTAAGGTTATCTGTATATAACGTGTCTTTGTTTATATGCGTTCATAATGCATTCATCCGATAACACTGAAACTAGGGATCCGATATTTGATCGATGATATCGAAACATGGCTGTTGCGCTTTAAAATGTATTTTTTTTTTACTTTGATGTTAGGTTCTGTAGAACAAAATTAGATGTTTACACATTTGTCTGTCATAAATGGAGTTTTGAAGGTCCGTAATTAAGTAAAACATAAGCAGAAACACAAATTTACCTAAAAAAAGGTAAAAACTTTATATGTGTAGTTAAAAAAAATACGATAGCGATAAATAATCGTCATATAATCGTCACCACGTAAAAAAAGGTCACCCACTCGAGTAGCACCAAAACCCTCATATTCTCTAATATTGATGTTTTTATTTTAACATTTATCGGATAACGATATACACCATTTTTTTAGTCTTTTAATTTCGAAATCGGCGGAAAAGAAGTCGTAGGCGAAAGCTACTCATAAATATGTTATTAATCGGTTCTGGAGATATCTTTTGAGTTTCTCATGTACCGACATTTTTTTTTAAATCCAAATATCTTTCTTAATTTTATATTAAAAACTATAGTAATGACTTAACTAGATAACTTGTTCAATACAAATATTTACACAGATGAAAAAAATCTATGTTTCCTGTGCATAGTAAGTGTCATAACATGAAAAAAAAAACAAGCTTAGTATACCCCAAAGTTTGATCATTACATGGTTATATTATTATCGATTATCTTGAAGTTTGCGGTTGTGATAACAAAGAATATAAAATTGTTGTTGAGATGTGACATAGCTATGAAAATTCAAGTTTAATATCTGCCTAATAATATATACTATTTTTTTCCTCACTAGCATCATATGATACTTAATCTGTTTTACTGTAAATTTTCAATTTTTTTATTTCTTTTTATGACCAATACATCAACTTTTAGGTAATGCATGGCGCAGAGGCGACGGAAGGCGTGGGTGACGTGGGCCACCGCCTACAGCCTCGCGGTCAAAGGGGCTTTGCGTTACTTATACATATGCATTACTTAGATTTTTCTAATTTTATAAAACATTTTGAATATCACCCATGACTCGAAGTATACTTCTAGCGGCTATATCGAGTGGCGTGGCGTAAACTCTATATGTCATAAAGAATTCCGTTTTATTCACTCTAATATGAACTCTCGAACAATAATAGTGGGAGCAAATTTTACCTCTACTTACCATCAAGTTGTGGACTAGTGGCTCGGAAACCAAACTGCTCTGGCGGACAAAGATTTTTGTTCTCGATGACAGTCTTGACACAGTTCAGGAGGAGTAAGAATACTGTTTACTCGACTTATTAACTGAGTTTTTCACTATCCAACTGCTCGAGTAAGAATGCCTTCAAGCCGGTCGTTGCCTGCTTAAAAAGCGCGTGCGGTCACAGATCACACTTGCTGCAATCGCGCCCAATCAATAGTGCGGGTCAATAGTAAACTCGATAACACAAATACTAAGAAATAGGAAATGGAGAGAACAAAAGTTTTACATGACCTTGATACTCAAATTAAAAAAGAAATACTAAGACAAGAAAAAATCAAAACAAATTTGTTACTGATCAAGCGAAGAAGACTATTAGCTTGCAGAAAAAGTACAAAATAAATAATTTAAAATACTTACAATTTTTATTTCTGTAAGCAAAAGTAGATTCTGTAAGTAAAAGTAAGTGAATATCACTTGTGACAAAGTTACCTTCTTTTTCTTGAAGTTCAAGCAGGTTCATAAGTGCCGTTCTACCTTAGAAAGACAGGCAGTTACTTTCGAATTTATGATAGACCTGTGATTATGTAGCGGTGTAGAGTAGATGATGTGAGTGATGTATAGTTTAAAGAATCTTTGATCTACAATAACTATCATAAAAGACTATAATATGTACCAACAAACAACAAACTTTGGTAATAATTGGCAATAAAAGCATCACGAGTTCTATGAAGTCGGTCAGGTATTCGCTCACTTTAAGTGCTTTGACTTTGAGGTATTTGACCATCACTTAAAATTTGCTCCCATGGAGCCGGTAAATGCTGTTCTGGGTCATCTGGAGGTAATATTTCTTCTCTACGGCGTAAAATATTGTGAAAAACTGCTGTGACCTCTATAATTGTCAATGCTTTTTCTAATTTGACACGCATCCCAAGTGCCAGCACAGGAAATCGTCTTTTCCATACACTGGCACTCCTTTTAATAGGATTTCTGGTTCTTATTTGTTACTCATTATAGAGTTGCTCTGCCTGTGTTCTCGGGCTTTCTAATGGAGGCATCATGTAAGACGTTGAGGCATATCCACCATCAACTACTAAGAGTGTATCACCATAGCATCCATCTTCAAACTTTACCTTAATTATGTTATTGTGAATATTGTGCTGTCATGACATGACCCTGGCCATCTTGCCACGATGTAAGTGATTTCTAGGTTGGAGTTGCATATGGTCTGCACATTTATAGAAAAATAACCCTTTCTGTTTCGGTACAATTCTGCTTGTTCACCTCCTACCTGAGATCGGAGAGGGGCAAAGGACAACTTAATGTGCGTGCAGTCCATAGAACCTACCCTTGGAAATCGAGCAATGTGATAAAAATTGTCTTGCTCTGTCCTTATCTCTAGTTGAGTACTGGGGAACTTTATGTATTCACTATGTAGTGCAGTAATAGCGGCACTGACTCTGTGTATTATTTTATTTGTAGTAAGAGTGCTCCAACCACAGGTGTCGCCAATGGTCATTTGAGTCGAATTGCTTGGATAAAATCGTAGAGTTCCCAGCAACTGATTTATAGGTGAAATGGAGAAGTTGCTGAAATAGAACAAAATTATCATTAAATTAATTAATTTGGCATAGATACAAGAAAATGTACTTAGGTAGCTACATGTTATTATAAGAATAATAATGTTAAATAATCTATCGTGTCATCATCATTATTTTAACATCTACCTAGTCATATACTGGACAGACAGGTAATAGCCTACCTACGTAGGCAGGTAAATAAAGTAAAATCAGCACTATCTACGGTCAGAGTGCACTTAAAAGGTCGCAAAAAAAACTTCGCAGGTATAAAGAATGTACACTTACCGGTCAGAAATATATTCCAAGTTACGTTCAATTTTCGATAGCAGAAACAAAGTGGCTTCTTTGCTCAAACGAAACCTCATCGCAAAATCATGGTCATCATAATATTCAAAGAAGTCTTTTCTTTCTTTTAACCTTCTTGGACGTCTAGGTATAATTTCCTCATCACTATCACTATCATCAATCAAATTGTTTAAACGTTGCATTATATAATGCCAGACTATTAATTTAGTGCGTTGCGTTGACTTGAAATTAAAACACAGAATAAATATTTGTGAAATGACAGAAATCAGATGATTGGACTGACTGACGCCATTGCATTATTTTAGGAATAGCTCTGTTATTCCGTGCGAAACGGAGTAACAATTCCTGAATTGGCCCACTATTCTTAGAATTGTAGATGGTAAAACGTAAAATTGATTTACTCTCGATTAACTCACAATTTATTCTAAGATTAAGATTTACTCTTGTATGGTCGAATCCACTCTAAGTCGTAAAAATGTAGTAATAAACAATTAACTTACTACTAATAAATAAATATAATAAACAAGCCGCTTCTGTTCGCGCATGCTTTAATCTAAGTTCCATCTACGTCTTCGTATTCACGTCCGTGTCCAGCTATTGTGTGAAAGATGATAACTCAGATTCTATAGATAATAACATAATATATATTTTTATAAGAAGAATAATAGGCTTTAGGGGTGTTATTAATGTTGTGTAGACACCCTATTCTTATTCATGTATTTTGTGTTGTTTAAGGATATATTTACGAGTAGGTAAACGTGTACTCTGTCGATACTCGTTATTTTTCACATTATCAAATTATTGCGTGGTGGTAGAGCTTTTTGTATTGCCAAGCTAGGTAGTAGATACTCAAATTGTTTCTAAAAATCGAAATCAAAAAATATTATAGTCAATTTAGGCTCTAAGAAGGCACTTGAAATAACGTTCATTGCTATCATGCCGACTTGAAAGCCTTTCGACAACTGGATATTCACTGGCTGATTCCGAAACGAGACACGCTTAAGCGTGAAACTATAGTGGGTGCCCTACCATCCTGCAAACAGCTTTATCAAAGTTTTTTTTTTGAGTGGTAGTGCACAGAGAAATTTCTTTTGAGATTTCTCTCTACTTGGGGCAGCCTGACTGGTGGAATACTTCCACCCTACAGAAAATCGCAGTCAATTAACCTAGTGTTATGTTCCTGCGGTGAGTAGGGTTTCCAGTGCTCCTTGGGAAGGGGCGGGTTCAAAAAGAAGTAGGTCACAGATAAATATCTTCGGAGATTTCTCTCTACTTGGGGCAGCTCGACGGGTGGAATACCTCCACCCTACAGAAGATCGCAGCCAAATTACCTAGTGTTGTGTTCCTGCGATGAGTAGGGTTTCCAGTACTCCTTGGAAAAGGGTGGGTTCAAAGAGAGGTATGGCACAGAGAAATTTCTTCGGAGATTTCTCTCTACTTGGGGCAATCCGACTGGTGAAATACCTCCACCATACAGAAGATCGCAGGCAGACCTACTGTTGTATTTCTGCGGTGACTAGGGCGATAATCAGAGCTCCTTGGGGTAGGGGGTTCAAGGTCGGCAGCGCGCTAGTGATACCTATGGTATTACAGGCGTTTATAGGCTACTGTAGCCGTTTACTAACAGGCGGGTCGTATGCTTGTTTGCCACCTTTGGAGTATAAAAAAGGAAAGCTATGCGTGGAGCAAAACAATTAATCTATAAATCAGACTTTCTGATGACAATTTCACAGTGTATGCTTTCCTTAAAGGCATCTTTCGAAGATGTTTTTGCTTCGGCCCGGCAAAGGCTTTATAGCTTCTGAAGGTATGGCGTATTACATGCAAGCATGAGATCAAAGGATGTGAGTTCCGTAGTCTTTACCGTTAAAAATTTTATTCCACCCTAAAATCACCGGTCACGTATTCGCCACACAATACGTCCTCAGTACTTTTATGTGCCAGTCAGACTATAAAAATCACAGTGTTTTACTGATATCTCTAAACTTTGTTGCGCAATTACGTGTTAGGAAAGGCTAGGAAACCTGCCAATAGCACAAGTGTATTAGTTGTAAAACTTAATTTATACAAATTTTATTAACATTTAGTCAATTTTGTAAGTATTTTTAGTTCTCTCGCCTTTATTGTATTCTAGTCTATGTCTATACAATATTATAAAGTTCAAGATTTTGTTCTTTTTTTTTGTTTCTTTGAAAATATAATTTAAAGTAATTTTGGCCCATTTATTTTAAGAAAATTTTTTTACTGAACAAAAATAATAGCAAAGACGTAACACCGAAGATTTACTATGCTCTTTAATGGTTTTCAAAATTCTATGGTGTGTTATGTTTAAATAAGTCATTGTGATTGTTACAATTACATATATTTGATCGTTACGATTCATCTTTGGAAATGATCATAACACAGTAGGTAATAATAGATCAGATAATTGTATGATCGTTTTTATTCATATCATTGTCATCAGTCATTGAAGTGATTCGAATATTTTTAAAACCCCAGTTATAGTTTTCACGGACAATCATAGTAGCTTTGTTCAATAAAACGACAAAGACCCAAAATAGCCTTATTTAAACAACTGGTTGCAAAACAAATTTAAAACAAATACAAACATTTTTATTACGAAAAACAATTATTATAATAATACCTACGTAACATATTCAGCTAAAATAGTATATATAATATAGCTACATAACTAAGGTCCCAAACTAGGCTATGACTGTAATTCGTGTCATTATGTGTTGTTTTTAAAATGAAACTTTTATTCTATAGCCCCAAAATTTTTCGTTCATCTATCGCATGTCGCATTACAGCTGGCCGTAGAGTAGGTTACTGTGAGACTCGAGGCTAAGATGAAGTTATTATTGGAACGAAGTTCCTTATGGGGCGTTGCGGAGGGGTACCCCTAGCCGGCAATAAACGTCCGTAACATTAAAAAAAAGCGTAAGATTTTTATGTATAGTCTATGTATGATGGCTATACAGTATCTAATGTATAGTCTACAACATAATTAGGCTTAATTATTATTATTCTTGTAAATAACTGTTTCTTTGAACATTATTATTAGATATTTTTTATGAATGATTGTAAATAAAATAAAGATGTTAAGATAATTTTGTTAAGTAGTTTTTTTTATTTATATCGATAAAAAATCATAATAAAAATGTATACCCGAATAATTATTTTCTTTATACCTCGAATAGAACTTGAAATTAATATTTTATAATAAGGAACTTCGTTCCTATATGGTGTCCCACGATACCACACGGTTTTTTTATTTTATTAAAGTGAAACTTTTATTCTATAGCCCTAATATTTTTGTTCATCTATCGCATGTCGCATTACAGCTGGCCGAGGAGTAGGGAACTGTGAGACTCGAGGCGAACATGAAGTTATTGATAGAATAATTGAAGTTGGCAACGATTCAATGATTTAATTACTTTATTTTATTATTATTTTTTATTTTTAAAGTATCCTTTCTATTGTGGTTTCGTAAAACCACACAATATTTTTTATTCTACATTACACCGATCATTTGACTACAAAATTCTAAAACGAGTATTCGTCAAACTTGACAAAATTGCGTACAAAGGTGGAAGTCATAATTAAAAAAAATCGATGCCTACGATACAATTTGAATTGAAACAGAAAATAGTAGGTGTTGCATGTTGATTTCAAAATAATACAAATTAAAGAATAGAAAATTAAAATTACTATTATGTGCGTTCGTGTTCATGTATGTGTGTGTATGTATTGACTTTATATTGGGTTGTGCAAGAAATGAACCAAATTTTGGGCTAGTGACTTACAATGTATCTTTAATAATCCTTCTGTCTGTTTGTAAGAAAAGAAGGAAAATTAAATGTTTATCAACTTTTATTTTTTTAAGCAACGTATTTTACATCGCACAAGATTTACTATTAAATTGGTTGGTTTTTAAAATAACATCATGTTTTTATATAACAAGTGGTAATTTTTATAACAACATTATTTGGTTTGTATCCATGTCAAAAAGTACTTATTTTTGCAAACCATAATTAAACGCACGTTAAATAAAAAATTGAACTCCGCCCAACCTGTTCCACCGCAGGACAACTAGACGTCATGACGGTTTTTTCACCCTTATGTGGTTGACATTCCCCCAATTCGCACGAAGCAGTTTGCTTCGCCGTTCATTATGCGAATGGATAAGGAGTGCAACTCACTCCTGGCGTCTTTCTTTCTGCCTACCTATAACTAGGGAGTCTTCAAGTGAAGAGTGAACAGGCATCTGATAAGTGAGCGCGATCCATGGTCGGTCTCGTTTTTACTTACCATCACGTGTGACCGAAGTCAAGCTCATAACTATACTCTATTTTAAAAAATACTGAATATAATTTACATATATATTAAACCATTTTGCTGTATTTACTCAATTTCAATTAATTATTTACTAGTAACATTATAGGACTACAACTAAATGAATCACTGTATCATTAGTAACAACTCAATCGTTTCTAAACAGTACCGTTTCTAAATGGTACAGAGTTCAGATTTTTATTGCGCATGCTACATTAAAAGTGGAGTAACCACTATTTATTTTCAAGGACAAATAGTACACTTGTTCAATTAATCAGTGAATCAATGTGACGGTACTGTACCAGATAGTAAGCACAGTCGACTCAAGCAACATCAACAACCACCGTGTAATCCTTAATCCATATTTAGTCGTCGCTGTTATGCCTGCTCAAATGTATCTTTCCGTTATGTTTGTGGGAATCCATACAAAAGAAAGAAGTTAGACAGTTCCACAACTTCACAGTACGCCTGGAAGTAGTAAAGATCCAAAAAAGAGCCAGGTGCGCGTATCAGGTAAAAATTACTAGATATATAGTGATCATTTTTTTTTGTTTACTCCTTCATTCAATAAAAAAAGTTTTAGGAAACTACGATTTTCATAAGCACTACGTCGTCGTCACTTATGTCGTCCAGGCGAGCGGAGCCACGGGCACAACTAATTAATATAAAAACAAGAATGCCTGCAATTTTTTTTTTCTATCTGACTATACTGTTAGCTATAAGGGCTCAGGAGCCTCGAACGGCTTTTACAGCTTCACCGGGCTTGTACCTGCAAATAAATTAAACGTTTAATTTATACTTAAAAGTATAATTACTTAATTTTATGTCGACAACTTAAAAATTTAAAACAATCTCTCTCTAGAGAAACCTGTGTTAACTTTTTTAAATATTTAACTAACTTTCTGCACAGAAAATTTGCTATAGTATTGATTTGTATTAATAACCCTACATTATACATACCTATATATAAATAATTGTAATTTTTACATTAACGTTGTTTGTTTCCTCATCATCATATTTCAGTTTCTGAAACCGTGACACTGTGGAACCGTCTCCCCCCAGCCCGTGTGTTCTCTTCTTCTGACAACATTGGGTCATTGGAAGAGACACATCACATTTTAAAGAAAAAATATCTATATGAATAAATCTGTTTTTTTTTTTCAAATTCCTTATTGATAAATCTCTATTTGATCATAAATGTGACATATTATTTTATATTTTTGCTTTTTGTAATAAATGTTCAGATTTAACTGTAAAACAGCTTGACCGATTTTTATGAAATTTTGTACGCAGGAAGCTTATATCTTTCATAACTGTCACTTCCATACTTTTAGAACTCCTAAAAAAACCTGTTAATTTTCAACCGACTTTGATGAAATTTTGTACACGTGTATGTCATTCCTTAAGAGCTTTCGTTGAAGGAAAACATCGTTATGAAACCATAGCATGGTAGTGAGGCACTTTATAAATCTCGTCTGACTTGGTACCACACTCAAGTTGAAAATCTGTCGCCTGTTGAATTTTCCTTCTAACACAGTCGCTTGCCTCAGATGTTCCACGGTTTCTGAGATAATATTTTAATTTTTTTATATACAATTGTATACTTTCCGTAAGCTAGCCGAGTTGAGTCGTTTCGGATTAGTCGTAAGTCGACTCTGCTCTCGCCTGATGGCAGGAAGCTGAGTTTCTCTGTAACAATTGTGAACTAATACTACTAAAGGTTATAATATATTCTTGTTTTTTTTTTGTCTTATTGTATCAGACAAGTTTTTTTTAAATATAATATAAATTTTGTTACCTAGAACCCGTAGTATTTTTATTTATATATATCCCAGGGTTTTAAATGGTAGTAGCACCGCAACTATAGGACTGTTTCAGCAGCTGCACTTGAAGGCCACTTAGGTTTCATTTTCATTAACCATCGACCGAGATTGTATTCTAACGTTAAGCTTATAAAGTACAAAATAGTCACAGCTTATCATATGATGTGATCAAAGACGGTATCAAGCAGGGCATTAATTTAGGACTGTATAGTATAGCTACTCAAGTATAGCTGCACCAGAATTGATAAGTGCTTTGCGAGTTTCAAATCGAGAGTAGTAGCATGGTGTAGCCAGGCTTTTGGCCAGGGAACCCTCCAGGCAGGGCAAAGTTTTTTTTTTTTAATTCTAAATTTGGCAATACGATTCTACAGCACCTGATGGTAAGTACGGTACAGACCAGCCGAGGTTCGTCGTAAAGTTCGTCTGAGTCTTCAGGGCCCTTGAGAGCCAGTTGCCTCAGTAGACCATATCGTCACTTAACATCAGGTGAGATTTTGGTCAAACACTAAAACCTATGACGTATTTAAAAAAAACAACAATATGAGTAATAAATAAAACTACGGATCGTACAATAAAGTCGTGCGAAGCCGTGGGTCACCGCTAGAAGTATAGAATATAATTAAATATAAAAAACTTGAAATATCTGCATAAATTGTATCGCATCGTTCCAAAAGTCCTTTCGCAAGCGCCAACATGATAGTTATGATAAAAAATTGCGACGAAAATAAAAACCGCGCGGTCAGTACAATAAAGAATACCTATTTATCTAGAGAGACTCCGTACCTCGGAATAAGAGTGGCCATAATATGAATTTATAGGCAATTTGTTGGAAGATATACAGCACCCTTAGACAGCGCACTCTGTGTTTTTGTCTAATGAAAGGTTTTTTTCTTGATATACGCACTTGTTTGAAGAACTGACTGTTTTTTATATATACAGTACCTTGCCACAAGTTTTTAGGGTTACGTTATCAACAAGGAACCCTTATAGTTTCAACCTGTCCGTCAGTCTGTCTATCCGCGGCTTAGAGCTCAAAGATTCTTAGTACTAGAATGCTGTAATTTGGCATTGTTATACAGATTATCCATGCCGAATAAAGTGGTAAATTAAAAATCAAAAATATTGCGAGTGTGTGATAGCCATTTTTCGATTCAGCAATCTGTTTGCGAAATATGAAGCTTTAAAGGGCAAATTTTTGTTAATGTCAAGTGCCCCCCATCCCCCACCTGTTAAATATTTGGTTTCACATATCTAATATGTGAAAGAAATCACGGAGAAATATATCAGCTATGTAGACTTTACACGTTATCGAGTAATTTTTATCCCGCCTGCCAACATCATGACGAAGTAGCCATCAATGATAACAGTGTAAATTCATTATATTCACTTTTGTTTTAATTGTGTCAACATATTTAATTTGTTATTTGTACACCATAAAATGATTTATACATAATTAAAAAAAAGTCAGTGAAATCAATTTACATTATTATCATTGATGGCTAATTAACTTTATCATGTCACAATCCCGTCTCATGGTGCGGACACAGATATGGAAGGTTTTCAGTAGATTTTTGTTTAGTAGAAATATTCACCAACAAGAGTAAAAAACATAAAATCTATAACGACCACGAAGAATGTAATGTAATTTGAATTTCCATATTGTTTAAACAAATTTCTATACAATTTTAGTTCAAAAGCCTTTCCGCTATCAGTAGATATTTAAAAAAAAACACGTAGTAGTTGTGAAACCCTCAGAAAACTTACTAATGAGAATAACTGTATAACGTATTCAATTTTGTTATCTCACAGGCTAAATCCTATAGATGTACGTATTTGTCTCTTACTAGTGTCGCTTTTTCGTTTCATCGAGTTTCAAATCACAACGGTGCTAAAGACGTTTTCACTTCAATTATGTTCGATTGTAATCGATATATATAATAAAATTATACATCCGCTATAAAAATATATTATTTTGGACATCAAAATCAACTAGTTTATGTCTAGTTATTTGTAGACTTACACTGATATATAGCCCATTATAATTACGTAATACGAGTAATAATAAACGTAATGTTATTTTTGGCTGTAAATGAAACACATCTCATCAGGACATACTAACAACAAACTACAGTTCCATAATAATACATGCGATAGCCTAATAGTTTTTTATCATCGCATTCTTGTCCCAATACAAAACTAAATTTAACGCACCCAAAACGTTGTTGAATACCGAAATAGGTGTAAAAGTTTATTACAAAAGTACGAAAAAATAACTGATGTGCTTAAAATTAAAATAACGTATAAAAAGCTACGTTAAAGTACGTTAAAAAGCTTCCAAACCACGGTATTGTTTTCTAAATGAAAAACTACTTCTTTTTACAAATCTTTATAAAATACTAATTAGCTTTGAAATTGTAATTTTATCTTTTTCAAATAAGAAATTAACAAAATATACTATTTTTAAAAACTGAGACATATTTGCAACTCTTAATTAGTTATTAAAAAATACTCCACATAATTTAAATATTTTTATACCATTTTGCTGTAGTTACTCTGACTGATTCATTTACTCATAGAGTATTATTATTGGACTACAACTAAATTATTTATGTGAAATAACTCTATCGTTGCTTACTTTATTAAACTGCGGTGTACTAAAGTTGTTATTGCACACGCTACACTAAAAATAAAGCACCCACGATTTGCTTATTTTAAAGGACCACTGAATAATTGTAATAAAACTTCTTTAGGCACGATTTGAAAGGAACTCGAGATATTTTTCGAACGGAAATAACGCTTTGACATATTGAGTAAAACATGAAGGTGTTTTTGTTTTCGACTATTTTATTTTTTTCGGTACTCACCCGATGTTTTGTTGAATATGTCGTAAAAAAATCCCTGAAAGTTTAGCCTTTAATAATAATTTTAAGTACTTGCCCTGAGCGTGAAAGTATTTTCCATTTAAAGTACACGTAATTGAAGATATATTTTTATTTATTTGTATAATTCAGCCGAATTTTGTGTTATCGAATCGGGATTTATGACGATTTACTCAGAATTAAATAATCTACTTTTGTGTCCATTGCGGCGATGAAGAGATCATTCAATACTTACACTAATTATTTTATTAACAATTAATAATATTATTATAAACACATTACTATTATTTGCTACACACACATCTCAAACTCATATTCTGTCAATATATATACGACAACCTGCACATCAAGAAAAATACAAATTTTTAATTGATCTGAGTTCCCATTATTTGTTTTACATAACTCATTTATATAACAAATATATGTATTACGTTTACGACTTGTGAACAGAAAATGGTATAAGAGATATCACTAAACATGTTTTTGGGTTCCGTACTCAAAGGACGGAATAAATTAGTTTTGATACTTTATTTTCGAGTACCCATAAAGTTTTAAATTTTAATACTTCTTGTAAAACAGACAAGTGCCAAAGCCTCGTGCGAGATATGAAAAAAAGTCAATACAAAGAATTCAAAATTCAATTTTATTTTGTGTACTGACAATTTTAGTTTTATCGCTTTCCTCTAAGGAGCACTTTAAAAAAGAGTTCCCATCAAGTCGCCCTAAAAGAAAATATAAATGTGAAACATTTTAATATTCGTCTACAATTGTGGTCATCCTACATTAGATATTGTGTATATGCAGATATAACCAGGGTAGTCGACCCAGCAAATGGTGTGTTTAGAAAATATAGCCACTTCAACCTCAAAGTCAATGTACTGTAGCGCAGTACCAGTGTGGAATAAAATTGTGCATTTTATATCGACGTTACATTTAATAATTTTATCAATCTATATCAAACAGTGACTCAGTGATACGCTGCTCGGAAGCCAGTTCAAAGACCGTAGATTCTATTCGAGATTGTGCCTGTTGGTATTTTTTAATGTTCGCTTGATTAGCTATCTCTCTCTCCAGCTGTTCTGGTAGGCGCGCTTAAGATCCAAATTGATTTTTAAGCTTGACATGTAACCATGTATCCTTTTATATTATAAGTGACAGTGTGGCCCTTTTTTGCGAGGGCTTAAGGCACTCAGCCGCGAAAGCAACAAGTTTCGAGGGTGCCAAAGTGGTCGGACCTCGGCTCGAACTGTTGCCGCGTATGCAATGAAGTCGCGATCTGTCTAATTCCCTATCATTCAATCTAAACTAATTATACATATATACATGTTTCTTCCCCTTGGGAGGAGGGAAGGCACATGTTGGCCCAATTTCGCTCTCAAATACACCTGCTGAAACACACTTATAGGTGCTTGGTGACAAATTGTCAACTTGAGGGTGGTAGCTGGCCAGGCGGGCATTAGAAATTGCCCTACCAACATGCTACTATTTCATCACAATATTTTTCTTTACCGAAAGCTCAGACTCATTGTAGGGATTTGAACTCACGTCGATTGACGTTGTGTCCGTACATGCTACAAGTGAACTATCATTACTTCGGTATTTATGATCTTCAGTAGATTTGCAGTAGATCTAATAACAATCTACCGATTGTTATATTACACGAGAATTGTGTCCGACAGAATCGCAACCATAATACACCCACCACAGTTCACGCTTAGGAATCTCTCGTTCCGGGATTAGCATCCAGTTATCAAGCGGGTTGGTAGGGTATCTTTACCCGACCAGGTTGCGACCACCATATACATGGTGAACCCGACACAGTGACTCTTTTTAGGTTTATCGCAGGGTCAGCCTGTTTTTATCTATTTCAGAGGCTTGCGGCATGATAATGACGACCAGCGATGTATTGCTGATTTATCGGTGGTCCCCGTTATTTTTTATTGTATTGTACCGTCCCTTTGCCTTACCATCATGAAAATTGTTTCTTTTTTAATATTGCACAGCCCTGCAAGCTTCAATTCCATTTGGGCAACTTTAAGATGAACAACGCTGTCGACTTACCCTCGAACCCGGGACCGATTGATTACATTTACACGTCATTAACCAGTGAGCGCGCTCGGTTCGTGTGCTCCGGAATATCTCTTTTAAGGACAGTAGAAACCGAAGACCTTTTTAATAATGAGTTTATTTACTTCAGTTCATATTTTTTTCTATCATAGCTCAAAGCCGAAGTTTAGTCAAAATTAAAGTCATAAATACTAATAAAACTAAATAATAAGTAGACACGTATGAACGTTAAAATACTACCACCGTTTCGAAAAACATCCCAGTCATCGATTAAGGCAGGCCACAAACTCGATCGGCTTCGTCTTTTTTTATTTTGACTGATTAAATAATGTTTACAGTAAAAAAATATAATATTTTAGTAGATGTACCGAGAGGGAGTCATTTCCAGACATTACTATCATTAACGTAATGATCCACCTTTCGAAAGTAACACCTGCTTAACATGGTCTTTGAACTTAGTTTATGTCGGTTGTTCGGTGGATGGTACTGGCCATATCAGAGCAATCTCGCTATTTCACCAATCTGTTCGCAGGATGCTAGAATACTGGTAAATCACAACCAAGAGGATGCGACGACTGGAAAGACATAGAATGGAGCAGTAGGGGGACTCACCAACGTATACTTGTTTGCATTTGCTGTGATCCGAGGGTGCACCCTGAACTTCCTTGCACGTCTTACAGTCACAACACTTCTAGAGCACTCGAAAGATGTATTTTGCTTGATTTCCGATACTTTTTGCCATTTAACACGAAATTACTCGCAGCGCGTGTATCACTGCAGTTCCGCGGCGGCCATTACACTTTGTTCGGTTTTACGAACAATTACGCGGCAACTTTGCGCGCGTATTTTAAATTCAATGATGTCCCCAAGGAAATAGGAGAAATAGGAAGAATTTGGAATAGGAGAAAAGGGATGTCGCAACATACCCCCCACTTGGAATTCACAAGGATTCCAGAGAAAAGCAAAAATACGTTAACTGTATGTACTCGGAAGCTAAAATTTACTTATAACTAAACAAGTTACAATATATAAATAACCCTATTGTTGTAGAGTCTAAATATAAATTAAATTAACGCTATATCTAAATAAATTAGCTTAAGTAATTTTAATAATAAACTCAAGCTTATTGCAAAGGTAAAGGACAAACCTTCACCACCGGGCGTCGAAACTCGCTGCCATTCGCTGTTTTTACAGTAACAACTCTTACAACGTTATCAGGACCCGGATGAATTTGAATAATTTTAGCTATTTTCCACGATAAAGGAGGAAGATTGTGTTCAACCATAATAACTAAATCATTAATTTTTAAGTTAGGTGCAGTTTTAAACCATTTGTTCTTCTGTTGAAGTGTATGCAGATAATCACGCTGCCATGTACGCCAAAAAATTTGGGTAATTTTCTTAATTAACTGCCAACGAGAACGTGGGCAGGTCGTTTCGACCAATGGAGCTTCAGGTAGGCCGACGAGAGGACTACCTATAAGAAAATGACCGGGTGTGAGCACATCAGCTTCGTTCGGATCTGACGAAAGTGTACAGAGAGGTCTCGAATTAAGAACTGCTTCGATCTTAGTAAGTACAGTAAACATTTCTTCTAATGTCAGAGTTTGCGAACCAATAACGCGTTTTAAGTGGTGCTTAGCTGATTTGATACCGCTTTCAAAAATACCTCCAAAATGAGGAGCACCAGGTGGATTAAAATCCCATTTTATTCGTCTTACCGCAAGACCATCTGATATATCGTTACGATTTCTAAAGAAAATGTCATAAATATCGTTCAGTTGACGATTAGAACCTATGAAATTGGTACCACAGTCTGTAATTATCTTACTGCAGATACCACGTCGAGAAACAAATCTGTCAAGGGCTGCTAAAAAGGCTTCGGCACTAAGTTCTGTCACTACCTCGAGATGGACAGCCTTGACACTTAAACATATAAATAGGCACATCCAGGCCTTATAAGTACGGGCATTACGACGCCGACTTTCCTTTACAATAAACGGACCACCAAAATCGATTCCAATATTTTGAAAACATCTCCCAGACGAGATTCTGTCAGCTGGAAGATCTCCCATGACTGGTTGAAAAATTACTGGTTTAGATTTAAAACATTTAATGCATTTCGAAAGTCTTGAACGAATCAAAAGCCTTATACCCAAAATCCAAAATTGTCTCTGAATAAGAGATTGCAATGTACGAGGTCCACAATGCAGATATTTAAGATGCCAACTATCAATTATCATTTGAGATAACGGGGAATATTTTGGCAGTAAAATAGGATGTATAGTAGTGTCGGGTAAGTTAGAGTGACGCAAACGACCCCCCACTCGCAAAACACCATGATTATCGATAAATGGTGACAAACGTTGAATTGATTTAACACAAGTAGCTCCTTGTTTTATAAAGTCAATTTCTCGAGAAAAATATTCCCTTTGAGTATGCTCAACTAAAATCTTAAGTGCATTTTCTAACTCTATGGTGGATAACGGCGAAGTATATCGCTTATCTCGTTTAAGTTTTATGTTTTTAGCAAATCTTAGACACCAAGCGACAACACGTTGTAATTTTGAAAATGTTGAACATCTTGAGATCAAATCAGGTAAATAATTTTCTGATTGAGCTTCTACAAAACAATCTGTAGAGAGCGGTTTCCGTTCTGGTAATTCAGTTTCTGATACTAACTTCTTCTGAGTTGGCCAATCGTCAGGAGGTAGACTAATCCAAGATGGACCTTCCCACCAGAGTTTGTGGGTGGCTAGTTCATTACAAGTTGCTCCACGGCTACAGACATCTGCTGGGTTCTCGCGAGTAGAAACGTGAAACCATAAGTTAGACTCAATCAAATCTGTGATTTGTACCACGCGATTTGCGACAAACATCTTAAGGAGATGTGGTGGAGTATTAATCCAAGATAAAACAGTGCTACTGTCAGTATAAGCTCTAACAGAGTCAATTTTTAATTTTGATCGAAGTAAATTATACATGTGGCCCAGCACACGAGCCAATAAAACCGCCGCACACAGTTCAAGTCTGTTAACCGTCAACGGTTTCAAGGGTGCTATTTTAGATTTGCCTATTAAAAGATTGATCATATTTGCTTGTGGCAATGCTGTACGGACTACACAAAGGTAGACACAGCAGCCATAACCTTTAGAACTTCCGTCGCAGAACCCTACAAGATGTATTTGCATAGGATCCGGAGGTAAAAGTAAACGAGGCAATCTAATGTTTTGCAAATCCGCTAAGTTAGCTGCAAGAAGATGCCATTGCTTAGCTAAATATTTGGGGATTGATTCATCCCATGTGAGATTTATTCACATTTCTTGCATAAGCACCTTAGCAGAAAATACAATTGGACAAATCCAACCTAGCGGATCGAAAATCCTAGCAATGGTTGACAAAATTGACCGTTTCGTGAATTCAAGTTTGAAGTCATCCGAAAAAACATAAGAAAAATAATCATTGGAAGGATCCCATTTAATCCCAAGAATTTTAATTATGTGGTCATTAGCAGACTCCATAAATAAATTGGGAGACTGATGATACGCGGGTGGTATATCAGAAAGCAACTCGCAATTATTACTGCTCCATTTATGGAGTTCAAATTTCCCTAACTTTAGTAATTCTATTAACTCGTTTTTAAGCTCAATTGCCTTTTGTAAAGATGACTCACCTGTAATGATATCATCCATGAATATTTCTTCACGCAGAACTGATGCAGCATGAGGGAATTTAAACTCATAATCGTCCGCGAGTTGACGTAAAGTTCTTATGGCCAAATAAGGCGAACTGGTCACCCCATAAGTTAAGGTATTTAACTCATATTCTTTTATTGATTCGTTAGCAGATCCACGCCAGAATATGTGTTGATAACACCTATCTTCAGGTCGAACTAGTATCTGGCGATACATTTTGCATATGTCTGCTGTAAATACAACCACGTGCAGGCGAAACTTTGTCATCAAATCTATAATATCAATTTGAAGTTTCGGGCCTACGTGAACAATGTCATTCAGAGAATTGTTATTTGTTTTAGGACAGCTAGCATCAAAAACTACACGAAGTCGTGTGGAAGTGCTATCCGGTTTCACGACACAATGATGAGGAATTATATATGCGCTATCAGTAGACGAAGTTTCAACTGGTTGCATGTGACCTAACTGTTCGTACTGACGCATAAATTCCAAATATTGAGTTTGAATGCCTGGATCACGACTTAGTCGTTTTTCCAGATTAAGCAAACGATTTAAGGCTTGTCGGTTTGAGTCGCCCAAATCACATGAATTATCCTTTAACATAATGGGTACGACGTATCGTCCATCAGAATCACGGTAACGGTTATTTTTATATTTTTGTTCACAAATAGCATCTTCTGGGGCGCTGATGTTTGTCTTAGGTGGCTCTTCAGTCTCCCAGAACTTTTGAATTACGTTATCGAGCTCAAGGGTGGACACTAATAGAGAAGTGACTTCCTTAGTAGGAGAATGCAAACTTGAGTGCTCTAATTGGCCTGTGATAACCCAACCGAATACACTACCGAGCGCACACGGGATTCCGGGGCCCGGATCAAAGCGAGTACCGTCATAGATACGGTCGTAACATTCTACACCAAGAAGTATGTCCACACGGCTTGGTTTGTCAAATGTTTTGTCAGCTAAGTCGAGATGACTGTAATGTTCCCTAAGCGATGACGGCAAAGGTCTCCCTGGCATATTTGAGGAAATTTTCTTGATGACAACTAAAGGTATATCAAACTGAGGCGTTTTGTTAATCATAGGCATGATCGAACAAAACGTAACTCCCTTAATATCATGTATTGTTTTTTCACCAAGACCAGTAACAGAAACATTACATTTTTGTACCTTCAGACCGAGCCTACGGGCACAAGAACTAGTAATAAATGAATCCATAGAACAACTATCGATAAGAGCGCGCGCATGATGCATGACGGAATTCGCGCCACAAATTCGCACTAATGCAGAACCTAAAATTTTAGTTGCCGAATTGCTAGGCCAAGTTGCCGCGCTTGACAACGCCGTTGAATCCTGAACTAAATTCTCAGTAACAGTCTGAGTGGACGAACCTATGGTAGGGGAACTGGCCGACTGCTCACTCGCAATAGGTGCTTCCATCTGTAAATATGTACTAGTGGTAGGGCTCGAAGCATCTATGTGTAACAACGTATTATGTCGATTACCACAAATGGAACAAGTTGTTTTAGATGGACAAGAAATAGTACTGTGTCCCGTTCTCAAACAATTCGAACATAATTTTAATTCATGAATTAATTTACTACGCGAAATAACATTCATTTTTTGAAATTTAAAGCATTTATATATACTATGTGAAAAATTGCAGCATGGGCACAAGAATTTCGTTCGTTGATCATTAGTTGAAGAAACAAACGAAGACTTCGATTTTTTATTTAGCGGACTGTAAACTTTATTTTGAATTTGTTTAGAATTTACACTTGTTGACTTTGGTACTTTGGTAACTTCTAGTACTTTAATATAATTTTGTAAAAACTTTAATAAGTCGTCAAATGTAGGTATTTCATTTTTATTTTGTAGCTCGAAACGTTGTCGAGTGTCGTTGTCGATAACACGGTAAGCAATGTAAAATAAAATGTATTCACCGAGCGAATCAATATCAAGCGCGCGAAGCGCATTTACACATTCAAACAAAGTATTCGTCAACGAGTTTAAATCATTAAGTGACGATTTATGCAACGGTGTAAGATTAACTATTGTATCGAGATAAGTAGTGGCTAGCAGTCGCTTATTGTCATAACGATCGAGAAGTGCGTTGTAAACAACATTATAATTAGAAGCGGTTAACGGAACTCCCTTAGCTATTGTTAAGGCGAAGCCTGACAAATAAGAAATTAAATAGTGAAATTTTTCGATATCCGACAATGACTTGTTTTCATGTATTAAAGGCAAGTAGCTATCTCTGAATGTTGGCCAGTTCTCAATATTGCCATCAAACGATGGTATTCGCAATTTCGGCAAATGTATCTGAGGCTTGCACTCAACCGCACTAGTACATGCTGGAACCTTTTGAAAACTCGTTTCTGAGTTATCGATGTCAAATATCGATTGTGCTATTTGAATTATATTATAATATAAATCGTCGAAAGAATCTAACATTTGAGTATCAGGTTCAACTTCATATCCGTATTCTAAATTCTTTTGATCAATCGTTTGACAAATTTCATAAAAGTTATCTCTAATAGTATTAATGTTTTTATATCTCGCACGAAAATTTGATAATTTCGACTTATCATGAGGAACATCAATAGACAAATCATATAAAATTTGAATTGAACGAAACTCATGTTCTCGTCGAGAAACTAAAGTTTTTATTTCTGCTTCCGCCCTTTTGGTTATCTTTTCAGTTGGTTTCGACATGGCAAACACCAATCTCTAACTGCACAACTCCAACAAAATAGAAAATAATTAAAACAAAAAGTAAAATATTTGTAACTAGCGAGTGTCGTCGCCTTAACAAGTTTTTTATAATTACCCAACCTTTATCGTATATCTCCAATAATTTTATTATTGTACAATGTAATGTTATTTATTATTAGGTATAAAACCAGACAAAAAACAGTAGATATAAATGGAATGTATACCAGATATAAATTTTATAATTAGTTATTGTAAACAATTACAATACAATAGATGCGTACGTATTATAACTCGGATGAATTTAAATTTAGTTAACACATCTAATTATATGTTACCTACATTGATAATACGATTTTTATTCCGAGTACATACAATCGTACCTAAATTTGCCAATCGTATACCTACGAACAGATTGAAAAATAGGTAGGTAGATTGAAACACTTTTTTGTTAAAAAAAATTATTTAACAAGTTTTGAAGTAACAACGTAATATGAGTTGTTGAACTAATTAGTATAATTGAATGACTATTTTCTTTTGAAATTTAGTAAAAAGAAGAATAGTCATAATTTTAGTGATTCAAGGTATTGATAATCCGGCTCGTATGGATCACTTTTTTAATAATGGATGGTACTGGCCATATCAGAGCAATCTCGCTATTTCACCAATCTGTTCGCAGGATGCTAGAATACTGGTAAATCACAACCAAGAGGATGCGACGACTGGAAAGACATAGAATGGAGCAGTAGGGGGACTCACCAACGTATACTTGTTTGCATTTGCTGTGATCCGAGGGTGCACCCTGAACTTCCTTGCACGTCTTACAGTCACAACACTTCTAGAGCACTCGGAAGATGTATTTTGCTTGATTTCCGATACTTTTTGCCATTTAACACGAAATTACTCGCAGCGCGTGTATCACTGCAGTTCCGCGGCGGCCATTACACTTTGTTCGGTTTTACGAACAATTACGCGGCAACTTTGCGCGCGTATTTTAAATTCAATGATGTCCCCAAGGAAATAGGAGAAATAGGAAGAATTTGGAATAGGAGAAAAGGGATGTCGCAACATTCGGAATAAAACTACGACGGCCCGAAGTGAGCGGTGCAAGGCCGCGGGGGGGGGGGGCTAGTCGTGCCCCGCGGTTTCTGACGGTGTAATTTAAAAGAAATCGCTTATTGGTTATTTATAATACTTCAGCATAGACAATATTTTATCGGGCGGCCAGGATTATGCACCACAACTCACACTGCTCGTTCGCGCCACTGCTGCTGTAGTCATAGACCCGAGCCGAGTGCTTAAATTATTTAAATTATTATTTCCATTATCCCCCAACTGCGTGTCCAAATTAAAATGCTTAAAGAGCAAAGTTTATCTTCCTAAAATTGTCTTGATGATGAAATAACTTTCGTTCGGAAGAATTAATATGCCTAATATTAATGCTCATAATTCACTTTTTAGTAAAAATAACTCAGTAATTTTTTGTCACGAAATATTTTATTGTGGCTTATGTATAAGAGATAGGCATATGGTATCCCGAACTTTTTTTAGATGTAATAAGGAGCAATATTTTTGTAGAACATTGTATTTACATATTACTATTACTCTAGCGCACGCGGATAAAGCAGTTCGGGAACGGTGCTTCTTCCGATTTACTTACCAAAAATCAAAATTTAAGGCTAGAATTTAAAGCTAGAATACTGTCGGTCAACCGCACGCGCGAATTGTGCTACCCCAAAATGCTTATTTTGGGTGATCGTTGGAAGATAGACATATGCTATCACTGACTTTTTGTAGGTCTTTTTAAGATGTAAAAAAGATAATAGATTTAGTTCATTAATTTGATATATCTCTTATGGTTTACTTAGTTTAAGCCTTTTACTCGCCCCAAAAGCGTTTTTTTAGTTCGAATTGGTTCATCATTATCGTCACTGCTTATTTCATATGTTACAAAACCTGGCTATAACCTAGCCAGATAACACATCAGTGTACTAAAGTAAAAACAATATAAATCGGATTGTAGTATTCGCGTGAAAACAACATAAACGGACAGACAGACAGAGTGACGTTAAGTTTTATAATATGTATAGATAAAGCGCACTAAAAGAATTATAACTTTATAGTAAGTGAATTTTATTTTTTTATACTTCGTCATGTCATGACGTCATGATATGGAATATGGACTGCCTCCGCAGAACATTAATGAGAATGAACGGCCTGTGATGACCAGCGGGTGTTCGCAAACGAGGAAACTTGGAAACGAGCAAAGTTTAAGCGGCACCTGACGTCGAACCCGCATACGAGAGTTCTCAGCTTAGATTGAACCCTTCATATTATCTTTGAAGATTTAAAGTTTTCCCTGCGTAAGTGCTCTCCTATTGTTTGTAATTTAATCGGATTATGTGTATATATATATATATATACACAGACAGGATTTAATGAGTCACTCTGGTTTGAACAGTTTAGACGTTGGAATGTTCAATGAGATATCAGGGAATATATTTACTGAGAAGGCAGGTAATCTGTTCAAATTAATTACATCTTATTATTAAATAAGTATACATTACACATGTATATATTGAAACATTATAGACGGGTTGATCAGCCTAGAACAGGACATCACCGTTAATGACGTCACTTTCTTGAAGGTACGTCTTCCATTACAAGGTACTATTTCACTTTTTGATTTGTTCGCACTTTGAAAACTCGACTTGAAATGTATTATTTTTTATATCATTCGACTGTCGTATTTATCAGTTGTCATGGCAAAATGATGTTAATTCGATAACAAAGTTGCCGGCCATTTGTAAACTAATCGGTCAATAGTAAAGTACTGTTACCGGTTAATAATATAAAACAACCCACCGGCTAAGCCGGTCACGTTAAACCACACCACACCCCATTCATTTAAAAAAATATCTAAAAACAAAATTACTGAACATCATTGATTGATAGTAAGTCCACTTATAGCGGCGATCTTCAGTAACCACGTACCACGTTACCACTCCGAACTTAAGGGCTTTAAGTAATTTTCAACCCAAGCCCGGTAAAGCTGTAAAAGCCGTAAAGGCTCCAGGGCCCCTAAGGCTAACAGTATAGTCAGTTCGAAAAAAAAAAAAAAAAAAAAAAAAAACTAATTTTCAATGGATTTTTTTTTTTAAATCTTTTTTATTGATTTCTCCAAGTACATTTTAAAAGTTGGTTGACTATTACTTGTTAACTTGTAAAGCCTACTTAGCTGTGATAGTTTTCCTCTTAATTTCGTTACTTAGCTACTGCCGTAAATTCTTTCACATTTCCAAAAACAACCATTTAACAGGCAGGGGGAGGGGGCAATGGAATCTAACAAAAATTAGCCCTTTAAAGCTTAATATTTCGCAAACAGATTCCTGAAACATAAAATGGTTTTGATACACCCGCTATATTTTTAAACAACATATCTAATGCCACTCGTAACCATGGAATATACTCAAAAAACTTACACTTTGTTTGTGTTAATGGTGTACTATGTATATTCTTTACAGATTTCTACTACTAAAAATTCCTTGTAAACTGCGGAAGTCTAAAATCAGGTTTCGGAATCAGTATATTTAGAATAATGGTACGTAAAACTCGCAAAATAAAAACAAAAAGAATATAATAATCTCCATCATAACCCTAAAACTCCGGTGTACCCTTCCCGGAAGAGCCAAATGACATAAATCGCTTTACCAAAACACCTTAAGTACGTCCCGCGGGTCGTTTTCTGCTTATAATGCTTAAAACAGCAACCCGGGAACGTAACGGAACGTATCGGCTTAAACGACACGTAGGCGGAGCTACGAAATGTTTTTTTTTTAATAACTATCGAAAATCGAAAGACTGTTCGAGGTTTTGGCGGGACCTTAATCTGTCATATGGTGATTTTTATTAGGGTTTCAAAGTTAAAAGAAACTTTTATAGTTTCGGTATATCCGTCTGTCTGTCCGCGGCTTAGCTCTCAGAGATTCATAGTACTAGAATACTGTAATTTTGTATGGGTATAATATAATAATCACAATCACATATTAATCACGCCAACATAGTGGTAAAACAAAACTTTGAAAAAGAAAATGTTTAGGGTATCTCCCCTACACGTTGAGTGAAAAAATATGGTAGTAGTAGTATATATTATGAAGATAAATGGAAAACTATCAGTAGTAAGTAGGCTTTAAAAGTTAACGAGTAATGGTCAATCAAGTCATAAAATGTATTTGGAGAAATAATTTTGTACAAATTCAAGAGAAAACAACTTAAATACCCTTCTCTAAAGGATGATTCATGTTACATCAAGCCGGGAAATTGTCAAACATCTATACTATCTATAGTGTACTTTTGTATGAAGTAACTCATGCTACACCGGGCCGGGGCCGGGGCCGGGGCCGGGCCGGTCGCCGGCCGGGACACGGTATACATCTATAGTATAATTTTGTATGAAAGAATTCATTCTACACCGGGCCGGGCGCCGGCCGGGCTCCAGCCCGGTGTAACAAAATCATTCTTAAGTCTGCATTTTGTGACGGGCAACTACGGAACCCTTCACTGCGAGTGGCCCGATACGCAGTTGGCAAATTTTTATTTTTATTCATACACGTATGTATTTTGGTTTATGTTGTAAGTTATTTTTATACAATTTAAAAATGTCAGTAAAATGAATATAACGTTATTATCATTGATAGCTAACATCATCATATAGTTGGCACGCGGGTTACGATTTTTGAGTTTTTTTTTGGGTTCGTCACGCCTATGTAGTAGAACTTCTTAAGTGCACACATTTTTTCAATTATTTATAAATAAAACAATGTTTTCTTCGCTTAGTTACCTCTAAAAATATAAATATTTTTAACCAAACATACATTAATATTTATTAGTCTGCATTCGCAAATACTCTATATAACCAAATACATATAACAACGCGTCAACAAAAACACGAATAAAAACAGTTTCTACATTAGTATGCCAAGGAAAACTTGATTTATACAGGACGCTCGTAGGATTAGTCTAACGGCCCGTTTTATTCGATCGCACCGAGGCGACGAAAACATTGTATTGTTTTTATAAATAACTAGCGTTGCCCCGCAACTCCGCTCACGTTACTCATTTAGAGATGTTTTACGAAAATCGATTGAGAAGTGATGTATATATTTTTACAATTTCTAAACGTACTATTGACTATTTTTATAGCTTATCAATTGATCAATGATACACGCTTCCCGTGTACAAAGTTTCATTATAAAACAGCCAAGCCGTTTTTTAGTTAAATGCGTGTATACAAGCAGACAGACCGTTATAAAAATATGTAATATCATATTCGTGTTCAGTGTCATTTATAAAGGTGTCTGTTAAGAAAATTATACGTAATGACAGAACTACCGATTTTTTAATATACATAAAAAACATGTGAGGAATTTTTAGTAGGTTTGTCGCTTAGATCGTCAGTAATGTCGGTAACTGAATTTGAATTCCATAGGATTATTTATCGTCAGCTTTAGGTCGGTGGATGATTTTAGATGGGACCAACCGAAATTTATTCTTGATCTCTGTACCTCAGAAAGAACTTTTTATTTATATGAAGCATTACCGATTACTTCACTCAAAACAAATGCACGCTAGTTTTTTTTTTTTATTAAAAAAGGAGACTGTCTTCTGTTTAATGGTTAGACGTAAAACAAATGTAAAGAAAGGTAGGTAGTTGTAAGCTCAGTGGTAGCAGGTACAGACACGTGTCGATCGACGTGAGTTCGAATCTCTGCAATGAGTCTAAGCTTTCGGTGTATGAAAACGTCGTGATGAGACCATAGCATGGTAGTAGGGTATTTTCTAATGCCCACCTGGCTAGTTACTACCCTCAAATTGAAAATCTGTCGTAAAGCACCTATAGGTGTGTTCCAGCAGCTGCACTTGAGAGCCAGAACTCCCTCTAGGCTTATCGTGTTATCATCTTTTGACACATCATCACCTAACAAATCAGATGAGATTTATAACCGACCTCTTCAGGCGGTACACCGGAAAACAAAGCGGGTAAAGTCCAGCACAAACAAATGAAAAAAAAAACAATTTAGGACCTAAGGAGGCATTTTATGAATGTCAATACACTACCACCGGTTCGGAAACATTCCAGTCATTGAGAGGAACCGGCAAGAAACTGGATCGGGATCATCAACAATGTTTTTAAAATACAATTGTTGTTAGTTAATTTCATTTAAGTCTAGCAATTCTGAGAGCTATATCGGTGACCTTGGTTCTTCTACGGATCTCTGCATTTCTAATTCGATCATATAACGAAACTCTGAGCATAGCCCTCTCCATTGTCCTTTGAGCCCTTGAGTTTTTTAGAGACCACGTCTGAGTACCATATATCATCTCTGGCAAAATACACTACTCAAAGACTCTTGTCTTGAGGTACGACGACTGACTTCTTTCTCGAAGTTGGACTTACCTAACTGGAACTGCTAGACTTCAGTGGCAGTGGACGGGACACATCGCTCGTAGAACGAATGGCCGATGGGGCTGTTGAGTTCTCGAGTGGCAACCATATACCGGAAGATGCAGGGTAGGCAGACCCGACACGAAGTGGACCGACGACCTAGTGAAGATTGCGCGAGCCCGTTGGACGCAAGCTGCACAGAAGCGGTCGTTATGGTGATCTGTGGTCCCCCGCTATGTCCAGCAGTGGATGTCTTTTGGCTGAATGTATGGATGGATTCTCATTTTTAGTTGATGTACAGATAAGGAATCACTTCCAGATATCACTGTCATTCATGTAATGTTCCATCTCATAATTACCTTTTCGACAGTAAAACTTGCTTAACATGATTCTTGACCTATTATCCGGCAAATCGATAATGCGCTTAGGAAGTTTATTGTAGAAACAAGCACAATTACCCAAAAAACTTTGATTTGTCTTACTAAGTCTAAAAGATGGAAAGACTATTGTTAAAAGCCTGCATCGTAAGGCCTGCCGTTTACAAGTTCTAGATTATCTAGTTTTTTTTTCTTCAGATTATGGGGAGGACAATGTTAAGATAAAAAATTCTGAAAACTTGTTTCTTAGATATTCGCGAGGTTCCATGTAATAAATTAATCGATATACCACTAAAGCGATAGCGAGTATATAAGAAAAGGGAGAAGGGAGATAGATAGAAAGTTGTCTCAACATGGATATTAATACAGATAAGATACAATATTCAAAGAGCGAATTTATAATATCCATCAGTTTCTATAAGTGACGTCATGAATGATAACATGTAATTCTACTATTTGGTGCAATTCTGTCCCAGTCTATTATATTTTCTTTCATATTATCTGGATCTAATGACGCGTTAAACTTTAAAACTTCACCCGAGCGTTAATAAACGGTGTAATTGATAAGCGAACTAATTGATTAAGGCGTTTTCTACCCTTTCTAACATTGTAATGTATTGGGTCAAGATTTTTGGAATTTGTTTGTTAGTAACTAATCCATTAATTAAGCAATGATGGCTCAGTGGTAGTGTGTACTTCGCGTCGATTGACGTGCAATCGCAATGAGCCTGAGCCTTCAGTGAAGGAAAACATCGTGAGGAAACCATGGCATAGTGGTAGGGCTTTTTCTAATGCCCGACTGGCTAGCTACTAACCTCAAGTTGAAAATCTGTCGCCAAGCACCAATAGGTGTTTCCGGGAGCTACACTTGAGAGCCAGTTTTCCACTAAGTTTAGCGTGTTATCATCATGGGCCTCATCGTCACTTACCATCAGGTGAGATTGTGGCCACTGAGCCAAATCCAAAAACGATAAAAATGTGATAATTTTCGTAAATATATATAGATTTTTTTTTAATAACAACAACAGCGCCACCTTTTATTCTCATAGCATAACTGTAAGGAGATTTTTTTTGTAACAAATTTGAAACAAATAATTATTTTACGCTCTCCGCTTAAAACTCGAAGTCTAATATTTCCTCTCGGCTATTTTAACCATCTTTAACGAACTTTCGAAGGAAACTGGTACTGTTAAATTCAACAGAACCGTAAAACTCTGTACTTTGAATTTAACTTATAGAATTTAATCTGAAGAATTAATAGAATCGAGTGATTAATTTAGTTAAAAGGGAAATTAACGACTTTACATTGTTAAATTGGAGCAATTTTGCTTCAAACATTTATTATTAAGTTTTTTTTCTTTATTCTGTGTTATAGCAAATAGCATGCAGTCTCTCTGAATGTAAATAGATACTATAACTATAGCCTATTTATAATCAAATTAAATAAGATCGGAGTCCTGAGACCACTCAACGTACGTTTCTGCTCTTAAGGTTCTTCGGGCTGAGCATGCTTCGTTTGAACGAGTGTTTTTGCAAATCCTTCAGTCAAATAGATTTTGTAGTTTTCCTTCAGCAGTTGAATTTTGCATAGGTTATACTACTAATTCTATGATAATCTTACGACGTATTAAATCTTGTATGCGTCTGATAGTGATCGTGTAACTTCTGAACGACTTGGCCGATTGAGCTCAAATTTTCATAATATATATTCTGTTTTATCAAGACGATTGTTTATTGATATGTTAGGATTCGGCGCTTTATTCCTTATTAACTACTTTAATATTTATAAACTACAATAATTCATGTACACAATATTGTGTTGGTTTAATGACAAAAGCAATGATGGCTCAGTGGTAGCGTGTACGACTTCGCGTCGATTGACGTGAGTTCGAATCCCTGCAATGAGCCTGAGCTTTCGGTGAAACGTTTAGCGTGTTACCATCTTGGGCCACATCGTCACTTAACATCAGAGATTGTGGCAACTACGCCAAACCTATAACGATAAAAAAAATTACAAAATCTGGTCCAGTTTATTAACTAGCAGAAAACACTGAACAAGTTCTGGAGGGTCAGCTAGTAAGTTATATATAAGTTATTAAATACAAAATAATCGTTGGCAATAATATTAATGTTTTGAGTGAAGCCATTTTTCATTTCTTTTATGCAAAAAAACTGTGAACAGGCTGCCTGGCTACCTATTGGTAGGTAATAGTGATCCAACCTTATCAGAGTACACTATATTGCCGATATCGAATTTTATATTTTACAGATTAATCTTTTCAGCAACCGCACCTAATTTCTGAAATAATTTTGCCCATTCAAACGCGGTCTTTAATATATTTTGTTAATTAAAGCCAGCCTGTTACGCTTTGACAACATCGTCACTGGCACCAAAAGTATGGCTGTCAAATGCTTATCTTGAGTAATGTAAAAAAGAGGTAGGTATATTTACATGTGACATTATATTGTATAATTGATTTATATACATATTATTAAGATAATTTCGTTAGGTTTTGTAATTATAGGCCTAAATAATTTAACAAAAATTGGACAATTTCTTGCCGGTTTTTCTTGATGCCGAAAAGGTTTTCTGAAGGTTCGTACGTGTCTTCCCTAGACCTAGTTTAGAAAAAGTGTATTTCACTCTCAATGCACAATTCATGAGGTGTGACACCCGATGTACCGTATGGGTACGGTACACCGTGTATTGCCTATCCACACAGCATAACTAGCAGTTAATGTTGGCACCGATGTCTGTGATTAATTAACGTTACCTAATACTATTCCACTAATCTTTTATTTATACTACGAAGGTGGAAAACAAGCATACGACTCGGCTGATGCTAAGCGGCTACCGTAGCCTATGGACGCCTGTAATTGTTTCCGACCTTGAACCCCTTTCCTAAGGAGCTCTGGAAACCCTACCCACCGCAGAAACACAACACTAAGTCATTTGGCTGCGGTCTTCTGTAGAGTGAAGGTATTCCACCAGTCGCACTGCCCCAAGTAGAGAGAAATCTCCTAAGAAAGTTTTCTGTGCCCTACCCCTCTTTGAACCCTCCCTTCTCCAAGGAGCTCTGGAAACCCTACTCACCGCAGTAATACAATACTAGGTAATTTGGCTGCGATCTTCTGTAGGGTGGACGTATTCCGCCAGTCGGACTACCTCAAGTAGAAAGAAATATCCAAAGAAATTTCTCTGTGCCCTACCTCTCTTAATGCTATTCAATTGATCAGGAGTCGTACTAAGATCAAGATGTCCATAATTTATTTTTAGTAATTGTATCGATGCTACGTAATGAATAAAAAACTTAATCCCCTACAACTAAGACTTTAAAATACGTTTACCCACTTACTGTAGCTCCTCTGCTTGTAGCGTTATGTTTAACTTATGTGGATTTTGAAAAAAAAAAACGCATTTATTGATCCTTACAAAACTAATGTTCTAAGTTATTTCAATTTGTATATTCCATTAACTAAACCCACAACTAAACTAGTTGAGTTAATTCAAAGGCAAATCACTTTATTAACAGCAGTCTATTAACACGCCCCAGATGAAGTGTTTGTTCCATGAAAGTTAATATTTAATGTCAACCTATTAAAACTTCCGCGTAATGCGCCCGGTAATTGGAAGTATCGATCTTGTTGCTGGTTCGAACGGATCTCTACTTGTATAGTAGAACTGACGCGTATTTATCGGAACAGTTTATAAGAACAAATATTTACAAGTAACACTTTCGAACTATTTTCTTTAAACTGGAAAAATAGTTACTACGTACCTGTTCCACATACTGGGTTGTGAGACAAAAGTAAACTGTTTCAGTTTGAAAAAAGCTCTTTACTCTTTTCAATTATAGTAAAAAAAGAGATATCATCATGCAACAAGCTGTTATTTTGAAACAGATTTTCGGAAGAGCTATTTCTCTAAAACAGGAACAGGTGGAATTGGTGGAATTTCTGTTATAGCTCATCTCTACTATATAAGAGCAGATATTAATATTAAAGAGCATTTTGGATAAAACTAATGCAAAAGCTTGTAGTAAAACATAGATTAAAGGTAAAGAAATAAATAAGAATTATCTACATTCTTTGTTAAATTTATGCAATGTAATCCAATGTTTGTAAACACATAAGTTGGTCATCTAATTAAATAGTCATCACCGTTTATAATTGCTCGTATCTATAACCAATCAGAAAAAACTTTGCAGTCGTATCTGAGGTTAGTCACTTACAGAACAGAACAGATTGATTATACCGAACGATCCATCTAGTACGTAGTGGCTAAATTTAATACGCAAATCTGATTAAAAAAAACATTGTTTGCCTTTTCATCTTCTTCCCACCAAATGATGAGTGCAAGCCTTTTGCATTGCACGCGATTCCCATCTGTCTAAAGTTGCTCTTATCTAATTGCAACATCAATAATATGATGCTAAATTATTTTATCATGGAAAGTGTTCGTTGATGGAATTTTGAATTAATTTTCTTTGTTTTATGGTATCGCATTATTTTTTATAGTAGCTTGGTAATGTGACGCCGCTCAATGTGATGGTAAGTAGTGCAGTTCAAAAATAGTGTTTACTACAGTGAAATCGGTAAACCAAAAGAGAGTCATGGTGACGGATTTATCACCATGTGTATGATAGTCGCAACCCAGTATCATAATAAGTTCAAGAATCATGTTCAGCAAGTTATTTGTCCAAAGGATATTATAGGGTGGATTTTTACGTGAATGGCGGTGATGTCTGGAAGTGTTTCTCTCTCTGTAAGTCAAATAAAAATGATAATAATTGTAAAAATAAAAATACTGTAAAACGATCAAAAACAAAAATATTGATAACCCAATCGAGTTTCTTGCCGGTTCTTCTCGACAACTGCGATGTTTTCCGAGCCGGTAGGTGTCTTGACATTTATAAGTGACTTCTTAGGACCTAAATTGAATAAAATATATTTGATTTAAAGTTGGCACAGATCCTTATCACTCCGTTTAATTGCTAGATGTACACCGGTTGATTCCAAAACGTGCCTAAGCATGTCACTATTACAGTTATTACACCTGGTGTCGTGTATGATGGCCACGATCCAGTCAGATACTATGGTTTTTCCTACCACCAAGCATTCGACCTTTCTCTATCTATATCTTACATTATATAAATTTCTAAAATTACGATAACGTATAAAAAAATTCTTGAGCCGAATTTTCTTTCCCAAATATACATATGACATCTTTCCGATATTTACCCTATAATTCGTTTACTGTTATTTATTATCAATAAAGAAAACCACAAATAAACAGTTATTGGGTCACAAGTCCTACATAATAAGACAGTATGTTTAGACGGAGAGTTTCTATAGTAAACACGTCGGGTCGTCACGTGTTTATGTAGAGAACGTGATAGCGGATGAACGCAGAAGATCACCCTCTTAATGTATACCTATATATTTATAGATTGTAATCTTATCCCTAACTTATAGATAGTAAATATACTATTATATCAAATATAGTAATTGCTTTTGATGCAAAATTTAAGCCCTATAAAGGTACTTATGAACGTCAAATCACTACTATCGGTTCGGAATACAACCCAGTCATTGAGAAGAACCGGCAACAAACTCGAGTGGGTTTACCCTTTTACTTTTTTTTAACTATACTATAATATTTACAGTTAATTATCATATTTGTGAGATCGAATAATTAACTGTGGAGACAGTTCAGAGCATTGTCGTGCCGTATCCGCGAGTGAACTAGTTCTTATCTGTCAAGAGGCCCTACGAACGTATTTACGTCACGCTTTGCTTGTCAAAAAGACTTGTCGTAGGTGGAAGAGCGCATTAGTCAAAACACAACTGTGCCGGTAGTCTATATAAGAATTTAATTTAAAATATCTCCCACATATTTAATAATTTAGTGGATGCGAGGAGAGGATACAGACATCATTATAATAACCTTTTGACGGTAAAATCTTCTAGACATGGTCCTTGAACTTATTATCCGGCAAATCAGTATTTTATTTATTTATATATTTATCACGCCAACAGAACAAACAAATACATATTGATATAAGGATAACTAAATGAATAAAGTTAAATATTTAAAACTACTTTTTAACTACATTTAAAATCACTACATATTAAAATTGAAATCAAGTTATATTTTAGTTTTAAATAAGGAATGCTTGTATGAACCAATAGATTGAAAAAAGATATCTATGGAATTATTCGTCGTGTTGGATATCTCATTATGCGACTTTGCCATACATACAAGAGGGCTTTTAAATGCCGTATTAAGTGTTGATGTAGACGGAGTGGCAAATATGTGTGGGCTTTGGGATCATATTATAGAAAATAACACTTTAACCCAAAAACTTTTATTGGTTTTACTAACTTAATATTACGTGAAATTTTCGACAAGGTTAGCATTAATAAAAAAGGCAACTGTAAATCAAATCAAACAAAGCAGATGATAAAACAGTACTCACGTCGTGATCAACAAAACGTTAAAATGCAGTAACTGTTAATTCGAGTCAAACATACGATCCGAAAGAGGGTTAAGTTTCTAATTTAAGTTGGTGTTCGTTACGAAAGCAGATTTGCCGTTAGGAGAACTCCGTCTGACGAGTAACAGGCCGCGATTCATAGGATTTAGAGGGAACGATTTAATAAGAAAGCTGGTATATGGGAGCGTCATGGAATCGAGCCAAATTAAATTAAAAATACTTTATTCAATTTAGGCCCTAAGAAGGCACTTATGAAAGTTAAAACACTACCACCCGTTAGGCCAAATATTCCAGTTATTCAAGAAAGTTGATTGAATTTATCAGAATTTTTTTACTTTGTAAATAATGTTTACCGTTAATAATTTAGTATATGTACAGAGAGAAATTCATTTCCAGATCAATACCATTCACGTAATAATCCACCTAAGCCTGACAATTTGACAGTAAAACCTACTCGAGATAGTAATGGTGATTGGGCTTTTTTAATACCCGCCTGACCAGCTACTTACCACCCTCAAGAAGAAAATCTGTCGCCAAGCACCAATAGATGTGTTCCGGCAGCTGCACTTCAGAGCCAGTCTCTCACTAGGTTTAGTAGGTTATCATCTTGGGTCACATCGCCACTTAACATCAGGTGAGATTGTGGCTACTACGCCAAACCTACAACAATAAAAAGAGCCTTTGAACCTTTTTTCCGGCAAATTCTGGCAATGCGCTTAGAGATCATATAATAAAACCTAACACTTTTACCTAAAAAAACTTATGTTGGTCTCACTAACTTTAAAACACGAAATAGTTAATACTTTATTACCAGTATTAAGATTACTCCAGTCATTCATAAAATCTAGCTTATCTTAGTTATTGCGAACATACGTTAAATTGCCAGGGATGTATTTGCAGAGCAAAGTTAAGATATTCAATTCGTAAAACTTTTCTTTAGTGATTTGCGAGGTCCCATATTGTAGATTACTCCAATTACCCTTTTGTATATAAATATGGAATCACCCTCAGCAGCTGCCTTCCATATGAATGAAAGCGTAAGAGAGTTAACAACAAAGATCTTCATCGACAATGGTTTTCATGTATAAAAACAGTGAGGTGTGATACTGCAGCCTGCATTGCAAGAATGTCTATAGCCGTTCTTATGCAAAACTAGTCTTGACTGATACCAAGTTGGTTACCTATGTACACAATTTTTTTAACACTTCGTATGTTCAGTGTGTTCTGCCAACCATATTCTTCAGGCCGAAATACAATATTATGAGCAATACTGCTTTACGTTGCGTATAAGTACGGTATAAAAACGTAAAGCAATTGTACACCTTTAATCGAAAGAATATTCTACCATCTACATAACATTACATAATTGCACCATTGTTGATAATAAACATTTTCCAAGGCTTTTTCTGTGCAAAATTCATTAATAAAATATTTCATAGCTTCACTGAGTTTATTACCCACCTTAAATGAATATAAATTCATACGTAAAAGTCTATATAAAGTCTCAATTATTTTAATAATAAATAGGAGTTATTCAATAAAGGGCTTTAAATACATCGCAAAAGGTATTGTTTGTATGTACAACTCATGATTTAGACCAACGTTTAAAATCTGCCCCTCGCGAACTGAAAACTCACTTATTTCGACTAAACTTTGAGTTTAGATACTTTCTGAATCCTCGACTTTTCAGTCAGTCGAGAGTTTAATGAAGATTCTATGTTAAACAGCGACAAATCATTAATTTGTCTTATTCCTACATAATTAAATAATAAAGAGATTCAAATGGACTTTGATATTTAGCGCGTAATTTTTTTTAATTATTTGTCATTTTTGACAAAACGGCTTTATTTAACGAAGCGTAAGAATATATTCATCAAACATCAAGTGCATATTTTTTGTAATTCCATGAGTAGAATAGATAGAATATAAAATACTAGCTAGCCCGGTAGACGTTGGTATGTCTTTCCCGGTACTTAATGACTCGATCACAGTATAGCGTCACCGATTGAATCCTAATATTATATAAACCATCTAATCAATAAAACATAGGAATAATTTTAACTATCGCCAAATAAATGCACTTTCAATAATAATTAATAAGATTTGTCCCTAAAATAGTAGATGTGTCACAAGAATCGAATCATAAAACAATATTAAAACTTTAACCTAAAACCTCTTCAATATTATAAGTATCTGTCACTCGCCACCTCCGCTGTTTCTTATCACGAGTCTAACGTAACCTAACCAACCAACGTCTCCTGTTAATTGATTATCTAGCTTAGGATTTTGATCAAATCTCCATTTTTATCAACTCCCTTCGAGGACTGTTTTCATAAATATGATGTAATTTTTTTTAATGGGGATATATATTAAAGTTAGTGGATACATATTGGTGACAAACATAAACTTTGGTGGCAGAATATACTGTTGCCTAAAACAAATGTATTATGTAAATATGAGCAAAATCAGTCAAGAATCACTAATATATTATTACTAATAATTATATAATCACTAATAGACGTACATAAGTTTTTTAGATACATAAAATGTGAGGGTAACATAATGAAGATTATATTCAGTTTTAATACATCCACGATAATGAACAATGAAACATAATATAGGAAGTATATTTGCCATTTTGTGAAACAATATGTTGAACTCTAAGCTAGATTTTGTAAAATCGGCTTAGTTTTAATACTAGAAATAGTGAGAGGTAGGGCATTGATAAATTTATTTGGAGATTTCTCTCTACTTGGAGCAGTCCGACAGGTGAAATACCTTCACCCTACAAAAGATCACTGTCAAATAACCTTGTGTTGTGTTCCTGCGGTGATTAGGGTTTCCACAGTTCCTTGGAGAAGGGGAGTTGAAGGTCAGCAATGCGCTAGTGATACCTATGTTTTTACAAGTGTCCATAAGCTCCGGTAGCCGCCGACAAACGAAAAAGAGACGGGAGGATTATTAATTTCGCAAATGCTAAAAACGAATACCTATTCTCTTTTCATCTTTAATTTAATCTTCATAATTCGGTACTGATTTGTCCAAACTCCTGTCGCAATGGCGTCGAGTTGTATTCATTGCGGCTCCTGATCCAGGCCCATTATTCCCGTTAATTTATTCAAGGACTGAGCCTCTCCCTGTATTATGTTGGGATGACAACCTAATGAATATTAAATACGTGTAAACATAGCCTTAAGTCTTGTCCTCGTGTATAAAAAGATTTCCGAATCAAAATAAATATGACGTACAAGTTAATAAGGGGATAAAAGCAATAAGATAAAAGAAAATTATAACATTTTAACACAATTTTATTCAAGAATAAAATGTGATTAGACTATCTAGTTCAGAATCTCTTGTTTTCTGCTTATTAGAGCTGTTTATTTTGAGACAAACATATTATCAATACTTGGTCCGACATTTAGAATGGTCAAATTGTCGATTAATATAATTTGCCTCTTGATCCGTATATTAAACGGCACATCCTTGAATTATGCCCTGTGGGTTAGAAAAGCACATATTAACAAACCTAAAGCAAATTATAAGCAATGATGGCTCAGTGGTAGCGTGATCGACGCGAGTTCGAGTGAGTTGGAATCCCTGCAATGAGCCTGAGCTTTCGGTGACGTAAAAATGTCGATGAAATCATAGCATGGTATGTTATGGGTGGGGCATTTTCTAATGCTCGTCTGGATAGCTACCACACTCCAGTTGAAAATATGTTGCCAGCTAAATGGTTGTTTCAGTATATGTGAAAAAAAAACATATAACTATGAAGTTATAAGGAAACCTATTATAGGTAAGTAGGCCTTACAAGTTAAAGAGTAATAAAGTCAATTAAATTATAAAATGTACTTAGAGGGGTATATTAAAAAAATTCAATTGAAAACTAATTAAATTCCCCTCTCTAAATATGCATATTGTGACGGGCAACTACGGAAACCTACGACTGCGCACAGCTTGACACGCACTTGATAAAAAAATTGTGTTTAACGCTGACACATATATGAGGGTGGTGGTTTAAATTTTAATTCATAAACTTATGTTATTTGGCCCTACATTGTGTCATTCTGGTGGCATTTTACGTGACGTACTTTAGTTATTGTGCACTAGTGGAGTGGATTATATAGAATAATAACTAGAAACATCAATATTTTAAGTTGCTACAAAAACTCCCCAGAGATTTTTAACAAGGGTTTAGCAATTTTATTATGTTCGAAAATTACAAAAATTTGAAAAATATTCTATTTACGTGACGTTGGCAGAATTTTAGATGATCCCACTTGCCATTTCATAAAAAGAAGACATTATGATATGTAATTAAAAGGAAATAAGGTTATATTTTTTCATTATGCTTGGTTTTTTTAAATTTTTTTCGCTAATTATTTCACTTAAAGATAAAAGGCTAAAGGCTCTTGCAACAGTACATACAAGTTTCGGGTGTTGAGTTGCAAATGAGTTCGAATATTGAATTATTTGGTATTGTAAAGTATGTATTTAAATTAGTGTTTAACAATTCACACGTTTCCATCATCCAATAATATTGTCAAAGTGTAAGTACTATAGATGACTGTAGTTATGAAATTTGTAAAATTTCATCTTGCAGCAAAGGATGCGTCAACAATAAAGTTTTATTATTCTATCGCACGCCGCTGGCGATAATATTATCAGCCAGTATGCAGAAAATCTGTACTCATTCATAAATAATTCAAACTATTGATGATGACAATTAGATGTTTGGTTTTCACTGACTCTAAAGACAATCATCTAAAAGCCATGTTTTTCCATAGAAGATGTTATACCTTTTTAGTTCTTACATTTTCATGATCCTAAAACAAACATTTTTTTTATTCTCCTGTTTCAAGCCGAGCTTGAATAGGAATAGTTCAACCGAGTGTTGAATAAAAAAAATCTTCCTATTTTTTGTCGCTTTTAAATTCGGATTCGATGTTTTTACGTTGTTGGTTGATGGGCTGACGCAAACGGAATATCGGATACCCTGACGCCGAGTTCCATTCTCTGATTACATTCCTAGACTACTGTCAAACCAGTATGTAGTTTCTTTTATATCAAATTCGTTGCGATAATGGTATAAAGCACAAATATATACAGAATGTAACATTGAGAACGGTCAGTGAGGGGCACTTTGAAACTATAAGGGATAGAGTAATATGCTCTAAAAAATCATGGCATCGATTTTCAAAATAAGAATAACTTCATTCATAGGTTTAAAAAAACCTATACACATGTTAAAAAAACCTATGTTAAAATAACGATATTCGATAATGTATGTTGCAAGGAATAAATGTTATCAGAATAACCAGTGTCTAAAATTAAAAGAAATTGCTGTATGTAATTATTTTATACATTTACGGGCATTTTGTTAACATTTTTTACCAGTAAATATTTTAATCAGAAGTTTTTTGTTCTACATGCAGTTTTTCTTATCCTTACAATCGACGTCATGATTCTTTTGAAAATATTTCCCTATCTCTTATAGTTTCAGAGTTTAGACCTGACTTACACTGACCTTTATCAATGTTACACCCTGTATAATAAAGGTGAAAGTAAAACCCTAGTCTCAGTTCATCTGTCATTTCATTTTTAATCAACTAAATTTATCGTTGTTTTGCGCTGGTGAAAAAATTAATCCCCTATGCCCAGAACAATTTTTACAATACACCAATATCATTCCATGTTCTGGTGAATTACAATCTACAATTTAAGCAATCTAATAAGAAAATCTACACTCAGCATGATCTTTAGGAAATTAGTCTCAAAATCGAATGAATTGCAATGAAGATTATTTTTAACAGGTTCGTGAAGAATAGGACAAGTAAAGGTTAGATGAAATGACGAATGGTCTCGAGGCTAATATGTGATACTCGAATACCCCTGAAACTTAAGGTAAAAGTATATGAAACCATTATAAGACCCGTGTTTATTTATGGATCTCAATGCTGGGTAATGAAAGAGATGGAAAAAGAGGATTCATTTACTTTATCTAAGGGAAAAATACATATTTACTTACAACTAATCTTAAACAAACAAACAAACAAACATCGTCACCAATTAATTTTCCACAAATAGTAATTAAGTTATACCAGACACACCGTATTATGTTTTATTACAGAAATAGTATTCATAATTTATTAAATTGATATAAATGCATATTATTAAAAAGGAAGCACAATATAATTTCCCAATATGTGTTATTTATTAATAATACCACATTTGATAATGACTGTATTTTTATAAGAAAAGATTGAATTGTTAAATATTTCAATGCCATTGAAATATAAATTATTCAAATTACATGTACGTTATATAGAAGAAAATGTTTGCGACAAAAATGTTTTTGCATAAAGTCATATCAAATAAACATTGTTTTCTTGCATTAGGCCTAGGGCACCTAAACCCCAATTTCACCAAGAAGAAATGGTGAGTCAACTACATAAGTCATTAACTAATTTCAATAGAAACATCTGATATCTTTCCATTCTATGTTTACGTAGGGAGACTAGTTTAGTAAGTGAGGGCTGATTACATAACTTGTAATTTAGAAGTTTTATAAATGTGTATTTAATTCTTTCAATCATTTCAATGTATTCATTACAATGCGAGTTCCACACTGTGGACCATACGAAACTAAGAATTACAGAGATAAACACTTAAAATCCTTTCCTATACTTAAGATAAATTCAAGCATTTTGTAAGCTTTGGCGATCATTAAGCTAATATGATTATTAAAAGCTAATTTGGTACCAAGCTCTCTCACTTTAGTAGTACGATTTGATAATTCCTTATTAAAAGGTACATTTGCATTTGATAATTATGTTTCAATTAATAAAGATTGAAAAATATTAAAAAGGATCAAGATGAGAGCCGTGTGGCACACCTGAAGTGACGGGTATAAATGATGAACAGTGACTTATAATAGTTACCACTTGACTACGTTGGCGGAGATACGATATTAACCAACGCAGGACGTTGTATACTAATTTCTTCGATCTTGCGTGAACGTAAAGAAACATTTTTTTTGTCAAATGCTTAATCTTCGTAACCTATGAGGATGAAACAACATAATACATAGTATCGAGGAAGCCGGTATAAGTTTTTTATTTATTTTACAAATGACCAATATTATTTACTTTTTTTACCTATTTTGTGTTCACAATTACGGAAATGTTTTTCATAACAATACGACTATATCCCCTTTTGACGCTCTCTCAGTAACCAAAATGAAATACATCTAAATCTACCCATTTCTTGTAGCCATTACATGTGGCAAAGATGCGAATGTTAATATTGCGTGTGGTGTAACTAGAGTTGATAAGATCAGGAATGAGCATATCAAAAGAAATCTTAAAAAAACAATAGTACCAGATACAAAGAAGTTGAGTGTTTATAGGCTAGTGTGATAAGGGCATATCATAAAGAGGATTAAAAGAGTTTTTTTTAATCAATAATATATTTAATATATGTTGTCCCAAACCTATTTAAGTGTGATAAGGTGTAAGGAAAAGAAGATTATTTTAAATTACATTGCATCCTCTGCTGCTGGAGGTGAAAAATCATCTCCTTTTATTATGACCATTTCACAGCACTACTTAGATTGTTACTTAGACTACAGATTACTTAGATTTGAGAAATCACCCCAAACGTGGCGAATGAGTATGCGAAAATGGAATTCCTATCATATATATTAAACAAATCGGGAACTTTATATCATAAATAACAGGTATTCATGCCATTCCTCCTTTTATCGCGTATGGGAAAAATCTCAAGCAAATATAAATCAACCACATTGGACACAGCATAATTTAACAGAGGCCTCACTTTGACCCAAAGTATATTATTTTATGATGCGGACACACCATAATGAATTGCTTGCGTAATCTTTATAATTATTATTATATATGCAAAATTTATGACCAAAAAACAAAGTAACAATGTAGTCAAAGTGTGCCGTATGTGAAATTAAGATGTCAAGTGATATTAGAAAATGGTCAAACCTAAAATAAAATAAACATTGTGGTAGTTTGCCAACCTTGCACAGGCTTTTCCCTGCCTTTTTAAAGAGTTCCATATTACATATTTGGGTATTTCAATAATTAAATCATATAATATCTTTCACCATAAACTTTCAGGCGTTTATTACTAGAAATGATGCCATAAATTAATTGTTTATATAGAAAATCAGTTTCCCAAGAACCACAAGACACTTTTATATGCGTTGTATACTCGTATATGAAATACATCATACATTTCACTTCAAAATGTCAGACGTTTTGTAAGTGCAATTATTATTACACTCTTTTTTTTTTTTTTGAACTGACTATACTGTTAGCCTTAGGGGCCCTGGAGCCTTTACGGCTTTTACAGCTTTACCGGGCTTGGGGGCGAGCGCTTAGGGCACTCAGCCACGAAAGCTAAGCAACAACATCCGAGGGTGCCAAAGTGGCCGAACATCGGCTCGGACTGTTGCGCGTATGCAATTAAGTCGCGATCTGACTAATTCCCTATCCGTAATTCGATCTAAACTAACTATACATATATACATGTTTCTGCCCCCTGGGAGGAGGGAAGGAACATGTGTATATGTATTTAGTGGTCTGAAAATTTTTGTCTAATCTAACTAGGCAAAAAAAGAAAAAAAAAGGTCCCTTACAGAACCTATGGACCTATGTGTGTTGTGCATGTGTGTATAATGCAGTGTCATGTATGGCTGTGAAAGCTAGTGATTGTAGAGTCACTTGTATCGCGCGAGCGGCTGCTTGGCTCAAGGGCTCCATGCCGATGGATCGGACCTAGGCTTGAGTTTCCGCAGAGGAGGGCGGTCGTGGCGGGTGTGCGGGAGCGAAGTTAACCGTACGTCCCCTGCGGAGGGAACGGTGGTTTCGCGGGCGTGGGCGCGAGCACGCATATGTTGCGGGAGCGGACGTGTAGAAATATTATTATAGTATTACACTCCATTTTTGTCATTCCATAGAGAAAATTGACAATGACTAATTTAAAACTTGGAAAAATTCTCACATTAACTTTTCTATATTTTCCTACCGATTATTTTACGTAAGGTACTACTTATTATCTTTGAATCGCAATATTTTAAATATTGAACTAGGGATTTATTAAACGAAATATTTTATATTAACCAACGTACTCGAGGATCCACTATTATCTATACATACCTATTATAAAACTCAACGTCTCTATGTCTGTCTGTTAGTTTATGGTCTTTTCATATCTTAAAAAAATCTACAAAAAGTTACCGAATGTATATGTCTATTTTCTAATGATTCACCCACAAAAAGCTTTTTGTCTTTAAAATAGCCGGTTGGCGACCTAGGGGAACGGAGGCACTCGACAGACGGCATTCTGTAGTCACTGCATAATTTGAGAAAATAAAAACGCACTGTCATGCGTCCACACTGGCTAATATTATAATCTTAATGTATTTAATCCAAATAAAGAGTCACTTCATATTCAGTATTCGAGGTCTTCATTGTCTTCTCCTAACGGCCTAACATGGCGACCCTGCCATAGAAATCTGCTGCGCACTCGCAAATTCGATACCATTTACTTCTACGTAATATTTATAACGCGGGTGCCTTTCTACAAACATATCACTATGAATAGAATTTTTCGTGACTCTATTAAGTATACGCTCCGTATTGAAACTGAAAAATACAACAAAATGGGCAAAACGAAATTTAAAGGAATTGAAAACAAGTATGGGATCAATCAAGTCAAGCAAATGGTGAGGAAATAAAATATCACCTTAGCACTATCAACATAATATTATCATTTATTACCCTAGTTTTTGGTATTGCCGTGTTGTAGATAATATTTCGGTAATATAACGCTTAAGGCGTTGGATGCAACAAGAAATATTTCAAAGTGTCTAGTGTGTGTGTTCTAGTGCAATATTTCACAGTAGACGTAATATGTTGCAAACTACTTACAAAACAAAAAACATACAAAAATATATCGGTTGGTACATAATAATCGCTATTTTGTTAACCTTAATCGGCCTCCACATTCGGAGCGTGCGATGTTTTTTTCAGGAAATGTGAATAATAGGAACGATACGGTTTTACGATTAGTCCCGATGGAAATCATTATTTTTTAAATCCCATTAACTAGCAACATATGAAATATCATTTTACTGCATGGAATAAATAAACGATGTATAGGGACGATGCTACGAATTTATTACTTGTAAACGTTTCATAGTCCGTGAATAGTAAACTCACTTGATTTATAAGCTTTATAGATAAAGAATACCTACTCACTTCCTGTGCATCTAAATGCAATCTATAATATAATAAGGCGGACAAGTTTTTTGTGTGTTTATTTAAAAACGCTAAACTCTGGGAGTACCAGTCGGATTCAAAAAAAATTCGTTTACGGGAGCCAGATTTACGTGGCTATCATATATTATAGATTATATCATAGATTTATAGGCTATGTAGCATTAGGCCACACCTCTCAACTAGCCTTAAATATTGATTTTTGCTAAGTAAGTCGGAAGAACCAGCGCAGTCTTAACTGCTTTATCCGCGTGTGCTGGCGTAATAGTTAGTGATACGTAAGTACAATGTTTTACAAAAATATTGCTCTTCACATTTAAAAAAATCCGCATTACCATATGCCTGTCTCATAAACATAAGCCACAATAAGGTATTTTGTGACAAACATTTATTGAAAATTTAAAAGTGATTTATTAAGTGAGCATTATTATTGGGCATGGCATATTAATCCTTACGAACGAAAGTTACTTCATTATCAAGATAATTTTATGAAGATAAACTTTGCTCTTTATAGCATGTTATTTCGAAGTATAGTTTGGGAGATAATTTATAATTAAAATAATTCAATACTAGGCTCGGGTATATGACTGTAGGTATAGTGGCGCGAAAGAGCCATGTGAGTCGTGACGCGCATAGTCTTAGCCGCTCGATAAAAATATTGTCTATACTGAAGAATTATAAATCATCACTCAGACACAGCTCTTACGCGTTAACACTTCAATGAACAAACTTCTCCATACTCTCTGTTGTATACATGCTGTGTGGCCGTATGCCACTGACGCAGATTTATACGTGAGAAGTCTGTCATTTTGAGAAATGACCGCAAAATCCCACCCACCGCAGAGTTTACAATTGGAGGTGGGTACCTGAAAGCGACGTTTGATTGATTATAAAAAAACAATGTAAATGCGTCTCGCTTGTTTGTTTAACTAACGCGGATATCTGTTAAGGTGTTTGTGAACTCATTCCAAACTTTTATTGCTTCGGAATTTTCATTAAACAATGAAGAACATGAATAAAGAAAGGCTTTAGGAGAGTACGGAGGTTGGGCAGATGCACTCGACTCGTTCGTAACCTATTTAATTATTTTTTTCTTGTTTATCTGTTTAATACTTAATTATGATATGTTCAAATATATGTACGTATGATTAAATCTAATATTTTATTGTATGAAAATTTCATCGTATCTTAATTATTACATCATACAGAATATATTTGAAGTTATACTAACTTTTGTAGCGTTTAGTAGAGGGTAAGAAGCGCGCGCACCATGTGACGTTAATGCGCCATGATGATGTTAGCCAATCAATGATAAGAATGTCAATTTATTATACTGACTTTTTTATATTGTATAAATTGATTAATTTTTTTTTATGTATAAAACGTCATATATTATAGTTTATAGATAATTAAAAAGTCAGTCAAATTGTTATTTAAATGACTTATTTTCATTATTTTAATGTCTAACGACATCATGATGCGCGGGCAGCTTTTTACCCTTTAGCAAATGGTCCATCTTCTATACATATTATTAAATTTAACGTCTCTCTCTCTGTCTGTCCGTTTATGTTCTTTTCACGCGAAAACCACTTCTCCGGTCTACATGGTTCTTTTTAAATTCATAACTATATTATCTGGTCAGGTTATAGGATACATTTTGTTAGATAAAGTAACATACGAAATAAGCAGTGACGGTGATGGTGAATCAATTCAGAAAAAATACGCTATCGAGGCGCTTAATTAGCTTACGCTGAGTAAACCATGAGAGATACATCAAATTAGTGTGGTACATAATTGTAGATCTTAATAAGACCGATAAAAATTAAGCGATACCATATGTACATTATCTAAGGATCACCCACAATAAGCATTTTTGGGGCAGCACAATTCGCACGTGCACTTGACCTATAGCATTCTGTAGTCCACGCGAGCGGAGCCACAGGCATAGTTAGTATGTTAATATAAGTTCAAAAACTCAAAATAAATTCGGCGACTATTTGTTTTATTCTACTAAAGGGACAAACACGCATACGGCCCGCCTGATGATAAGCGGCTACAGTATTCTGTGGACGCTTATAATACCATAGGTATCAACTAGCGTATTGCCGACCTCGAACCTCTCTACCCCAAGGAGCTCTGGAAACCCTATTCACCGCAGGAACACGACACTAGGTTGTTTGGCTGCGACCTTCTGTAGGGTCTGTAGATCTTCTGGAGATATTCCACCAGTCAGGCCGCCCCAAGAAGAGAGAAATCTCCAAAGAAGTTTCTCGGTGCCCAACCTCTCTTTGAACCCCCTCTTCCCTTAAGAGCTCTGGAAACCCTACTCACCGCAGGAATACATTTGTTATTGAGTGGCCCTTTCTCTTTCTCTACTTGTGCAATGTATTTATATTTACCTATTTGCGGACACGAATGCCATCTAGCTGTAAATGACGACATGCGTTGCGTTATGGTCGAAACCATTATCGTAAATCGAAATTACTATTATTAATCCGGTACAAGTCACAAGATAACGGAGTATAATCAATAATAATAAAATTAGTAATTTAAAGCAATGATGGTTCAGTTGTAACGTGTCGATGGACGATGGTCGGTGGACGTGAGTTCGAATCCCTGCAATGAGTCTGAGCTTTCAGTGAAGGAAAACATCGTGATGGAAGCATAGCATGGTGGTAGGGCTTTTTCTATAAGCCGCCTGGCTAGATACCACCCTTAAGTTGAAATCTATCGCCAAGCACCAATAGGTGTGTTCTAGCAGCTACACTTGAGAACCAGTCTTCCACTAAATCTTAGCGTGCACCATGTTGGCCACATCGTCCATTAAGATCAGGTGAGATTGTGGACACAACGATTAACAACTAAAACGAGAAAAAAAAAGCAAAGAATTCCCTCACACACACACACAAACACACATACACAACATTATTATTTATGCAAACATCATTCTAAATACATTCATACACACGGAATACGTAATGTAATATTACTACTTCTTAATTGGCACTTTAAAATTATATTCTAATATTTTAAAAATGTGCTGTGAAGTTTGTCTATAATAAACAAATAAATATGTTTTTTTTTTAATTGTACTAATTAGTTTACAATCACATGCGATCCCACAGTAAATACATTTGAATCTAATATTAGGTCTTTACCTATGAAATTGCCGTCTGTAATGAAAAAATTTAAACGATGTTTTTTCATGTATTTTTTATTTGTATTAATAGAAGTAATCACCCATGCAATCAATGCATCTTTTCCAGCGCAGTGGCAGTTTATTGATGCCCTTCTTAAAAAATTCTGCTGGACGGGAGGCAACAAATTCTTCAAAGGCATTTTGTACTGCCTCTCGTGTATTGAATTTTTTCCCGCCAAGGAGTTATCCAAATTCTGGAAAAAGTAGTAGTCTATAGGCGCAAGGTCTGGTGAGTAGGGCGGATGACGGAGAACTTACAACCTCAATTCTTGCAACTTGGAGACCGTCTGTTGTGCAGTATGAGGTTGCGCGTTGTCGTGCAGGAGCAGCGGAGACGAGCGATTGACCAATGCTGGTTGGAGATGTGCCAGCTTCTCCATCATTGTGTTCAGTTCTTCACAGTACACATCTGCAGTAATGCTCACCACGTTTGTTAAGAATCTGTGATGAATCACACCGGCGCTAGACCACCAAACATTGACAATTCTAGGGGTAAGTTTTCGTTTAGGGCATTGTTTAGGTGCTGAACCAGGATCCAACCAACTTGCTGAGCGCTTGCGGTTATCAAACAGAATCCATTTTTCATCGCAGGTAACAATGAGGTTCAAAATTCCTTCATTTGTGTGTCTGTTGAGCAGTGCAAGTCACGTCTCGACGCGTACTTCGCGCTGGCGATCATTGAGTTCGTGGGGCACCCATTTGTCAAGTTTTTTTACCTTGCCAATTTGACGCAAATGGACCAATATTGTTTTTACGCTAATGTCGAAAGCTGCTGCTAATTCAGTCGTATATTGTGTATCATCAGCTTCCACAATCGCCTTTAATTCGTCATTGTCGAAAAAGTCTTCGGACGACCGCGAGGTTCATTTTTCAGGTCGAAATTCCCAGAACGGAAGCAAACAAACCAATAACAGGTGGTGCATTGGCATTCGTAGCGTAAACGTCGTTGTTGTTGCGTGCCGCTTGTGCCCCGTTACTGCCACGACGGTACTCATATTCCATAATTACTCGAATTTTTAACGTATCCATGATGACCAAAAAGATTGAATTGCGATGAAAATGAAACACTAATCAATAAACAAATGACTACTTTTGGAAAAAGAATACCATGTTCTTAAAATAAAATTAGTTTGAAATTAGAATTCTTAGCCAAACAAAAATTATTTTGATTTGAAATGGCCAGTACTGCAGAACGGCAATTTCATAGGTAAATACCTATTATTTTAGAATTGAGTGACGGAACACTTCTTTTGGCGCGTTCAGTAGAGGTTTAAAATTAACAACTACGCGTATCATGCGATAGAAGTGTGTTATGCTGAAGTTAGCCATCAATGATAGTAATTTAAATTCATTTTAAAATGAGACTTTTATTCTATCGACCCAAAATTGTTCGTTCATATATCGCATGCCACATTACAACTGACCATAGAGTAGGGAACTGTGAGACTCGAGGCGAAAATGAAGTTTTTTTTTTAAGTTTCACTTGCTTCGTGGTTTTATAAAACCACACAATATTTTTTTTACTTCTTACTCTAAAGAATTATATCTCTACGCACAATTTATTTTTTTCTGTAAATCTTATTTTGATTTCATGTAATCTCTACAGCTTATATTTTGTACTTGTTTACGTGCCCGCGGTTGTCGTTCGAACAAGAATTATTGATTTTGTCAGCCACCTATGTATAGAAAGTGTAATTACGTTTGTATGCCACGGGTCACTTAGCTTTAGTTCATCTATAAATTGACATATAATGTGAATGACCAACTTCTAAGATCACAAAGGATTAAAAAGTTAAAAAACGTGTTAAACCGATTAGCCTGTTTCGTGGAATCTTCTCTCGGACATCTTATTAGCTTCTTACTATAATAGTATCTAATAGGATAGTTTGACGGAAATGACTTCCGACAGATCTTTGCTTTCGGCGGTCACGGTTCTATTGATTTGCAATGAACATATTGTCAGGTACCATGCAAACATTTTACCTACTTAGGCTAAAAAAGGTTGAGAGTTTCAGCAACCTATCTATCACAATTTTAACATAATTACTGTCGAAGGAGCTTGAAATGACCTATTATGCTTTTAGGCTTTGAGTTAATAAAAATAGCGTTGTATTACCGTGCGATGAGCATAAATAAGACAAAAATGTCAAAGATAATACAATTTTATTACACAAAAGAAGGCAAACAGTATATTAAGTCATGTTATGATGATGATGTTTAAAATTATATTCAATTCGTTTTAGTTTCATCGAGCCTTTAGCCTAGTGTAGCTTATCTTTAACGTAGCCAAGATGTGGCAGCGTGACGACTCTCAGGAACAGTGTTCCTCAAGCGAGAATACTCTCCAAGCCATTGCTAAGCTCATTGCCTGCTTATAAAGTACGTGCAGTCACAAAGAACACCTGTCCTATCGAGCCCAGCCATTAAGATGCGGATGAATAGTAAAGTCAATAGTACGAATGATAATAATCAAATCGCATCGAACGATTCCCAGACATATATTAAATATTATCTTATGACGTGTTGGTAGGCGAAACCGATCCTTGTAACACTAGCAGCGAACTGATATTATGATATGCATGAGGTCTTTACGACCTCCTTTTGCAACTAAGAAGTTAAACAAAAAATTTAATGATGTATTGAAATTATTAACAAATTTTGCTAGAGTATCTTATATGCAAACTATAATATAAATTGTTGTAGTTTGTTCAAACAAGTATCCAGTTCTTGTAGTTATTTTGTGAATAGAGAAATGTTTATCCAAATACAGTGTAAACCAGGCTCGTAAGCCGACTAAACAAGTGTGAACCGCAACACCCTTTGATACGTATCAATGCATATTCATGCCGCTGCGACAATCGCAAGCCTTTTTTCCCTCTTTGTATTCTATTCGTGTGCCGGTCGTGACATACGTCCTTTTATAGTGATAAGAGAAATGTACTCTTTAAAGAGTGTTTAATAAAATTTTGTAGACAATAGGTTAGTTGAATCTTTTTTAAAGTAGGTCTTAAATTATTAATTATTGTCCTTTACGACCTAGAAAAAACCGCATGCTAAATGTCATATTTTTGTTTTCAGCCTGTATGACGTCACAGCAAAGATAATATATAGACTAATACGGGTGACAGCGTTTTCAGAGTTAAAAATTAAAAATGAATAAAATACTTATTTTTAAATTGAAAATATGTAGCCATATTACACTGTTAATATCTGAAATCGATCAATATCGCTTTCTTATGTCAAGTACTACAGAAATTATTTATTTATGGTGCCAAATTTGATACGAGGCAAGTAGCCTATTGTGTCTCATAGAGGCAAGCTTAGGCGTGTCGCATTCCAATGCACAAGCACATGATGATAACCCGTCACAGTGACTCAGTGACTCTCTTCTGTTTTTTTTTTTTGCGAAAAGCTTGCTGGCCGGCATGTCAGGGACGACCGGCAAAAGATTATGGATCTCTCAATGGTCGCCATTGTTTTAACATTGCATACTTTGCTTGCTACCACGCACTTTGCTGTGCTACTATAAAAAATACAATTTCAACAAAAATAATTTATATATTGCAAAATTATTAAATAATCTGTTTAGCTCCACGAACTGCGTTATGAAATTGAAGTCTTAACAATGCTAGACTTTAAATGTACCATATTGGGCATAAACCTCTCCTCGAGTATACTACGCCAGCCCACAACGTATTGGAGATTTCAAATGCCGTGAAATCCACATTTTTTTATTGTTATGGGTATGGCGTAGTGGCCACAATCTCACCTAATGTTAAGTGACGATTTGGCCCAAGATGATAACACGCTAAACCTATTGGAAGACTGGCTCTAAAGTGCAGCTGGCGCAACACACCTATTGTTGCTTGGCGATAGATTTTCAACTTGAGGGTGGTAGTTAGCCAGATGGGCATTTGAAAATGCCCTACCACCATGCTCTGGTTTCCTCACGATGCTTTCCTTCACCGAAAGCTCAGGCACATTGCAGAGATTCGAACTCACGCCAATCAACGCGAAGTCGTACACGCTATCACTGAGTCATCATTTCAGGCGTTTTTCTCATTATTCTAAATTTTAACTTGGACTGGATTCCAAATTTTTGTCAGTTAGATTCAGTCTTGTTAAAACAAAGATCTATCCTTTGTGCCAATAATAATCATTTACTGCACATCTTTAACAACCGTGTGTCACTTAACAGCGGCGCATACAAAAAACAAGACAAATTGCGCTATTTGTTCGCGATTGTCTGCCCGATACTGTTGTCCGGTTAGCCAAAGCGAACAATAGATAGTGTAGATAAAATAAAACCAATATAGATGTACCGATTTTATATCAATAACAGCACAATCAGGGGACATTTTGTATTTATTTACTGCAGCCAAAATTTATTAATATTAATCTGGTTTTGCTCTTATGAGATGCATTGAGATACTTTGTATATAGTCAAGTTTACGAAAGCGATGTGTGATTTTTAAAAACATTTTTTTTTTTCATATTAAAACTAGCTGTGCTTGCAGTTTCGCTCGCGTGGACGACAGAAGAACGCGTAGTGCTGATAAAAAACGTAGTTTCTTAAAACTCAAATAACTTTTTATTAAATGAAGGTATCGTATTATTTATTTTTGGTAAAACAGAGAAAAATTGATGAAAATCTTTTTAGTAGGTAACCAACTTTTTTCTTGCGTGATACGCGCACAAGGCCATACCTCAATCATTGTATTTATATAGATAGATAGATTAACTTTAGGTATAATAATTATAAGGTTAAATAATTACAAATACTTCCTCTGTGTCATAGAATCAAACGGAGGAGATCAGCAGAACTAATCTCCGACATAGATTTCAGAATCGCTACACTGAAGTGGCAGTGGGCAGGGCACATTGCTCGTAGAACGGACAGCCGATTAAGCCGTGGATTTCTCGACTGGTGGCCACGAAATAGAAGACGCAATGTAGGCAGACTCACCACAAGGTAGACCGACGATCTGTTGAAAGTTGTGGAAACCCACTGAATGCAAGCAACGCAGGACTGTCGTTGTGGCGATCTTTGAGGGAGGTCTATGTCCAGCACCTGTGTTTTTTGGCTTAATAAATGTATGTAGCGTGTGCTCAAATTGAGATGTCCAGCACGACGGCTGCTAAAAACAAGGCAAAATTATATCTAAGTGCTTATCTTTTTAATTCCATGCGTTATACGAATGCTAAGAGAAATGGCGACCGTTAACATTAATTACAATAATTAATTTAAAAAACCTGCCTATGTAACTGAAAGAGAACGTAGCTTTCTATTGTTAAAAGAATGTTTAAAATCGGATCAGGTTTTCCAGAAATTACCTCCTACAAATATAAAACTTTACCTGCACCGTACCTCCGGTGAAGACAAACAGCCTCACAGTTCTTACAACTAAAATAGTGGAAGCGCATGGAAGCCTATATATTAAACGTGTAATATAGGATATGTGTGTAAGCAGTGTAGGGGAGTCAATTTTTTTTTATCGTTATCGATTTATTTGGCTTTTGGCCACAATCTCACCTGATGTTAAGTAACGATGTGACCCAAATTGATAACACGCTAAACCTAGTTAGTGGAAGACTGGTTGGTTCTCAAATGCAGCTGCCGGAACACACCTATTGGTGCTTGGCGACAGATTTTCAACTTGAGGGTGGTAGCTAGCCAGGCGGGCTAGAAAATGCCCTACCACAATTCTATGGTTTCTTCACTATGTTTTCCTTCACCGAAAGCTCAGGCTCATTGCAGGGATTCGAACTCACGTCAATCGACGCGAAGTCGTACACGCTACCATTGAGCCATCATTGCTTCAAGAAACATCTTAAAACTTGAGACACACAAGACAATCTCACCTGTACGCATTGCATCCTTTCGAGTAAAGAACGGGGAAATGGTGATAGCGGGATGTTAAGGCTGCGCTGTACATACAATACATAGACAACAAATAAGAGAGTTAGGGCACAGAGAAATTTCTTTAAAGATTTCTTTCTACTTGAGGCAGCCCGACTGGTGGAATTCCACCACCCGACAAAAGATCGTAACCAAATAACCTTGTCTTATGTTCCTGCGGTGAGTAGGGTTTCCAGTTTTTTTGGGGTAGGGGGGGTTCGTGGTTGGCAACGCACTAGTTACCGACGCACAGTAGCCGACAAGCAAGACAAAATACGTAATTCATGTCACATCTCACTGAAGACACTCATATATTTTGCCACCTAATTGTTTGTTGGTTGTATAAACTGTCCAGAAATTCCTTTCCTTGATAATAAAAGTGAAAAGCAAAAAAAGAATGAAAAATGTGTATGTACAGGCAGCTACAGCTTTTTAATATAGATAATAATTATTATGTGATAATTATTTAGATGACGCAAGATATTACAACAATGCTACTACCTACTTGCTACCTTTTTAATTTTAATTATACGAAATAACTATTATAACAAAGTATAAAGATCACCGAAGTTGTACACTCTTTTGAAAATAATCTAAATCTCAAACCTACTTAACAAAGTTTTTATAAGAGACAATTCTTTTACCTTCTCATTTCCTCTTAAAATAATAAGGCTTTTAATTCAAAGCATTTTTTAAGAAACCATCATTTACCAGCAATTATGTTGTAAAAAAACTTTTGTTCTACAATACGGGCGTCTATCAACATGGATTTAATTGTTCAGGATAAAAACCCAATTAGTTTGACGGCTCTCAGTCTCTGGAATGTTGGTCAAAGTTGTATACCAATGACTAGATATGGTACTATCCAGTAACAGCCAATGTTTGTTAACTATTCTAGGAAAGAAACCTTTCCAAATACCGGGTCTTATCGATGATCAAGAATCTCATTCATATCCTAAATATACAGCGCGTTCAACATTTCCTTGCAGATTGTCCAAGTGATATAACCTAATATCTTTAGGTTAACCTCTTCCCTGTCATCTTCCTGCTTTTCGAAAAAATGTGTACTCCAGAAATTCACATGATACCGCCGCCATCAACGGATACATCTATTATAGTCAATAGTTTATTCAGATAGGTTTATTCTACGCTTTAATAAAATCAAACATACTATATAATAGTTTGGCAACATACATGTAACACGTATGACGTTTCAAATGTCCATAGGCTGCATTGAGTGTTGAGTGTAAAGGCTGACCGTAGACTTGATTTTCACAATTGTGCTTTTAAAAAAAATCAGGCTTTGATGTCGAAAAGTTCCGTAAAATAATTGTATTTTTTTATTTTTTTTTATAAACCGCAAATTATTAATTAAAACTTACTTAAATTGATTACAGCAATATACTATAATATATACATATATAGATAATCTTTAAAAAACATTTCAAGAAAATTTCAGTATAAACATCAGTAGCCGTCTTCGGGCCAACATAAAAATAAATGCTAATATCAACAAAATTTGAGAACTTCTGTTATTAAGATGCAAAATATATCTCCAATGGATATTAATTAATCATTAGGTACATATTATAAAACATAGTTCCTCCGCCGCGTCTGTCTGTCTGAACGCGATAAACTCAAAAACTACGGTTTTCATCAATGGACGGAGAAAGGTTTATGTGTATAATTCATTACGACATTGTGTAAATTGGCTGAAACAAGACGATGGCTGTTGAAAATGTCGGAAAAAATCATACCGACTGGGAGCTTTACTAGCGTGCACCGCGTAAACCAATAGAATTATATATATTACTGTGCTACCCGTGCGAAGCCGGGGCTGGTTGCTAGTATATACATAAAAAAGTAGTTTACACATGTGTGCCGATTTGAATTATCAAAAAATATTCTAGTCAAATTTCAAATACAATGTTTCGTAATTTTTATTGGATGAACAGTCAACTTTACTACCATCATCAAAGAGTACGTTCAGTTACCACATCTAGCAATTAACAAGATAGTTCTACGTCGTCTAGGTTCGCGGTTTCTTTACCGTCTAATTAAAAGGCGTCGGTTAGCCAAATTACCAACGTTATGGTTTCATCAAGCCATTATTACTTTCGCCTTAATGGCGTTTAACCGTGGTAATTGTACACTTATATTTCCTAAGAGCTTACTACGGGTGTATAAATGTTTGAGTAAAACTGAATATTAATACTTATTATCTAATTATATAGGAAGGTTTTTTTTATTTTTATTTAAATCTTATGTTTATAAATTTAAGTTTGGCGGTAGAGATCCCATAGCTTATGTTAAACCTAAAAGTGCTATATGATGATTTTCGTAAATTTTGACAGTGGCTAATAAAATTAACAAAATAAGGAATACGATGAATCATCCACCAGTTGAAAATCTATGAAGATATTTTTTAACCATAGAATGCGTCGCAGAAAAAACATCAAACATTTTGTACCAGCTGAAAAAAATTTACTCTGTCATATTCCAATAACTTTTTCATTAAAGAAAGAAAGATAAACACTTATTCGACAGTAACACCACACAACACACACACACACACTTATATAACAAATAAATTGACACGATAAATGTCTCAGCTTGAGGCAGCAGGACTACAGCTGCAAGCACTGTAGCGCTGATATTCTCACAAGGCCTCTATGTATATACAACCTCTCGGGCGAATTAACACACATACAATTTTATTATAATTACACTAAATAATACCATAAGACATGCGACATGTGTGCTATAATACATCCAACTAGATCTAACAAACAATTTATGTAACAATCCCAACTGTATTCTGCATATGTACTACTAGCTGTGCCCGCGGCTCCGCTCGCGTGGAATACAGAATTGCGTTGGTCGAGTAGACGCGCAAATCGTACTGCCCTCGCTCCCAACCACGTTGATCGCCCGCTAGTCTTTTTAAAGACAAAAATGCTTATTGTGGATCATGCTTAGAAAATAGACATGTGCTATTCCTGACTTTTTTGTAGGTCTTCTTAAGAGCTACAGTTATGTAGAACATTATTTAGCTATATCTCTTATGGTTTACTCAGCGTAAGTCCCAAAAGCGTCTTTTTTCCGAATTGATTCACCATTATCATCACTGCTTATTTCGTATATTAACAAAATATATCCTATAACCTGGTCAAGATAACATAGCTATGAATTAAAGGAAAACTATGTAAATCGGATAAGTGGTTTTCGCGTGAAAAGAACATAAACGGACAGACAGAGAGAGACTTTGAGCTTTATATTATGTATAGATATGGATAATCAGATCCCATAACCTCCGAGACAGACCGCGCATCACTTGAACCAACATAAAAGAATTTTGGTTTCAAAATTAACAAATAAAATTACCTTGTTTTTTAAGTTTTTTATGTTATTTTATTGACAATACATTACCATAACAATTATGGTTATTACTATATTCAAATTACTGAAAAAGCGTTATAATGATCAACCATTATATAATTAACCCTACTATCACATAAGATGGTACAAGATAAATTAAAAAAAACCCACACAACTAAACTATTCATTGAGAACATTCCAATGAGTCCAAACACGATATCTCTGATAAACGTTGATTAGAAACTCCTCACCTAATTAGGATACCTAACTAGGTATCCTGCAGATTCTACATGATGCTGCAACATCAGCTCAGTGTTGCCATGTTCTTCTAAAACCATTGAAATAACAGAATACTAATTTTGATCAAATGTAAATCAAAATCGCTTCAGTCGTTTGGCAGCTACGAAGCCACAAACAGACACACAGATAAATAGATACACAGTTACACGTGTTGGGGCTTAAAAATGGCTTTCAAATGCAAGGTTTTCTTTCAAACGCAGAGAATAAAACAAACTAGTCCAAATTGGACTACCCTACCATTTGCCATCAGAGAGTGCTAGTCCCTATATCCCAGCTTCATCATCAGATCAACTCCATGGTAACATAATATTGCATCGTCACCGAACTTACATACATATGCAAATTGTCATCTCAATCGGATAGCTGTTTGTTGCACAAGTACTTGAACAATAGTTTACAAATTATGAATTTTAAAACTTGTAATAAATAAATAATCTAATAAAAATAATCAATATATTATTGAAATCTCCAGAATTAGATTTATTTATATTTACATGAAGACTAACTAAATAATGAACGCGAAAGTTCTAGGCCATCCAGAGTTAAAATAATTCACAAGCGATTTTATTGCTCTGCTGTCCCACCCCTGTACAGGTTTATCGTAGTGAATAACAAACGGCCAGTTTATCTCTCCGATTAGAATAATGGATGCTGTACAAATCGTGCGTATAAAACATGTGATACTTGTTTTTTTCTCGTTGTAATAACAGTACGAGTTTGGAAAACATGTTTTTTTTTAGTGAAAGCTTTTTCTTTAGGCACGTAAGGAAAGTTTTGGATGGACAAAATCTTATGAGTTCAAGTCACCGACACCGACATACTAATGTTAACAGTTTTTTTTTTTGTAGTATCACTGCAAATTGACGCCATTGTACCTGATGGTAAGCACAGTACTATCCTGACACAATGGCGACCACCGAGAGAAAGGGCAATTCATTGGCGGTCGCCGCTGTTATACCGGCCTGCACAAATAACACTCTACACTGCACAAACGCTACACGGAAAGCGAGTCACTATGACGGACTTTTCACCACGTGCATCCACCATGCAAATACCACCTCGCTATCGGCATATCATCGTTCGTTATTCAGCAACCTGCACAACGTGCAGGTGAGTTTGGCTTGGGCGTTTCAGTTCTAAAGATGTAATTCTACACCCCCTACACTCTTTATCTTGTGACATTGTAAAATCCGTGCGGTAACGTATTAATTTTCTTATTATAAATAAACTATAAATAAATAACAATTTAACCTGTTAAAATTAATCAATCCAGCATTAATAATATTAATTATTTTCTAACTTAGCTATATGTGTGTATTACCTTCACCTCTTTATTTGGCCGGTGCGAAAGAAATCTTAAGTCAGAGAAAACTGTTTGGCATTCCGTTTTATATTCTTTTTCATAGTAAATATGACCTTTTTTTAATTATATTCGGGCATTGTAAGTTTTCCCCACCATGGAGAGTGGTATTTAAGAGGCTATGCCCGCTGCACAGCCCCTTTTTTCGTCTACATCAGCCACGGTCTGTTTTCTTAAATATTGAGTTACTGATGGTCATTACATTGCATTGAACAGGGATTGCTTTCACAAAACTGTAAGTATTTTTGAAGTTCTTTTTCAGTCTTCGGTATTACCATTTACTAAACAAAGTGTAACGTAGCCGTATTCACAATCTTCCAGTGTTTACTCTGATGACCTTGGCGAGGTGGAAGTGGCATATTGGGTTGCTCGTCTGACCGACAGAACCGTGGAAGTTTCTTCACCGGCTTAACATGGCCAGAGATTAGAAACCTCGGTAAGATACCACTGTCTTATTTCCTAGACCTATAGTCGTAATTTTAGTCGGGCCGTGTACCTCAAGGTCATTCAGGTTACGTATTGTCACGTACGTTCGTGACCGGAACCTCACCTAACGATTACTTTAGACATCTCACGTTCCACTATTGTTCCTTACTATTATAACAAACTAGCAAGTTTATTAGTTGCCATTTTTAGAGGTCAAGATGCCAATAACTAGACTTTTCCACCAGTTGACTTGGAGTTTGGTTTTTTGAACCAGTTGTTGAATCTCGAAGCCGCTACTATCATGGCCACAAGTCCTAACCTACATTATCATGGATGCGTTTCAGGTAAATGAAGTTTTTAGTCACCCTATCTTCGACCCGAACTGTTTATAAAAGCTGTCTGAGGACCACCGTCCGAAAGGAGCGCGGTGTAGGTTCTGTGCCTCTCCATTCCTGACCCGCCGGCGCGACCTGCCGCTGCTTCAGTCTACAGATAAACCCCACACCCACACAAATTAATCATCACCGTGTCGATCCACATCATTGCAAGATAAATAAAGATTTTAATTTACAAATAATATATTTTTGATGTAATAAGATCATGCTTTAAATATATGAAAAATAACAAGCTGGTGCCCATAAATTGGTTTACGTGAAAATGCTACTAATATTCCAAGGAAACATCGTGAAATTTTTGGTCTGGCTTTTGTTTTCTCCAATTATATTTTTTTATTACTGTTAAGGAAAACCTTAATGATAAAGTCTTCTGCAGGTTCAATCTTATATTCGTTTAAACACTTACAAACTATAAACAATATAGTATTCTGTTAAAGCGATTCGCGCGCCACCTATTATTGTACGTTGATGATACCATGTCAGAAACTCGATCTGAAGAACATAAAATAGGAGCACACGTGTAATAATTTTTATTTATGAATATTTTATATGCTAATCTTTGTATAAGTTAATCAGTAACCAAACCCTTTGCAACCCTTTGAAACCTTAAAAACCTCTCTTACATTGAATAAAACTTAGTCATGCATTTAAGTAGGCACTTCACAAGAGCCGTAAAAAGTAACGACCAAATCTGGCCGTATCGCCTGTTATGTGTCCATATTTGGCCGGAACCCCGGGCGATTTATAATGCCCAGCTTATGTATAAAAGAATCGTTATGGACGACGTTTACGGAAAGATATCCCAAGGTAAGACTCACATCCGTTTACATTGAAAAGGAAAATTAAATACCGTAAAAGTGGTTCCTATAAAACATATTTGTCCGGGCTAGCCTTTCATTGAGATGAAAAGTGGATGTAAATCCAAATAATTTGTACAGATTTTGTGAAAATTGGACATCATATGAGTTGACAAGAAACTGAAATAAATTCCGCCTAGCTGATCAACATTCCATATTTTGTAAAAATTATTTTAATAAATAACTATGAAAAACAAAACAGGGCATCACTACAATTATCCTCTCCGACATAGGGTGCGGAATACAGACCGATTAAGAAGTGACAAAAAGATATCAACAGAAATGGGGATCCTAGATGATCCGTTGATATAACAACTCTTAAACAAAGTGACGAGTGTATGAGTCAAAGTGAGGTCACTGCAAGAAATCTAGAGAAAGTAATATTCTTGAAAATCACAAATCAGGAGGAAATGCCTCTTTAGACGGATCAAAGGTGTTCCGGACATATATCGGTAAGATAAATATCTGCAATAATAAGCTTAAATAGTTTAAAAACTAAAAACACGCTTTAACTATGGATAAAGCAATTATAAATCTTTTTAGTCTTATAATAACATCTCGTTACCAAGCCCAATCTATTTGACTTGTCAAAACGAATCATATGAGCCTAAACTCGAGGGGTTTACTAGTAGCCACTGAAGTGTTCCACTATCCACCTCCTAGCTCCATCATCAGATCAGCTCCAAGATACCAAATTATAGTGTGTCATCCGAACTACCATATACATGCAAAGTTTCATTTCGATACGACGATTAGAAGTAGGTTAAAATTGACTTCTAAGATTTCATTATATTTTTTTTTTAGTTAGTTTGTTAGTTAAAGTGTAGCTAATATAAGCGTTTTAAAAATATTTCAAAAGTTAAGTGTCGCAACTTAAACAATGAAGAATTGAAAACTAAGAAAAATATAATTAAGAAAAGTGGCTCCAAATAGTAAACGGAAAATCAGGATAAAGAAAATATAATATTATAAGGGAAAAATATAATAATGTAATTAGAGGGTAGCCTTGAGAAATATGCTAGTCACAATGATATCATGTAAATGGGTAAGAGTGAATAGCTGTAGCATTCCGAGTCGAGTCTCTCTAAAAAGCGGACGTGTTTCCAATCTTCTATAATTTATTACTCCTTTATCCTTTTTGTTAAATTATTTTAAGTCTCGTATTTTTTTAGACTTATTTAAGGGGTTATCTGATAGTACATGATGATGAAGTTTGAAAATTAATATGGCAAACTATTGTTTCTCTATCTTCTTCTTCTATTTACGGGCTTTCTTCATCGATAATTTCAAGCTTATATTATAATACATGTTTTGGCAATTGACAAATTTATGACGCAATAATTTAATAACTAGTTGTTGTCACGAATTAGTAATTACTGTGCGCTGATTACTTAAAGCTTTTTCATATTAAACTCACGCAAGCTGATCCTGTAGAGTTGTTTAAATGCAAGGAGTTTATACTTTATTTTATTTCGGTTTTGATATAGCTGAATTGTAGTATTCTTCATTTTTTATACATAGTGATTATTTCTCTTCTATATTTTCTACTTCAGACTCCAGACTTCATCCAAGTTCTTCCCGCCAACTTCACTAGGTTTCTATGACCACTTCTGAGTCTCCCCACTTTAATACCGCTTTGCTCCATTTAATGCCAGCATACCTGGGACATATGTGTCCCGCTAACTTCCATTTCCTTTGACCTACGACCGTGTCAATGTCGGTGAGCCTATTTCGTCTTCATATTTTTGAATTTGAGATCTTTTTTTCTTCAAAAAGGACGTATTTTTATATAGACGAAAGCAAGACCTTTACAAGAAACGAGACGAACTGAAAAATAGACTGCCTGCAAAGATCACTTATAATTATGTAAATGGTATTCTAATGTGCATACATTGTGAGAACACATTCGCTGCTAAAATAGAATACATTAGCAAAATTAGAGCTAAATACAAAATGAAATTTGCCGAAACTGTACTCGTCCGGCAGACGTCAGTCGCAAATCCACGAGTAAAGAAGCATCAAGCCTCTGAAGAAACCCTCCAAAGAAAGCACTGTATTAGTGTTAAGGATTATTTTGTGAATATATTGCAAGTTTCAATTTGTATGAAGATTTTGTTTACCGTAGGAAGTGTGTTTCCGTCTATTCGGCACTGTGCAGGGCTATCCGTCTCGCGGCACCGCGTTATTGAATGCGGGCCCTGTACGGTGTTCGGGTAGTCTTTTAGGTGTTGCGCTGCAGCTCCGCGTTCGCTTCGTATTGGTGCCGGGTTTGAGTTCATTATCTCCGCCCGTTTCGTTGTCAGCGCGCCCCGCGGCTCGCGCCTCATGTCAGGTTCTCGTTAATTTTGTTTATCTCACTCAATTGGATAACATTATTTATACACGTCAAATCTTCATGAAAATGGTTACTTATTTCTACGTACCTACATAAATAAATAACTTACATTGTCTTTTATATATTTAGGTATTAAAGTTTTATTTTTTATTGTAATAGGTTCAGCGTTGTTTTCACAATCTCACCTGACCTTAAGTGACGATGTGGCCCACATTACAACACGTTAAGCATAGTGAGAGGACTAGCTTTCAAATGCAGCTGCTGGAACACAGCTATTGGTTCTTGGCGACAAATTTTCAACTTGAGGGTAGTTAGCCAGGCGGGCATCAGAAAAAGCCCTACCACCAAGATATGGTTTTATAATGATGTTTTCTTTCACATAAATCTCGGTATCATTGCAGGGATTCGAACGCACGTCCATCATTGCTTTATCCAATGTGAATTTTAACATTTTCATATTATAATTTGTATTTATCTGCGATATTATAGAATGTTTGCTCACAGCGTAAAATTGCAATTATGAAGACGCATTAGCGTGTTATTTCCTTGTCGTGTATCAGCATGGTTGGTTAATTACTCGTCTTATGAAACTTAATCTATAATATACCTTTACGAACAGTGGAAGGGTTCGAAGTACTCATAGCGATCAAGTTATGACACGGTTACCGTGTGTAAAGTTAAGTTAAGCACGATTCACGCGTGCGTTCGACTGATGGCATTTTGTAATCCACGCGAGCCAAGCCGCGAACACAGCTAGTAAACAATAAACGTGTAGCGTCATATAAGTACTGCACACTGCACGGAATGCAAGTTGAAGTCTACAAAGTCAAATGGCAAAGCTATGAATTAAAAACCAAATGTTTATCGGATAAGTGGTTTTCGCGTGAAAAGGACATAAACGTTCAGACAGACAGATGTTAAGTTTTATTATATTTATAGACGTACAGCAGGAAATTTGTAAAAAAAAATCATGAACAGACAGTACAGATTTATTAACATACATATTATGTTCGTAAAATCTCACTCTAAAACTACTTAGTTAATCTCATACGAACCATACGAGCCGAGTAACTTTCTAATGTAAATTTAATAGCTCATCGCACATCTAGCCCTGTATATATAATTTACACAAAATATTATTGTTTCCAGCATAAACTTATCCTAATAATAATAAAACCATACTAAAACAAACCTACGACGGACGGGGACGGATTTAGTGGTCTTTGTGGGGATGCTTTTATTATTTTAAGTATCTATATATATATATGGAATCGATTATTTATATTAATACTTTATAAGTTTTGCTTTTGACCACAATCTCACCTGTCAATAAGGTATCATATGGCGTAAGATGTCTAACACGCGAAGCTTTGAGGAACCTGGTTCTCAAGTACAGCTGCCAGGACGAACCTATAGGTGTTTAATTTTTTGAAGGTTATAGCTATATGACTAATATAAAATACTCCATCACCACGCTAGTGATTTTCTTCAAAAAAAAAGCTCAGTCTCATTGTTGAATATAAACCCACGTGGATGGTCATGAGTTTCATCACCGCTATGATAAGAGCGCTTCGTTCCAATCAATATGATCAGCGTATTTAAAGTCTTATTCGCCGCCATTTATGAGCGGTGATGTGACGAGCGTGACGTCAAAACCGTGTGATTCAATTGAGTGTCTTTTAATGTACCATAACACTAGCTTTCTAGAGTCTATCTTGAAACTAGTAACTATTGACCCGCATAAAATAGAATCCAAGCCTGTGCTATACCAACGGAGCGTCTAATTAAAATTATCCCTCTCTTGCGATATTGTAGTCGTTATGTATGAGTTAAAGCCGCAAATCATCTGCGGATATCGTAAATGTATACGAGATGAATTGGAGCTATTACTGGCTCACAGACATTTGTAACGTCAGCAGCTATCTTTGTGCCACACTGAGCAGTGTTATAATTATATAAGTAAAAATACAAATGTATTTTAAGGTAAATTTTGATTATCTGTAGGAGGTAATCTCTGGAACAATTGATTCGATTCTGAACGTAATTTCACTGATACCTTCTGTCTGAGTATATTTTTTATTATTCTAAATTTTATGTCAAAATTAGCTCGAGTAAGTCGCGGGTGGCTTGCTAATACATACGTATTATAAAACTCAACGTCTCTCTGTATGTATGTCCGTTTACGTTCATTTCACGCGAAAACCATTAGTCAGATTTATATGATTTTTTATTTAATTTATAGATATGTTATCTGGCTAGGTTATAGGGATTTTGTTACATTAAGTTACATACGAAATAAGTAGTAACGATAATGGTGAATCTGAAAAATACGCTTTTGAAGCTATTAAATAGCTTAACGCTGAGTAAACTATACGAGCTATATCAAATGAATGTACCACATAATTGTAGATCTTAAAAAAACCTACAAAAATTCGCTAATAACATATGTCTATCTTCTAAGAATCACCCACAATAAGCATTCTTGAGGCAGAACAACTCGCGATGTGCTCGACCGACAGCATTCTGTAGTCAATGCGAGTGGAGCCGCGGGCACAGCTAGTACAATATAAGGTGTAAATACGGAGTTGTGTATTATGACTTTTTATTAGAATTAAATTGTATAAAAAAAGTCTATAGATTTTACCAAAAACATTTTTTCATACCGAAAAAAGATCTGAGTTATTCTGTACTATAAAGCCGTAAAGAAGTTTTACTTTAAATAAAATAATATTGTAAAATGAAAGTTAATCAAATTTGAAATATGTTTCTCGGCACTCAATTTAAATGGACCGTCTATTCCGGCTGGCATCTGCTTTCGCAATTTAACTTCCAAAATATCAAATGTCAACAAGACGTATCACGCGAACGGGTGTGCTTAGCGTGGCGTTTGTTTAGATTCGCCTCACGATATGAGCGTCGGCCATTTTGTATAATTCATAATCTAAATACACGCGTATAATATACCTCAATGATTACACGTACGAAAATTACATATTCAAAAATGGTGATATCCTTATCATCTCACCCAATAAAAAAATCAATTTAAATTAATGAAATGATTAATTAATGTATATATAATATATATAGACAGACAGAAAGATAAAAAAGATTAAAGGTACATTCGTGATCAGTGTCCTTCATATAAGACGTATAAGGGCAAATTAGAAAAAAAAGAACACTTTTATTATCTCGTTATGACTTTAGCGTTGTGGCCACAATCTCACCTGATCTTAAAAGACGATGTGGCCCAAGATGCTAGCTCGCTAAGCCTAGTGGAAGACGGGCTCTTAAGTGCAGCTGCCGGAACACACCTATTGGTGCAAGGCGACAGGTTTTCAACTTGAGGGTGGTAGCTAGCCAGGCGGGCGTTAGAAAAAACCCTACCACCATGCTGTGGTTTCATCAAGATAATTTCCTTCACCGAAAGCTCAGGCTCATTGCAAGGATTCGAACTCACGTCGATCGACGCCATGTCCGTACACCCTACCACGAAGTCATCATTGCTTCTGTTTCACGCACAGACAGAACTTTAGTTTTATTATTATAGACTAGCGGTGCTCCCGCGGCTCCGCATGCGTTTATTACACAGTAATTATATTGATCCTGTAATATTATTTTTACTCACATTATTGACAATTCATATAGTCTAAAAGTAAAGCGTTTACAAAAGTTAGCTATCATAAATAAAAACGTATCTTCCCTTAACTCTGTTCGCTGCGTGTAACCCATCCAAGAATATAAATCTTCCTTGTTTACAAAATACTCAGTATTTTATGAGAAATAATGTAATATTTTAAAGGTGGTACCGTCTGGTAGCTGTCAGTGTACTTGACTTATACGTTAAAGTCGAAAAATGTTGGAAGGTCTATTCACACACAGTAATCGTTTGTGAAATGATTTTTTTTTTTTGGAACCACCTAATGATGTTCTCTTATACTTGCTTGAAGTTGGTGAACTAAGTATTTTTTCCTTATATGATTCCTTAAGGTAAATAAAATTAATAATAATAATTAATTTATGAAAAAAAAACAAAGCATAGCAAAATAGAAGTGATAGACATAGTTTATATGGTATAAAACATTTGCTCAAGAGATAAAACAGAGGTATACATTTGTATGGAATAAACGCAGGCCTTTATCTCTAAATTTTTTAAACAAAAAAAAAACAATTGCGTGTTTATACTAACATACATTCTATACAAAACCTAATTCTAAAATAATACGTGCTCTGTTATGTAGCAGAGTGTTGTGAAATTCGCTTAAAACTGTTTTCCTAAGGTAACAAGCATTGAAAACTTCCGAGTACTTTATTTAATATCCACATTTTTATAGTTTATGTAAGTTCTTTTAAAAATCCATAAAGAAACGTTAATAACTTAATACAACATTACAAAGAATGAAATTTTCTTAATTAAATTTCTAGGCCAATCCCTGGGTGTTGGTGGCACGTCATAGTGGCATTAGGCGTATTGCTTTCTGAAATCAGTAGGTTTATATCCAGTAAGCAAGCGAGGTGTCAGGAATCTGTACTCGACTAGATCGTCACCACCACACACATGATGATAACCCCTTCACAGTGATTCTCTTTTGGCTAGGCGTATTTCCGAATCAGCCACTGTATGTATATCCGACAGAGAACCAAAGTTATCGACATAGCTTAAATAATTAGCAAGCTGAAGTAGCAGTGGGCCGGCCATATCTCGCGAAGGACGTACAACCGCTGGGGTAAACGGGTTCTTGAGTGGAGACCGCGACTCGGCAAACGTAGTGTAGGACGCCCTACAGCCAGATGGGATGACGACCTGTGAAAGACTGCAGGCAGATGCTGGATGCGGCAAACGTAGTGTAGGATGCCCTCCAGCCAGATGGGATGACGACCTGTGAAAGACTGCAGGCAGATACTGGATGCGGCAAGCTGAAAACAGGTCGCTATGGCGCTCATTAGGGGAGGCCTATGTCCAGCAGTGGACTACTATAGGTTGATAATGATGATGATGATGATGACGAACTGCCGAGGCTTACAGGTCGGTATAACAGCGACGATTAGCAACGGTTAGCAGATATCTCTATGGTCGCCCATATTTTTAGATATACTTCCGTATTAAATGAAACACTGAAAGTTTATCAGTCGGACAAATGATCTAAATCGGTTAATTAAATTGTACAAAATTAAGAACTGCATAAAGTACTGAAGTATTTGCTGACTACCGCTGACTTAAAAACTTGCTACACAAATATCTACATTAAGAAGAAATAATAAGTTTAAATAGTAAAAAAAATAAAAACAAGCTTTAACTACGCACTAAAACTTATAAAACATTTCTGTCTTATAATGACATCTCGTTACGAAGCCCAATCTATTTTACTTGTCAAAACAAATCATATGAGTCCTAACGCGAGGGGTTTAATAGTAGCCACTGATTTGTTCCACTATCCATCTCCTGGATCCATCATCAGATCAGCGCCAAGATACCAAATTATAGTGTTGTTACCCGAACTACATACATATACAAAGTTTCATTTCGATACGACAATTAGAAGTAGGTAAAAATTGACTTCTAAGATTTTATTACATTCTTTGTTAGTTAGTCAGTTAGAAAGTCACAAGTGAAGCTAAGTGTTAAAAATACTTACCTATAACTTTCCTATAATAACCGTAATATATAACCTAAACTTAAGAGAAAAAGCTAATCAAATGTAATCCTGGCATCAGAACCGTAAACTTTGCAATATTTTAAATGTTCACCAAACACTTATCTCGGCTGTAAGCAAGTTAAATACACATCTCGACTGCGAGAAAGGAAATAAAACTACAGCGCTGAACGTTACTCGGTAAGTGAACAACATACGAACAAACATTTTTAACAAAACATAAGGTAAATTTATTCCCTTCCTACCAGCTACATTCACGCTTCGCTAGCATACTTGCAAAAACTATGCTTTTGCGTACTTCACAACTTTATAACATAATAATACAAATGGTTAACGGTGTTACAAAAAAGCATGCAGTCAACATTCGTATGTTAATAGGTCACTTCAGCATATAGCTATGTATAACTAAAGTCAAAAAAATTCCAAAAATTACATCAATATCAATATAAAAAATTACTGTATTCAATTTAGGCCCCAAGGAGTCACTTATGATCGTCAAACACTACTATTGGTTCGGAAAACATCTCAGTAATTGAGAAGAATCGGCGAGAAACTTGATCAGGCTTACCTTTTTTTTTTAATTATTCCCAATTTTACAAACAATATTAACAGTTAATAACCAATTAATAGTGTAATGTTTACACAAAGAGAGAAAAACACTTCCAGAAATCACTGTCATTCACATAATGACCCACCTAATTTTCTATTTTCATCCTACCTTTTGACAGTAAAACCTGCTTATTTAAGCCTGCTTATGGAACCTAACACTATTACCTAAAAACTTTTATTAGTCTTACTAAGTCTAAAATACACGTAACGACCAATTTATGTCTATTTTTAGCATTAAAATTGTGCTGGTTTTTGACAAAATCTTCGGTAAAGTGTGTTAGGTCCTTTAATAATATCACATTACCAATTTGCCGGACACTAAGTTCAAAAACCATGTCAAGCAGGTTTTACTGTCAAAATGTATGTCTGGAAGTAACATCCACTAAAATAATGTAAATATTAATGTAACAGTTAACATTATTTACATATTAAGAAAAAAAATATTAAACCCACTTGAGCTTCCTGCCGGCTCCGTCTATCGAGGGATGTTTTTCGAGCACTACCGCTTTGACGTTCGTAAATGCCATCTTAGGGTCTAAATCGTATAAAGTATTTTCGATCTGATTTGATATATTTTAAACTGAAATCTGTATCAATAACAATATATTTATGCCTGTATAATATAATACACACATAAATATTTTATTTTCTGAAAAAATCGCCATAATACTTACAGACGCAATAGGAAAACAGAGGATCTTCCTTTTTTTAAGTCTGTTGAAAAAAGGTCCATAAATGAAAAAAACATTGCTACGAAAGTAAAGTAAAAATTGGGAGCCATTCGATCGACTTATTAAAATAAAGTACTATTCGTTGGGGAAATCTAAACTTACAATAATAGACGTTTTTTCACGAAAAGGTATTGTAATTTTCGAAACAACCTTCAACACTGTGTTTGTTACCTTTAAACATATTTTAATTCCCCGAAAGATAAAATAAGTACTTCGATACCTAATAAATATATTATAATTATTTTAAAGTGATTAAACAAACATATTTATTCCTGTGTCTGTTTTAAATTATATTTCTATGTAATGTCTTATTTTTATAATCATAAAATGAAAATTGACGAGTGTCACATAGTAAATACTAGTACTGTCACCAACATAATTATTTATATATTATAACTAACTGTTTCGTCACCGTAACTGGTATTCGTAATTTGGCACTAATCTGTATTAAATACCAGTGTCAACACCGTGTGAATCTGTCGCTTTCTTGTACTGGGATTCGAACCAATAGCAGAGCGTTGTGAAGCGCTCATACGTCCCCGTCCAATCAAAACCTAGTGTGATGGCGCTATAAAGAATGGCGTCGGATTGTCGTTGTCTTCTCGCCGGTGCACGCGACTGCATGCGTTTCAAAGTGGTGCAGTAGAACATTACATATAAACTATTAGAAATGTAAGAACCTATTCAGTGTGTTGATTGTGTGGTGTACATCGGACATCAAGCGTGCGTGACCAACTCCGGCTCCCCAGACCTGACCACCTGGACGTTTCAACTGCTGGACGAACGGGCGTACGTGGCTAAAGGTAAGAATTCCTGTCATAGGGGCGACAGATTCTTAATCGCTTGCAGCCTTTACATCAAATACGGTGGCTGCTCCCAATGTGCGTGGTGATCTACGTACATTTTATGGTGCCGAAAACCCGGGAATAAGGTTTAAAATCTACTCAATTCAGCCTTATTCTCAGTCTAATTAGTCTTCATACGTTTCTTATGCATATTTCGTAAAAATATTAGTGCTTTTACATCATATTTCAATCTGCTTAATGTTGGTAAATAACTTAAAAGTACCGACATTTACCAATTTGTTCGAGATAATTGTTCAGTTTATATTTAAAAGCCCAAATCTATATTGTAATAACGAATGCATATGAAATAAGACCGTTTTCGTTTATTTCGTGTAGTAATTAATGAATATAAATTCATTTTAATACTAAAACTAACACGTGAACGGTATAACGCGTCTGAATTACGTAGGTCGTGATACAGTTCGTTCAATACGTTCATTTTCATTCAATACGTTCATTCCACGTCGCGAGCTGTACCTCCCGAATTTAGACGCTTAACATCTGTTATTAATGAGAACGATGCGTACAAACAGGTGTTCGTTTGGATATTTAACTTTTACTTAACTTTTAATTCGTCTTGACGTTTCATATTTCATGTTTCTATTTCCCGTACTCGTCTCATTTGCGAAATAATACTAATAAACAAAGTTGATTATCGTCTCGCGCCTAGGTAACATTCACTCGACTCGATCGACTATCCGTCAATTACCTATGGTTCAATTTCGCTTGCATTGCCCATCGGCTAGTCGTTTAGCAATATTCTCGGAAGTGCAACGTCAACTTTGTTTACATTTTGCTACCTACATAACTCTCGTGATTATTCTCTTATTTAGTGGCAATACGTTTTTTAATCTGATAGATATTCGTAGATTTATCCTGTACTATGCTATAATTTTACTTAATGCAGGTATCAATACTATCGTATTGTACGTATGCGTTGTATGTTTTGAACTTGTTTATATTAGACTTGGATTTCTGTACTACACAACTTTCGTGTTATATTCTCTTGTGTAGTACCTATACGCTTCCAATCTAATAGTATCATATTCGGAATATATCTACAACGTTATACCTACGTATAACTGTTTACATTCGTTTATTTGGTTTTCTGTACGCACAACTTTCGTTTTTTAAAATTCTCTTGTGTAGTACCTATACGTTTCCAACCAAATAATCTCATATTCTTAAAGTACCTATACGCTTCCAATCTAATAGTATCATATTCGGAATATATCTACAACGTTATACCTACGTATAAATGTTTACATTCGTTTATTTGGTTTTCTGTACGCACAACTTTCGTTTTTTTTTTTAATTCTCTTGTGTAGTACCTATACGTTTCCAACCAAATAATCTCATATTCTTAAAGTACCTACGACGTTAGACCTAAGTATAACTGTTTAAGTAAGTTTATTTTCCTGTACTATACAACTTTCGGGTTTTCTTCTCTTGTATAGTACCGATACGGTCCCAATATAATAATACTGCAACTACGTTCTGTTCAATCTGTGAATTGCGGAGCACTTATTTACCAAGTGATCCGAGCCGCAATACATTCTTGGGGTATAATTCGTGTTGTATTGTATTTTGTTTAAGTCTTCGTTCATAGATAATTGTGAAATCCAGATATCCTTCTAATCGTTAGTTTAAATTCGTAGCAAGGATGTCTCATAGTCTTAGACGGAAGACAAAAACCGACCAATCTAAGAAACGCAAATCGCTCACCATGGTTGGTGATGAGCCTTCTGTCACTATCCGCGACTTACCTGTTCTGCGCCGCAAGCGTACACTTGCATTAAATCGATTAAAAAGGATTTTAGAAGTCGCTAAACTAGTTAGGCAGGATCGTTCTCATGAGGACGCGTTCCTTGCTCATTACTCCGTCGTGCAGACATTGTGCGATAGTTTTGAAGAGGCGCACTCTGACATTCTCTGCGTAATAGATAGTGAATCCGAAGATCAGGAAGATTTAATCCGTGAAGAGTTTGATATGATTTATTTTGACGTGATGACGACTCATAGGCAGTTATTTCCTTCCGATACAGGAGAATCGAAATTGAATGAAAGTAATTTCAACCGTCTTAGCCTTTCCAACGTCAAGCTGCCTAAAATTAATATACCTATGTATTCGGGAATCACTAAAGAATGGCCTAAGTTTTACGATTTGTATAATTCGTTAATTCATAACAATAAATCGCTTTCAGACGTTGAACGCATGCACTTTCTCATATCTAGTCTATCTGGTGATGCTCTCGCTCTCATACGCGCGTACCCTGTTCAAGGTACATTCTACAGAGAAGCATACAAGACTTTGACTGATAGATATCAAGATAAACGCGAGCTAGCGTTTACGTGCTGGAAGGAAATACTAAATCTTAATTTGAATTCAAACTCAGCTCTCGAGTTTCGTCGCGCTCTTGATCTCACAAAGGAGAATTTAAATATTCTAAAGGGTCTTGGACTACCTACAGCTGAATGGGATTTTGTACTTTCTTATCTCTTCCTATCGAAATTAGATTCCAAAACGCGTTGCGCTTATGAACAAAAGCAATCTTCTGCGGAGATACCAAACTTCACTGATTTATTGGAATTCTTGTATTCTAAATGTGAAGCGCTCGTACGAGACACGCATTTCTCCGCACAAAATCGTTCCAAATCTACAATGTTAAATCGCGATTCAGACAAAGTTCATACTTCTAGAAAATTAAATAATAAAACATTTAATTTCCAAAATCCTTCTGTATTTCTTTCCGACACAAACGAACCGAGATCAAAGCTAGTCGCTCAGTCTGAAAATCTGAAACCACGTTCTTCAACAGCTGTTGAAGCATCAGCGCCTCCGGTCATCAAGTGTTCCTTTTGTTCAGAAAATCACTCTATCAACCGTTGTCAACGGTTTGAAAAGACTTCCGTTGCTGAACGAATTGAATATGCGAAAATTCACCGTTGGTGTTTCAATTGTCTCAAACCTTCACATTGTATAAAAGATTGCAGATCAGTGTTCAAGTGTCAAAAATGTCGTCAACGTCATCATACCTTGCTTCATATAGATCAAAAGGAAAGTTCTTCTTTATCAACTCGCCCATCGGATAGTCAAATTAACAATCAAATTAAGGCACTCACTAGCATCGGTGACAGTTCAGTTGTCCTCCTCTCTACTGCCAAAGTTCAAATTTGTGATTCGTCGGGCAACTTTCAATCGTTTCGTGCTCTTATAGACTCAGGCAGCCAAGCGCATTTCATCACTGAACGAGCTGTTAAGCAACTTGGTATAACTCGTGATGTGACTTCACGTTGTGTTTATGGTTTAGGTCAGATATCTGCAGCTGTTTCAGGAACCTGTCAGATCGAAATAGGTACCAATAACCAGTCTCTTTTCAAAATTTGCGCGTTCACGTTGCCCAGCATTTGTGGTAAGATGCCATCTAGTCATATTAATGCATCCTCGTGGCATCATTTGCAAGACCTTCATTTGGCTGACCCTGATTTCCATAAACCTGGTCCCGTCGATCTTCTCCTCGGTGCTGAGATCTTCGCATCTCTACTACTCCCTGGTAGCGTTGGTGGAGGATTGAAGCAACCCTCCGCTCTTAACTCCGTGTTTGGTTGGTTCTTGCTCGGTGGAATCGACTGTAAACAAGAACAAGCTCAGACCTTCTTCGTACAGGCAGATGAGCTTCTTAATGAACAGGTTAAACAATTCTGGGAACTCGAATCTTTTGAATCTGTCAAACGTCTAACTCCGGACGAGGTCCGCTGTGAAGAGATATTTGCCGAACACCACACTCGCGACCCTACCGGTAGGTATGTGGTTAATTTGCCGTTTAAAAATGAAAATAAAGTCGAATTCTCAGGGTCTCGCGACATCGCTTTACGTTGTTTTCTCTCTCTTGAGCGCAGAATCGTTAAAAATACGGATTTATATAAACAGTACTGTGATTTCATGAAAGACTATCTTGAAAGAGGTCATATGAGTCTAGTTCCTGTTCAAGAGATTTCATCAGGAAAATATTATATTCCACACCATTGCGTTCTTCGCCCTGATGCCGTGACAACCAAGTTACGTGTAGTTTTTAATGCGTCGTGCAGGGATTTTCGGGGAACTTCGCTTAACGATACCCTTTTAATAGGTCCGAAACTTCAAACCAATATTACTGAAATTTTACTTAAGTTTCGCGTACATTTTATTGTGTTTACAGCTGATGTTCGCCAAATGTATAGAATGATCGAAGTCCGTGATAATCATCGCGAATACCAGCGTATTCTTTGGCGCTTCGATACTGAACAACCTATTCAGGAATACCGTCTCAATACCGTTACCTACGGCGTGTCTTCCGCTCCTTTTCTCGCATGCCGTAGTCTCAAACAGTTAATGACTGATGAAGGGCAGGATTTTCCACTGGGTAGTTCAATTCTATCTTCAGATGTATACATTGACGATGTTGTCACTGGATTTGATAGTCTTGATCAAGCGATACAAGCTAAATCCGAGATTATCGAATTGCTCAAAAGGGGAAATTTCGAGTTGCGAAAGTGGGCTAGCAATATTCCTGAGCTCTTGGCTGACCTGCCTTCCGATCACTGTTTAACATCTCCAGTCACTCTAGACGATGAAAACAGCCCAATTCTCAAGGTTCTAGGCCTTAAGTATAATCCACTCCGTGACTGCTTCTTTTTTGATGTTATTCCACAGAAGAAGAAGTGTAGCAAGAGAAATATTCTTAGTGAACTCGCGCGTATATTTGACCCCTTAGGCTTTCTCTCCCCACTCACGATTATTGCCAAAGTTCTAGTTCAGCGCCTGTGGGTTCGTAATATCGGATGGGACGATGATCCTCCCGAGGACGTAGTACATAGCTGGAATCGTTACCTAGAGGAGCTTCCTCTCTTGCAATCGTTAGAGATTCCACGTAGTGTATCTGCGAAAAACCTTATGTCATGTGAAATACATGGTTTTTCAGATAGTTCGGAAAGAGCTTACGGCGCGGTTGTTTACTTACGCATGACGGATATGGACAACAATGTCAAGGTTTTCTTCGTTTCCTCTAAAGGTCGAGTAGCTCCACTCAAATCAACGTCGTTGCCCCGTCTTGAGTTGTGTGCTGCCGTCCTTCTCGCCGACCTTCTGAAATTCGTAAAAGAATTATACTTACCGATGTTTCCATGTGGGGGTGTCTTCGCTTGGTCAGACTCCACCGTTGTAATTGCGTGGATTCGCTCGCACCCTTCACGCTGGAAAGCTTTCGTTGCGAACCGCGTAGGTCATATTCTTGATGTTATTCCAGATGCTCGTTGGAATCACGTGGCTTCCGAAGACAATCCGGCCGATGTCGTTTCGCGTGGTCAACTTCCATCAGTTCTAGCCGACAATCGTTTATGGTGGGCGGGTCCTCCGTGGCTCTCCCAGCCCGTTCTCTCTTGGCCTCGTTCTGAGGAAGTTTTCGATGAAAATGCGCTTGCCACTGAAGAAAACCGTCGATATACTCTAATCACCCATAGTGAAATTCCAATTTCCTTTATCGATACCTTGCTCGAAAGTTATTCGTCAATCCATAAAATCCAACGCATTGTCTGTGTGTGGATAAAATTTGTTACGTTTATTCGTAATAAACGTATTCGTTGTTCTTATCCTAAATCACATCCTATAGAGCTTCATAACGCACTTATGATTATCGTAAAACATGTTCAGGCTCGACATTTTGCTGCTGAGATTCAACAGCTGCAATCAAAAACTCTTTTGTCAAAACAAATGCGTAAATTAAATCCATTCTTAGACAATCGAGGGGTTCTCAGGGTGGGCGGCAGGCTCTCAAGATCTGGCCTTGAGTTCGAACATAAACATCCTGCTCTCCTCCCTCGCGATTCGCGACTTACTTACATGATAATTGATACGTTTCATCGTGAGAACTGCCACGCCGGTGTCAATACGATGCAGTATCTGTTAACTCAGCAGTTTTGGATTTTATCCCCGAAACGCGCTATTCGTCACTGTTTATCAAAGTGCTTGCAATGTTACAAAACGAACCCTACTCCTCTCGAACCGTTCATGAGCGATCTACCGGCTGCTCGCGTGAATCAAGTGAAACCCTTCTCCATAGTCGGTACCGACTTTGGTGGTCCTTTTCGAATCAAACTCGGCAAGCATCGCGGGGCAAAAATCGGAAAAGCCTATCTGTGCTTATTTGTTTGTCTTAGTACAAAAGCTTTGCATCTTGAAACCGTTTCAGATTTATCTAGTGACGCGTTCCTTGCCGCGCTCCGTAGATTCGTTAGCCGCCGTGGTAGAGTTAGCATTATCCACTCTGATTGTGGCACGAATTACGTAGGCGCGAGCCATCAACTTTCTTCGCTTATGCAATCTGCTGCACATTATGAGAATATCGAGTTCCGTTTTAACCCTCCTTCGAGTCCTCATTTTGGGGGAGTATGGGAAATTCAGATAAAATCCGTTAAATCGCACTTGTATCGCATTATTGGTGAACAAGTACTTACATTCGAAGAATTAAACACCGTGTTTGTGCAAATCGAGTCCATGCTTAATTCTCGGCCGCTCTGTCCGTTGAGTTCTGACCCCAATGATTTGAACGTCCTTACCCCTGGTCATTTTTTGACTTTGGAACCGTTAACGTCCGTTCCTGAGGAGGACTTAACCTCCATCAATATAAACCGCCTCGGTCGTTGGCAGCTTCTGCAACGATTCCAACAAGATTTTTGGAATCGGTGGCGAAGAGAATATCTTCAAACGCTGACTCAGCGGGCAAAGTGGACCACGCATTCGAAACCTTTAACCGTAGGATCCGTTGTCATCCTAAAAACAGATAACGCTGTTCCGCTACACTGGCCACTCGCGCGCGTCGAAAAACTTCATTTTAGCCCGGACGGAATAGTACGTATCGCGACCATCCGCACAGCTGATGGATCACAATTGACTAGACCTTTAGTTAAGTTGTGTCCGTTACCTAATCAAGCATAATTAGTTTTTTTTTCGTAACACTTAGATAATATTTTAATTCATATGCATTCTTTAGGTTAGGGATTCTTAGTTTTCAATTAAGAAAATCCATTCATGTATTTTGGTGGGCGGAATGTTTCGTCACCGTAACTGGTATTCGTAATTTGGCACTAATCTGTATTAAATACCAGTGTCAACACCGTGTGAATCTGTCGCTTTCTTGTACTGGGATTCGAACCAATAGCAGAGCGTTGTGAAGCGCTCATACGTCCCCGTCCAATCAAAACCTAGTGTGATGGCGCTATAAAGAATGGCGTCGGATTGTCGTTGTCTTCTCGCCGGTGCACGCGACTGCATGCGTTTCAAAGTGGTGCAGTAGAACATTACATATAAACTATTAGAAATGTAAGAACCTATTCAGTGTGTTGATTGTGTGGTGTACATCGGACATCAAGCGTGCGTGACCAACTCCGGCTCCCCAGACCTGACCACCTGGACGTTTCAACTGCTGGACGAACGGGCGTACGTGGCTAAAGGTAAGAATTCCTGTCATAGGGGCGACAGATTCTTAATCGCTTGCAGCCTTTACATCAAATACGGTGGCTGCTCCCAATGTGCGTGGTGATCTACGTACACTAACTGTTAAATCAATAAAATATTATATTCTATAATAATTTATCAACAGTCACTTTCGTCAGGCCAGATTATAAATACCTCAGCAAAAAATACAGGTATACTGTAAGAGGTATGCACATATTAATAGCTTGATATCCCAAAGGATGACGCACCGAAAGGGACCAGTGTAGCGGAGTGTTCATCAATTATACAATGTTCTCGATCCATTCATATATTAAACCTTTATCTCGATCTCCTTGTCTGTTCAACACTAAATTCGACCCACTTTGGTATTTAATATATCATCCCACACAGCTCAAAAATTTATTTATTATTGAATTTACAAACAAAACTGGCTGAGTTCTGGATAATGAAAGGGAAGGATGCATGTGGTTAAAAAGTCGAATGTTAAGATGGATATGTATAAGTATAGGAATGCAAATATCAGAAGAAGTGTGAAAGTTCGGTAATCAGAAGAGAGTTAAGCATGAAAGTGGATGATATGATATAGAAGTAGGGAATGATCGAAGATGATATGGATGGATTATGTCAGTATCAATAAGTCTATTAGATAAGTCATTATTAAGATGACAGCTGTTAGTGTGCCAACCCTGCTTAGCGTGGGATAAGGGCAAGAAGAAATAGAAAATTTAGAAAGAAAATACACTTTTAGTCGAATACAACATTAATACATATTATTTATATTGGGTTATACAAAATAACTCCGCAAACTATAAGCAAAAGTAAAGCTAACTTTACTACGCCGTAGCAACTAAAGTTCTACGACGTAGCCCGTAGCCAAGTCGACGTGGATGCACCTACGTAAACTTTCAAGCGGTATTTGCACTTCGTTTTCATGTAAAATGCTCTTGATTCGAAATATTTTTCAATAATGTTTTTTAAACTTCGTACATTGTTATTTTGTAAGAAAACTTCACAAAAGTACCTGGTTTCTAACTTTTCCTTAATACTATGAAGTAACCTATACGAACTTGGCACCCGACTTTGCAAAAAAGAAATTATTATTATGCCATTTGAAAGTACTTCTTTTGTACCCGTTTGCACTGCTTTCTTTTTCGTTTGTACCTCAAACTGAAAATATAAGTAATTTGAAAATTTAACCCGCACCCCCCCTTCAAGATGTCAAAATTATACTAACGGATTTGGATTCCTGATCGTTTGTACCACTTTTATTTTTTGTTAACCATCAAATAACAAAAAATTACAGGATTTTTAAAATTTGAAAAATTGTAACAGTCTTAATACACAACATGTCAAATTTCTGTAAACTGTGTACGTCGTGCAATCATTTGTACCCTCAGAAAGCTCCGCTCCTTAATATCGTAGCGTGAAGTTATATAGTCTTATAACCTTTTCAATAAACCGGCTATAAAATACAAATAAATAAATTCAAATCTAACTGATAGTTTCAAAGATTAAACCGAACAAACTCTTGAGCTATTATAATACATATTGATATAGATTAAAGCGTAAGACGTCACGGGCGATTGTTAATATGTGATAAAACAAAAAAACTTATTGTATGATATGCTGTTTGCTCTTATCTGTATTCTTCGATTGTATTGTGAAAGTAACACGTGTAGACGAAAATCGTATTATCCTAAGTTACGTACATTATATGAAGGTCTCTAACCGCAAAATTCATAAGTAAATTCTAACTTCGATACACCAACAATAGAGTAGAATGGGTAAGCTCTCGGAACATGTGAAGCAATATATAAGATTTATCACTATGTACTCAACATCCTAATCGTTTATTACCTTAACTAGCTTTTACAAGTGGATCTGCCTACGTGAAATAACTTTTATGTTTCTTTTAAGCTTAAGAGAGCTCTTCGAAACAAACTTTCTTTAAATTTTTCACGTTTTTCAGTGACACTAAAATATAGTATGCGCCACATAACATCGAATGTGAGTATTTAAATAAGCGTAATACCTTCTAAGACGCGTATGTTACAAGGACCGGATCCCCTACCCACACGTCATGTTAAATAATATACAATTTAATACATGTCGGAGAATCGTATCGATGTGATTATGGAATCCGTATTAATGACTTACTATGCGTACTATTGACAATCACTATGGACTAGTTGCGATAGCAACAGGTGTAATCTGTGACCGCATGCACCTTATAAGCAGGCAAGGCTAACTTGAAAACATTCTCGCTTGAACTGTGAGATAGTAAGGACCTCAGTAAATAAGTCGACTACAATAAACACTGTTCCTGAAGGTAATCAGCGTGATGCCTATTTTGCTGCGT